>JAPXFQ010000216.1:2180000-2780000 GCA_028564705.1 Apricaphanius iberus | reverse complement strand
TTAAATGTGAACTGAGGTGAAGGTTCAAAGGTCATATTTTCAAAGAAGGAGCCATGTAGAGAGTTCATACTGCCATATGTTATTCTCCAGATGAAGACCTTTCCAAATATGTATTTGGTTCGGTGAAAGCCAAAGTTTTTATTTTTCCCATTTCATTGTCAGACACATTTAGAAGCTAAGCTTCAGAGAGGATATGCAAGACCCAGTATTTAAAAAGTATACACTTATTTTCCTTCAATTTGTACATTGAAAAGTACATTTCAAAATATGTCACATTCAGAGTAATAATTTTATTAATCACTATCTATTTAATATATATCTGTATAGTGTCAGATTTAAGGCTCCTGGGATGCTGTGCAGACCAGCTCAGTGTGATTGTTCAGCATCTCTTCAACCTGAGCCTGGACAAAGTACCACTGCTCTGGAAAACATTGTGTGCTACCAGTGGCAATGCCTGAAGGATTTCCGTGGCTACAGGCCTGCAGCATTACCGTCCCACCTAATGAAGGCCCTGGTGTGGCTGGTTCTGTCCCAACTCCGCTGTCTGGGGAGCTCATCATTAGTGTTGCTGCAGTTTGCCTACCGGTCCAACATCGGGGTGGATGATATTGTCATCTTCCTCATGCAGAAAGCTCTTTCCCACCTCGACCCCAAGGGCAGTACTGTGAGGATCATGTTTTAACATTTCTCCAGTGCATTTAACAGCGTCCAGCCCGCACTACTTGGGGACAGGCTGCAGGACTCTGGAGTTGACCATCAACTGACATCATGGATCCTGGACTTCCTCACTAACCATCCACAGTTTGAGGATACGGGACTGTTTATCAGACTGGATCACCCTCAGGGGCCCCTCTGGGAACTGTTTTGGACCCGTTCCCTTTCAGGCTGTATACCTCTGACTTGACTGACTAGTTGTAGTTGTAACTTAATAGCATTTGTCACCAGATAATTGTCCAGAATATCTTCACAGATTGTATAGTGGTCTTATTACCACCAAACTTAATGTGGCACTCTCAGCCTTCCTTTTTTATTAGTGATCATTATTGTCATATTACAGACATCATTTCTGTGCCAACATCTGGATTAGCCAGTAAGTTGCATTCCATGGACCGCAGGCTACAAAAGGTAATGTGGTTGGCCTATTTGAGATATTTCCACATATAGTGTCAAACTGCTCTTAAGTTCCTGCCTGTGGTTTTACGAGAGTGTGTGTGTACATGGGCACAAATCACACATTTCATGTAAACAATGAACAATAAATGTATTCTAAAAGTACATAAATAATCTATTATGCACTCAGAAACTATAAATTGCCAGCTTTATGGAAACTTAAGCCCTATATATTCTACATTCAAGAAAGGATGTCATGTTTTTTTTAATCACACCAATACCAATACTGTTTATACTACATATTTTATCATCAACATAGCAAAATGCCATTTGCAACAGTCAGTTAATAATATAGTAGCTCTAAATTTTGTTTAATGTCTTAAATGCACACACAGACTGAACCCACAACATTATCAATGGCACTATTTCTTCATTTAACTTATTGCCTTCATGTCCATATCATCATCTTCACCTGAGCTGCAGTCAAAGTCACATTCTCTGCCTTCTTTATCAAACAACTCATCTCCCTCATCAACACCCTACACAGATCCAACAAGTCCAGCCTGAATCATTTGCAAGTATTTTCTTTGGAATGTGACAAGAAGAGACTGCTGCTTGAACCTTCTTCGTTTTAGCTCTCCTTGAAGACCTTGAAGACTTTCTTCAGATAGCCACTGCAGCCTATCTTGATAGTGAACAGAAAGACTTTTTAAGAAAATAATTCCTGCTGTATGATCTATCATAAATCAAACTACATTAACAAAACAATAAACAGAGTCACACCGAAAAAAACACCCTAAAGGCAGAATCTGTAAGATTTTCTATATTAATTGTAGCCTGGGTTTTCCCATGCTACCTTGAACGCAGAACAATTGTATTCACGCTGCTTAGGTACGTCTCATAAGCTGTGTCTCATGACATGGTCTGGCAGACTATATAAATTGGTCAAAAATAACTAAAACTATAATTATATATAAGATCATTTATCAGATGACGAAGCTTTTGATACTTTTTCGGTGTGGAAAACGTGTAGTACCTTTTTTCCACCAGAAGTCTGGTGTTGGGAAGAATCACCTTGAAATCTTACAGATTCTGCCTTTAAATCTGTGGCCAAAATAAATTCAGCCAATACTTACCTCTAGCACTGATAGATGAGCCACCCAAGGTTTTCTCCCTTTTTTTGATGAACTCCTAGTGTTGCCTTACTTCTGTAGCAAGGATCATCAACTCCTCCTCTAGTCTACATATATGCATGACTTTGTCGAAAACCTTTTTTTTTTGTAAAGGAAATCCACTCCATCTGGAAATGCATTGACATTAATTTAATTACAAAAAAAAAATGTACAATCATAAATTACCGTTTGGACCATAGGCAAACAGTTCACAAAGCTGTTTTGAAATCTAAAAAATGGGGGGGGGGCAGCTCAGGGGAGGAGCAGTCATCTATCAACATATACAGTATAAATATATACAGTATACATATTATATATATATATATATATATATATATATATATATATATATATATATATATATATATATATATATATAAATACATGTATAATATATATAAATAAACATATCTAAAATGTTCCATGTTAGAATGTTCAAATATTACAAATCATGTCACATACCAGAGGGGGATAACTGCCAAGGAAATATATAGCCAGCTTGTAGAGCATTATCAACTGGACCGATTTGATCTTTGTGTTGGACCATGTCATCATGCTGAGCTATATAGTTCTGTAGTTGCTGCTTTTCCCGCCAAATATGGCTGCGGATGACAGAGCGTCCAGTGTTGCTGTCTGTGAGACCCCATGAATCAGCTACAGCATGGGAACAGCACATAATCACATTAAATGAAATCTTTAAGAAAAAAATTAAAGAATGAATGTTGTACCTGTTTGGCCATAGAGCTGTGCTTTGCGCTGCCTTAAGCCCAGAGAAGTCTCCTTGATTCTTCTTCTCACTGCGATCAACGAATCATCACTGTCGGCAGGGAGTTCTATACAACACAAAGCACAAAGTTTTTAAAGTCACACTCCGATCATGTTTTGAGCTATTTTTATAACATTCTAGGTGGTCTTTAAATTATGATTATGCCGGGTTTTTTTTGCCAAAATCACATAACCTGTGCCGTTTTCTGGGACTTCGCTTCAGCAGAGTGGAGTAGCTCATTAGCAATTCGGCTCTGCGTTGTGGATGGAACCATTGGCATGGAGACCCCCCCCTCCCCGAGGTTAGCTGCCAGACAGGAGAGCAGCTTGATTACAGGGCAGGGAAGACGAGCTGAGCCGCTGGATGGAGCTACTTGGGGAGAGCTTACTTTGTGGAAGATATCGGAGTGCCAGGTAAGCAGCTAAAAAATTTCTTTTAACTTTCTTGTTATGTTAGCTAATGCTAGAACAAACCCGGTTAGGGCAACTACTGTTACTAATTATGCACTACTTTCCTGGTGGAACAGAAACCCCCGCCCGCTCGCTGATGTTTTGGACGTGACACTCCGACGCGCAGTACAAATGTGCAAGCAGCTGGGTTGAAACGTCTTGAGAACTAAAACCAATATCTCTCTGGGGCGGAGTAGGAGCAACTTCAGTCTTTTTTAGCTGGCATTTTAACGTCTGCTACTGATTCACAGCCATTTGAATGCGGAAATACTCAGAAATGCAACTTTGAGCTGAATTTTCTCAAGATATGTTCTCTAGCATCAGAAAAATGCCACAGGAACATGTTAACACCTAGATAAACATGATTTTCATCGGAGTGGGTCTTCAACGTTTTATAATCTAAGTTTCATTCCTGCCACTGTTGCTTAAAAGTAAAATCCGACATTTCCAACACTAACCATGTTTAGCTCACTGCTGGACATCTCTGACCCACTGCTGTAAGGTCCCTTCACAGACAGACATTTCACTCTTGAGGGTCTCAAGGCTCTGCTTTTCCTTCTGAAGATTTTGCTGTGTCTGTTGGATAAAAATGTGTTCAGTTCTTATTCTGATTGCTGTATGGAACCTTTAACAAAAAGACAACTAAGATGACAGTTACCTTACGAAGTCGTGTGCATAAGGTATCACACATGTTCTCCACCTTTCTTCTGTTCCAGCTCATGATCTAAACAGTCGGCATGTCTGTGCGGGCTGTAAAAGAAAAACAATATTGGTATGTGATTGACTGTTTCAACAGTGCTTACACTCAACTCTACAATACCTCTTCTGCTAGGAGTCATGAATTTGAATACTGTAGATATACGTACGACTTAGAAGACCAAAACAAACCTCCTTTACTCATGAACTTGGTATTTATGGCAGTCCTGGAGAGAAAGGAGTTGACCATTTCGACCTCCTCTCCTAAGGTGGAACCAGCTCCATCGTGACTGCCTCCTCCCCATTTTATCTGGTATTAAGGAAAATGTAGTGTGATGCATTAGTTCACTTAAACAGCCAATGCCGTTGTCATTCTATAATGCACGGTATCCACTGTATAATCCACTATAGTACACTGGATTAGAAATGGAACAATTGCACCTTTAGAGAAATTACCTCACACTTTATTCCATGTGCTTTGGCATGGAGCACAGACAGCAAGGGCTTCATTGTGGTGAGCTGGTTGTACTCTGGGCAGGTTTCAGATATTCTTGTGATGTATGGCCAGTATTTACAGATAACATCCATACAAAAGAAAACTGGCGAGTTCATGGCTGCCACCTCCTTCTGTAGAAACATGGGGTAGGCAAATATTTCCCCCCATGTAGGTTAACATTACAACATTAGAGCATACCACCAAAACAAAAATAAGAGGTCAATTGTCATTGAATTTGTGACTGTCTGCAAGTCTTAGGGTTAATAAGATTTTGTGCAGTAACATTGACAGTTTTTGTACCAGATGTGGGTTGATGTATATGTACCAGAACACAGCTAGCTGATGTGCAGGGAACCGAAACACATTGAGAAAAATTGAAATAGATGGATCTGTAGGGATAATACTAGAAACATACATGTAAATATTAAGCGCACGGAGAATAATGCCATGGCGGCAAACAGCTACTTCTAGAACCTGACAGAAATTGCATTTTGTAATTTAACCCTATTCAGACATGCCTAAATAAAATCAAATATTCTGGACACCTGAAATTTGACAACAGAATCATATAGAAACTTAAAAAAGAATACAAACATGCTTATTTGTCAGTGTAATTCAGATTAAATCTCATAACTTTTTCAGGTCTTTCTGATGAGATGCACAACCACACAATCTGACAATAACAAAACTCTAAAACCCATACCTGCTCATCAAGGTTGGAGCTATTCTTCTTACTTGAGGTCTCTTTGGCTGCTTTCAGCTGAGATCTGCCACAGACCACTTTTCCTGGTACCTACCATCAAGACAAAGTGACCACGCTCATATACAAATGATGTATTCACGTGTGTTTTTTTTTATGTAATTCCCAGTATGTACTAGTATATGTAAATCCTTACGTGCTTGGCCCTTGTTTGAATGTCCTCCACAAATGCTGTTACCTCATCATCTCGACAGAGAAGCATACCTTCAAAGTAACCCCTTTCCTCAGAGCTTGAGAACAATCATTCCAAAATGAATTGGTAAGTCAACCAAGAACAGTTGGAATTTCATTTTTGGTGAGTATGCAGATTTACAGAAACAGATAACAGAAACACAAATACAAACTTACTGTGCATCCTTTTTGAACCAGTACAGCTTCCAATTTCCATCCACAGACACAGCCAACATGTGTGGAGTACAGGCTGGACAGGTAAATGGCTCCTCCAAACACAACTTGTCCACCATATTGGAGACAATCACCCACTCCATGAAGCTCTTGTGGAAAGTGCCAGAGCACACTATCCCAGTCTGTTGAAAGATTTGTTAAGCCATAATATATACTTTAGACAGTAATACTTAAATGCAGCATTGAAAGTGATTGAACATTTACATCAACACACCCTGCCACACTCTCTTGTTTGAGCTTACAGCATCCTTATGAAGGCCAGACGAGAGGTACCTGGAGCTGCCAACTTAATTTGATTGAATGCACGAAAAACTGCCACATCGAAGAGTGTGCAGAAATTAATAGAGGCAGGCCAATAACCACTCATCTGAACATCATGTAATCCTGGTGTCCACAGCCTCCACAGTGCAGCTCTGGGAGGGACAGATCATACCGTCCTGGTGAAAACATAACAATTCATGTTATTGATGACTAAATCCACAGAGAAAAGACAGGGTGGTATAAGGCTTGTGCCATGGGGTTACCTCGCATGTTGACAAACACCACAGGCCAGTCAGAGATGACAGTGACCCTCTCTGCAGGACAATCACAAATTTCCTCTGGCAGTTCCATTGGTAATATTCTAACTCGATAAGAAAAATGATTTGTTACGTACCAAAACCTGTAGAGATTATTTTATCTTAAAAAAGAAAGAACTCAAATGTTCAGATGTTTCTTATTTTGCTTATTTTCAACATTATGGAATATTATTTAAGACATCAAAGTTACTGAATAACCCATACCGAATTTATAGTTAGAAAAATTGATCTTAAACTCTCAACCATTTTCCTTTGCTTGCTGTAAGTATGATGTTAACCAGCTTTGTGACAATGTCATGAAGAACAGCCCTGAAGGATAGATACTTCTGCAAGACGGTCATTTAAGCTAAAGGTGGCTATGTTGAATAAATTAAGATTAGCTCTTTTGCATTTTTCCCACTTAATACATGATTTGATCATATAAATTATTCTACAAACGAGAAAATGAAAAACAAAAAACAACATTTTTGAAAATTGGAAGTGAATAAAATTTCACTGCAACACACAATGAATGCATATACAGACACAAAGTATATATGTACTACCGCGTGTTTGATGTGAATAATGCCCCTTTGCATCACTTATCACCACAACTGTTGGGGGGAGAGGCATGTGGAAGCCGTTGATCCGGGACGTCCGATTGTGTAGTGAGTTGGACTTGTGATACATGACATCACAATCACTACAGAGGTATTGTGTGGGCATACATTCAGCACATCTAATTGTAGCTTCTGTCTTTTGGCATCTCTGACAGACCCGTGGTTTCAGGTAGTTTTCTCTCAGCATACTGTCAAAGAGCTGAGGTCTGGCTTCCTTCCACCTCTCAGAAAAGGCACTGTTCCTCAGTTTCCAGTCACTGGCTGCTGTTTGAGAGCTGCAGTCAGGGGTGGGATCAGCAACACTAGTCTCACTGAGCAGGCCCTTCAGCTCTTTAAGGACGCAGTCTGATACAGAGAAAAAAATGCATTGATAAAGCAAAATCAGACCTGAGCAGTAATCCAAAATAATATCAAAATTACAATTTAAGTCAATGAAATAAAATCCCAGGGGGCTACGGTATTCTCTAAAGGTGAAGTATGAGGCATGCCACCACTGCCCAGCTACCACTGTGGTGCTACTATTAAGTTCCAACATATATATCATATTCTAAAGAAAAAAAGGTCCTGGATTAGTACATCCTCGCAAAAATGTTTTTCAATAAAAAGTGGAATGTCGAAAAATTATCATTCTGACAATTGAAGCTAAATATGCTTTAAGGTATTTGGATTATAAATGGTGAAGACGAAGTGTGCCGCCTATACATGCACAAATGGAATCCCTACAGCACCATTTATAACAGTCATTCTATCAGAAAGCATTTAACAATAACCTATGCCAACAAGTTACTCTAGCCATAATGTTTATGATTTTTGCAAAAAGAATCACTATTCTACAATGCTAAAAAAAACTATTAACTATCCCCATTTTAGCTGTTTATAAAACAATATGTGGGCATCATCTATTAGTACAATTGAGTATTTCAATACATGTTATGGCCAGATCGTGCCAAAGGTCATGAGAATCTATGAGAGCCAAGTTGGAAAACTACTTTTCACTTACCTAATTTTGCCTCTTGCTCATCAGGCATTTCTACTGAGGGTTCCTCTGGAGCACTGGACATGACTGATCTGGATTGTTTCACTGTAAAAACAAAGTTCAATGTTTAAGTATATCAACAGTACAGGGAAGTGTCAATAAAAATCTCATGTTGATTCAATAAAAGTGTGTGTGCACTATTACACATTTTCAACCCTGTGTGCAAATTGCAGGGACTCTCACTACCTTCTTTAGTCCCCATTAGACCACCCGTTTCCATAAGGGGGACAAGCCTTCAACAGTCTGATGAAGCAAGAAACACTGCACATTATTGAAACTCAGACATAAAAAACTAACCATGCGAGTTTGATGGAGTCGACTTGCTAGTTTGGGCAATGATATTGCCATTATCATCTTGTTGTCTCCAACGAAATGGATTAGGTCTTGATGTCCTCCTTTTTTTCTCTGTTCCCTAAAAATAACAACACAATCCAAACAATTTGGTAAAACACTGACTACTACAGAAGCATTTTAGTTATATATATGCTCCTTCCAGGGCCACTATTGTCAATTTTAGGCAGAGAGGGCAGATCAAACTCGCCAAAAATGCCAAAAATACCCAATTGAATACTCTATTTTTGAGTTCAGCACCATATTATTTTTGTAAACAATGTTAGAATATGATATCCATAACAGTTAAAGGTTATTTCACAGTGTATCTTGTTTATATCACAATTGGTCCAATTGCTGTTGTTCATCTGAAGTTATCAGCACCGTCTGTGGCTGCATGCTTTGGACAGTCTTATAACAAAACCAGACAAATTTCAAAATCAAGTGTAAAGATGTCCATGATTCTCACAAAAAAAGAGGAAAAGATTCAAGACATCGCATTACCATTGCTGACTTAAGTTGTCCTGCCAGGGTATGTGCTTCTATGAGAAGGTCATCGAGTTGTGCTGTTCCTGAAGCCATAGTGCCTAAACAACCAAAACAAAAGATGACCTCCCCTAGTAGGTAGTTGCTCCAACAGTTAAGTTGACATTCTAATCAATGCAGTTGGAATAATCAATAAAATGTACAAAGGTTAGGTGTGTGTGTATCCATATCACACATGCCCCCATATGAAATAATAATGGTTTAAGGTTGTACATCATTTAGATTACACAGTCTACAAACACAGCCATGACTATACATACACATATACATACACGTCTCTCTGAATCCAACAGAAACCCAAGGGGTGATGCTAGCATGTTTAATACAATTTTCTTGTGATAACGGGATCATTTATTTAACTAAGAAAAAATTGTTTGTTTTCTTGAAATAACAGATTATTCAGATGCTTGGTTCTGATGGGGCTGAATCTGTTCCTGGACCATCACAGAATTACCACGGGTTACAAACATGCAATCAAACTCGTATCACTACTGGCGAAAATGTATAGTTAAATCAGCCAAACATGCACATTTTTGCACTGTGGGAGGAAGCTTGTAAAGAACCTTCACATTGATGAAGAACATACAAACTCCACACAGGTTGACCCCAGAAACCTACTTCTTGTTAATGTAGCAATCATACAAATAAAAAATGTGCATTGGCGAAATATTAGTATTGTCGTTATTATACATATATTGTCTTTTATTGAGTGTGTTTGGTCTGCTGTGAGCAGTGCTAGTCTCTTGTGTTGCTGAAAATACGTAGTCATATGCACGAATTATTGTGCATAGCTTTTCGTACGATTTTGTACGAACCAGTAATGTGAATACGTTGAACCTCTCCACGCTAGCATCTAAATGCTACTAGAAAGCTTTATATTGTTTATTTACACTACAGTTTGGTTTTAAGTACATAACATTATAAAACATTGCAGACATGCTTATATTGAGTGCAGTGGTAAATGGACTGAACTTATATAGCGCTTTTCTACTCTTACCGACCACTCAAAGCGCTTTACATTGAAGCCGCATTCACCCAATCACACTCGCATTCATACACCGACACCCAACATGGCTCGGTAGGACAATGTAGAATTTGGGGGATAAGTGCCTTGCCCATGGGCACATCGACATGTGACTGGAGGAAGCTGGAATTGAACCTACAACCCTCCAATTGCAAGCCAACTACTCTACCACTGAGCCACAGTCGCCCTAAGTGGAAGAATATATGTAGTTAAAATGTATTCTGCAATTTCTTTACAGTCTAATTTTCTACAAATACTGTATACAGTAACAAATGTCATTTGTCCGACAAAAAGAACCATAATCATGAAATATATAGTGAAGTAATCAGCGCACATGATATAATTCAGAGAAAATCGCAGGAAAATTGAGGAAAAGTCCTTTATTAAGCCCTTTACCGCTAGAAATCAATGACGGCGCTGGGATGTTTGGAACTATTGAGGGCTCCATGAACCACGTGACCGCATGCCAGTGAGTTCAAAGCGTGTCATAACTCTCTACTCAATGGCACTGGTGTGCCTAAATGTTGCTATGGTAACGTTTCCGTTGCCTCTCATTGCTCAGTTTTAATTCAGGCAAAGTTATCAAGCTCAAAACTGATACTACAGTGGACAAAAGTCGGTTATACTTTCTGGACATGCTTATATATATTTTTGAGTAAAGGATTAACTACATTTAAGGTGGCTTGAGTAGCCTACAGCACGTCCAAGCTGAATTTGCCGCCTTCGGATTTGAAATGTTAGCAACCCTAAAAAACATATTATAGTGTATTAGCACTTCCAAAAGTATACAACTAAACAGAGAAGAAAACACGCTTAACTTACCATCATTCCAGGGGTTGGGACCGAAACTCTCTGAAGAGCAAGGAGAGTGATTTCTCCTGCCATGAGAGACATGGCTTGCGGCGGCCATGTTGCTTCAGTTGTGGTTGAGTCGCCTGGGGGCGTAGTTTGTAGGGGCTGCAGCTAGGAGACACAGGCGGGTTTTGAAACACACTAGTGAAATGTTTGTATCAAAACTCAAAGTCGTAGCAAGAGAGTTGTGTGTGCGCAGCAGCACATTCGAAAAGTTGTGTTCACTGACTCGTAGTAATAGTGGGAAAATTGACTTGTGGAAATAGTTTTAGGCATTTTGTACTTTCTTTTCTCTAACTTAAAATGCAAAGCAAATTTGTGAGAAGATTTTTCACAGGGGAAAATTTATTTTGCATGTTTTTGACCAATTTGATACAAGTGAAAATTCAGCTGTACAAGTTCGGATTTAATGTGCAACTTCTCGGATCGCAATACACAAATATATGTACGCATCCAAAATACAAGCTCATATTTAAAATACAAGCGTGCGGATTCTATTTACAGACGTGCAGATCAATTTACAGACGTGTGGATCCAAATTACAACCGCGGATGTTTTGAATCATATCTGCCTTCATAATTTGCACCGATTTATTTATATTTATGGCGACACTGCCCACAAAATATAATAAGATCAACAATAGTCCCAATAAAATCTAGAAAAGGGTACTGTGAATTCCAAAATTGTTCTAAAAGAGCCTATGTATATACACCCATTCAAAATAACTTTTACCTTGATGGTGAAAAATAAAGGTTAGGCATTTTTCTGATATGAAAATCCAACACGTTGTAACACATTCTCACTCCCAACTCATCACATATGGACGCATGATCAGACTCCTGACCATGCGTCCATATGTGATGAGTTGGGTACCCCTCTCGAGTCATTTTTTAAATGTGCTGGGTGGTCCTGTTGAATGTTATACAGATCCCTAGACGTCAGTAACTGACGACACGGGGAGAACAAGGAATCCGTTTGATTGCTTGCTTGTTTAAAAGAATGTATTTTTGTCCTTCTGTGACCTTAAGGTTAGAACATAAACTTGTGGGTTGGTTAAAATTGGTTAGATAACTCAACGTGAATGGTAAATGGACTGAACTTATATAGCGCTTTTCTAGTCATACTGACCACTAAAAGCACTTTACATTGAAGCCACATTTCCCCCCATTCACACTCGCACACCGATACCAACATGGCTAGGTAGGACAATGTTTTTGGGGTTAAGTGCATTGCCCAGGGGCACATCGACATGTGACTGGAGGAAGCTGGAATTGAACCTGGTATGTTATTCTGCTAGATCGAACGGCTCTGAAACAAAATAAACTTGAGATGTTTACAATAAAGGACCACAACCATACAACCTGTTCTGAGCCCGTCCAAAAATGACGCGAGGGGAATACCCCACCCGTCATTATGTGACGCATGGTCAGGAGTTTGATCATGCGTCCATATGTGACGAGTTGGGAGTCAGGATGCGGTGGAAAATCAGGTATTTCTGAATCTGAGAGTTTTGATCATGAAATGCAATCTCCTCCAAAGTTTCAGATTGAGGAAAATTGCACCGACTATCAGACAAAGAAATACCTTGTTTTGTGTCTGAAAAATAAGAAAATGGCTATGTAGTTCCCGATGTTTATAGGAAAAATGTTCTGAACATATTAAGAGCAAACAATGCACCCAAAACTCTGATTAATACCTAATTCTATCTTAATAGAAAAAATAATATTTATATTTGATTAGATTTTCCACATCTTCTCCCAGGTACACAACAAGACACTTCAGGAGGCACTCTCTTTTGAAGTTAACTTCAAGGCTTTTGAGAGACAAATATAACAAAAAAAAACATCAGAAATCCCTATAAAACAATTTTCTATTGGATACAACTTATTACATTAAGATGCATAGGCTAACTTTTTAATGTTCATGATTCATCTTCTTAAGCAAAGACTTATTACTTATTTTCCATTCATATTCTCACCAGTTCATTAGGAAATAAGTGTTGATATATACAGTTCATATAAAAGTTCAGAAGTCTGAAAGGTGACCAATGTGCTTTACAAACTGTAAAACTGATTGCAGAATAAAAGAGCTATACAGAGTAAGAACATACCTGATCCAGAAGTTTTAATAAATCCTGTGTCTTCTCTCTGATAACTCCCCCCTTCTTTCGAATGATCTCAATTAACTTGTTATGGTGCTTGTCCAAAGAGGCCAGGAATCGTGGCTGAAGTGGAACAGTTGTAATCCTTTGGAACTTGTTGTTGATCTTAAAAGCATAAAAGCAAACAAATACTTTATTGCAATAACTAAGTAGTGTGTAACATCCATCCATCTATGATCTTTACCAGGCTACCCTTCACAGCAGGGTTGTCAAAGTCCTCCTCGAGATATTACAGGCTTGCAGTGGGGTGCGTATCTCAAGCATTAATCGGGCAAAAGGCTGGGTCCACCCTGGGCAGGTTGAGAGTCCATTGTAGGGGAACACAGAAGAACACAGGACAGGGAACCAAACAAGCACACACTCATATCTACGGGCAGTTTAGAGTGACCAATAAACATCGTTTTTACAAATGTGGGAGGAAGCCTTGTGGAGGGAACCCACGCATGCAAAGGCAGAACATGCAAACTCCATGCAGAAAGACCGGGATTCAAACCTGGGACCTTCTTGCTGAAAGTCAATAGTGCTACCAACTGCATCATTGTGCAGCCACATGTAAAAAAATTCTATACGTTTAAAAAACACAGCAGCTACAAAAATGTGCATTCCTCACCTCATCAGTTGTGAACAATGCAGGCCACCTTTCCTTCAGCTTGTCCACATCCAGCTCCTGCTCCACAATTTCCTTTCTTCGCAGTGCAAATGTCTGGGCCATTTTTGACTTTATCACTGCATGATTATTTCGCTTTGTGACTTCACGAAGCAGTGACACACGTTCATTTTCCAGCTTCTCAGGAGTTTCTCCTATTGGAATGTCAGGTATGTGGTTGGCTTCTCCCTTTCTGGGTCTCTTCACTTTCTTGGCTGGTAATGCATCCTCTTGAGCTTTGGACTTGAGGGAATTTACAAGCAATTCTGAACATCCAATTCCCTTTAGCTGTGTTCAGTAGTTTCCCATTTTTGTCTTGAAGCCCTGCTTCCACCCATAACAGCCGTTGTATGAAGCAGGCTCAGACAGACATGGATGCTTCATAATAAGAGCTTCGGCAACGTCACTAAAGTCAGCATCTGTAGGGTAAGCTTTGTACTTGAATATTTCCTCAGCTACCCTTTCTAAAATGACCGACTTTGTTTTTGAACTCAGTATCAGCCTTGTCTTAGTTGGCTTGAACACGGTATTGCCCTTTTCCAGCTGCAGTTCTGTGTCATAAGAAAATGTTGATATCGGAAACTCTCTTGCCCACATCTGGGTTCTTGTAGAGACAGAGCTGGAGGGTGAAGATAAGATTTCTGTGTCATCAGAATGAGAAGACACAAAATCTTCAAAAACTGCCGGGTTAGCTTCTTGAATACAGTCAGTAATAGGTATGACCTTGACAGTTGACAAGTCATGAAGTTCTGCAGTAGATGTCAAGCTCACGAGTGCATCTCCAAAGTCTTTGTCTTGGTATAGCAGTCTTATATTCACTGTTAACTTGCAAACTTTATTGATCTTATCCGAGAGGTGCCCCATTGACTTTGGAATTCCATCAGGTAAAATAACCTTTCTGGTGTCATCAGGGCTCAGAATGATAAGTAACTTGGCTGGTCTTCTCCCTGACATATTGGCTCATCCAAAGAAGATCTATCAAAGAGGGAAAAAAACATTAGAAATGTATTCAATTAGAATTTGGGGGGGGGGCATTCCTTTTTCATTGCTAGTGAGAGATTTTGACAAGTCTAGCTACTGTAAGATAATTTCATCTTCAGCCCAAGATTAAAAATTTTAACGGGATATTGGACCCCTAGGTAAACTTTTGTCTTTTTCCATATTCCCCAGAGAGTTAGATATGTGAGAAAAAAAAGCAGTCCTGCAGCAGACAGTTTTATTTAGTTTAGCATAAAAACAATGTGAACAAGTGATTGCTTAAAATCAAAAACAAAAAAACAGCTAGTTGTTCCCCATTCACTTATTGTTTTTAAGCCAAACTAATGGAAGCTTTGTTGCCAGAGAAGGAGAAGGACGGGGCTGGTTACAAAATGCTTTTTCTCACTTGTCTAACTCTGGGGAATATGACGTTTTACTTTGGGGTGGAATATAAGTTTAAGTTTGGCAAAGGCTTTATGCAGCACTAAACAAAAATGTGGATATTTAATTACATCTTCATTGTGGCAGTTTTTTTTCCTCTTACTAAATATAGATCAGAAAAAAAACGAAATTGACAATTCATATTTTCTCTTCAAGGATAAAAAAACATAAGCATTTATATATCTCTTCAGTGTTATGGGGCGTTGTCCACTGACCACATAGTGAGCCAAAGGATAAGGATCAGCCAGGTCTTCAACTCGAACCAACAAGAAGTCTGTAGTAGTGGGTATGGTCAAGTCATAGGCACGAAAATTTTCCATCTACCATGTATCCAAAGTCTTTACAATGAAAATTTGAGTCTCTTCAACAATCATATGAACACTTTCAAAGAACAGTGGTAGTCCACCAAGTGACCCATGAGTAAAAATCATTCCATATCGATAATTGAATCCATTAAAGGTCACATTTTTGCAAGGTTCTGTGTACATGTGTGGGTATTCCTTTTCAATGCCAGTGCCTTTGTCCCAATGAAAATAGTACATTTTTGTAACTCTCTCTTTACTTTACTCTTTTAAAGACGCTATGTTTGGCTTCAAATCTCATAGTCCATAGAGAAACAAGCGGGCCAAACTGACGTATCAACAATGTATAGTGCTCCAATTAATGGTGTCTGGGTAGAATCCTTTCACATGGTGAAAACCTCTTTGAATATAGTCCTTTGTTCAGTTATCTTGAATATAGATAGGAAATTGAGTCCTCAGTCTGTGATGGTGCAACAATCAGTTATACAATGTCGTTTAAATCACAGAGAATTTGCCATGCTGGTTCATTAGAAGGGACTTTGGTTCCAATTAAAAAAGGAAGAAACCTCAAAAGACTCAAATTTTCATGTGCATTTCCTCCAATCGTTCTCCTGGTTGCATAGTTGAGAGGCCCAAGATGGGGACGATTTCTTTTATCAGACCATTTAAATGGAAAAGACACAATTTCTTCATTCAAATTGCCCAATGTAAAATGTTTCTTGGAAATTAACACACTAAGACAGAGGGCAATTTCTACCATCTAACTATGCCTTCAAAGAGGTCAGAACTTTCTGCTGTACAAAATCTACAAATATATTTGCCCGAAAAGTTTTCTAAGAAACCTACAACACTGTGTGCTGCAAGATTTGACAACTGTACATTTTCTTGGTAAATAGAACTTTATTGTCTTTATTATTTATGTATATTCTATTCTATTCTATAAAATCATGCCACAATGTATTTCATTGTGGCAAATAAATTTCATTTATTTTTGTATCTCAACAGCTCCAATTAATCCATTAAAAAACCTGTTGACACAAAAGATAAACTGTGATTTCTAAAACGAAATCAGCAAGAAGACCTCTCAGTAACGTAATATAGTCACATCACACGATGACCTTTGATTCGAAGTACATTTTTAATTTAAGAAAACTAGTTTATGTTATTTTGTTCAGTTGTTAGTTAATTTTGAGTTAAGCGAAAGCAAATAAAGCAGTTTTCAAACAGAAATAATAGATGTAAATTAAAACAACTTAAAATTTTAAATCAAGTGAATCAGAACAAAATTTCACTTTCTTAAGTGCCTGAATAAAAAGCTGGACCAGGACATGTGGCCTGGAGGAGTGCACCCTTTCCTGGCAGCTTTGATAACTATCTTTGCATCAATGAAATAGGGTTGTCATGTAGAGTCCCAAAAAATGTTCACGCTAGAAATCAGTTTCCTGTTTTGGAACAACCTACCAGCCTAGGTCCTGCAAAAACTGTGTACATGTGGACCTAGAATTACTGTTTTACAGGAAAAAACTGGTCATGCTATAGAATATTTGTATTTATTTATTTAGACATGTCTTTTGTTCATTGACCGCAATACAAAGTATATATATATATATATATATATATATATATATATATATATATATATAGAGAGAGAGAGAGAGAGAGAGAGAGAGAGAGAGAGAGAGAGAGATGAAATATTATTTTATTTACGTTTTATTTGTCTATTAACCTTTGCTTGTGCATTTGTGTTTTTGATATGTAATGTAATAGTCAGTTTTAAACAAAGTTGTTTACGTAAGCATGTTAGTTCTGCGTCGCTTGGCAGCCAGTCTTCGCGGTCTTTTCCCTTTAAAAAAAGGATTCAGTCGCGAATTTTTGCTTCCTTTTTGTCCATCTTTACCCAGCTGTGAGCAGACGAGGATTACGCTTTCTGAAGAAATTGAAGAGAGGAAGATTCTTTAAAATGGTCGGCAGTTGGTAAGGCAGGAAACTTATCACCAGTGGTTATTTTATCAGCTGTCTGTTCTGCAAGGTCAAAAATAATAAGGCAAGAGCACAGTAAGCTAGCTGTGTGTATTTGAAAATATATGCATATGTATGGGTAATATATATATGAAAACTTTATTTATATAAAGTTTTAAAAACTTTTATGGGCTGTTTTTAATTATGGCTTTTTTTGTACAGTTTTGAATGTACTATTTCATTGAATACATTGCTCAAATGCACAATGCAAAACAAAATAGCTAGCAATGTTTAAAATCGGAACCATCTACGAAATATGGAGAATCTCTGAGATGGAGTCTCAAATTATGTGAACTGTAGCTATGCGGAATCAGCGAAAAAGGAATACTTTATGTCAAATAGCCTATGATGCAAAATGGTTGTTTAAATTACTATGTGGATGCCTGTAGCTGAAAACATTTTGTGAACTTAAGATTTACAGAAATGCTATTGGTGTGCAAAAAAAAAAGAAAAAAAAGCAACCAATAAAAGAAGAAACATGCCTTCTTTAGCTTAAACACTATTTGTATCACTCTTATAAATCATACTGTTCCTTCAATGAGAAATGTTTGGCCATCCGTTATTTTGTGAGGGCAGCCGTTAAGAATTCTAGATGCTGATCTAGAATCAGGCAGAACATGTGTAAAATACTAGAAATATCATATGTCTGGTAATTTGACAATTCAATTGAATGGTTTTTTGTATATGGGCTATCAGCCACCTGCACCCTACTTCAATGGGGAGCCTAAGTCACGCCCTTCTACCTCCGGTCCATGGGTCCCCAAATGCCCCAAAAAATGAATGAGAGTCAACGGAGCGATTAAAGTTATTTTCTGATCCAGTTTGAAATGCGCCGCGGATCGAACATATGATGTCCGTGAATTTTAAAAACAAATTTTGATGCAGAGAAAACACTGATTTTCGACCGGAGGTAAAAGTTACTTTAGATTTTGTGTAAAATGCTTAGCGGACTACAACTACAGAAGAACAAGAGTGATGGCTGTAGCCTCCAGGATGAAGAAAGTAGTATTTAACACTGAGAAAACCTCTATAAATCTGACCATGTGGAAAGTAGCAGCTATGTTGGGGGTAAAGCAGTCGGTGGAGTGCGACCAAGCATGGAGGAGAAGCTCTACAAGCTCTAGGTGAGTGTTTTACATGCTATAGCTAGTGATAACTCCCGTTAGCAAAATTACGTCATATATGCGACTTCTGATTTGTAGTCATTTAAAATGTAAATATCGAAATGTACATCATTATTTATCATTTATACCGAAGTACAACATATGTGTGATTAAGAACATAAGACAAAGCAGACTAGAAAATAACTTTTATCGCTCCATTGACTTCTATTCATAATTTTTTCGGTTCGGGGACCCAAGGGCCAACTGGAAGGGGAGGAAACTTAGGCTCCCCATGGATATATTTTAGGGGGGAAAGGGAAAACCCCAGGGTTATGCCAGCATTCATCTTATGTATTCATATAAAGGTCAAAATGGCAAACATCAAAAAAGATGAGCAATATGAAGTGAGAATTGTTATTTTTCACATATATACTGATATTAGAGGATGCGATTGAGTAAAATACTCTTTTTTTAGAAGTGATTAAATAAATATATGTGGGGGAAAAAGTGTTATGGGTAAACAGCTGGAAGAACAATGCATCAAATGTCTATCCTGGAGGTTACCTTGACTAGATTGGCAGTAATAGGTAGTCTCAGAATTTCTGTTATTTTCAGTCGTATAGTGAAGGTTTTAAAGTCATCTGGTTTGTTAATAATTTCATAGAACATTAACAAATCATGTGGAAATTTGAAAACCACTAACAACCTGTCAGCCAGTTTTTCTCCATATAATTCTACTTTTTATATCTGCCAAGTCATTTGGTCTTGCATCAGTTAGCATTGAGATACATTTTCCTGTGGCCTTAAAGCCAAAACTGTCTGCTAATGAACCATTTTTTACTATTTGCTGCTGGGATTGGTCAGAATGTGATTGCTTAAACACATGCAGTGTCTATTAAATTTATAATTAGACATTTAATTTTGTCCATTAGTTTATGAATTAACTGAAAAGTATACTGAAATAACCTCAAAAGAAAAGGATGTTTTTGCATTTTTTTTTTCTAATGTTCTTTCATTTTTTTGTCATATTTAGATTCTGGAGGATCGCAAACACCATTTTTGAGATGTAAGTAATTTTCAAATTATTAGTAGTACTAATAGCCAAAACTAGCCATATTAAACATATTCCAAAACTTTTTTTAAGAAAGTGATGCACTATGGGCCTAGATTAAAAGAGTTCAATTTTTTTTGTGGTAACCAGTAGAGATGCAACAATACCCCATTTTTCAAATTGATGTACTTGTGTTACTTGAAACAATTTTTGTTAATGCTTATGCCGATTTCTTTTCTTTTTACTATGTGTGGTACTTGTATTCTGTACAATTTACATTACAGCTACATATTGCAGAGCTAAGTTACATAAAGCGGAGTACAGATCAGACCTCACAGACAATGAGAACAACATGAGAAAAAGAAAGTAAGCGGTTTCAGCATATAAACAAGATGAAGTTTATTATCTTGTGAAACAATGTTATTGTTAATTTTGTGTGCTTTAAATTCTCTAGGCCAAGTGTAAAACTCATGCAGAGTATGCAAAGCAGCCACACTGAAAGTGAGTCTTCTGATTCAGAAGAGGAACTTCCTCCCAACCCTCAAGAACAACTCCTTAAGCAACCATTTGGAAAGACTAATGGTGCATTCAGACCACGGGCTTTGTCAGTGTCAGGCAAAGCTCACAAAGCATCTAGTTTGACGCTTTATTGTTGAAGCTTGCAAAGCCTGCCACTTCTGAGCAAAAAAAGAGCACATGGGCGGGGCTTCTTCTGTTGCTGTACGTTCTGAACTATGGCGGATAGTATCGAGAGAGCGGCTTGGCTTTATTTTCTAAATAAAGCTAGACAACGTCGACTTCGGCAACAACAGTGCCGTTTGTGGATACACCCTATTCTATGGATGCGTTCTGAGTTTGGGGTGTTTAACCATTTGCTCCAGGAGCTACGTATGGATGAGGTTCTCTTTCAGCGGTACTTCTGTCTGTCCCGCGCCCAGTTTGACGACCTCCTGGGCCGCATCGGAGCTCGAATCGCCTACCAGGAAACCAACTACAGGCGCTCTATTCCTCCCGAAAAGCGCCTGTCCATCTGTCTTCGGTAAGTGTTATTTATGATTTTTTTAATTCTGTGTTTTCTAGACTACTCACCCTTGAAATTTTCTGGGGAAAAAAAAGATAAAAATATAGCAGGGTTAGAAGACAATTTAATTTATGTTGTCCAGATCTCCTCGTTAATTAATTCACAGAACATTAATTAAACTGCCATGCAGTTTTGAAATCGTTTTATTTCATTATTGCATACACTAAACATATTATTCAACATCTACTTTGAAAACCACTCTGAAACTTTGATTAATGTTGTATTTTTTCCCCTCTGACATTGGGATTAAACTGCTCTATTTTTAATACCACACACTGAAAAGAACCAGTAGCAAAGATACGAGTAGAACAATAATTCCCAATATTTATTGTCTTATTAAAATGAAAAAAATCTGTGGACCAGAATTTGCTGATTCTTTTTCTTTTTTCTGTGCTTGCAGATTTCTTTCTACTGGGGATTCCTACAGATAAATAGCCAGCCGCTTCAGAGAGGGCATTTCCACTGTCTCCACCATCATCCCTGATGTGAGCCCCTTCCCTGGACATGTCGGCCTAACCCCTCAGCAGCGGGTCTTCAACTACCGGCTGTTCCGGGCTCGGCTGGTGGTGGAAGATGCCTTTGGGATCTGGTCTTCTCAGTGGAGGATGTTTCAGCGCACGCTGGAAATAAGTACAGAAGTTGTGGAGAAGTGCATCAAGGCAACATGTGTTTTCCATAACTTCATGAGCTTCTGCAGATGGCCAGGTACCTGCAGTGAGGGGAGCAGCTGCTGCTCAAGGAGAACCGCAACCGGTGGGGTGGATGGGAGCAAACAACGCGGCGAGGGAGGCAGTGGAGGTCAGAGTTGTTTATGGCACACTTCAGTGAGGAAGGAGCAGTGCCATGGCAGCCAGTGGAGTAGTCAGATCCATACAGGAGTGATCCACCACAGCTCTTTTAAGAGCCACCCAAAAAATAAACTAACAGCAAAACTTCCAGTATAACCTGTCTATAATGAACAATAGTGTGTCTCCTGTGACTGTACCTATATTGTGTCTACTTTTGAGCTGCTTACCTGTTTGTCTTCTGATTGCAGGTACTGGCTGCCAGACTGTAAGGTTAATCATTCAGCAACCTAGGCTTTTCAACATGAATGTAAAAATTCATAAAAAAAAAAACTAAAGCTTTTTTGCTTACGTTCATTCTTCTCTGATGTACTGTATTTCCCCCCTATTTTAATAAAGTAATGTCTCATAAAGGTAATGATAATTATAGAAATCTCACTTTTTTAACCAGAAAGCATAATATTGAGGACCAAAGCACATAATGCATCTTTAGTAGAAAATATATTTAATATAAAAATTATTTGTAAAAAAAAAAAAAGGAACAGGAACGTAAAGGAACTTGGTTGGTGGAAGAGAGAGAGGGACACAGAAAAGAGTCTGATTCCTCCCCTGAAAAACATGCCGCCGTCACTGAGTGAAACTACTCTGTAGGCTCCAATGGTTCAAAATTTAACAGAAGATGGCTGTTTCCATACAACAACTTGTGCATTTGGAATTCTATCATCTCTTTGTTGTGGGGTGGAATGTTCTTCAGGAGAGGAAGCAGAGAGAGAAGGAAGAGCTCATCATGATCCTGGATCCAAGGAGCGGGAGGATCCTGGCTGACCTTCAGGGCTTCCAGCACTCCTAGGATGTCTCGAGGACTCAGCTGGACCCGGTTCATGAACAGATCCTGACTATTATCACCTATGTTGGTTGTGGGATCTCATCGCTCTTCTTAGGAATCACTGTTCTATTTACAATTGAATTATCACTCAAGATGGCTGCCAGGAGTTTTCCCTGAGAACCTGGCCTCTTAGAATCTAACCAAAATCTACTGAATCCTTTCTGGTACTCTCAAATCTAGTGGTTAATTGACTCAGGTTGCATTTTATTCTAACTGTGTCTCAACATTGGAAACAATATTTCCTCTTTTCGCTGAGCTTGGGCTGTAGCCCAAGTTGATGGGCTTTTGGGCCTACTAGGACCTGGACAAATAGATCTGTCACCATCAACATTTGCAACTTTCTTCATCTTCCGGTACCTCCTGGTAAGATACATCATGCCTCCTAAAACTGCTAAAACGTCCCCTGGAGAGGAGGATGCTGTTGTCACAATGAGTGTACTCTCTCAGTTAATGGAGCAGCAGAGAGTGATCTATAAAGATATGTTATTGCAGCAGCAAGATAACTTCAAATGTTTCATTCAGCTGATCATGGATGGAACTAACAAAAGATTGGATGGTGTTATCAGAGATGTACAGGAGCTGAAGACTAGCTTGGAATTTACCCAAGCAAAGTTTGAAGAAAATAAGATGGGATGCATTGAGATTGAGGCAAAGATAAGAGCATTTGAGACAAACATTACTACTTCCAAGCAGGAATTGGATGCAATGTTCAACAAGCTTGACTACATTGAAAATCAGGGCAGGAGAACAAACATTTTAATCGATGGCATTGCTGACGAGAAAGGAGAGAATTGGTGTGAATCAGAGAAAAAGGTGCGGGACACGCTTTCTAAATACTTGGGCTTGGATGGAGCAAATATGGACATTGAGCGTGCCCAGAGACTTGGTCAGTTTCAGGAGAGGGGAAGGCCAAGGAAAATTGTTGTCAAACTTCTTCGCAATAAAGACAGAGAGCTGATTCTTTCTTCAGCCAAGAAATTAAAGGGTACTAGGATCTACATTAATGAAGATTTCTCGGAAGCTGTGCAACTGAGGAGAAAAGAGCTGTGGCCGAAGTTGAAAGCTGCCAGAGAGAGAGGTGATAAAGCGAGCTTAAAGTATGATAAACTGATCATTACCCCAAGGGCTGGACAAAGTCATTCAATGGCCTAATGAGCTTTAAAGCTCAATTTTAATTATGTTTGTGTATATGCATGTGTGTCTATGTGCAGTACTTATATGTATGTAGCATACTTGATGATGACAAAACAACTTATGGTACAAGATATTCAACCCGATTATAATAAAGGATTTATTTACCTTAAACTAAGATGACCAGTATAAATAAATTACCTAAAGGTTTAATCCTTGCACATATTAATATATGTAGTTTAAGGAACAAAATTCAAGACCTGTCTTTGTTTTTGCAATTAAACAAAATTGACATACTTATGATGAAGCTGATTATTCTTGGCTGTTGTTATAGGCCACCTAGTGCCAGGATAGAGTATGTAAATGGTTTATGTGATATACTAGACAAAGTGACTGAGGAAAACAGAGAGCTATACTGGCTGGGTGATCTAAATATTGATTGGCTATCTGATAACTGTCCTTTGAAGAATAGGCTGAAATCTATGACAGACACCTATGGTTTATCTCAATTAATGGATCAGCCAACAAGAATGTCTAGTAACAATACAGGATCTTTTACATCAAAATGTATTGATCATATTTACACTAATAATCCTGATATGTGGCTGCACGGTGGCGCAGTGGTTAGCACTGTTGCCTTGCAGCAAGAAGGTTGTGGGTTCATATCCCGGCCCAGGGATATGAACCTTGGGATATGAACCTTGGAAAGGGATATGCAGTGCCTTTCTGCATGGAGTCTGCATGTTCTCCCCGTGCATGCATGGGTTCCCTCCGGGTACTCCGGCTTCCTCCCACAGTCCAAAAACATGAATTTCAGGTTAATTGATGTCACCAAATTGTCCTTAGGTGTGAGTGTGTGCATGGTTGTTTGTCCTGTTTGTCCTGTGATGGACTGGCGACCTGTCCAGGGTGTACCCCGCCTCTTGCCTGTTGACAGCTGGAGATAGGCACCAGCACCCCCGTGACCCATTAAGGATTAAGCAGTAAAGAAAATGGATGGATGGATCCTGATATGTGCTCAACACCAGTTTCTGTAACTGTTGGCTTTAGTGACCACAACTGTATTGCTGTCTCCAGGAGAACTAAGCTGCCTAGAGCCGGTCCTAAAATGATTATGAAAAGAACTTACAGGGTATTTAATGAGGAAAGTTTTCTAAATGAACTGGATCATATTAAATTATTTTCAAACTTATCAAGGAAGAGCATACTTCCCTCAAGCTCTCATTTCTCCATTCCTTCTTTTACCCTTTCCTCAAGCGCCGTTCCATTCTCCCCTTCTATTTCTGATACCCCCGGTTCCTTTGCTGCACCAAGCGCTTCAGTTGCCCAGCAGGTGGTAGTTCCGGCATTTTTAAATCAACCTTCTTCCTGCTCGTCTCCTCATCTTCCCCATTCCAACCCCACCTTACCCCCCCCAATTTAAGCGCCTCGCGCCCGGGCATCCCCTCGTGCTCACCGCTTCTCCGTTGCTGCTCCGACTGTCCGGCTGGACAGTGGCACGACACTTTGCGTACTTTGTGGCTCAGGGGGATTCCCTTCAGCTGCTCCGCTTACAACGCTATCTTTTCAGGCTTCTCTTTTCGTCTCCACCGCCCAGTGCAACCCCCATTCCCTCCATACTTCCCGCTTCCGCCTTTCAAGCTTCCTCATCGGGCGGTTCCTCCGGTGACATCGTTCCCTTCTCGGTGGCTTTGGCCCAGCACCCACTACTGGGGGAGAGCTGTCATGTCGCCCTGCACCGGGGAATTTGGTGGGACGGTAAACCCAACAGTCCTCGGACAGAAATTGCATTAAAAGCCTGAATGCTTAATGTAAACATGCTATTCAGATTACTCTGAACCAATCAAATTAATTTGGATCGAGAGGTTATTTATTCCGATAGTTAATTCGTTCATGGTGCAGTTAAACTCCCATTCCAAATGTAAGTCTTTCCTACATAAGTCTGTTAAGTCATGCATAGAAATCTATGTCGTCTTAATTAAAGGGATTTAGTTCATAATTTGATTACATACATAAGAATGAAGGCTCAAGTATAAAAACATAAATAAATAAAATGTTAAAATAAACTTAAAATTATGTTTAATGTGCAGATTTATGCATTTTATATTAGGCAAGTATCTTTGTCGCTCTGTGACCTTGGAGTCAGGGCATAGAACTTGTGGGTTAAGATAGGTTGGGTAACTCGTCCTGCGGTAAGCATTTTGAAAGGGTGCGCTGTTTCGTTAGAACACCGGCTACCTCTTTGTATACTTCTCCGGAGTCCCTGGGCTTTGCTCTCGCCGTCAGCATTATTCCCTAGCTATGGTCTTTCGTGTCTCCCTCAGTCCTATGCCACCAGCGTGCCATGCATCCACGATCAGTTCACCCTAGTCGAGCCCTGTAGTACAGGGATGTGGCTCCAGTGCAAATTACTCTCCCCTTTGGAGATTAACCATTTCGTCTACCTTCCTGTAAATTCTCAGCTATTTCGATTTCCCATTGGTTTTGTAGCTACTACCAAAGGACATGTTTCACTTCAGACTGGACCCCGAGTTGGTCTCCTAGTCTGCCCTCCCTTCCCCCGCTCTCCATGGGCTTTACCCCCTCGTAATCACAGCCCTTATTCGGGACAAAAATGGTCGTAAAACTCAATTCTCATCTACTCAGAACTTTATCGGTTAATTTCCATAATGGCTGCATTGTCTATATCATTCAGCCACCATCAGGCAGCTCATCCGCACTCTCTCTCCCCATCAGCCCAACATCAGTTCATACTCCATGCAGCTTCTTTCCCCGGTCACCTAAACCGAATTGCTGATTCTCTTTTCAGAAATTCAGAGCAATGGCTCGACCTCACCACAGCATCTCAGAAGTCCATCTTCAACAATCTTCTTTCTTGCTTCGCTCCTGCTATCTATCCCCCTTCATCTCCTCAGTCTACGCTCCTCCTCGCCTGCTTCAGTTTCCTCTGTTCCGAATTTGCCCCCTCTTAAACCATAGACGACTTTTCATTCATCCCAGTCTCTCTGACATCTCAATTTCAGTTAGGACACCCTCTTTTGCATCAAATAATCCTAGGTTTCTTTTTAATACAGTTGCTAAACTCACACAGGATCATAGCTCTATCGAGCCAACCATTCCCCAAGCTCTTAGTAGTGATGACTTCATGCAATTCTTTATAAATAAAATAGACTCTATAAAAAATAAAATAATTGGGAACCTTCCCAATATGCTTGATTCTTCCTTAGTTAGTGAGGCAGCATCAAAAATGGTTGAACCTAATATATGCTTAAACTGCTTTAATGCAGCCGAACCTTCTGATGTACTAAAATTATTAGCTTCATCTAAACCTTCAACTTGCGTTTTAGACCCAATCCCAACTAAACTCTTAAAAGAAGTTTTCCCTCTGATCGCTGCTCCTATTTTAAATATAATGAATCTATCCTTAGTCAATGGATATGTACCACAGGAGTTTAAGATTGCTGTAATTAAACCTCTACTTAAGAAACCCTCTCTTGATCAAAACGACTTAATTAACTATAGACCGATATCTAATCTTCCCTTCTTCTCTAAAATTCTTGAGAAAATAGTTGCACACCAGATATGTGAGCATTTAAACAATAATGAGCTGTTTGAGAAGTTTCAGTCAGGCTTTAGAGCTCATCACAGCACTGAAACAGCTCTGGTGAAGGTTACTAATGATATTCTCATAGCCTCAGACAATGGACTGGTGACCATTCTGGTCCTGTTAGATCTCAGTGCTGCCTTTGACACTGTTGACCACAATATTCTCATAGAAAGGCTTCAAAGTGTCGGTATAATATGAACAGCACTAGGTTGGTTTAAATCTTATTTGTCTAACAGATTTCAGTTTGTTCAGGTAAACAATAGATCTTCCTCAACCTCAATAGTTACTTGCGGAGTACCACAGGGTTCAGTGCTTGGGCCGATTCTTTTTACTATATATATGCTTCCTATTGGTAAAATAATTATGCAGCATGGGATAAAATTTCATAGTTACGCTGATGATACACAGCTATATCTATCCATTAATCCTGATGAATCCAATCAGTTAGGTAGACTACAGGCATGTCTGGAAGACATAAAAACTTGGATGACTCTAAACTTCTTGCTTCTGAATTCTGATAAAACAGAAGTTGTCGTCTTTGGACAAAGAAGCTGCTGAAAAATAAACTATTAGTCAACGCCTTCCAACCTAGACGGCATTAAATTAGCCTCCAGTAATAAAGCAAAGAACCTCGGGGTTATTTTTGACCAAGATATGTCATTTAGATCTCACATTAAAGAAGTCTCTAGGATTTACTTTTTTCACCTTAGGAATATTGCAAAAATTAGAACCATCCTGTCCAGGAATGATGCTGAAAAACTAGTCCATGCCTTTATTACTTCAAGACTGGATTACTGTAACTCTTTATTATCAGGTAGTCCACAGAATACAATTAAAAGTCTTTAGTTGGTCCAAAATGCTGCTGCTAGGATTCTGATGAATATTAAAGGAAGAGATCACATTTCCCCTGTTTTAGCTTCTCTTCACTGGCTCCCAGTAAAATCTAGAATAGTATTCAAGATCCTCCTTCTGACATATAAAGCTCTTAATAATCTAGCTCCATCATACATAAGAGACCTGATTGTTCCATATGTTCCTAAAAGGGCCCTTCGCTCTCAGACTGCAGGTTTACTGGTAGTTCCTAGGATTTCTAAAAGTAGAATGGGTGGCAGATTTTTCAGCTATCAGGCTCCCCTCCTATAGAACAGGCTCCCAGGGTTGGTTCGTGAAGCAGACAATTTGTATATCTTTAAAACTAGGCTTAAAACTTTCCTCTTTGACAAAGCTTACAGTTAGAGATATGTTAATAGGTAGTTAGAGACAGGCTAGACAGGTAGCTAGGAAGAGATAGGTTAATGTTAGTAGCTAGGTAGAGTGTCAAAAGCTAGGAAGGGATATGAAGAGATAGAGTAGCTACGTAAAGATAGATTAATGTAAGCCAAGTAGAGAGTGTTAGTAGCTAGGTCTCCTAGTAGCTAGGAGACAGGTTAATGTTAGTAGTCAGGTAGAGTATCAAAAGCTAGGAAGAGATAGGAAGAGGTAGAGTAGCTAAGTAGAGATAGGTTAATGTAAGCCAGGTAGAAAGTGTTAGTAGCTAGGTCTCCTAGTAGCTAGGAGACAGGTTAATGCTAGTAGCTATGCTGCTTTAGGCTAGGCTGTTGGAGGACATTATTAGGGTCTGTTCCTACTTTCTCTCCTACTTCTCCCCAACTACATGATGTGCTGTCAATTCAAGCGCTAACCAGTTTTCTCTTAGTCTCCTCCTACAGTAGGTGCTCCTGACCCGCCCTGCTTGACGACCCTGACTAAGATGGCATTGCAGTGACGGAAAGTTCTCCACGTCCTGCAAAAAACTTCTGCATCAGTTCTGTTGTTCTTTCTGTGTCTCTGTTCTGTGTCTCTGTTCTGTATTCTCCAAACCACAGACGGTCTCGGCAGATGACCGCTTGTGCTGAGCCTGGTTCTGCCGGAGGTTTCTTCCTGTTAAAAGGGAGTTTTTCCTTTGCACTGTCGCTTCGTGCTTGCTCAGTGTGAGGGATTGCTGAGAAATTACACGACGCAATCTTCTGTGGTTCTCTAATTTATAAATTAAACATTGTATTGTAATAACTCTTCTTGTAAAGTGCCTTGAGATGACATCTGTTGTGAAACGGCGCTATATAAATAAACTGAATTGAATTGAATATGCTGAAGCAAAACAGACCATCTCTGCATTTCCGTCCGAATCAACTATTCCGCCTCAGTTCTAACTTCAGCCCCTTACAAACCAATCCCTGCTATGTTCAGTCCTGATCATCTGCTAATACCTCATCATTTGACCCGCTTCTCGTTTCAGAATAAGGTAAGTGTAAAACCCTTAATAATCAACCTATATTCTTAATCTAATCTGATTGTTCCTAACAGAGCTGTCATTGCATCTACTGGCCTTGTTTCTCTCAGCATTCTTCTATTCATACAAGCTCCAACTGCTTGTTGGTTAGCATCTGCTCAGATGATGCTCAAAGCGACTGAGCATCCTTCATCCTTTCTGTCTTCTCAAACCCCCAGACAGTCGGCGGCAGATGACCGCTTATACTGAGCCAGGTTCTGCCAGAGGTTTCTTCCCAAAGGGGAGTTTTTCCTCTCCACCGTCGCTTCATGCTTGCTCAGTATGAGCGATTGCTGAATGGACTGCCATGATTGCAGGTCTGCATCAATGGGACCAGACCCCATGTCAACTGCTTCATGCAATCTGCTGGGGTTCCTTCCATAGAAAACTTTGCGAATCGCCACTATACAGAACTAAAAAGCAAATCGAATAGCCCCACTAATAGGTTCTGATTCACTAGTCACTCCTGCCAGATTCTCCACCAGTCCAGTATCTCACCAGAGTTCTTTTCCATTAATTCAGTCCGCATTGGCACCTCAGCCGCTAGACAATCTATGTCACGCCTATTCACTACTGGGCTAATCTCTCGAGACATTTTTGGGGTTCAGACATTAGTCCCTATAAGCCATCCCGTTATGTTCAGTCCTGGGTTATCCGCAAACGCCTCACCATTCAACCGCGGTTCATCACCGAATTGAAAGCTCAGCTACCAGCTTCTGGCTCTCAAATCCCTTTGATCAGATTCTCCGCTGGTCTGGCATCTCCCGGAACACTATTCAGTCCACTCCTTTCGCATAGGAGCAGTTATCTCCGCCACCCGGTCAGGGATTTCAGACAATCTAATTCAAATTCAGGCTGTTGGTCTTCACCTGCTTAGCAATCCTATATTCGTAATAACTTGCCTGACCTGCACCGTGCTCACTCGCTACTCTGTTTATCTATAAGACCATCTTTGGGGGTTCTGAGCAGGCACAGGAAACGACGAACTCCTGAAGACTGCACCCCCACACTGAGTCTACCTCCTGACCTCATCGGCTCGTCTCCCCAGACTTCCGTTCTCACCGTTCATTCAATAAACCTTTAATCACTATCTATGATGCGTGGTCCTTGCTAGTCAATTGCATATTTTCAATGTTGTGTATGGTAACTTTCACTTGAGACATCATTTGAATACTTGGAATCTTTGATTAAGATGCTTGAAAGTTTAGCTGAAATTAGTTATAGTGTAATAACTTTTTGTTTGAGGCAAGGAAGAAAAATAAACATTTGTAACACTTTGTAATCTATCACCATTGGAAATAAACTGAGGTTAACTGTATTTGAGCTTACCCTTTTTTCCTATTCTGCAGAGGCCCTGAAGAAGAATGCATTGACATCAGAGGCCAACCTGCAAGAAGCAGAGAAGGCTCTGTCCACGTGGTTCACTGGGGCTAAAGACAGTGGAGGACTGAGAGCTGCGAGGGGCAAAACAGAGATTCGGCTCTGTAATTTATTTGAGAAGACTGCAGTCTCATGTCTACCGTAGTAAGTTTCCATTTCTGCTTGGTACAGTTCTTTATACAATAATGAGAAAACATTCTTTGATGTGTTTTCTTAAGGAGATTCTCCCTCTTGATTTCTTTTACAGTGTAATCCATGGTTTGCTTTTGCACAAGAAGTGTTCCATAGCAAACTATCTTTGTCCAATCAGGGCATGATTAACACTGGAACACAAATAAACATTGCGGATGGTCAAATTCAGTGAAATAAAATAGCCAAGACTGTTAACATGACTCAGAGGCTGCGGCCTCTCAATCAAATCGTTTTGGCCCCCCTTCAAACATCACCTCTGAAAGAGGTCCCAAGTTTGTGTCAGAGCTTTGGTCCTCCATTGCTGACGGCCTGGGGATCAAGATCCACCGCACCACTGCATTCAATCCACAGGCTAATGGCTTATGTGAGTGGTATCACAGATCATTAAAAACCGCGCATCGTGCTGTTTTGACAGATGGCAACTGGATTGACCATCTCCCGTGGGTTATGCTGCAGTTGCGTTCCGCGGCTGAAGAGGACCTTGGTGCCTCCCCGGCTGAATTGGTTTTAGGCCAACCGGTACGTGTTCCAGGCGTGTTTTTTTCCCCGAGGCCCCCCCGCCCCAGTTCAACCGTCTGACTCAAAGTGACCCTTTTCATGTTCCTGGTCATGTACACCATTGTCTGCCCCAGTCCTTTGTACCTCAGAGCTTAGCGTCTTCTAAGTTTATTTTTGTTAAACACGATGCACACAGGACAACATTACAGCCTCTGTATGATGGCCCTTTCAGGCTCCTCAAAAGCCCAAAGCACTTTCTTTTAGATTTGGGGGGGCGTAAAGAGACTGTATAGATAGGCTTAAACCTGCTCATGTTCTGGCAGATGATGGGGTAGTAACAGCCCAGGCTCCACGTAGGGGCCGACCCCCCTCCAAGCTGTTGATGGACTGCTCTCCTCCTTCCAGAGACCCTAGTCAGCCTTCAGAGCTCACCTCATCCTCGGCCTCCCCTCGTCACCCTCAACTCCACCTTCAGAGTGGGGGATCCCAGAATGCCTCTAAGGGGCCCAGGTTCAGCCGTTCTGGACGTTTGATCAAGCCCAGGATCCTGCCCTAGCTATGGACACTACTAGCTTTTCGCGGGGGCGTGTGTTTTCAGAAAGGTCACCAGAGGATGACATCAAGGGGAGCTGCTATTAATACCAAGGATGAATCTTCATCAGGATTTGATCACATGTAATTTATTGGTGGATAATGTAATGACATGTGTTCACATGAAAAATAATTATAAAATTATATCTTTCATCATAAAAAAAATCAATCCTTAGTGTTTATCTTAGAACTGCTGTGCCATTCAGCTAAGTTTCCATCTGACACCAGGCAGACAACAAAGATTGAATGTGGTCTATTGGATAATATGGTGTTTGGGAAGTAAATCATGGGAACAGTAATGTTTCATGCTTTGTTGAAAGATCTGAAGGTAAGCAGAGGTCTTAGCTGCTGGCATGTTTAAGTGGAGGGGTCTAGACAAGCTTGACATGCTGGAGAATGTTTTATTTCATTCTAATTTCATTTTTTGAGAATATTCAGCAGTTTAAAATGGGCTATAAAATTTTATATTTTAAGTTAATTTATTTTTATGCATACAGTGTGTTGCTGGTAGCTGTATCTTGAATCAGAGATGGAAGCATAGTTGGATGTACTATCAGTAGAGAAAAATAAGATTGTTGAGATTAATGAGTATTTCATATTTTTCAGTTAAAACACATAAGACTGACTACAACGAACTGCTGAATCATATGACATAAATGGGATAAACAAGGTAACAAAGTATGTTTTTTGTTTTGTTTTGTGTCCTCCAAAGTAGTAAGAGCTGAATAAAGACATTTGAAGAACAGGACTTGAGCAGCATAACTTTTGCAAAGTTGAAATGTACTGTCGAATGTTTCATTTGCACTTGTTTTATAAAATTATCATTAGAGATCATGTGATTGAGTAGAGAATACAAGAAAAGAAGGATTATTAACACTGACGTAACCATGCTCTGTTCCTTCCTTTTTCAATATCTGAAAATATAATCACACTGTTAGCATAAAGATGAATTTTTTAATAATAAGAATAATATTTGTATTTGTAAACTGTTTGGACATTTACAAATTAATTGGGGGAACAGTAAGGCTTGCTGAGCCCTGATATAAAATATTTGAGCGTCTTACAGTTATCTTCTGCCAGATACCTTATTGTGCTCTTTTCCCAGGTACCTCTGCGTTTCCTGGCGTCAGTCTTCTGTGCTGCTTCTGGACCCCTCATTCTGAGATCAACCAAACAAATAATCCTGATTTTTATTCCTATTCCTGGCAACCTTAATCTCCTCTTCCTGGCCTTGTTCCTCTTGAGATCAGACCTGTCTTCTCTGCATGCCAGGCTGAAGGACAGCAGTGAAGCAGTAAACATGGCTCCACAGCACTAGACCTGGAGTACCAGAGATCCACTACACCAGGCAGCCTCCCAGGTTCAGGCTGTTTGAAGAGGCTCCTGAAGGAATCCAGGATCTCCCAGCAGGGATTAAGATCCTATCAAAGGGAACTGCTGTCACCGATACTCTTACCCCCTAATATGTATTTAACTTAACAGTGTGATTTAAATATAGTTTTTAATCAATTTACTATTTAATAAGTATCTGGCTAGAAGCAGAATCAACTGGGTTAGGATATATTTGCTCAAATCAGATCAAAAACAAAAAATTAAATGCTGAATCATTAGGTTACCAACAGAACAGTATGAATCCCATATCATCAAACATCTACATTAATGTTTTCCTCCTAATTATTTAAAACTTCTTTAAAATAAGTAGTTTAGATCAGCTCTGTCATTCAGCTAACTTTCCATTTGACACCAGGCAAAGAGGAGACAGAATGACATCTAGACATTCTTTGCGACTATGAGTTTATCCTGGTAACAGAATGAACATCTGAAAGTAAGCTGGAACACAGCTTGTAAACAGTGGCATATTTAAGTAAATAGGACCAGATAAAGCGAAATTATGCTAGCATGTGAATACCACCAGAAAGAGCTTTATAGTATATTTATATATTTTGTTATATGTTTCAGATGTCCTCACGGAGCAACCAAGCACAGCCATGAATGACTTTGCCTTATTTCGTCAGCAAGACAGAATTAGCTCTGTTATGCGCCAGACCAGGCTGGAGGAATTGGACGTGAAATCGTGTATAAAATATAAATTAAATTAAATAACTTGTTAGTTTTTTCTGTTTCTGAAGCATATTTACTAGTTTTAATTAATTAAAAATAACTTTATGTTGTCCAGCACATCCTGCTGTATTTAAAGCAGGATTTTTTTAATTGCTCTGGTATTATTGAAATATAACTGAAAACACATTGATCCATAGTCATGTTACAATTTTAACGTTGTTTCAATATTAAAGTTAATTGAAATACAATTGTAATTCCATTGGGTTATAGTTAATCAATCGACATTGTTTCAATATTGGGTGCAAACTGATGTTGAATCAACTTTGAACTCTGACGTGGATTCAATATGTTGACAATCCAATGTGGATTCAACATAGATTCAATGTCCGTCTGCTATGAGTTTCACGTGAAGCTTTTATTTTTTTTTAAAAGGTGACCGGAATTCCATCTACTGAGACGATATCTTTACAAAACCTTAAACAAAAAAAACTCAAGTCTGTTACAAAACCTCTGGAGTCTAGGCAAAAAAGGGGTTAACTAAACGATAGGAAAGCTCCCGGTGGGTCATATACAAACCTTTTAACAGACACAAGTGGGTTGGTTGCCTCCGCTCCAACGAAGCCGGCAGTCACGAGGCCTGCTTGGCTATTTATCCAGTAACTCCCAGAAACGACACAGTTACCTACGGCTGTGAAAGAACAGCGGGGTCTTGTTTGCTGCCGCTGCCCCCACCTTTTCTTTTCCCCTGTTTTCTTCTCGTCGCTTTGTCCTCCGGTACGGACATGCAAACATGTGCAAGAAAATAACCAGGGCCGTGAAATGTGAGCGAGCCGACTGGGTGCTGTTACCGGTAATAAAGTAGGAAGAGGACGGAGACCGGTTGTCGGATGAAACCGGACAGAAGTCGGTCGTCTCCAGAGTCAGAATGAGGAAACCCAAAGGGATCCAGATGATTTCTGCCCTTTGTCTGGGATGTTTCATTATGGTCATCTTCTACTTTAATAGCAGCCTGAAGCCAGGTGAGCCTTAACAGAATCACATCTGACTTGAATAACCAGCGCTCAGAACAGAAACGCTTTCTGTGTTCCAGTGTATTTTGTGTTCATCTTTTGCTGAATATCTTCGGTACAAAGCTCAATCTGGATTGGATCACAGCCAGAGAGAAAAGAAGTACACGTTCCCACCGAATTAGGTTTACTGTAGCCTAATGATCAAATGTGAGGAAAACTTCTCTCTCTAGACAGCATAATACATTCATCCCCCTAATTATTTACCTTTTTGTCCTGTTTCTATATTTAAAAAAATCTTATTTTTCCTCTTCTGTGTACAAATTGGAGCAGAAAGTAGAATCCGAACAGCACACTTCATTCCTTGTGTTACAGTAACAGGCACTCCATCCATATCTGTGATAAATATGCTCCATTGATAAAAAAAAATGAATATAGTAAATACAACATCCAGAAAAAAGACTCATCCTTTTTGTGTTGTCACTAAAATGCAATATATATTTTTAGCAGGGTTTATGTGATAGATCAATACAAAGTATAATGAATGTGATTCATAATTAGATTTTTTCAAATAGGCATATTTAAATATTTTGTTTAACAAAACTCATTCTTAAAAGGTTGACATTCCTGTACAATTACTCTGAAACCCCTTCAATGCAATCAATTACCAATCTAAGGACAAGGCAAGAAAAGGCCATTTTAATTGTATAGCACACTGTCAGCAATTTTAAACAAGGACAAAATTGCATGCGCCGCAAATATATTGCAACAGTGGTTTATCCTTCAATTTTGGGTGATATACGAAAATTGCGTTTGCAACCTATAGCAGAGCAGTTTTCAAATGAGGACTTTGTGTCCGCTGCTGTATGTGCCAGCTTTTGCGTCCCATTCACTGTGCCGCAGCCAGAGAGAGGAATAAGCAAATGAAGCGTCTTTGGCACAAAATTTTTTTTTCGAAAAAAAACAACAACATGCATGTCATGTCTATGGCTGTTAAAAAGTTAATTCCTACTTGGATAACGTAATGCGTGCGGTGTTGATGTGGTGCTACTGCTCCATGCAGGCATATTCCAGAATCTGATATGTTAAAACATGCAGTGTGTCCAGACAAATCCATCAGTCAATAAGTCAATCAATCAAACTTTATTTATAAAGCGCTTTTTCAACTTCAAAAGCTTCTCAAAGTGCTTTACAGGTTAAAATGACCCCACAAACCCCACCCTTCCCGAACCCAAAATAAAATCATCATCACAACTATAGCCCCCGACCACCTACCCACCCCAATCCCAATGCTTTTCCTTTTCCTTAAATGTGCATTTTTGCAAAGAAATGTATATACTTTGTTCTTCCTTTGCCTTATTATGTGCATTTTGTCAAGAAATATATATTGCTTTTTCCTATTCCTTTTACATGCACTTCTGTCAAAAAAATATAAATATATATTGTTATTTAATTGTCCTCATTACCTGCCTTTTTGTCAAAAAAAAGATATATATATATGTATATATGCACATTTCCTTTTGCATGCATTTCTGTCAAGAAAAATATTTATTTCATTTTTACATTCCCTCACCGTCTCATTTTACTTTGCCGTATGCATTTCTGCTTCATTATGCAAAAGAGGAGGAGATCCTTCTTGGTCCAACTACTCTACTATTGGACAATAGCCAGGAAGGAGCAGGATCCATAAGCAGAATGATTGTGCATGCCAGGTCAGCCACTACAAACCACACCCCCAGTCAACTCCGGCTCAACTAAAGCAACATGGCCGCTGCCGTCCGGATCTCTTCGAGCAGGAGAAGTCCGTCTTGACGGCTCTTCAGATTGCTTCTCCCTCAGCTTCAACCCCTGGAATGATGGTAAGTTACGTGTGTTTCCTTATGTATTTAGTTGTATACTTCTGGAAGTGCTACTGCACTATAAGAAAGTTATTTTAGGCTTGCTATGCTGATGTATTGCAAAGGCTGCAAATTCAGCTTGGAATTGCTATAAGCTACTCAAGCCAACTTAAAATGTAGTTAATCCTTTACTCATAAAAATAGATATAAGCATGTCCAGAAAGTATTGCCGACTTTTGTCCACTGTAGTACCCGTTTTGAGCTTGATAACGTTGCCTAAATTAAAGCTAAGCTACGAGAGGCAAGGGGAACGTTACCATAGCAATGCTTAAGCACACTCGATCTGGTAAATCTCTGTTGCTGAACTGCAGAGCTCCTTCAGTGACAGACTGTTGCATCCTAGATGTATGAAGGAGCGATTCCACAGGTCCTTACGCCCTGCAGCTGTCAGACTCCACAATCTAAACTGCTCCCAGCAAACATAGAGGCTTACATCATCTGTTAAGTTGCACTAAACAACAACACTGTTATAACTTGCACATTATTTTTTAACAGACTGTATACAATAACTTATTGAAAAATTGCACACCTACTTTTTAATTGCACAGCTCAACGCACAGTCCGTACTATTCTAAATTCGAAAAATTTGTACTTACTTTAACTATACAGTCCAATGCTTTTGTAACTATAGTACGTGATGTAAATATTTCTCTTCTGTGAAAATTGTGTGTGTTCTGCTCTGTATCATGTTGGTACATGTTTTTTGCTGCTGTTACAGCCAAATGTCCCCTTGTGGGACATTTAAAGGATTATTCTATTCTATCCACGTTCTCTCCTGTTGGGTTGTAGAAACTAAATTCAACTAAAGTTGGATTAACCTATGTCCAAACAATTCCAATTTTATCTTTAAAAGTATAGACTTTTTACTTTGTTTTAATACCTATTTCATGAATCATAAAGATACTGAATTCTAACAAAACATAAAGAATGTACGTACGTCTGTAACCTCACGTTACCCCGTAACATAGACTTACCGGATCAAGTGTGCCTAATTGTTCCTGTGGTAACGTGCCCCTTGCCTCTCATAGCTTAGCTTTAATTCAGGCAACGTTATCAAGCTCAAAACTGATACTACAGTGGACAAAAGTCGGTAATACTTTCTGGACATGCTTATTTCTATTTTTATGAGTAAAGGATTAACTAAATTTTAAGTTGGCTTGAGTAGCCTACAGCACATCCAAGCTGAATTTGTAGCCTTTGCAATACATCTAAATTGCAAGCCTAAAATAACTTTAATATAGTATATTAGCACTTCCAAAAGTATACAACTAAATACAAAAGGAAACGCACGTAACTTACCAGGGGTTGAAGCTGAGGGAGAAGCCCTCTGAAGAACCGTCAAGACGGACTTCTCCTGCTCGAAGAGATCCGGCTGGCAGTGGCCTTGTTGGTTTAGTTGAGCTGGAGTCGACTGGGGGCGTGGTTTGTAGTGGCTGACCTGGCATGCACAATCATTCTGCTTATGGATCCTGCTCTTTCCTGGCTATTGACCAATAGTAGAGGAGTTGGACCAAGAAGGGCCACCCTCCTCTTTTGCATAATGAAGCAGAAATGCATACGGTAAAGTATAATGAGACAATGAGGGAATGTAAAAACAAGAACTGCATGTATAAGGAATAGGAAAAACAATTTTTTTTTTTTTTTTACAAAAATGCACGTAATAAGATAAATTTAAAACAAAATATATATTTTTGTTGACAGAAATGTATGTAAAAGGAATAGGAAAAAGCAATAGATATTTCTTGAGAAAATGCACGTAATAAGGCAAAGGAAGAACAAAATATATACATTTCTTTGCAAAAATGCACATTTAAGGAAAAGGAAAAGCAATATGTATATATTTCTGCTTTTATTTTTAACTATGTCAGTGTTGGTCCTCCATAGTTCATATCCACATTATCTTGTAAGAATGAAAAATATAAAATTGTGCTTTAGATAGCCCATTTCACTGTCATATGGACTGTATCATCTGTGATGGACAGGCGAACTGTCCAGGGTGTACCCCACCTCTCGCCCGTTGACAGCTGGAGATAGACACCAGCCCCCCCGCGAGCCCTGGAGGACTAAGCAGTTCAGAAAATGGATTGATGGACTGTATCATGTTTTTTTCCAGACACAGGTGAATAATATGAAAAGAATTAAAATGATTATGATTCTAGTAGACATTCTTGATGTTCTAAGGCTGACAGTATACTTGATTTTTAACCTCACATTTGCACAAACAGCAAATTGCATCTTGTACTGGCTTTGCATGTAGTACTGAAGAAGCCCGCTAGAGACAGACTCAGCTGCATTGATTTTGCCAAAAAAGAAATTTAAAAAAAACATGGCGACCGTAGGAGATTATTAGCTGGTTAATATTCAGATAACAACAGAAAAAAAAGACGGCAGAAGTATTGCAGTGGGCATGTAAAACATATTTTTGATTTCTTGTAAAGCCTAGTTTATGCTTCTCCGACCGCAAATTTGCACTCAGACGCAGACGTATTGACGGAGACGTTTTCTGTTTACAGTACTCCGCTTTTCCACACCACGCTATTGTTTGTTCAGCATTGCTCGACCAGGACAGCAGGGGGTGCTAACTTTTTGACTACTATCCTAGCGTTGTTTCATTTTTCTTTCTAGGCTTGTGAACATTTCTTACTCAAGGACCATTGAACCACAGAAAGAAAGTCTTGATTGAGCTGTATATCTTTTTAGTTGAGGTGCAGCTTATTGAATTCTCTAGAAACACCTCCTTGTGTTCAAAATTGCCAAAAGAACAGATTAGATAAATTATCCTTTCAATATAAAGCATATAGTGGCCAAACGCTGCATTGACTACTGATTACAGCAACTATAGAGCCCTGTTCTGGTAAATTAATCTGGCTGTTACTGAAACTGACCAATCAGATGCATACGCTATCTGTTGACGGAGACGAATAGTTAAAAAATGGGCCTCTACTCTGTGCGTTCTTGCGTAGGTGACAGAGAGCTCTTGGGTTGACGAATAATGGTGTCGCGTCAATTTTTATATATATATATATATATATATATTAAAGACAAATTGTAGTTTTTCAATTCTGAGCCCCTTAAAGCAGATGAAAGAGAGTGGACTACCATACTTTAAATAAGCAAAAAAAATTCGATCAGCAATTTTAACTATTATCAGCATCATACTTAGCTGTTGATGGAAGTAACCTCAGATCACTGGAACAGAGAACACTGCTTAGATCCATTAAGAGCAGATAATATCAAGGAGAAAAAAGGAAATGGGCAACATTGATGTAGATTGAGTAGACTGAGTCTTCCGGGACATGATAGATAGTCTTGAGAGTTTAAATTAAGGCAACTGGACTTTTTCTTCTTGTCTTTAAAATGTTTTGTCTCTCATCCAAAAGACTTCTTTAGTTCTGATTGACTGTGTTGTAGGGGTGTAATTATACACAAAACTCCCAAGACACAAGACGAGACACGATACTGAGTTCACGAGAACGAGACAAAATGGGATGGGACAAGGTTTCTATATTAGTTAAAAAAACTTAAAAGATCAAATTTATTCTGCAAAACGGGTGTTTATTAGAAGTGTTGTTGAAAATTTAAACTAGTGCATTTCTTTTTTGGATTCCTCAAACCTATGTAGGCCGTAAAAGAATGCTTCAACTTAGCATGACGAACAGCAGAAATTTCCTTTTTATGCTTTATCTCCAACATACAGTGCAAACAAGGTTATATTTCCAATACCTATAGTGCCAACATGTTTCAATAAAGGGATATTCCAGTTAAATTTTGTCGGTCTCCTGCCAGATCAGGAAAATGAGCTGGTTACAAATAGCTTTTTTTCTAACTTATCTAACTCTGGGGAATAGGACAATAGACATCTTTTTATTACAGGGGTAGATTATCCCTTTAGAATTTAAATCTCCAGTCTTTTTAATGTCCATATTTTTTTTCAAGAAGATAAGTATCTCCACATTTTTTGGTAGTAACTGAAACTTTTGGGCTCTAACCCTTTCTCCAGCACATGAAAAGACATGGTCACTTGCAGGGATGGAAAGGTATGCTTTGGCAAGTGAGGACAATAAAGGATACTGGGTGCAGTTTTCTTTCCACCACTTCAGAGGGGAGCTACAGTGGGATAGATGCCCCTCCTCTGTTATGTTCAAGTTCATTCTGTACTTGCTCTGCTCCAGTGCTCTGGTCTGGCTTGGTACAGAATGAATCTCCAAGCAGATCCTCAAGTGCAGTCTTCTTGGATGCTGGTTCTGTTACTTCTGGCCCAGGTTGAAGAGCACGTTTTTCTCCACGAGCGGGACACTGAGATCCACCTTCTGCCTCGCCCTCCATTTCCTCAGCATCTGTGGTCTTTAAACAGCACAAAAAAATGCACACACATACCATTAATGTGAAGTTTTCTGTGCAATTATTAGTAGGACAAAAACACTGTTATATACCCGATATGGAGCAATAATTTAAAATTATTTTTACCTCAGTTTGAAGTAGTTGTTTCACCTTCTCCCGGATCTTGAGGAAAACACCATCATGCTGGCTGGGGTCAGGTAGTGGCAGAGTCCGCAACCTCGGGTCCAGCGCTGTGCACTGCAGTAAAAACTGATACACATCCCCACTGTATCGACCTGAAATGTTTCAGAGGATTGCACTTTTAGTGTCAACCACAGTGGTTGAATCTCCATCCTTTGGTGCCATAATCTGTTCAATCATGCTCTTCAGTGGCACAATGAGAGATATGGTTGGGCTCTTCTCCGCACTTAAGACTGCAGTAGCTGTCTTCAGAGGATTCGGCAGCTTTACAAGATCTTCAGCGTCCCTGATGTCGGAGCTGTCCAGTGTATCAATAGCTCCAGCATTTTTCCTCTTCTCAGGGCTGCTTGGCGCTGCTGCTATCGCGGCTTGTTGCTCCAGGTAGTGATTCAGCATATCCAGGGTGCTGTTCCACCTTGTGACAACATCCTTGATCAGCATGTGAGGTGGCAGTTGTAGCTGCTTCTGCTTGGACTTGAACAGTCCTGCCTATTGAACTTGGAATTGAATTGGAAAAAAGCTGCCACACGTCTCACTCGCCCAAGTAAACGAGAGACTCGTGCTATGCTGAGGCCAGCTTGGGTAGCTAAATTTATAGTGTCAGCAAAATACTTTACATGCGTCGTCACTCCTACTTTGCTCGCAGCTACTTTCATATTAAGTGCATTATCTGTCACAATGGCGATGCTCTGGTGCGATCTTTCAAGGCCCCAGTCAGAGACAGCGTTTTGTAAAACTTCATCGATATCTGTCCCTGTGTGGGACAGCAAGTTAAAGAGTTACCTAGGCTTTTGGAGCACATCTGTGGTTGGAGCGGTCGATCAGACACATGGTACAGTACTAAACACCGGTACAGAAACGACTCATATGCTGTAGTCTTTTACCCGTTGAAGCTTGCAAGTCAGGGAATGCTGTTTGCTCTGATCATTTTGATTTCAGAAATGTTCCTCAATTTCAAAACTATTGCTGGAGTGGGGCTTTAATCCCTTTCTCCAGTGGCAGCAGAGTGCAGATTCAGCCTTCTTAACATCATCCTAACCCCCAGGCAAAAGTCCCAAATCTTATATACCAACCTCTGCAGCAATCTCACTGTTGGGTCTGACCCAGGATATATGAAAGTATATCAAAGGGCCCTATGATAATGGATGACTCCAGCATTCCCAAAACGCTGGTCTCCTGCTGTTTCACCCAGAGCAGGACGGAGGAGAAACTGTTCGCTGCACCCTGGATGATCAAACACCGCCTCCCTTTCGCTCTGATATAACTCAGAGAAGGCTGGCGCTGATGAGTCCCAACAAGTCAGTTGGCCGCTGGACCAACCCATCCTGGACTTTCCAGTCTCTGACTAGACGAGGGACCGCTCCCGAAATTTAAAAAATGACACGCAGCCACCTGCTTTCTCTCTCCCCACTCTCTTGCCACTACCGATGGAATCGTAAAGTCCTCCGCACACTTTTGTAACGAGAGAATCTGTTCCTTATTCTAAGACTGTGCTAGACACATGCTAGAACTTCCCTCCTCTGAGTTTGATTGACGATCAAACTCTGCTTTTCCTTCATTGGTCTACCTGTGTCGACCCAAGGATCTCCCATCTGCCCCCTTTTTTTCTCTCCCCCCTTTTTTTTCAGCGTTGCGTGTTTCTTTCTGCCCTGAAAAGAGATTTACTTTGCTGCAATCAACAACCAGACGGATTCAAGTAAGACCAATTCAATATCATTAACTTTGGGTGGAGCCAACTAGATATTCTTTCTTTTTATTGATATCGATATTTTGTGTACATGCATGTTTCTGTTAACGTTTCATTAAGCGTTTTTGTATTGAGACCATTTGTGTTTCCTTTTTAATAGGTAAACTGAGTTTTGATTGCACGGTTGTGTTGAAGTAGTTATTAATTAGTGGACAGCAGTGTTTGGATTGATTGAATGTTACTGCCAGTTGAGCTCGGCTCTGAACAGCTGATCGGAGGGTTTCCCTGAGTGGCAGGTGAGCTCTGAATGCCGATAATGTTCGTCTTTTTGCTCAACCTATTCGTGTTTTTTGTTAGCCGAAGGCTAGCTCTTTTGATAAGCGTTACGCAGTCTCTTTGTTCAACAAAACCACCAGCCATCTTGCCCAGATTGTAAAAAAAGTCATAAAACGTCCCCCCTGTTTCGGTATTCGCCTGCCTGCAGATTTACCTTGCATCTACGCATGCGTGCGCACGTACGTTTGGAAAACCCTGTGACGTGGTGTCTGACGTCCCCGCTGTCCGCCATCTTGTTTAGGTAGCGTTAGCCCTTAGCATAGCTGTTAGCCGAACCAGATTATCTGGTTAGGAGTGTGATGTTTTATTTTTGGTGTGGTGATTAGTAATAAATTGGTAAAACTGAATCAAACATCTGTTTCTTTTATTGAGTTCAAATCATTGGAAAGAATTAATTCCTTCAGACAAGGTCTTTGGTAAAATCACTGATAACTTAACTTGCTACAAGCGCTGTCTGATAGCCAGATATTAAGATATATATAATGTTTATCTTAGTTCTATGAATCCTGTAAAATTTCTAACATGGAATATTGGCGGATCTGGCTCCTGAGATAAAAGGATTAAGATTTTCAGCCATCTTAAAAGATTGAAGGCAGATGTCGTCTTACTACAGGAGACTCATAAATCAAGCTCAACTGCTAATGATTTAAAAAACACCGGAGTATCCTAATATAATTTGCGCATGCTATAACTCTAGACAACGAGGGGTAGCAATATTAATAAATAAAAATACTAATTTTAAAGTAATAGACACAGTTACAGATACAGAGGGTAGATTTATAATATTAAAACTATTTATACATAACCAAAAGTTATGTATAGTTAGTGTATATGTTCCAAATGTTGACGACCCCTCATTCTTTCATACTTTCTTCTCGGTTTTGGCTAATCACATGGATTGCTCATTTGTTCTTGGGGGAGATTTCAACTTTGGATTAAATGAAGAAATAGACAGGCTCAGTACAGCAGGGACTCAGCGCAGCTGGCAATCCATAGACATAGTTAAACAGTACATGAGCGATTATGGACTTTGCGATTATGGACTTTGTGATGCATGGCGATCGCTTCATCCCAACGACAGAAAATACACTTTTTACTCAAATGTCCATCATTCTTATTCTTGATTGGACTATTTGTTAGTCAGCAGCACACTGTTGAATGACATTTCAGACACTCACATACATCCTAAAGTTATCAGTGATCACGCTCCTGTTTCTTTAAATTTAGCAAATAGACTAGCAACCCTTTAATATAAAAATTGCAGATTTAATACATCATTACTTAAGGATAGAGAATTTATTAAATATATTGAAAATATACTTAAAATATATTCCACATACATGGAATTTAATGATCTCCCTGGTATGTCGCCATCCACTCTTCTGTAAGGCAGGGAAAGCTGTGATTAGAGGTAAAATAATTTCATTCTCGTCAAATAAAAAGAGAACAGAAAATAAACATGTTCAGGAATCAGAAGAAACTATCAAATCATTAGAAGCTTCCCTGGATAAAGAGAGCTTAAGCAAAATACGGAGAGCGAAATTTGAATTAAATGAAATTATTAATAAACAGACGCAGTTCTTAATCCAAAGACTTCGAATAGAAAACTTTGAACATAGTAATAAATCAGGTAGCTTCTTAGCTAATCAGTTAAAAATAAAGAAAGAAAAAACAACTATATCTGCAATCAAAGAGAAAATTGGGAATATAATCAAAGATCCTGAAAGAATAAACAACACATTAAAAGAATTTTATGAGACTTTATACACACCGGAGATAAACCCATCAAATAATGAAATTGAACAATTTCGAGATAAAATAACTCTTCCTAAACTTTCAGCCAGTCAGGCAAAGGCCCTGGATTCACCGCTAACAGTGTCTGAACTCCAGGAGGTCCTCCAATCCATGCCTAATAATAAAGCTCCAGGCCCAGATGGATTTCCAGTAGGGTTCTATAAAGAATTCTGGAATATTCTGGCACCAACATTTTACAAAATGTTATAGGAAACAAAGGAAAATGGTCGATTACCACCAAACATGAACTCTGCCTACATCAACCTTCTATTAAAACCAGGAAAAGACCCTATGTCTCCTACCAGTTATCGTCCCATTTCTCTTATCAATGTTGATCTTAAAATAATTTGCAAAGCTCTTGCAAGAAGGATTGAGAAAATAACACCTCTAATAATCCATCCTGATCAAACAGGTTTTATAAAAGGTAGGCTCTCTTCCACAAATTCACTTAGATTAATAGATTTAATAGATTATTCCTACTGTAAAAACGTCCAAACCAATATATTATCTTTAGATGCAGAAAAAGCATTTGATCGAGTTAACTGGAAATTTTTATTTGCAACCTTACATAAATTCGGGTTCAGTAATTCTTTTGTAAACTGGTAAAAAAATTATTATACAGCTCACCAACAGCATGTATTAGGACTAATATTCAAACATCATCAAGGTTTTCCTTCAGAGAGGTACCAGGCAGGGATGTCCACCTTCTCCCTCCCTCTTTGCTATTTTTATTGAACAATTAGCAGCAGCATTCAGGCAAAATAATAAGTTAAAGGTAGAACATAAAATTAGTCTGTATGCAGATGATGTACTACTCTTTCTACAGCATTCACAAACTTCTTTCTCTCAGGTAATTGAGTTGATAAAATCTTATTCAAGAGTTTCAGACAATTCCATAAATTGCTTAAAATTACAGTTCTTCCAATCAACTGTTCTTTTCAGGGTCCCGTTGCTGTGCAACTCCGGTCGGGAAATATTACATATCTAGGTATCCATATCACACCAAGACTGGCAGACTTATCAAAGCTAAACTACGTCCCACTTTTAAAAAAAGTGGAAGATGATCTGGCAAGATGGAAATCCCTTCCAATATCACTTATTGGAAGGCTAGCTACAATAAAAATGATGGTTTTGCGTAGAATCAATTATTTATTCTCAATGATCCCAAGCAAACCATCACCTGATTGGTTTAGATCTCTGGACTCTTCTGTCTCTAAATTTCTTTGGAAAGATAAACCCCCACGTATCAGCTTAAAAACACTGCAGAAGTCCAAAGATAAAGGAGGTCTAGACCTACCAAACTTTCGTCATTATTTCTTAGCCAACAGGCTCCAATACACATCAAGATGGGTAAAACACAGTTATATCGATGAGTGCTGGGTAGATGTTGAACAGACACTATGCAATAAGATAAAACTTTCAGATCTACCATTTATTAGCTCAAATATAAAACAAAATGAATGTTTTAAAAGTATTAGTATCAGCTCCTCTCTGACAGCTTGGTGGGAATTTCTTAAAATGACAGAGACCTTACTAGTCCCATGCAGGCGTACACCCATCTGGAATAACCCGGATATCTTACAAAAAAAATGCATGATCAACTTTCCAAACTGGAGTTGTAAAGGAATTGAATACCTGGAGCATATATTTGATGGAACAGACTTTATCCCATTTAATACATTGGTTACACAATACGGAATTAACAAGAATAAATTCTTAGAATATCAACAAATTAAATCAATTATAAAAAATAAATTTAGGCTCAATACAGTTGATTTACAAATTCCAGGAAAAGTTTTAGACTTTCTTAATCTTAACCCTCCCAAACTGCTATCTAAAATATACAAAACATTAAATAGAATAGATGAATCAATAGCCCTTCCTATTTTAAAATGGGAGATGGACTTGTCCATCTCATTTGACCGAAACCTCTGGTCTCAGATTTCCTTAAGAACCTTTAAATTTCTTAAAAATCCTAATCTACGATTAATACAATATAAAATCCTTCATAGAGTGCATTATACAGGCCAACGGATGTTCAAGATGGGTTTTACGCCATCTAATACCTGTTTACAATGTACAAGCAATCTACCAGACAATTATATTCATGCTCTTTGGTTCTGCCCACCTGTCAAGAAATATTGGTACCAGATATGTGAAGACCTATCAAAGTGTCTGAAATGTAATATCACACCTTCTCCCACAGTTTGCTTGCTGTTAAATTTAGATGAAGTTACCATGGATACAAAGTCTATGCAATTAGTTCACATTGCCTTATGCATCGCTAAGAAAAATATCCTCTTGAACTGGAAAAATAAAAATACTCTTACTATTAATCAATATAGAGATCTCCTTCTGGAATACATTGGTCTAGAAACGGCTTCTGCCTCCACATCTGATCACTCTTTCTGGTCTCCCTTGATCAGCTGCATCACCTAGTGGGGCCGGGCCCTTGATTTTGTTCTGTGGTTCTACGGTTGCCGATATGGAGTTTAAGGGTTGGTGGTGACTGCAAGGGGTCCTCGGGGTTGGGGCGGTAGGTGCCATGGATCTCGCCTGGGGTGGGACTTTGTGGGCTTTGTGTGGTAACTCCTAGTGGCTGCATGCGGCGCCTTAGGGGGGTCATGCTGGTGGACACTGGTTACTGGCCTGGTGCTGTGCTGCTCTGGGGGGGGGGCTGTGGTCGGCCGGTTGTCGGCAGGCGCTGCTGCCTTTTCCATCTCCCTGGGCTGGTTCTTGTTGCTGGCTCCCCGATGGCCTCCTGCACGTCGGGGTGTCAGCGGGTGGCCGCGGCGGGTGGCCGGCATCGCTGGGCCCGATCAGTCATATTGCCACTGGACATGGCTCCTGGGTCTTGGTCCAAGCACTCTGTGGGGTGCTGGGGTGGGGCCCTTTGACCGGTGATGGTCGGCCTCCGCGGTGGACTGACCGGGTTGTGGGGTGTGGGCTGGTGGATGGAGGTACTGGGTTCGGTTGCTTCCCGGCCATCGGGCGGTAGGGTGTCAGGCTGGGGGGTTGGCTGCCTGGGGCTTCGGTCTGCTCATGGGCCTGGCGCGGCATGTCCAGGGTATCTGAGTTGGTGCTGCGGCGGTTTCCGGCTTCAGCGCGGGGGCCCTCGGGACGGTGGCGGTGCTTGGGGCCTCTCTTGTGGACGGGGAGGCTTTTACCATCTAGCACAGGCGCTCTCTCTAACGGGGTGCGCTTGGGACGGGGGGGAGGGTGTACGGGGAGAGGGTGGGCTAAACTTAGCCTGGGTGTCTAGTGTCCTGTGTTTTGTTAATAGTCTGAATGTTGGGATGGATTTAGGTCTCCCCCTGGGATAGGGGCGGGTGGATGGCCTGGGCCCCCATGGGGCTTGGAGGGGCCGCTGCCGTGGGCCCCGACTTGACGTGCTGGGGCCTCCCATCCCTGGTGGATCGGGCTGAATGGGGGTGCCTATTGGGGTTAGCAGGCGAGCTGGCTCCCTGGGGATGGCATCGTGTCACCCCAGTTATTTCCTCCCCATCCCCATTTGCCTCTGTGCACCTGCTCCTTCATGCTACCATTCCCAAGATCTTGGGACGTGGGCACATCACTGGGGTGCGGGATGGAGTTTCCGTCTTCGCTACCCGGTGGCGGCCTGGGTCCCAATTTTATTGAGCAACTTAGACACTTACACTTGCAACATTTACATGACACACGCACATGTAGGGACCTGGCGGTGGGTGCGCCTCGGCACTGGAGGCGGGGCCCCTTATAACCCACTGTTTAAATGCATCTAGACACTGAGGGTCCGGGGAGGGAGATGGGGGTACCCGGCAGTATTCCCATGTCCCACCCCTCTGTTTTAAGTACACATTAGAACAACATGCAACAATACCACAATTGAGCAGGGGGAGAGAGGCTGGGGGTCATTCCACACCCCTGTTCGTTGGACCATAAGTGGTTGGAGCCCGGGTGGATTAACAGGCCGTCTGGTCGGGGACCTGGGCTGGTCGGCTATTCTCTTGCCGGGGTGGGGGCCTTGGCGGTCTGCTTGTCCCCGTCCTGGTGGGAAAGGGGTCCGTCTCCCGGGTGCAGGGGCAGGGTGCTCTATCGGGGCGTCGGTCCCTGGGCCTGGGAGTATAGAGTATGTATGGGGTTTATGAATGAGTTTACAGCGTCCTTTTTTCGTGTGTCCTGTATATGTAAGAATGTGTACGCATGAAAGGGAGGGTACGTATGAGTGTCTCTGTCTGTCTATGTCTACTTCTCAGGTTGGGTGTGTGGTTGCCCTCTGGCCTGGTGCATCTTCTTCCCCTCCGTAACTCCCCGTCGGTGATGGACGCTCCTGCCCGCTGGTCCATGATGGCTCTCGATACCTGGGGCCGGGGGTCCCGGTTGCGGCCCAGCTCGGTCCTAGTGCATGCCTGGCTGGTCCTGGGTGGGCCGGTGTGTCGGGCGGCCGCTGTTTCGGGCCGACGTCCTCCTTGGATTGACTGGGGCACCTCTTATGGGGGTGCCGAGGTTGTAAAGTAGGTTGGTGCCGTCCGGTGGATCGGTGGGGACCGTGCCTGGCGCCCAGGCCTCCTGCCACTTCCATGAGTTCTACTGCCTGTTCATCTGGGGGGGCTTTCCGGCATTGGCTGGACCCCTGATCTTGGCGCTCTGCGTGGGGCGGGATCTGGACCCGGGAGCTGGTAGATCTGGATGTCCAGGTGCTGGCTGGGCGCGGCCTGGGGAGGGCGTACATCCGCTGTGGCTTTTACTGCGGCTCCCTGGCGTGTGGGTGTGTGGCGGGTTGTTGGCGGAGGGTATTGGTCCGGGATGGCGGCGGCGTGTGTTGTCCATCGGTCGGCTGCGGGGGCCTCCTGCCTGGCGGCGGCGGCGAGGGACGCCTCTCTGCTGGGGCCCTGCTGGGGGGTGGGGTGCCCCTGATCCCAGTGGCTTCCGGGTCCTGTTCCAGGCCCAACCTGGCGTAGCCGGTTTCCGTCGGAGCCCGTGGGCTCGTCCCTGCGATCTCTCAGGCCGCAGCATTGCGGCTCGTGGGTGTTCCCCTGGGGCTTCCATTGTCATGCCTCACTCCACACTCAGCTTCCCTCACTCACTCATCATCATCATCACCCTCACCTGTGCATCCAATCACGCACACCAGATCCTCCTTACCTCACCTCTTTATAACCTGCCACTTCCCTTCAGTCACGGCCGGATCATTACAGGACTTCAGACCTTCCACTGTGTGTTTCTCCTGTTATCTTCGTTCTCGCCATCCTTCACCAGCAATAAAGAACTCTGCACCTTGCTTCTGCGTCTGGGTCCATACCTCACACCGCAAATCCCTGACAGAATGATCCGGCCCAGAAAGATGGACCCAGCAGAAGCCTCCGACCCCGATATCTTGGAGTCCCTCTGGTGCAGGCTGGAGAAGGTCTCTGGCTTCGCCAGCCCGTCCGCTCGCCTCACCGCGCTGGAGGACTACATCTTAGACCTCCTTCCTCGGTTCCGCTCCAGCCTCAACCCGCTCGATGCGGAGGAGTTGGAGGAGGCAGCCGACGACGCCTTCCTTGCTGCGGAGGAGGAGCTGCCTCCTGCAGGGACACAGCCCGCCTCTACCAACGTCGGCTCGGTCTCCTGGTTCCATGCGCCTCCGATCCTCTCACCGGCTGTCTTCGCCCCTTTCCCGACCGCTTCGCCGAGGGCTCCGGTCAATCGCCCAGCTGCTGCTCCCACACCACCGTCTTCGGCTGCGGCAGGACGGGGTCCCCTCTACGTTAGCGAGGATGAACTGTTCGAGTTTTTTCATGGGGACAGACTCGAGTACCTCTGCTCCAGAGGGGATCCAGCTCCTCGCCGCGGTCAGCGACGCAGACGCCGGAAGTTTGCGCCGGAGTCTCCGCCCTCGGACGGTTCGGACTGGGAGGACGCGGAGGAGCAGTATCTGGAGCAGCAGACCTCGCTCGTCGGCTCTCGGCTTGCCTACTGCGCTCCGGGAACAGGCCCACGTAGGCATGAGCCTCCATGCCAGCCACGCAGCCGAGGGCACGAGGCACCTCCACCATCTCGCCGCAGACGGCGGCGCCGACGGGAAGTAGTTGCTTCCGGTCCCCGAAGTTGGCGTCTGCATCGCATTGCTCGTCCCCGAAGCTGGCGTCTGCATCGCACTGCTCGGCCCCGAAGTTGGCGTCTGCATCGGCCAGCTCGGCCCCGAAGTTGGCGTCTGCATCGCCCTATTCCACCTTCTCCCTTCTCCAGTCTCTGTTCCCAGAGCCCACAGAGCACCTGCAGTCTCGGCTCCCAGAGCTGCCGGATATGCCGCTGCCGCCTCCTGAGCTGCCGGATATGCCGCTGCCGCCTCCTGAGCTGCCGGATATGCCGCTGCCGCCTCCTGAGCTGCCGGATATGCCGCTGCCGCCTCCTGAGCTGCCGGATATGCCGCTGCCGCCTCCTGAGCTGCCGGATATGCCGCTGCCGCCTCCTGAGCTGCTGCTGCATCGCCTCCAGGCTCCCACGCCGGCTCCTCGCCTCCAGGCTCCCACGCCGGCTCCTCGCTTCCAGGCTCCCAAGCCTGCGCCTCGCCGCCAGGCTCCCACGCCGGCTCCTTGCCGCCAGGCTCCAACGCCTGCGCCTCGCCTCCAGGCTCCCAAGCCTGCGCCTCGCCTCCAGGCTCCCACGCCTGCGCCTCGCCGCCAGGCTCCCACGCCGGCTCCTCGCCGCCAGGCTCCCACGCCGGCTCCTCGCCTCCAGGCTCCCACGCCGGCTCCTCGCCTCCAGGCTCCCAAGCCTGCGCCTCGCCGCCAGGCTCCCACGCCTGCTCCTCGCCGCCAGGCTCCAACGCCTGCGCCTCGCCTCCAGGCCCCTGGGCCTGCCCTCCAGGCCCTGCGCCTCGCCTCCAGTCCCGCCTGGGACGTCCGTCCAGCCTCCAGCCTGCGTCTCGCCTCCCGGTCCCCAGGAGAGGACCGCCGGGCCGTGCGCCCGCCTCCCGTCCCGTCAAGGGACGTCCGTCCAGCCCCCAGCTGGACCTCCCGGTCCCCAGGAGAGGACCGCGCGCCCGTCTCTCGTCCCGCCAGGGGACGTCCGCCCGTCTCACGTCCCGCCAGGGGACGTCTACCCGTCTCACGTCCCGTCTCCCGTCCCGTCAAGGGACATCCGTCCAGCCCCCAGGTGGACCTCCCGGTCCCCAGGAGAGGACCGCGCGCCCGTCTCTCGTCCCGCCAGGGGACGTCCGCCCGTCTCACGTCCCGCCAGGGGACGTCTACCCGTCTCACGTCCCGTCTCACGTCCCGTCAAGGGACGTCCGTCCAGCCCCCAGCTGGACCTCCCGGTCCCCAGGAGAGGACCGCCGGGCCGTGCGCCCGCCTCCCGTCCCGTCAAGGGACGTCCGTCCAGCCCCCAGCTGGATCTCCCGGTCCCCAGGAGAGGACCGCCGGGCCGTGCGCCCGCCTCCCGTCCCGTCAAGGGACGTCCGTCCAGCCCCCAGCTGGACCTCCCGGTCCCCAGGAGAGGACCGCCGGGCCGTCCGCCCGTCTCACGTCCCGCCAGGGGACGTCCACCCGTCTCACGTCCCGCCAGGGGACGTCCGCCCGACTCACGTCCCGCAAGGGGACGCCCGTCGGTCCTTCGTCCGACCAGAGGTCGCCATTCGGGCCGTCCGCCCGACTCACGTCCCGCAAGGGGACGCCCGTCGGTCCTTCGTCCGACCAGAGGTCGCCATTCGGGCCGTCCGCCCGACTCACGTCCCGCAAGGGGACGCCCGCCGGTCCTTCGTCCGACCAGAGGTCGCCATTCGGGCCGTCCGCCCGACTCACGTCCCGCCAGGGGACGTCCACCAGTCTCACATCCGGCCAGGGGACGTCCGCCCAGAGGAAGGCATTCGGGCCGTCCGCCCGACTCACGTCCGGCCAGAGGAAGGCAGTCGGGCCGTCCGCCCGACTCACGTCCGGCCAGAGGAAGGCATTCGGGCCGTCCGCCCGACTCACGTCCCGCCAGGGGACGTCCAGCTGTCGTCCGACCAGAGGACGACATTCCGGTCGCCCGCCTGACCTTCAGGGGCGTCAACACAGACACTTGGGCCCTCCTGCCGTGTGCCCCCTCCACCCACCCTGAAAGGGTGCTGATCCTTTTGTTTTTTTTTTTGTTTTTTTTTCTATATGGCGTCTGGGATCCGCCTTTAAAGGGGGGGGTCCTGTCATGCCTCACTCCACACTCAGCTTCCCTCACTCACTCATCATCATCATCACCCTCACCTGTGCCTCCAATCACGCACACCAGATCCTCCTTACCTCACCTCTTTATAACCTGCCACTTCCCTTCAGTCACGGCCGGATCATTACAGGACTTCAGACCTTCCACTGTGTGTTTCTCCTGTTATCTTCGTTCTCGCCATCCTTCACCAGCAATAAAGAACTCTGCACCTTGCTTCTGCGTCTGGGTCCATACCTCACACCGCAAATCCCTGACATCCATCTGTTCCTCTCTTGGTGGGTGATCGGCCCTGCGCTGATCCGTCTGTGGCTCCTGCGCTCTGTGGGACTCTGGACGCATGCGTCTCCTGCCTCCTTTAGGTCTGTGTCGATTCCTGTAGGATGGATTGACGGTTCCTTACACCAGCTATCAATCACTTGCATGGGGAAACCTTATTCAGACCTGCATGCTCGCACACACACATAGGTGTGGGGACATTGGCGTGGACGGACATATCTTGAGCTGAGGTTATCGTCATTAGTTAGTTGTTACCAGGAGTTTACCAGAAACATTAGTATTGTGTTCATTAATCCATGCTTGTGTGTAGTGAATGTGTAATTCTTAGTTTATATTACTGGATCTTGGTACTCAGACACCAATTCTGAGTAGCAAACTGCTAGACAGGACACGTAAAAAAAAAAAAAAATTATTAAACTGTGAAACACAACACTGACCAAGAAATAAAGGATACTGTTCCCAAATATGGTGAACAAAAAGCCCAGAAGCCAATAAAAAAATGTCACAAACACACACCAGGTGCTACATGAGCACACAAGAAGCATACCGAAAGAAACAGAGGAAACTGAAATCCGTATATAGCACTTTGGAGGAACACAACGTCGAAGTGGTCTAAAGCCTTAATTATAACCTATATGTTTTAAACACACCGTGAATAAGGAAACAAAAGCTGAGGTAGTTTCCACCGAAGCTACTTAGCATTGATGCTAGCGCTAGGCTCTCTGTGCTTGTTTGCTACTATACGTGCTGCTGGCGTCAGGCAGTGCTGACTCAGCGCCCAACAGTTTGAACTGATACGTCATTTGGCCGCCGTGTAAAGCCTCTCTTTACCTATGGTGGATGGCAGAGAAGAGACCTCATTTATCCGTTTACCATAGGTAAATAGAGGCATCACGGAGCTCGGCGGCGGCATGCTATAGTTCAGCCGTGACTGTCTTCCAGACCTCACCTCCCTGTCCCCTCCTGGCGCTCATCCTCCACACTTGGCCATGCCCCTTCATGTCTCCTGGTCCTGCCCACTTTGGTGGAGTTTTTCAAATGTTGCCTGGGGGTGGGATGATGCTTTTTCATGGGGTTCAGTTACACTTTAAAATGAGACAATAATGTTGAACTCTTTATAAATTAATAATGTTACCTGGACTTCAAGGTTTCAAGGGGATTCTGTGGTTGCAGCTAGCTTTTTGAGCAGTTGTCTGTTATTCTTAATACACTTAGGGCCTGATTTATCAACGGTTTGCACTTGCTAAAACCGGCGCAAACATCACACAGTGGTAAAAAAAGAGTCCGTACCTGATTTACTTACATGACGCAGAGAGCATTGCACCTGTTCAACCTGGAGCAAGACGCACACAATCCATTTAGCGCTTTTCCCTATCTGAATTTGCACTATGGGTGTTTCTGAAGGAAAATGTCTTATCCCAGACAAAAAAATTAGGTCTTGCCGACATCGGGGCGCTTGTGCCTGCCCAACATAAAGAACCTCGGTGAGACGTCTTATGGAGATCGGTAGCTAATGGGAAAGATATCAGGAAGATGTTGGCATTATGGTACGTAGACACCGACGCAATGCACGTGACCAAAAATGCCTCTAACTGGTCTTTTGCACATTCGGACAATGAAGAGTGTTCAAAGGAAATTGTCCGCACTTGAAAACATTGCGTATGAAGCGGAAATACGTAATATGTGGGATGAAATAGTACCAGACCGTATGTTTGCAAGATAGCAGCTGTCGATCTAGCGTTTGAAGAGAGAGTCTCCCTTCTCTATTTACTGTGGAGAACAGAGCAGAGGCGTTAAGGCCATCCTCACCGTACCTGGGTCCATCAGGTCCTCCAGAAGCGTGAGCAGTTTGGTGAGTTTCACTTGCTCCAGGAGCTGCGTCTGGATGACGGCCACTTTCAGCTGTACCACTGTCTATCCCTCGCCCAGTTCGAGGAGCTTCTGTCCGCCTAGACATCAACTACAGGCGCTCAATCCCACCTGCAGAGCGCCTGTTCATCTGCCTTTGGTTAGTAAAAGTGTTTAATACGGTAAACCTTTATTGATATGTGTGCTAATATATGCTAAGATATCAGTTTATACGGTGATAACATGGTATGGTATCAGTGAATGCCGTCGGTTTACTGATAGCAAGTTGTAGTATGGATACGAATGTTTACAATATTTCTAGTCATACTCAACAGGTCTATCTCATCAAGACCTGATTTAATTAGATTTTTTTTATGTTATCAGTGTTTGCAATAACAGCATGGCTGTGGTGTCATATCAATGTATGCTTTCGGTGTTTGCTGATATCAATCTGAGGACCACTGTTTGTAATCTTTGCAGTGATACTCAGAAGGTCTATCTTATAAAGGTCATTATTTTTGTTTTATTTAGACCTGGTTTAATTCTGGTATAGAACCAGTTTAAAATTTTTATTTAATCCCTGCAGCTGTCAGACTATTTAACAGGGGTCACCAGCCTTTTTAAAACTGAGAGCTAGATAAAATTGTGAACAGTTTGTTTCATGTTTAGTTATATGTTAACAATTCTATCTTTATATGCTATGTCTTATCACAGGTTATTTAAAAAAAAAATTAAATATATAAATTTTAATATTAAACTGGACCTGGCACGAAATTGGCATTTTTTGATCAAATCTTTTAGTTCCACCAAGGGTTTAAGGGGTTAAAATGACTGATTAGTCTTTCCTTTGTTCCAGGGTATGTCTGCCTACATAATGAAATTAGCACTCAGAAACAGGCTTTTTGGCAGTTTGGCATATGACGACACATTTCGGCATATTACGTGTTGAGTTCCAGCCAATTACCCCCTCCCCCGAACTACACCCCGCAAGTCCCTCCCTCCACAGTGCGGAGAGCTACGATAATAGCCAAACAACAAACCAACAGCATGGAGTCCAGACCGCATCCAAACTGCACTGTACCTGGGTGTCCAAAAGAGAAAATAAATCTTTTTGTCCTCTCCACTTCTGAGCCACGGAAGAGCTTGTGGATAGATTTTATTTATGCATGGATGTGCCCGACCATCTGCCGAAGCGTTTGATAGTTTGTGGCAAATATTTTTAGGACAACTGTTTTTCCAACTTGGGACAATGCAGCAGTGGATTTGCAGATTGTCTTAAACTTCTACTAGGATTAATACCTATTCTCCATGAACCAGCAAATATCCCTGTACAAGTAAGCATATTTCCTCAATAATGTCCTTCAGCTGTTAGTAGACCATTGTGGCATTGTTTTGAGTTGTTCGCTTTTCAATTAGCTTCATAGCTAACATTTCAGAATTAGCTTCACAGCTAATGCCCCAGTTTGTCAGTTTGTTTATGTAGCATTGGTGCTAGTATGCTTTTATTTGGGGGAAAAAATATATATATATATATATATATATATATATATATATATATATATATATATATATATATATATATATATATATTATAGTTGAACATTCGAAAGATCGTTAGAGACTCATTGACACTGCATAACCTAGGCCCCGCCCTCCAAAACCCGGTCGTTCTGTGCTAATGCTCATAGAAGGGCCCAATGCAATTGCAATTCTACAACAAGGCTAAATTACAGCAAGCGATCCTTTGATATAGTATTAAGGTACTTAGAGTATGGCTAAAAAGGGCCCAAATGTTGCGGGGAATTTAATACCAGTTCTACTTTAAATATTGATTTAAAAAAGGAAAGGGCAACATATCAATATCCAAATCATTATTTCTATTAATCTCTCAATTCATTCCAACCTGATTGACATGTTTAGGAATTATGAGTGATTGGCACACTGCAGTGGTAAAAGTTGCTACCAATCAAGTTAGGATATGGTAAAGTTAAAACAAAACAAAACAATGTTTCTCTTCTGGCTGGAACTCTCCATCTGCCTCCTGATCTGCCTCTAACTGATGGAGCAGACTATGGAGCCCAGCCTCATGTCTTCATGGCTGATGAGGCGTTCCCGCTGCGGAGGGAGCTCATGAGGCCTTTCCCTTGACGCCTCCCCCCATTAGAGAAGAGGATCTTCAACTCTCAACTTTCCAGGGGCCAGCTGGTAGTGTTGGTTCTCAGAGTATCATCAAGTATTAAAAAACACAGACACAGCCTTAGAGAATGGATATGCAGCCTTGGGCCAGGTTTTAATCAAATGCCACAAAATTATGACAAAAGATCATACCTTAATACAGCATCAAACGATTGTACCGGGGACTCTCACTCAGAATGGGGTGCACAGATGCTTATATACCTTTTTGCGCACAGGGAAGCGTGCACTTCTTGCATAGACACAAGTGCAGTGCCTAAGTGATGGATTCCAGCTGTGCTTTTCTAGACTGTAGCCAGGTTAAGTCGACCCTATCATGTTTTGACTAATGTTTTCTTGGAAATCCTCAGTAAGTCGATGTTCTGCCAGATCTTCGCACAAACAATCCTTTGGCCATATCAAACATTCCTGGATAATGGGGGAGATCTTGCAATGTGGAAACTAGTTATATAAACATTAATCCTAACAGTGTAATATAATATGAATCTGCCTTCTACAGTAGTGCAGTGTGTCTCTTCACAGTGGAGGTTATGTAACCGCTCCCTGGACCTCCGTCCTGAAGTTGCTGGGAAGTGTATAAAGGCGATGTGTGTTCTCCACAATTTTCTGCGGCGTTTGGACGAGACAGGGGCTCCTACTGTGATGGAGCCGTTGCAAGGTCTTGGTAGTGTAGCAGCCAACTTCTCCTCCAGAGAGGCTGTCCTGGTGAGGGAGAAGTTCATGGCCCACTTCTCACCGGAGGGAGCAGTGTCTTGGTGGCCAAAAGAATAGCCTATTTGAATTCCCAGTGACTTCCCCACAACAGCTCTTTTAAGAGCCACCCACAAACCTCTAAAGAGCTTTCCTGCCTTATTTTAAATTTTCTTAATAAATGGAGCTTGCCTTCAAAATAAACTAACCTCTCTTTATTCTCCTAAATAATTGGTCTTCACTATGTAGTTATGACTCATCGCAATCTGCTGGGATTCCTTACATAGAAGACTTTTAACTTATTGGAATGTTTGTATAAATGCGTTCACAAGCCTAGAAAAAAACAGAAGCGGCGCTATGATAGTAGGCAGAGACGCCATGAAAACTTAGCACCCCTGCTGTCCTGGTTGAGCAAAACAATAGAGAATGGAGTGGAAGAGTGGAGTACTATAAACAGAAAACGTCTACATCAATACACCTGCGTCTGAGTGCAAATTTGCGGTCGGAGAAGCATAAACTGAGCTTAAGGGAGAAGTACGAAAAAAAGAACATTGTTTCTGGCCTGGAAAGCCTTTTGCCTCATATTTTCAGAAAATAACTGATTGCTAGGGTCCAATGTTTTCAAATTTAACACAGCTGTGCTGTTTTCAAGAACTAATTTATACATTTGAAATTTTACAAATTCTCTCCACTGTGGAGGAAATACTCCCTCGGAGACTGGCGTGGCCTTTTCAGGGACTCTACGATGGCCAGCTTTACCACCAATGGACTGTCCTGGGACCCGTCCCTCTGAGCTCTCCTCCTCTATTTGCCTGTAAAACACAGCATAATACAACACAAAGTAATGAGAAGGCTGCTAGTAGATTTCCATTTTCAACATGGAAAAAAAAGGTCCTATAATCAGATTGGTTGTAGATATTTAGTAAAGGTAAACAAGGAATTCAAGCAAATAAAAAGCTATGATTGCTTGCTGTACATCTGTTGCTACAATTACATACCTGTGGGTGCAGCAGAAGGAGCGGAGGGACCAGGGACTGGGGAGCCAGGTGAAGCAACAGGGGATGGCTCTGCTGCAGAATCAGTTGGCTCTGTCATGACGATATTAAATGTTAACAGGTTGAAAACAACAGTCATAGAGAGATTATATGCAGTGGTCCCTCGTTTTTTGCGGCAGGGGTTCTTAGAAAAACTAGCCCCTCGCCACATACTTTATAGACTTTTTTTTCAGACATACATGAACATTTCTTACAGTTCTCACAAGTTTTAAGATTGTCAAAGTGCAAAGGTTTGTAGATTTTAAAATGATGCATTTTTTCTTTGTCAGCGTGCCACTTTGGTGCCCCCCCCACCCCAGTTCAGGTGTCTATTTCTGAATGAGGGTCACACTTATGGGTATTTTTGTACTGTTTTTTCTATTGGACGTGTATTTGGCAAGCGCAGGAGACACAACATAGAGATTTGTATTTGCCTCCAATCAGTCAGAATGCAGAATGCAATGCGCATTGTTGAAAGTTGTACTGTGCAATAAAAAAATGCGAAAAAGCGAGGCAGTGAAAGATGAATAGTAGGACCACTGTATACCGTTTATTAATAAACAATAACATATATCCCTATATGACAACATGCATAAATTAACTGCCTACATTAATTCATTGTAAACATACCTTCTGACTCTGACTCCTCCCTTGCTGCCTCTTCAGGGTCTCCCTGGCCATCGGGGAGGATGTTCTCCGCGGTCCGCACCATGTTACTGCTGGTCTCCAACGGGGTGAGGAAGGGGTCCAAAAACCCCATGACCGCGGAGAACTTCCAATCCTCGCCGATCCTGCTGCAGACCCACTTCTCCTTCTCCGTCCTCTTCTTCTGGGAGTATGTGTCCCGGAGGCTCTTTCACTTTCTCCTTCAGATGTCTTCCGAATAAACACATTATCTTGTTAGCAGAAAAGAATGTGTACATCAGTGGGAAAATAGCGGGACAGAAGACGGGCTAGCTAGCTAGCGCAGCTTCCCCGGGTCAGTCAAAAATTTCAAAAGAGAAACGAATGAACTTACTAGGTTGGCTGATCTCTTCACATATCTTCCTCCAAGCTAGGTCCTTTTTATTCCTGTCTTGGTACAGGAAGCAGCTGTGTCATGTGGTTGGCTACGCTGTTTATGAGCCTTTCCTCCATTTTGAATGAAGAATGAATGGCTTTGGCTGGACCTGCCCCTGTGAATTAGGTCAGAGCATCACGTCACCAGGCTGCTTAATAGTTGTTGCGGCGCGACTTGAAGCTGGAGTTCAGATATTTCCAACTCGAGCGGTAGATGCACAAAATGCACCACATAAAATGCAGCGCAAATTTTCGATTTTGTTAGTCGCGCAAATTGTTCACACAAATCTGGCAGAAAAGCGTTTTTGTGATGCAAATCTGCTTCTTAAGTGTCGCTGGACCCCGAGTCGCGCTCTTCCATTGACTTTACATGTAAACTTGAAGCTCTTTTTGCTTCTATCGCGTTCGGTGTGTATGTACTGTTAGAATTATTGCCAATCGTGAGCCAACATTACCCAAGATAATTATAGGCTATGCACCGCGATCCCACTACAGCGAGGAAAGCATTTGGTCACCTCGCTCTCTCATTGACTTAACACTGGAACAGCTGATTTTAAGCTGCATCGCTTCAATGGCACAGCATGCTTTAAAATCATCCCTTCCAAAGTTAAGTCAAAGGGAGTAAGTGTCTAATTGGTTTTTGCCCTTTAGTAGGATACCACCTATTAGACAGTGTCTGTCGTGTTTAGATAAACTAGAGCAGTGCTTCTCAATTATCTTCAGCCATGCAGCTTTTTTAAACTGTGAACATTGATAACAGCTTCATCAGTTTATCACTTTTCTAAAAGGGAGGCTACATAACTTCTATATCACCTTCACTGTTTTTCTTTTCAACTCTCCAACCCTATGAAATGGATTTAATTATGTTAGAAATTCTTTATTTCAAAATTTCCACTTTCCCATTTAGATTTATCTGAAAACTACTTTTTTCGATTCTAGTCATATTTATTAAACAAAAAAGTGTTTAGGCTAATTATGGTGACCGAAAACAATTTACCAAATAAATAACCAAATAGATCAACATTTACTGTTTTTCACAACTGTTTTTACAAATTTAACTGTGCTGTAGTTCAAGCATTTCCCTGTCATTTTTAAACATAGCTATGTGCAAAAATGAGGAATCGCATATTTTTCAGATTACAAAAGAAGATCGGTCCACCAACTCAAGACTCATAGAGAGCTGGAAACAGTAAATAATTGTATTACTTCCATGTTGATCAAAACTGGTGTTCATTTTATTTGCTACTCCTTCCCAGACTCCAGTCAAATAAGTGCATGTTAGTGTTATTTTTAGCACTCTTTCTGCATCGGTCTGTTTGCGTTTTTTCCGTGACAGAGCTTGTTTCCTCTCGTTTCTAATATGACCCTGCGACACCGTGAGCTTACAGAACTCATAGAAAGATTTTTTTCCCGTTTCATAATCATCTCTGACCCTCACACTAAGCGTCAACTTGTTTGGGAGGGGGGTGTTGCGCGTCTGTGTTTGTGTAAGTTTTCTCGTTATGGCTGGCAGGTTTAGACTGCTTGCATGGAGAGGAGGGCTGAAACGCCCATTAAAAACTGGCAGCCTTACAAGAGCGAGAGCTGCCAGATCACTACAGGAACAATGTTTACTTATAAAATGGCTGTTAAATTCTGCGATTCAGTCTCCCTTTCCCTCACCGTGCTTTAAAGCACTGCAGCTCTCTGTGTAATTTTAATAATTGTAGCATACGGATTTTACACAAGCTCAACATACCTTTGCCCTTACACAGCTGGCTTGTTGCTTGATGTGAACCAGTGTGCGTAGATAGGCAGCCAATAGCACTTTCGAAGAAAAAATAAAGCCGGATTGGTTAAATGGTTCCTCACTGTTCCTCCACCAATCTACGGCGTGCGCATGCATGTTGGACTGGCATAGACTGGCATTAATAAAATGTGGTAATCATGTACGATACCACAGTGTCAAAATGGCTATATTTATATGACATTTTAAAAACAAAATTCATACATTTTAGATTACACATTTTCAAAGTTACATTTTTTTCCTTCTGCAACTTGAAATTTTATAGAGGCCATGATGAAGTACGGTGAATTTCAACAAAATTAGTAGAATATGGACATTTTAGCAACCTTGTTCTGGACATGCTGGAGCTTTAATCAGTCTGACTCTGCATGCGGCAGAGAGCAGTAGGTACACCACATGCATTACATTTATTACTGACAAATGAAAAACATAATTCACAACATTCTAGCCGTATTGTAATTAATTCTGTTACAACCATTGCATTGATATGTATGTCGCCCCCCATCCCCCCCTTTTTTTTATTTTTTGCCAAAGAAGTATCATGAATCCATGCTCACATTAGCGGCTGTAATCTACGTGACGCCAGCGCCTACATAATATATACAAGAAGCTCTACAGCACAGTACATATCTGCTTGTCCCGTTAACCGAAGAGAACAATAGCTGCTCAGAAGAAGAGAGAGTTTGTGGTGTGGACAGACGACGAGATCGATGTATTACTCTTCGCTGTTGTCTTTGTCTGTAGTGTCGTATTGTTATTGACGCAGCATCCATTAACGCCACTTCCTTTCATTATCCGCGAAAGCTGTCCAAACTAGCTCGTTTAGCCGTTGAATTAAGATTTACACAGCTCTCTTACCTGGCTAATAGTTATCCGGCCGCAGACCTTGAACGACGCCGGGTTAGTGTGGACGATAGGGGGGTGTAGACTAAATAATTATACGTTTAAGGCATTATCCGGCTTAGTGTGGACGTGGCCTTAGTCTGTCAGGCAGGGTCATGTGATGCAGAGAGCAATCAAGTTTTTTTTTTTCTAAGCTACTAAGGTACGTCAGGTTCCCTTAAAATAGCTGCTTTGTGTGTAACAGCAGGTTAAAGAACAGACAATCACCACCATTAGATAAAAAAACAGCTGCAGCTCAAACTTCACAAGCTTCTCGTCTTCGCTTTGTTGATGTTTTGTGAAATTACCTTGTGTTCTCTGTCATTTCTATTCCTTTTAAAAATGTGCTAATTGCCACCGCCTAATAATGTCTAGTGTGTGTATGCGTGTGTTAATTGAACAGATTCAGTGATAGATATGTTATTTTCGTCCTTATCCTCAGAAAATTGGGGGGAGCGAAACGCTGGGCAGAAACCTTTGAGGAGCCCCCTACAGACCCTCTACGAAAGGGAACAGGTTAGTCCTGTTATAAACACATTCATTTGTTTCCAAAGCCTGGACCCTGCTCTTACTGTTGTTTGTTCATTTCGGGACAGTGTAAAAAGCCCCATATATTTTCTTCTCTTGCAGTTTTTGTTTGAAACCCCTTTACAACTGCAGCTTTCACATAATATAATAAATTAGTTGGTCTAAGTGTTTCCATTTCTAGTTAACAAGGATTTTCTGTGATCAGAAAGTGTTATCTGAGCAAAGTTTCAACTCAGAAATAACATTACCGGATGATGAACCTTTAGATTTTCTGTTTACTCCATTGTACTGACGACACTGAATGAGTAATGTTGTTTATTTCAGCACTGCACTTATTGTTTTTATCTTATGTTGGATATTCATATCAACCGTCTACTGGGGTTCAGATCTCATACTCTTTCTTTATCTTTTCTTTTTTTACTGCTTTGAGAAGAGATACAGCAGCTTTTCTTAGTTCTGTGTCTTTGTAGTCTGTGAGGAGGAGGAGGAATGTTTAATTTTCATAAAACAAACAACCTCCATGAGACTATACTTAAATTTAACTGCTTGGGATATTTTCTTAATTTCCCTTCTGCTTAAGGTCAAAACCCCAGATAGAAAAGTCTGCTCATCTCTGAGGATGGAAAATGGGAGGAGTAAATAATGGCCAGACACAGTTATCTGTCTGTTAATCTGAATTCATGTAGCTCTTCAAAGTTATAGGTTTGGAAAAATAAACTTAATATTGTACAACAAATACTTACAGTGAGGAAAGTTAGAGTCTGATACACCACTAGTTTTTTATGTGTCCTTCCTTCCAAAGAATGGAGTGGTCTGTAGCGTTAGTGGTAGCTACACCTCCACAAATCCAGAAAATCACTTTGATTTTTTTTATAATAATTTGAATTTTTTGCATGGAATCCATATTTAATGCAGTAGAAAAATTATAACTTTTGGTGTAAAAAAAACAAAAAAACTGTTTATAATTCCTGAGGTGAGACGTTTACTGTAGTTCTTGGCCAGTTAGACCCTGCAGTAGGGTTTTTAAGTCTACTCCTCCATACACATCTTCTCCAGATCTTTCAGGTTTCAGACTGTTGCTGGGCAACACAGAGTTTCAACTACCTCCGGAGTTTTCCTGTTTGCTTCACAGGGTTTTTCCTGGGTCAAATTGAGCCATTAATTCTGTGCCTTCAACTGACTCACTTTTTTAAGGCACATATTTTTTAGTTAAGTGTTCTAATAAGAATATTACAAGTATCATGTTAAAGTATTCTTTTATTAAAACAATAGACATACAGAGATAAGGAGCCAACTTTAAACCGAAACTGCATTAAGTTGTAGGGATTTATCCACACATCTGGCAGCAAAACATTAACTAAGGCAAGGCAGTTTTATTTGTATAGCACACTTTCAACACAAGGCAATTCAAGGTGCTACTATTATTAACTTTAATTATTTAAATAACTATTCATAGCCTATTATTATTCTGTTCCATGTTTCATCTGAACAAGCATTGAAGGTATAAACAGGTGTTGAAAATCGCATCTTTATTCAATTAATAACAGTTGAAAGCCAAAGGATTACGTTTTGTTTCTCAAGTGGCAGACTTTAAAAACATACATATAGCAAGGATGGCAAATTTATACGTATCCGCCCCAGAAGAATATGCACAACAATAACATGTGTTAACTTTGCAACCTTTGCTGTTTTTGTCCGTTCTGTGCTGTGAAACTTCAACTTAATTTAGAGATCAGAGTCCTGCAATAGAACTCAACTCCATGTCCCTCACACCGTACATTGTTAATAGACTTAAGAATTAGGAAAAAAAATTATCCTTTTTCAGACTCAACTGACCCTAATACACCTTCTACTTTTCTTTTCTACTACTCTCCAGATATATTTTTTCTGATGTTAATGTGATTGTTAACCCAGTTTTCTCTCAGTGTTTTTCTCCCCATAGAAGCTCTACCCGGTCTGGTACCCTGCTCAGCTGTAATGCCCCCTGCTGGATGGGGAGCGTTGGTCCAGATGATGCTCAAAGTCACCGAGCATCCTCCATGCTGTCTCTACTCTGTCATCTCAGACCCCCAGACGGTCGTGGCAGATGACCGCTTGTACTCAGCCAGGGTTCTGCCAGATGTTTCTTCCTGTTAAAGGGGAGTTTTTCCTCTCCACTGTCGCTACATGCTTGCTCAGTATGAGGGTTTGCTGAGGAATTGCTGTGGTTGGAGTCTGAATGATCCAGGCACAACCTCACGCCAATGACTCAACGCAATCTGCTGGGATTCCTTACATAGAAAACATACCTGATTGGAATGTTTGTATAATTTTATTGAGACTACTTTTTTTGTAAAGTGCCTTGAGATGACATTTGTTGTGAACTGGCGCTATATAAATAAAAGTGAATTGAATTGAACTGAATAGAACGGGTTCCTGCAGATAATCTGCTGTTTCAGGTGGACAAATCAAATTTCCCTCTGGGAGTGCTGGATGCTGAGATAGTAAGAATAATCTGCATTCAGTGCAAAGTTGGAGAGATTTTCAGACATACCCTCTCCACACAATGAAAAGTGGGAATCAATCAAAAACATTATATTAATATTTTTCACCCATCCACAGTAAAAAAAGGCCACCAAAACAGATCCCCTCAACACCTTGACTGCACCTAGAAATCCTGTCCATAAATATTATGAACAGGATCGTTGACAAAGCGCAGCCTTGGTGGACTCCAACTCTCACTGGAAACGAGCCCGACTTACTGCTGGCAATGTGAACTAAACTCTGACACTGCTTATACAGGGACCCAACAGCCTGTATCAAAGGGTCTGGTTACCCATACTCCCGGAGTACCCCCCCAGGACTCTGCGTGAGACACGGTCAAACGCCATCTCCAAGTCCACAAATATACATGAAGCCCCATGCAGCCTCCAGGACCCTGCTGAGGGTGTAGAGCTGGTCCAGTGTTCCATGGCTAGTACGAAAATCGCATTGTTCCTCCTGTTCGACTATCCATCAGACATAAAGGTATGCCACCTAAATTCATTATCTCAGAAAATTTGAATATTGCGACTTTTTTCACACTCTAATAATCTCTGAGACGCACAAAGACCAAACAGAAAAACAGTGTCATGAAGTGTTTAAAGGAGGACCCAAATCTGGAGTTATGTTTACGGTACGCGACCAAAAAATGCCACACGTCCCTTGCTGGTTGCTTGACAATTCGTACCTTGAAGGCAAACTTTTTGCAGCCACAATGGCTCTTTTAGTAGCCACTCACAAACCTCTTAAGAGCTTTCCTGTCTAAGTAGTTTAACCTATTTATCATTTTTATTTTCTATTCCTGTCTTTGTATAAAAAGCAGCTCGTGTCATATAGCTCAGGGTGATTTAGCCGTGGTGTTTATCAGTTTTCATGTCCTGCTGATGCTGTGACTTCACGCATTCAAGTCACAGCATCACTGAGACTCCGTCACCTGATTGGTTGACGTGGCGTAACTTGAAACCAAAGTTCACATTTTCCAACTTGAGCAACAATAAGTGCGAAGGCAGAAAATGCACCACATAAAATGCAGCGCATATTTTTCTCAAGCAGATAAGCTTTTTTGTGATGCAAATCTGCTTTCGATCTGTTGCGGGACCCCCATTGCGCTTCATCGCACTCCTCCATTTACTTTACATGTAAACCTGACTTTCTGGTCGCGTTGGTCATGTTCAGTGTGTTAGAGCGAGTCATGCACGTATTTATTAATAAACCCAAAAGGGCTGCTGGAGGACAAGATTGGGGAACATTACGTACTGAGATTTTGACTGACAAACATCTGAAGAAAAACCAGTGAAGACATGAAGACAGGGTTAAGCATTTATGATGGGAGGAGTGATTAAGAGATGATGGACAGCTGGACTGGGAGTGACAAAGACAAGGAACAGATGACTTAAGGGATAGGGAGTGACGCAGACAGCGAGACAGCTGCACCGTGACAGTACCCCCTCTTAGAGGTATGCCACCTGACGCACAAGCTGGAACTTCAAGCCAGGGCGGGAGGAGGGGTCCAGGACTAGGGATCGACCGATATGGGTCTTTTAGTACCAATACCGATTTTCTTTTTCATCAGCCTTAGCCGATGACTGTGCTGTAGAGTTTCTTAAGTCAAAACTTGGAGTTCATACTGATTATGCTCCCTCAATTTACATCATAAAAATAACGATAACAGATGTTACAGGTCCCAATTGAACATTGAACTTTAAAACAATATTCAAACAATATTCAACAAATAGTAAACGTAGGTGAGGTAGAAAATGTAAGAATGTAAGTAGATAAACAATATTTAACAAATATAACAATTTGTGGTAGAAAAAGTAAAAAAATAATTCAGTGCTTAAAAACTGCTTAACAAAGTGCGCATGAGTGTTATGGCAAACCTTGTGTTGTGATGCGACGGAGCTGAACCTTGAGGCTTGGAAGATGACAGCACTGGAGTTTGCAGCTTGGAAGGTGACAGCACTGGAACTTGTGGCTTGGAAGGCGGTAGGGCTGAGACTTGAGGTGAGGTGTTGGCTGACTAAATTTTATCTTTGGATTTGGTGGCTTGCTGGACTGAAGCTGGAGTCGAAGCCGGTGACGCTGAACTTTGTGATGAGGCGTAGGATGGCAAGGCCAAAGATGAAGCTCGTACTGACGAAGGCTGAACTGAACCTTGCGGTGAAGCAGAGGCCAGTTTGTCTGAACTTTGGGTTGAGTTCAGCTGGATTGCACTATATGAGGCGGTGCTCGCAAAGCTGAGGTCTGTGCTGAAGTGGAAACTGGCTGGCCTTAATCTTGAGTCTTAGGGGACGATGATGAGGCGTGGAAGTCCCTCTAAGAGGCGATGAAGGCACTGGAATGTGTAGTGAAATCTCTTGGAGGTGTCGAGAAACCTCCGGGATCTGGTGAACACACTGGAGTCCCAGGATCCGAAGAGCACATTAGAGTCCCAGGGTCTTAAGAGCAGATTAGAGTCCGGGGTTCTGAAGAGCTCTCTGGAGGTTTGAGCTCATGAACCCCCTCCGTAGACTCAGGAACACTGAGTGGAGACTCTTACCCTGGAATGGCCTCTAAAAAAATCAGTAACACAATCTGTAGACTCAGGAACAAACTCTGGAGACTCAGATACAAACTCTGGAAACTCTGAAACATAATCTGGAGACGGGAACTCTATCTCAGGGACAATCGCTGCGGCAGATTCTGAGGCTTGGATCGCTGAGTGTACTCACAAGGCTCAGAACTCGAAACTAAAGTCTGTGATGTATTCTTCAGGACATCCTCAACAGAGGAAGAATCTGCGGTGCTTTGCTTTCTCCGAAGAGACTCATAGTTGTGTTTGTAAATACATTCTAACGTGGTGGGGTCATCATGAAATAAATGGATGACATCATTAAACTCAGATTCAGTTACTGACAGTGAGCTGGCTGAAGCTGAAGAAGAAGTCTGTGGCAGCAGGTAGACAACTGAGGTGGACTGCTGTGGCTGGGAAACTTGAGCAGGAAGCAGGTGAGGCTCACCAGGAGCTGAAGCCGGAAACCCGCGGACCTGAAGAGGACAGGGAGGTGATCGTGGAACTGACTGCTGGCAGTGGGAAGTATCTACAATCGGTCGGTCAAGGCATGAAGCAGCCTCTCTTGAGGGGCGGTGAAGGCGGCAGCCGGAACCTCCTGAAGCAGAGGCAGAGCAGTCCCATGGTGTTTCCTTCTCCAACGCCGAGAAGTGGACTGCAGGCTTGACTCCGAGGCAGCAATATCAGCGCGGACAGAGCTCCGGATGAGGTTTTAGTCTAGTGGAGAGCTGGAATCTAAACCGGCACGGTCTGGCTCAGAATAAGGAGCAGACCTCAGAAGGGCCATTGGAGCAAAGAAACTGGACTAAGCTCCCAGCCATCTGTTTCTGCATCTGGTTTCTCGCCTTGAAGGACATGCTCCTCGTCCAGGGGGATGGGAAACGAGGCTGGACCTTTGCTTAGGGGATCCAGGGAGATGTTAACCAGGTCCTCCTGGAAAGTTGTAGGAGCGACTCTAGAATGACTTTGGCAATGGCGGGAAGACTATGGAGCAACGGGAAGAAAAGACTCCACTACCTAGAGCCAGGAAGACAGAAGACCAACCTGGTTCCAACATAAGTTGAGTCGGAATAAAGTCCATTCATTCCTCCTCTGAGTGTACGTATTCCACTGGGTCCAGTTGACTGGTTCGATCTTTCATGAAGCGATCAAAGGAGGACCCAAACAAGGAGGGGCGTTTAAAGTGAGGCATGCTCGTATTTATTAATAAATTCAAAAGGACTGCTGGAGGACACGACAGGGGGACATGACGTTCTGAGACTTTGATAAACATCTGATGACGAACCAGTGAAGACATGAGGACAGGGCAAAGCATATATACTGGGAGGAGTGATTAAGAGATGATGGATAGCTGGGGACTGAGAAAGACAAGGAACAGCTGACTTCAGTGACACAAACAGGGAGACAGTCACACCATGACAAACAGACTTAAGCTTGTCAGAGGTATTACAGCTGTTGCCATTATTTTTAACCCAGGTTACAGAAACTAATGAGTGGGAGACAAGTGCAAGTGTCTAAATAGAAGTGAAAATTCTGTTTTGTTACATACAGTATATATTTCTGAAATTTACTTGATATTTATGCAGTCTTCAGAAATATGTTATAAATATATATGTAATAATAAATACTGTATTTTTATAAATTATACTGTATTTTTTCAGAAATATGTAACAATATAATGTTACATACTTTAAATTTCTTTTGATACTATATTTGAAAGTAACTGCATAAATTTCCTTTCATAATGTTCAAAGGCCGCTGCATATATATACTGTTTTGTTACATTTATCTGGAAACTGCCTAAATATGCCTAAGAGCTACTGAAGATTTATGATTTTTTTGTGTGGAAATAACAACTGAAAGCTCATATTTTGAATCGATTGAAAATGTGGAAGGGTAGGGAAGGTTAAGAACCACTGTGGCAACAACAACGCAATGTTCTTACTGCAGGAATGAAGTTGTGGCCCAAAACCAGGTGATGGTAAATGGACTGAACTTATCTAGCTTTTCTAGTCATACTGACCACTCAAAGCGCTTTACATTGAAACCACATTCACCCATTCACACTCACATTCATACACCGATAGCCAACATGGCTCGGTAGGATGATGTAGAATTTTGGGGGTTAAGTGCCTTGCCCAGGAGCACATCGACATGTGACTGGAGGAAGCTGGAATCAAACCTATGACCCTCCGATTGCAAGCCGACTACTCTACCACTGAGTCACAGTCGCCCCTATGGATGGATTGATGGAAACTATGGCCCTGTCTCAATACCCACACTTGCACCCTTGTGCACTTCAATTGTGCGTTCCCGTTGAGGGTGGAAGTGAGTAGGGTATCCCGATTGTCCAGAGTGGAGAATTCGGCCCCTGGCCCTGCTTCTTTTGCACCCTTGCTCCACACTTCACTGAAGTCCGCACCAATGCGGAATTCAGTGAAGTGTATTACCCACAATCCATTGCTGCGTATGTAATTCTCTGACAAGAAGGCAAACAAATGGTTCCAGCTGCTTCTCCAACAAATGTATTTTCAAGTGGATGGTTGTCAGTTTGTTCTTAAAATTGCCTGGGACAATAACTATAAACCGGAGTCTAGTTAGAAGATTGCTACAGATGAAATATTAATTAATATATTAGGAACGTTTTCATTTGATTGATTTTTCATTACATCTACTGTTAAGAGATTTTGAAAATCGTATCTTCATTTAATTAGTATAACTTGAAAGCCGTAAGCTGCATGTTTTGTTTTGTTTTTCAGATTACTCTTAAGACAATCATCAGGCTGCTGGCAATGAAGAATCACTAAAATCTAAATCGTCACACAAATAACGATGGACTGGCGATCCGTCCATGGTTTACCCCGCCTGTCGCCCGTTGACAGTTGCAGATAGGCAGTAGTCCTCCCCTGAGACCCCTTGAAGCTAAGCGGTATGGATGGATGGATGGATAATGATCCTGTAATGGTGTGGATCGGGTACACGCCTGAAAAAAAAATGCATAAATTTAATTTCACAGGCTCGGCCGGAAGTGTCATTAACGTGGTCGTGTAGTGCGTGAAAAAATTCAGCATAAATTTATATGTAGGCTATTATTTAAATATGTGCCTATATCGGAGCTTCCTGCGTTTTTACTATCATCTGTAAATATTGATGGGGACATGTCCGTGACATCCCTGCCTTTCGATGCCTCAATTTTTTTTATAATTAGTCATTGTGTACATGAGTAATTACAGTAAATAGCTGTTAGATATATCTGTTTAAAAATATTGTTTACTAACAAAGTTGTGTGTTTTTCGGACATGATAGGCCAAAAATGATATCCACTAGGTTTTTAGTAAGTAAAAAAAACCCTTCTAAATAATGAAAGAACCTATTTCTCCACATTTTAAACAAAATTGCGTTTGGGTACTTATTTCTGGTGAAAAGAGCATCTCCCAGCATTGCAGTGGGTGTTCATTTAACACAGCAGGTATGACAAATATACATTATACAAAAAACACATTCTTTTAAATAATCAAAAGGCTTTTTATAGCCAATATTTTACATAAATAAATAAAATATATACAAATGGTGCCTTTGATTAAAATCCAATATGTTCTATAACTTTGGACTTTATACTATAGAATTTGCTAGATATTTTTTTTTATATGTTATTTTTATTTTGTATTTAGTCAACTTAGATGATTTCGTTATCATATCAAGCAGCAAAATAACACAAGGGGCACCGCCATTTGGGTTGTCATGGTGATACGGCACAGGCTGACGACGTAATCCTTGCTGTCCCAATTGTGCAGTTATTCACACACTTGTTTACTACGCACTTGAACCCTTGTCTGCACTTCTGGCAAGTGCACTTCGTGGAGGACCGTAGGGTGCAGTGTGGGTATTGGGACAGGGCCTATGTCCCCATCTATCCTTTCCTCATTGCAGTCAAGTCATCCTGTCCTGTTTGCAGAAAACCTCTTCCAAAGCATGATGGTTCCACCCCATGGTAACCTTTAAAACTGTGATCCCAGCTCTCTTCAGGTCATCGACCAGGTCCTCTGGTAGTTCTGGGCCGATCCCTTACCTTTCTCATCATCAGTGATACTCCACGAGGAGAGATCCTGCCCATGATGGAGAGGTTGGAGTCTGACCGACTGAAGGGGGACAGGTGTGTTTTATACAGCTAATTGGTTCAAACAGGTGCAATTAATACAGATAGTGAGAGGAGAATAGTAGGGCTGCCTAGAGACGAACTAACAGGTCTTTGAGAGCCAGAAAGCTTGCTGGTTGGTTGGTGATAAAATATTATATAAATGTAATAAAATGCTAAGTAATTATTTAAAAATCATACAATGTGGTTTTCTGGATTTGTTTTAGATTCTGTCTCATAGTTATGGTGTATCTGCCATTTAAATTACAGACATCTCCTTTCTTTGGAAGTGGGGGAATTTTAAAAATCATTGGTGTATCTAACACTTATTCTCTGATCTTCTTTACGCAAATGACGGCAGAGAAATAGTTGATTTATTAACCATTTCAGTTTTAAATTAAGTTATAGGAGCCCAAATAGTAAATGAGTCATGACTTTATTTCACTTCAATGCAGATTCTATATATTCTGTATGACTATTATATGACTAGTTTACAACAAATGTTTGCTCAGCATACTTTATAATACAGACCAGATGACCAAACAGACCAGTCCTATCCTGCCATATTTAATTCAGCTTATTCCTGTAAATTTTATTCTAAGATACAGGGCTAGAGGTGAGGGTTTACTCTCAGCAACGTTAGGAAGTTAACTTAGTCAGTAAGTCAGGTCAAAAAGTGCTACTACAAGAGTCTATTCATTTCCTTTTTGATGGTTATTGCTTACAGCAAATGAAAACCCAAAGTACAGTTTTGTAGTAAATTGTCATCTGCTGGTCGACCTTAGAGGTCCCCAAACGCAGGGCACCGGACTGGTTCGTGGGTCATTTCTGAGCCCACGACCGCCAATAGCTTACAGTATTTCTGGTTCATTAATTATGTGAGTCTAAACTATGTTTTATTTTGAAAAAAAATTACCGGATTATCTCTTAAGGGGTAGAATATCCCTTTAACACAAAAAACTGTGATTTGAATCTACTGTAGAGGTGGGCGATATGGCCTCAAATCTATATGATGATACGATCTAATTTATTTGCATAAATTCCTTTCTTTATATATGTCGAAATGATATCTATAATGACACAAACATTCTCACTTTTCAGATACTTAACAGCAGAAAAACTTCAGAAAGGTTTAGAATACAATTTAAAGAACATTTATTATGCAAAATGTGTTTAAAAAATGATTTTTCCAAAACAGTTCAAAACAAAAATGCAGATAACATGAAGATATTTTAAATTACATAAAAGCTAAATATCGTAAAAATTAAGTTTAAAATAGTCTGCTTTTCTGGTTACTTATTTATACATTTAATATCGCCCAAAAATAATCCTGCATATCTTTGAATTATAAATGCTTCAAGTTCAACAGGTTTTTCTTCTGTTTAGTGAAAAACAAGAAACTTTAAACTTTTTAATGTCTAGTGAGAAGACAAACACTGATTATAAGTATCCTTGCGTACCTACATACCTGTATGTACCAGGTACATACAGGTATCTACAACTTGATGACGTCATCAAAATGCATAACTGTGGTATGGCGGTAGAGTCAAATTATCTACCTTTGGCTAAATTTATATAATTTCTACCTTATAACATTTATATTGCCCACTACTAATCCACTGTCTAAGGTCCTGAAGAGATTCTGAGTAGAAACCTACTCCAGGAGGTAGCACAAACACCTTCCTAAATCTATGTTTTGTAGAAACAGATTCCTGAAAGGTTTTTTTTATCCTTTTTTTTGTACATCTTTCATCCTGTTGCATTTTGTTTGAATGATTATCAGACCATATGTTTTTAACCTTGCCACTGTCTCCCAAAGAACACATTTGTCTTGGAGACTCCTTTCTGCTATTTATGTTCCTCCATCAAAAACAGGCTGAACAAATATAACTAGACTTTGAAAACTGCAACGGAATCATTCTTCTTCGGGGCGACTGTGGCTCAGGAGTTGGGTGTTTGCCTTGTAATCGGAAGGTTGCCAGTTCAAACCCCGGCTCTGACGGTCTCAGTCGTTGTGTCCTTGGGCAAGACACTTCACCCGTTGCCTACTGGTGGTGGTCAGAGGGCCCGGTGGCGCCATTGTCCGGCAGCCTCGCCTCTGTCAGTGTGCCCCAGGGCAGCTGTGGCTACAACGTAGCTTGCCATCATCAGTGTGTGAATGTGTGCGTGAATGGGTGGATGACTGAATGTAGTGTAAAGCGCTTTGGGGTCTGTAGGGACTGAGTAAAGCGCTATACAAATGCAGGCCATTTACCATTTACCATTCTTTGAAATCATTAACAGAAACAGTAATTACGCTCGAACTCTATTCACAGCCGTTGGTAGACTAACCAATCCTCCAGTGACAGCAGCCCTTGAGCTACACTATACTAGGGCCTGTAGTAAATTTGCCAACTCCTTTCTTGAAAAGATTCTGGAAATTAGAAGATCAGTCTGTAAAGCAGCACCCAACCCACCACTATTTTCACCCCCATGTAAAAATAATGCAGATAAAATATCTGATTTCAAAAAAACTAAATCAGTCACATCTTGATGAAATTTTTTAAACAACTAAACTCCTCACATTGCTGCCTCGATATCTTACCCACACCTTTTTTTTTTAAATTCTCCCTGTCATTAAATCTGATCCGATGCAAGTAGTCAACTCATCCATCCAGTCAGGTGTCTTCCCCCAGGCCCTCAAAACAGCAGTTATCAAACCCCTATTAAAGAAGAACAACCTAGATAGTACATTGATGCAGAATTATAGGCCAATCTCTAATCTCCCATCCATCAGTAAGATTATTGAAAAAGCTGTATCTCAATACTTGAATACATTCCTGTCAAGAAACGACTTCTTTGATAATTTTCAGTCTGGTTTCCGTGCCCATCACAGCACTGAGACTGCCCTCGTCAAAGTTTTCAATGACATCTGCATAAATACAGACGGCGGCACGGAACCACAGTTCTGGTTTTCTTGGACCTCAGTGCAGCTTTTGACACTGTTTATCATAAAATACTACTTGAATGACTGGAGAGCTGGGTCAGACTCACTGGTACAGCACTTCAATGGTTTGAGTCTTATCTCAAAAATAGGAATTTCTGTGTCCATCTGAAATTTCTCATCAGAAAAAAACAGAAATCACATTTAGGGTCTCCCAGTGCTCCATCCTGGGACCCCTCCTGTTCAATATTTATATGCCACCGCTAACCAAGATTTCAGCAGCCAATAAGATTAGTTACCATAACTATGCAGAGGACACTCAGCTATACATTACGTAGAATCAAAGTCACCTGGTGACTATCTAGACCTTAACTGAATGCATTGAACAAATCAACGACTGGATTCAATTCAATTCAATTCAGTTTATTTATATAGCGCCATTTCACAACAGATGTCATCTCAAGGCACTTTACAAAAAGAGTTATTACAATACAATGTTTAGTGTAGAAATTACAGAACCACAGAAGATTGCGTCGTGGAATTCTCAGCAATCCCTCATACTGAGCAAGCATGCAGCGACAGTGGGAAGGAAAAACTCCCTTTTAACAGGAAGAAACCTCCGGCAGAACCAGGCTCAGCACAAGCGGTTATCTGCCGCGACCGTCTGTGGCTTGGAGAATACATAACAGAGACACAGAAAGAGCAATAGAACTGATGCAGAAGTTTGTTGCAGGACGTGGAGAATTTTCCGTCACTGCAATGCCATCTTAGTCAGGGTCGTCAAGCAGGGCTAATCCGGAGCACCTACTATAATAGAAAACAGGTTAGTGCTTGAATTGACAGCACATCATGCAGTTGGGGAGAAGTAGGAGAGAAAGTAGGAACAGACCCTAATAATGTCCTCCAACAGCCTAGCCTAAAGCAGCATAGCTACTAACATTAACCTGTCTCCTAGCTACTAGGAGACCTGGCTACCAACACTCTGTCTGAGTCCTCCTGACCCGTGGACGGTGTAGGGCCGGTAACGGCCCCCGTCATGCCGGGGTCTTCTCGGAGTCGGGTTGTTTGAGAATGCAGCCCAAAGTGGGTGGTAAACTCCATCTAAGGCTAAATACCGGCACGAGACCGATAGTCGACAACTATCTTAAGGAAAAATAGACAGAACTGAGAGGACAGAGTTGAAGAGGGCGAGAAACGTTTAAGAGATAAACGGGTGGGGTCCGCACAGTCTGCCCGGGGGATTCAACCCGGCAGGTAATGGGCGGCCGCACTGTGCGGGAGGATCCCCTTGAGGGACCTCTCTCCGGCGCTGGCTGGCCCCTGTGGGGCGCATTTCTTCCGCGGCGGTAAGCCGCGACCGGCTCCGGATCTTTACCTGGCTTACATTAATCTATCTCTACCTAGCTACTCTACCTCTTCCTATCTCTTCCTAACTTTTGACACTCTGCCTGACTACTAACATTAACCTGTCTCTTCCTATCTACCTGTCTGACCTGACTCTAACTACCTATAAACATATCTCTAACTGTAAGCTTTGTCAAAGAGGAAAGTTTTTAGCCTAGTTTTAAAGATAGACAAATTGTCTGCTTCACGAACCAACCCTGGGAGCCGGTTCCATAGGAGGGGAGCCTGATAGCTGAAAGATCTGCCACCCATTCTACTTTTAGAAATCCTAGGAACTACCAGTAAACCTGCAGTCTGAGAGCGAAGGTCTCTGTTAGGAACATATGGAACAATCAGGTCTCTTATGTATGATGGAGCTAGATTATTAAGGGCTTTATATGTCAGAAGGAGGATCTTGAATTCTATTCTAGATTTTACTGGGAGCCAGTGAAGAGAAGCTAAAACAGGGGAAATGTGATCTCTTCTTTTAATATTCATCAGAATCCTAGCAGCAGCATTTTGAACTAACTGAAGACTTTTAATTGTATTCTGTGGACTACCTGATAATAGACAGTTACAGTAATCCAGCCTTGAAGTAACAAAGGCATGGACTAGTTTTTCAGCATCATTCCTGGACAGGATGGTTCTAATTTTTGCAATATTCCTAAGGTGAAAAAAGGAAATCCTACAGACTTCTTTAATGTGAGTTCTAAATGACATATCTTGGTCAAAAATGACACCGAGGTTTTTTGCTTTATTACTGGAGGCTAATTTAATGCCGTCCAGGTGAAGGGGCTGACTAAGTAGTTTCTTTTTCAGAGCTTCTGGTCCAAAGACGACAACTTCTGTTTTATCAGAATTTAGAAGCAAGAAGTTTAGAGTCATCCAAGTTTTTATGTCTTCCAGACATGCCTGTAGTCTACCTAACTGATTGGATTCATCAGGATTTATGGATAGATATAGCTGTGTATCATCTGCGTAACTATGGAATTTTATCCCATGCTGCCTAATTATTTTACCAATAGGAAGCATATATATAGTAAAGAGAATCGGCCCAAGCACTGAACCCTGTGGTACTCCGCAAGTAACTATTGAGGTTGAGGAAGATCTATTGTTTACCTGAACAAACTGAAATCTGTTAGACAAATAAGATTTAAACCAACCTAGTGCTGTTCCTATTATACCGACACTTTGAAGCCTTTCTATGAGAATATTGTGATCAACAGTGTCAAAGGCAGCACTGAGATCTAACAGGACCAGAATGGTCACCAGTCCATTGTCTGAGGCTATGAGAATATCATTAGTAACCTTCACCAGAGCTGTTTCAGTGCTATGATGAGCTCTAAAGCCTGACTGAAACTTCTCAAACAGCTCATTATTGTTTAAATGCTCACATATCTGGTGTGCAACTATTTTCTCAAGAATTTTAGATAAGAAGGGAAGATTAGATATCGGTCTATAGTTAATTAAGTCGTTTTGATCAAGAGAGGGTTTCTTAAGTAGAGGTTTAATTACAGCAATCTTAAACTCCTGTGGTACATATCCATTGACTAAGGATAGATTCATTATATTTAAAATTGGAGCAGCGATCAGAGGGAAAACTTCTTTTAAGAGTTTAGTTGGGATTGGGTCTAAAACGCAAGTTGAAGGTTTAGATGAAGCTAATAATTTTAGTACATCACAAAGTTCGGCTGCATTAAAGCAGTTTAAGCATATATTAGGTTCCAACATTTTTGAGGCTGCCTCATTAACTAAGGAGGAAGCAAGCATATTGGGAAGGTTCCCAATTATCTTATTTTTTATAGAGTCTATTTTATTTTAAGAATTGCATGAAGTCGTCACTGCATGTATGAGTGGATGTCATACGAATTTCTCCAGCTAAACAGAAACAAAACGGAAGTAATTATTTTTGGACCTAAGCAAGAACGATCCAGATTCAGCACACAGCTTCAGCAAATACAACTAAAAACTACTGATCAGGCCCGTAATCTAGGTGTAATAATGGACTCAGACCTGAACCTCCTGGGTCACATAAAGGCAATAACAATGTCAGCCTTTTATCACCTCAAGAACATCTCTAGGATTAAAGGACTAATGTCACAGAAGGACCTAGAAAAACTAATTCATGTGTTCATCTATAGTCGGATTGATTACTGCAACAGTAGCCTCACAGGTCTACCCAAAGAATCAATAAGACATCTGGAGCTGATCCAGATTGCTGGTGCCCGTGTCCTCACTAGAACCAGGAAAGTAGAACACATAACCCTTCAGTTCTTCAGTCCTTACACTTGCTTCCTGTAGTTCAGAGAATAGACTTTAAAATGCTCCTACTAGTTTATAAATCATTGAACGGTTTAGCACCTAAGTATGTTGGAGACCTGCTGTCACTATACCAACCCAGCAGACCACTCAGGTCCTCCAACTCTAGCTTACTAAACATTCCTAGAATTAGAATTAAACAGGGAGAGGCAGCTTTCAGCTTCTATGCTCCACAAATTTGGAAAAAACTTCCAGAAGAATGCAAAAATGCTGAATCGTTAGGCTTCTTTAAATCAATGACTAAAACTATGGAACTCTTTGATTCTCTTGATTTTATTTTTTATTCTTATTTTTTTAACTGTGTTTTATCTGTTTTTAAGCTATATTCTTTTGCATAAATTAGTTCTTTACACCTCTTTTTATTGATAGATTCTTATGTTTTATTTGTTTTTAAATGTCATACTCATAAATTGTAGTTTTAATGCTTCGCTCGGTTTTAATGTTCATATTTTTATCATGTGTTTGGTTGCATTACCACTGAATCATGTAAAGCACCTTGAATTGCCTTGTGTTGAAAGTGTGCTATATAAATAAAATTGCCTTGCCTTGCCACCTTCCACATACATTCAAAGACGGGTATCGCTTTTCAGAGGTTTAACCCCTCAGTGTGTCCTTGATGTCCCAGTGTCTGTCAGAAGACACAGAGAGCCAGTCAGTAGGTCAGGCACGGAATCAAGCATTGAGTCCTAGAACTGTGAAAGCTGCAGTGCTGAGCCTGCCCAAGTAAATAAAAAGAGTAAATAAGACCTTGTACCAATAGGAGACCAGGATGAACTAGATGACCTCTCATTTTATGTGCTAGCTGCACATTTTAGTGGCGAAGAGGACCACCCTTTGAGGAGTCACTGATTTTTACTCATTTTAGAGAACGTCTTTATTATGTGCAGAATGATTGTGGTAACTTCTATATTTGGGTATTCTGCTTGACGTTCGTTACTGTGCCATGCTAAAGTGTTCATCCCCCTTGAATATTTTTAACCCTTTTTTTACTCTTTGACAAAAACTCTTCAGTATATTTTGTAATAGTCCAACACAAAGTGGTGTAAATGTTTGAAGTAGAAAGAACATTTTTTGTGGTTCTTTTATAATTTTTTAGCAAAACAAAAAGTCTAATATATGTGATGTGCATGTACAAAAAAGTCAAAGGTCACTTTTCTGTCCAAAAGCATGTTGAAACCATCCAGACCTGAACCAAACTAGAATCCTTGGTCCTACTTTTCTCTACCCTCAGGTGGAATCTGAGTTACAGGCCATTCATCAGGGTCGCAGAGAACTGCTGGAAGACTCCTGCCGCTTCTACACCCGCAAACGTAGAGTCCTCATCCCCGAAGACCTGAAGCACATCATCGTTGATGACCAACATGGCTTGCTGTACTGCTATGTCCCCAAAGTGGCCTGCACCAACTGGAAGAGGGTGCTTATGGTTTTGATGGGAGTCACCGGAGACCACAAAGACCCGCTGGCGATCCCTGCCAATGAAGCCCACATCCCGGGAAACCTCCGGACTCTGTCAGAGTACTCAACTTCCCAGATCAACCAACGGTTGCGCTCGTACCTGAAGTTTGTCTTTGTGCGCGAGCCATTCGAGCGGCTGGTGTCTGCGTACCGCAACAAATTTACGCGAAGCTACAACACGGCTTTCCATAAACGATATGGTACAAAGATAGTGCGGCGGCACAGGCCTGACCCTCGGCCAGAAGCGCTGGAGAAAGGAGACGATGTCTCCTTCGAGGAGTTTGTGTACTACCTCGTGGACCCCGCGACCCAGCGCGAAGAGCCTTTTAACGAACACTGGGAACGCGTACACTCGCTCTGCCACCCCTGCATCGTCCATTATAACGTGGTGGGGAAGTACGAAACACTGGAGCAGGACTCCCGCTACGTGCTGCAGCTGGCCGGGGTGGACGGGCGGGTCCGCTTCCCTGCCTCCTCCAAAAGCACCAGGACTACAGGAGACATGGCGTCAGACTTCTTTCAGACCATCAGCCCCTTTTACCAGAAGAAGCTCTACAACCTCTATCGTATGGACTTCCTGCTCTTCAACTACTCTGTGCCAGCCTACCTCAAGTTCAGATGAGGTTGGGAACATTTCATTTTCCAAAAGTTTTCAGATCCTCGCTGCAAAGAAAAACCTCTGCTTGGAGATGACATCCCATAACAACAGTTTCTGCCTATTGAGGCAGATTTTATAGACCCTTTGACTATTTGTAAGTAAAGTACTAAGTAAGGATGCGGGCGCATTCTGGCAATGGAACTATGTCGTCATTTCAAGCTTTGTCAAGCTACGCTAAGGGGTTACCACCAACAAATCTAGAAAAAGTACATTAGAAAATTCACTTCAAGTAATGGCAACAGACTCGCAAATCCCTGCGGAATTACTGAATGGGATGCAATTATGTATTCTGTGGCCAGGTACAGACTGTCAAATATCCTGACATAGATTTAGGAGTTTTGCGTCGTGAAGGCAGAAGTCCTTCCTAGACAAAGACACAAGACTACAATGTACAAGGCATGGGTCATAGTAAACAAACCTGAGAACTAAGTCTTTACAACCAGTTGTACCTACAATGCAGGGTAAGCACTAATATGATACCTTTCTCGCTTGCTTAGTGTTGAATAATGTAATTATTGTGCAAACATGAAATCACAATTTTGGGGCCAATAAAATAGTGGATAATGAATAATAAACATGGCTTTAACACAAACCAGCTAACGCAGCTTTCCTTAGATTGTAGAATTCACATAAACCAGGAATTCCGGCGTGACCACAGTACATAAATACCTTACCTGACATAAAATGGGCACTACCAATGCAAGCATTTCAGATCGTGCCTTCCGTCTACGCTTCTTCAACGCTTGCTTGCAGCCACATATGGCTCCATTTTTAGATTTTTTTTTATAGATGTGACTTCAGGATTTTGAACATTTTCAGTCCACTGCCTAAAGAGAAGCGATTCTGGCATCCAAACATGCAACAACCTGACTTTTTAGGTTCCCAGAACTTAAAAATCAGGGTTTAAAACACTATTGACTTCTTGTCCTTATTGTTATTAAAGGTGGTAGTGCTTCACTTCCATTGCCAGGGTCCGTACACATACTTTTGATGACGTAGGTAGTAAAAGGGTCTATTGGAAACGTGAAGTTAACCGTCACTGTCACTGGCTCTGAGTGTGTGAAATACTGTTTAAGCTTTGGTTAACTTTCCTTTCAGTGGTTTCTGCTGTTTCAAAGGTGAATTTGTGCAAAATATAAGATCTCTAGAGTGTGCAGGAATAGAAGGAATCACATCTAGATCGTGTGTGGAAATCCAATGTCTGTACCTTACTTGGTCCCCAGGTAACTAAGACAGCTTTTGTTTTTTTTTTCTATTTTCACTGTAGAGAAAAGATGTTGCTGTAACTATTATTTTTATTTATTATTACTAAAAAACAAAAACAAAAAACAAGCCAAACTAGATATATATACTTCAATGTCTTTCAAATAAATGCATTTCACCGAGACGATCTCCTATTTTTTGTGTTTTATTTAACTGAACAAATCGTTTTTTACAAATGCAAAAAGCTCCGCGAATCCAGCTAAACTGGAGTTCTGTGTCAACTGAGTTATTGTCATTATTCTTTTTCATGCACATCAAAGAAAATAACAATTTAAAAACCAACGGTTTGATTTCAAACCCTATAATTTGTCAGCTGGAGTACTAAGACACAGACGAGTTAAATGCCATATCTATCTACTTTATGGTGACATACAGTACACTCAGTTATGTCTTCTGGTCATAATACAAGCATCTCCCATTTAACATTAACAATAGGCATACAATAGTTGGTGTTTCTACAGAACTGCCTGTTATGAGGATTTTAGGACAAATGCTGACTAACTGTGTCCACACCAAACGCGATAAAGCGACCAAAAAAGCGCGACACGCGCCTAGTGTTAGGTAAAAAATAGTGGTTGACCTAGAAATAATTATTTTACCTAACACCTAGCTGTTCGCATTCACATGAATGTTGTACAAAGCAAACTGGATGCGCTTAAAATATGGCATTTTCACGCATGACCTGGCCTTCAGCAGAGCTGGGGCCAGAGTGCAGCCGGTGGATTATCGACTGAGCTGACGGAGGACAGTGTGTTCGGCCTGGTCTTCAGCGGAGCTGGGGCTATAGCTCAACTTCTGGTGGATTATGGTCTATGGTCTCCGAGCTGACAGAGGACAGAGTGGAATACGTGTTCGGCCTGGCCTCCGGTAGAGCTGGGACCGCTGCACTTGGGGTCTGGTGAGCTACAGATACAGTCTAGCTACGGCAGAGGGATCCATAAACACCAGCGAGTACCCTCTCTCAAAAAACCCAGCTCCTCGCCGCCTGGAGAACGTGACCTGCTTGCCCAGTTTGTGCCGTGAAGGTCCAAGCTTCGCCTGCCGACACACCAACTACATTGACGATCAGCTGTCCATCTGTCTGCGATTTGCAAAAGTTTACAATATTTGAGCAGCGTGGGATGTGGTGCGGGAGCTACTACCATGAAACCAAGTGAGGAGGCCATTCAAGGCTCACTTCTAGGCCGAGAGGTGCTTTTACAGCAACAATGGCTCTTTTAAGAGCCACCCACAAACCTCTTAAAAAGCATTCCTGTCTACATAGTTTAACCTAATTATAATTTATATTTTTTTCCTGTCTCTGTATTGAAAACTGCTTGTGTCATGTAGTGATTAGCCCCGGTGTTTATCAGTATTTCCTCCATGTCTTGCTTTTCCAACTCAAGCGGTAGAGGATATGAACGCGAATGCACAAAATGCACCAAATAAAATGCATCGCGAATTTTCCATCGCATCTGTAGCACGAATTGTTCACACAAATCAGGCAGAAAAGCTTTTTGGCGACGCAAATCTGCTCCTGAAGTGTCGCGGGACCCCAAGTCGCACTTCATCGCGCTCCTCCATTAACTTTACATTGAAACCTGAAGCTCTAGTTGCTTCTATCACGTTTGGTGTGGACACACCCCGAGGACCAAAGCCAAGAAGAAGTTTACAAGTTGTTTTTTTCTTTTCATCAGAACAAGTTTGTTGCCATTGAACTGTCCACATTTTTTCCCCATTTCTGATCACGTAGTAATAATCAGAGCACATAAGGAAATATTATGAAAGTTGGGTTTAGTAGACAGTTTAGCACCACTCAGCAGTACAACTACACACAACGTAATAAATCTATGGTCTGACTTATTTTAGCTTGTACAAGGGATGCACCGATATCAATACTGGTATCAGCCCGATACTATTCTAATGTACTTGTTAAAGTTAAGCGATACTATGAACCAAAGTGTGGAAACTCTGCAGTAATTTCACAGGACATGTTTACTTTTTCCTTGAAATCTTGGTTTTGTAGTAATTTTTATTACTACAGTCGTGGCCAAAAGTTTTGAGAATTACACAAATATTAGTTTTCACAAAGTTTGCTACTAAACAGCTTTTAGATCTGTTTCAGATGTTTCTGTGATGTACTGAAATATCATTACAGGCACTTCATAAGTTTCAAAGGCATGACACAGGACTGATGGTAGCGCTCACCTTTTCTTCTCCGGCCAAGCCTTTTTCCAGATGCCCCAAAAAATCAAAGAAAGAGGCTTCATCGGAGAATCTGACTATGCCCCAGTCCTCAACAGTCCATTTACCATACTTTCTGCAGAAGATCAATCTGCCCCTGATGTTTTTTTGGAGAGAAGTGGCTTCGTTGCTACGCTTCTTGACACCTCTTCTTAACAAGAATTGAAACTCTTTCCTTGAAGTTCGTGATAATCCTATAAATTGTTGATTCAGGTGCAATCTTAGTAGCCACAATATCCTTGCCTGTGAAGCAATTTTTATGCAACACAATGATGTCTGCACACATTTCTTTGCAGTTCACCATTGTTAACAATGGCAGTACAATGATTTCAAGCATCACCCTCCTTTTAACATGTCAAGTCTGCCATTCTAACCCAATCAGCCCGACTTAATGATCTCAGTACGTCACAGAAATAACTGAAACAAAGATCGGAAAGCAGTTTAGCCAGCAAACTTTGTGAAAACTAATATTTGTGTGATTCTCAAAACTTTTGGCCACGGCTATACACTGAAGAAACAAAAAAGTAATCAATACAATATCAATTTTGCTAGTAATGAGCTAAAAATTTCTGCCAATAGAACAATTGAAAAGTTTCTTGAAAAGATGTCTTGAAATAAGAGAATATATTAAAATAAATGTACTTTTTTGGAAATATTTTTTTACAGTGTATTTTATCTTTTATGTAATTCACCATAATTTGTTGCGAGAACAAAATAAAAATAAATAATCCTGTCTTCCAATTCATTGCATTTTTTCCATTGTGTGGTAGAAGTATCTGCAATATGATACTCGGTATTGGCAATTACTCAGATCCAAGTATCTGTGTCGTATCGATTTGAAAAAAATTGTATCAATGCATCCTTAGCTTTAACACATGTGAGGTGTAGTTATCAACTGCATGGTTTTAAACTCTTAAACATCTGCTCACTGTTTCTCTACTCAAAAGCACCTTCCACATTTACAAGTAAAAAAGTAGCTGAAGTTTTATTTGTACACTCGTCATTTAGGTCAGAAGTTGAAGATCCCCACTTTGCAGCAGCTTCCAGATTTTTTGCACATTTGGTACTTCTCACCTTAACAGCTGCAGTGGGGCAGTCTGACAGAAGTAAGGCTTCCATATAACTTTTTCGGCCCCTCAGGCCAACACCAGTAGGGAAGGTAGGTCAAGTGTCACCTACCAAGGACACAACAGCCAGTAGCAGGCGGAAGCAGGAATCAAACCCACAATTTCTGGGTTGCAGGCTGACAACTCTGAGCCACAGCTGCCTCAATATTCCTCTAAAATATTTAAATCTTACCCAAAATTCACTGAGCACCAGCATTCAGCTGTGTGCAGAGGTTGTGCTAGACATTTTTGTTGTCCATCGTTTTTTTTACCAAAGGAGTCAAAAAGTTCCACTCATAATCTATCTTTACCTGTCATTTTTTTAAATCTAACGTACTCAGTAGTGTTTCTTAATTATCTTAAATAATTAAGGAACTAAGGATTACTAATAACAAAATAATTGATTGGACTTAAAATACACTTGCTGTGGCCTTAACTCACAGTCTCACAAGTTCATCCTGGTCCGCATTTATCTGAAATGCGCACCCATTTGTGTGTAATCAAAAGGTGGGATTGCTGGACCAAAACTGACATAATTAAAAATAAAAGCAGAAATATACGTATTTTGCTTTTCCTTTTATTTTCAGTTATGTCAGTTTTAGTCCTCCATATTCTGCAGAGGTTAACGTTATGAGGTTTCGGATTCTTGCCTCATACTGACTACTTTTCATAGCGATTTAGATGTTCCGCTGCTCCACTGCCACACTGGAAACTGTACTAAAGTCCCGCTTGAGCCAAAGTTTTGAAATGAGGAAACATTTCTCCAATTAGAATTCGGAAAGACTCTTTGAACAAGACATATCCTCACCTGCTAGCTATACAGAGGGGATGAGGACGTGATGGGCAGGTTTGGTATCCAGGATAGAAATGAAGAAAGACAGATGGTGGTAAACTTTGCAAAAAGGATGGTAATGGTTGTTGTAAATACTTTCTTCCAAAAGAGGCAGGAACATAGGCTGACTTATAAGAGTAGAGGTAGGAGCACTCAGGTGGACTACATCTTATGTAGACGTTGTGATCTGAAGGAGATTAATGACTGCAAAGTAATGGTGGGTGAGAGTTTAGCTAGACAGCATAGGATGGTGGTCTGTAAGATGAAACTGATGGTGAGGAGGTGAAGAGAACAAAGGCAGAGCAGAGGACCAAGTGGTGGAAACTTAAAAAGAAGAGTGTTGTGAGGTTTTCCGGAAGGAGGTGAGGCAGGTTCTTGGTGGCCAGGAGGTTCTCCTTGATGATTGGACAGCTACAGCTAATGTGACTAGGGGGAAAGGTAGAAGGGTACTTGGTTTGTCATCTGGAAGGAGAAAAGTAGATAAGGAGACTTGGTGGTGGAACGATGAAGTCCAGGAACATATACAGGGAAAGAAGTTAGCTAAGAAGAAGTGGGAAACTGAGAGGACTGAAGAGAGCAGACAGGAGTACGGGGAGATGCAGCACATGGTGAAGGTAGAGGTGGCAAAGGCCAAACAAAGGTCATATGATGACCTGTATGCTAGGTTGGACAGTAAGGAGGGAGAGAACGATTTGTATAGGTTAGCAAGGCAGAGACACAGATATGGAAAGGATTTGCAACAGGTAAGGGTGATCAACGATAGGGATGGAAATGTACTGACAGATGCCAAGGGTGTGATGGGAAGATGGAAAGAGTACTATGAAGAGCTGATTGATGAGGAAAATCAGACAGAATTTAGAGTCCATAGTCACACACTCTCATCAGTCGTGAGACAGCTGGCCAAAGTAACTTCTTGTCTTAGCATGTAATTCTCTTCCAACTGGATTTCAGCAGTGTGCCTCATATGACATACTGGTGATGAAGGGCTAAATGTTTTAAAATCCAGTCCCTTCAGAGCTGCCCATCATAAGGAATCTGAAGGTCAGGGCCAAGAACCCAGTGCCCAGCAGGTCCCCCATCGCTGTGAGGTAGGGGATGGAGTAGTTGTCTGGATCCAACCTTCTCCTCCACATCCAGTGAACCATCAAGGCGGCAGAGTACAGCAGAATCACCACCTGGTTGAGAATAACACTTTGAGATGTTTTAAATAAGCGCTTATGATGTTAGAACTTTTTAAAAAAAATGTATTATCATTTTTGGAAGGAAAAAGTTTCTAACCTGAAGCAGAGCTGCACAAAGGTAACAGAGAATGAAGGTGGGTGTCATGGTGGTGTGGCCTCCATGCAGTAGCTGGACTGTGTACAGGAAGAGGAGGTGACCCGGCACTACTAGGGTGACCAGTACTCTGGCTGATTTAGAGTTCACATCTAGATAAGCATGAAGAGAAAACGAAATCTCTATTATATCCAATCATGGTTGCTCGCAACCAAGGAGTCAGAAAATGTGTAGTCTCCAATTTACCGTAGTGTGTATGTTTTGGGATCTGGGAAGATCCCAATACAAACTCTACACAGGAGAGATTTAACTCACTTGACCAGCCCTTAGGGAAAAGTCACATGGGTTGAACAGGCTCTCCACATGAGATTCAATTCATTTTTTTTTTCAAATTCACTTTTATTTATATAGTACCATTTCACAACAAATGTAATCTCAGGGCACTTTACAACAAAAATCATGTCAATACAATTATACAAACATTCCAATCAGTTAAAAGTTTTTATGTAAGGAATCCCAGCAGATTGTGATGAGTGATCGTTGTGAGGTTGAGCAATCAGCAATCCCTCATACTGAACAAGCATGTAACTCCCCTTTAACAGGAAGAAACCTCTGGCAGAACATGGCTCAGTACAAGCTGTCATCTGCCACGACCGTCTGGGGGTTTGAGAAGACAGAGAAGAGACAGCACATAGGATGCTCTTTGAGCATCATCTGGACCGATGTTCTCCATCCAGCAGGGGACTTTATAGTTGAGCAGGGTACCAGACCGTGTGGAGCTTCTATGGGGAGAAAAATACTGAGAGAAAACTGGGTTAACAATCACAATAACAGCAGAAAAAATATATCTGGAGAGTAGTAGAAAAGAAAATTAGAAGAGAGAAGAAAAGTGGTCAGTCTTTCCTCCAACAGTCTAACCCTATAGCAGCAGAACTACAAAAATAGCTCAGGATAACCTAACCCATTCTAGCTATTAGCTTTATCAAAAAGGAAGGTTTTAAGCCTACTCTTGAAAACAGACAGAGTATCTGCCTCACGGACTAAAACTGGGAGCTGGTTCCACAGGAGAAGAGCCTGGTAACTACAGTAAAAGATCTGCCTCCCATTCTGCTTTTAGAAATCCTAGGAACTACCAGTAGACCTGCAGTCTGACAATGAAGTGCTCTGTTAGGAACATATGGAACAATCAGATATCTGATGTACGATGGAGCTTGATTATTAAGGGCTTTATAAGTAAGGAGGAGGATCTTAAACTCTATTCTGGATTTAACAGGGAGCCAATGGAGAGAAGCCAAAAAAGGAGAAATGTAATCTATCTTTTAAATATTCATCAAAACTCTTGCTGCCGCATTTTGGATCAACTCAAGCGTTTTAATCGCATTTTGTGGACTTCCTGATAATAAGGAATTACAGTAGACCAGCCTTGAAGTAACACATGGATGGACTAGTTTCTCTGCATCACTCCTGGACAGGATGTTTCTTATTTGAGCAATATTCCGGAGATGAAAGAAAGAAATCTTGGAAACCTGTTTAACATGGGATTTAAATGTCATGCCTTGTTATTAAAATTATAATACCAGAATAGTCACAAATCCATTATCTGGGGCCATTAGAACATCATTAGTAACTTTCACTAGTGCTGTTTCAGTGCTATGATGAGCTCTACAAACTGACTGAAATTGTTCAAACAGTTTGTTTCTGTTTAGATGCTAACATACTTGATTAGCAATTATTTTCTTAAGAATTTTAGATAATAAAGGTTAGATATACTGTAGGTCTGTAGTTAGGTAAATCATCTTGATTCTGGGATGGTTTCTTAAAGTGATAGTCTGGATCGGTAAATGAATAACAAATTTTAAGAATTGTATTAAATTGACCTCCTGGCCTTAAATGTTTATATAAAATAAGTCATATTATGAATTATAATATTACGGGTAAGTCTCGCCTTCCCGTATCTCAGCTATGGCTCAGAAGCCACGGTGCCGTCCCCTTCAACCAATCCAGTGATGCCAAGCGCTGTCAATCATCACGAACGCTGTGTGCTTGTGCTCGTAACTGCGCGCATGCTCAGTTTTCTGTTTACACTGAGCCTCCGAATCAAGCCTCCGCCAATATTTTCAAACCAAAAAAGCATCCTCACCTCCGATAACTGCATTGTTGACACTCTGGTTGTTTTCTCTTTCTCCTCCACACGTCTTGGCCCATTGACCTGACACGTGCACGGAAAAGTAGGCGCGGCTTCAAGACCGATCAGAAAGGGAGGGGGAGGGAGCTTGGGTCTTTTTTTTTTCAAATCATGTCCCTCTCTTTTTTCTCACAAAGTCCAGACTATCACTTTAAGTAAATGGTTAATTACAGCAACCTTAAATTCCTGAGGCACATATTCATGTATTGAAAATACATTCATGATGTCTAGAATAGGGCCAGTAACCAGAGGGAACAGTTCTTTAAATAATTTGGTTGGTATTGGGTCTAGCATACAAGATGAGGGTTTAGATGAAGCTAATATTTGTGATAATTCCAAAAGTTCAACAAAATCAAAACGGTAGATATAAACATGGTTCTACAATTCTCTCTGAACTGCCTCATTTATTGAAAGAGAGTTAATTATTTTATTTTTAATAGAATTTATTTTACTTATGAAGAATCCCATAAAGTCATCACTACTGAGAGAAGGGGGGATAGTTGGCTCAACAGACCTATGACTATTGTTGCTCTGTAAGTTTGGCAACTGTACTCAAAAGAAACCTAGTATTGTTTTTATTTAACTCTATTAATGACGAGAAATATGCGGTTCTAACTTGTCGAAGAGGTTTTTATAAAGTAGTAGTAGTAGTAGACTATTTTTCCAGGCTAGAAAGGAATCATTTAAGTGTGTAGAGCGCCATTTTACTCTCCAGTTTCCTAGTATTCTGCTTTAAAGTACAGAACTCTGCACTAAACCAGGGAGCCAACCTCCTATGGCTGATTACCTTCTTTTTTAAGGGGGCTACACTGTCTAGTGCCAAATGCAGTGAGGAAGTAATACTTTGAACCAGACCATCAATTTCTGAAGGGTTAGTGTTGGAATTACTGTGGCCCACTGTGGTATTCTGATACACATAGACAGAGAATAGAACAGATTCTTTAAAACTTGTTAAAGCACTGTCTGATCAAGTTATACTGTAATGAAGTTTCTTTCAGATTTTGGAACGTTGGGTAAAGTAAACCGAAAGGTTATCAAAAAATGGTCAGATTGGACTGGGTTATGTGGGCGGACTATTAGTTCATCACACCCAATGCCATACGTCAGTACAATGTCTAAAGTGTGTTGCCCAGAGTGTGTGTTCACTTTCTGAGTAAAGCCAATTGAGTCTATGATAATATTAAAGCCTGCAGTTAGGCTATCACTTTCAATGTCCATGTGAATATCGAAATACCCTATTATAATTACCTGATGACTGTTTAAAACTAAATCAGATAAAAAATATGAGATCTGGTCCAACAATTGAGAGTAAGGGCCTAGTGAACAACACAAAACCCAAAACAAAAGTGGTTTAAATGTTTTGCAGCTTGGATGAGGAAAACTAAGGATTAGTTGTTCAAAAGAGCTGTAGTTAATAATTGGTCTGGCGAATTTGCAAATCTGAATGAAAGATGGTTGCAACTCCTCCTCCTCGCCCAGTACTTTGAAAATTTTGATAACTGGAGGGAGTTGACTAATTTATAATTACAACATTCCTCCAGCTGCAACCAGGTTTTTTTGTAAGGCAAAATACAAAATTTTATTATCACAGTCATAAGTCATTTACTAATAAAGTCTTTGAGGAGAGGGATCTTATGTTTAGTAAACCACATCTAATTGCTCTATTTCCTTGTTTGGTCCAAGTTGTATTTATTTTAATGAGATTTTCATAGTTTGCTTTTGTCAGGTTAACTTTTAGTCTATTTAGTCTATTTGGCTGTGGGGAAGACACTGTCTCAATGGGGTATTGAGTGGGTAACAGTACAGAAGCTGCAGAGAGGTGGGTTAAAATACGACTCTGCTTCCTTGTCTGGACCCTGGTTTTCTGTGGTTTGAAGGACTAATAAAGAGATCATGTCTTATCCCATGTTGAACCAAATGTGTAGGACGCATTAATGTTACATGTATGGTTTTACATGAGTTTAACATGTAATCACATGGGCTTCACACATTTTTTTTCTACATGTAGTAAACCTGAAAGAATAACGTTACACATGCAGTTTACATGCTATCCAATGGGCTTCACATGTGAAGTCCATGGGTTTAGCAGTGTATTTTAATGAAAATGTTCCACACTCAGATGGGAAATGTGGGCAAAACACAGATGGCCACACATTTTACACACATCTCACATTTCTTAAACATGTTTTCACATGGTGCAAAGAGTTTTAACAAGTGATTTTGCCCTATATGAATTCTATATGATTTTCTTTATCTTGTGAATGACACTGCTGCCCACAATAAAGACCAGAGTCTAAAATCCTGATTTGTCTGACCAAATGTCCAGTGTGTGGTGCACCATCCTATATAGTCACGATGACTTTAACATCAGTCTAATTTTTTCACATTACATAGAACCTTGTAAATACATTAGATTTTTTTTTTACACATTTGCTAGGTTTAAGACCTTCTTCCTAATCTTGCTCCCCCAGACTGATAGAGGATTCTGTTTTTGTACTTAATGATGACAGTTAACTTTGGATCATTATGGAATGGCTATTTTTATTCATCCCATGTTGACATTTTGGGAATTTTAGTTGGTCTGAAAGGATAGGATTATCATAATAGCTGTATAGTGAATATGATTGTGACGGGAAGCCACCTTTTGTAAGATCCACCCTTCATACCTAGATTGATTTCATTTTGGCTTACCTTGAAGCTGCTATTTAACATATTTTGCTCACCGTCCAGCTTATTGTTGCAGTATGAAATTTGTTATTTTTTTCATCACATCTTACAGTGTTTGCATAGAGTGCACATGTATCAAGACCTTAAAGTCAATGTTTTAAGTTGTATTAATACATCTTAGTTGAGGTTTTGTTAGTAACGATTTTTAGTCTAGTTCATTGAGTTTACCTGTTTTACTGCACTGCTTGCTTAAATGTTAGATCACTTCAACTTTTTTATTTTTTTAGTTAAATAAAAACCCACCTTTTTTAATTAACACTTGTGTCGTCTATGCCTCACTGCTTACTCCCTGACAGCCTTGTAAAAGCATTCAAACCCCCTGTGAACTTCTTAAGATTAAAAATACGTCTTTTATTGGGCTTTAATACAAATTACAACTGCGACCCAAAGTTGTGCATAGATGTGAGACAGAAGGGAAAAAATAGCTGTATCTTTTATCTATTACCTCAGCATGATCTTCTCATCACCATGTTTCTCTGTGGGGGTGGTACTTCAGGGGGGTGGGATGCCTGAGAGCCTGAAATCAGATCCAATAATGCCTCTTCCCTGCCTGGCTTGTAACAAAATGCGAATGGGATATTATTTATTAACCTAACTCTGCAATGAACTTTTCACCACTTCATCTCTGCCATGTCCTTGGTCTTCATTATGCTTTTTGTTCTCTATGCCCCATTTCCACTAGTGCCAGTACGGTACGGAACAGGACGCTTTGTCGTGTTTTCATTACCTGCTTCCGTTCCGAGCCGACCCTTTTTTTTCCGGACTACCTCTGCCTTGGTTTCTAGCGTGCCGAAGCGACTCGAAACGCCCACCTATGGACTGATTTGTCCGGTAATATGGTCTCCCTCTAACGCTGATTGGTCTGGAGTTGTTTGTCTCAGAGTATAGTTTAACGTTTTTATAGTTATAGCTATATTGCTATAGTTAAAGTTTCAAATAAGCAGCACACTACAGTTAACTGCAAGCATCTTAAAATTAAAAAGAAATCAGTATGAGACACAAATTATATACCTTTTAAAAAACATGGGGATCTTATAAGTATATATATTATTGAATCCATGCATTTCATCATGTTGTCATGGTATTTTGGTGTCAAAATATGATTCCCCTGACTAACATTATTAAAAAAGGGCCAACCCCTCTTATTTTACAGGATTATAGGTTCAGAATAGAGTGTGAATATTTACAACATATATCATTGAATCCATGCATTTCATCATGTTGGCTGAATGGTTAGTGTTGGTGACTCCCATTTGGTAGGTTCACGTCCCGCTACTATGGTGTTTAAAGTATTTTTCAAAGTAGGTTCTGGTTCACAGACATTCTTCCTGGTTTCAGAAAAAATACTTTTTCTAGATTTAAAAAAAATATATTATTTATATTTTATATAAAAAAATAGGTTTCTTTTTATGTTTTGTATTTCAAGAAATGAAACTAAAAACACAATTTTAATGGCAGAGCAGTACTCTTAATTTGAGAATTTTTCAGTAGATTTTTCAATGCAGTATTTCTTCTATTTATTTTTGTGTCAAAATATGATTCTCCTGACTAACATTGTTAAACAAGGGCCAAACCCCTCTTATTTTACAGGATTAAAGTATCAGAACAGAGTGTGAACATTTACAGAAACACTTGGAGGTAGGGCTGGGCGATATGGCTTAAAAATTAAATACCAAATCTGATTTCAGATTTTAATCAATTTTTTCCTACTTTTTTTTTTTTTTTTGTTAAGTAGAAACTTAAATTGATTAAAGATGTAGAGATTGAGGGGTATATGCATGAGGACTTGGGGCGGGGGGGGTTCCTTAATATGTCACCCTGCTTGCGCTTGGCTGAGGAGTCCCCTGGTCACCCCTGGTCACACATAGCACTAGGCTTCCACCATCAAGAGGAAATAGTTATAGTCACTATAACTGACAGGTTTTCTAAGGCATGTCACCTCATCGCCCTTACTAAACTTCCCTCCGCAGCTCAAACAGCTAAATTACTATTTAGTCATGTTATCAAAACCCATGGCCTTCCCTCTGAGATCCTGTCTGAACGGGGACCCCGGTTAATTTCCAAGGCATGGAGAGACTTCTGCTCGGCGCCAAACCTCGTTTCTCCCCTGGTTTTAAACCCCAGACAAACGGGCAATGTGAGAAGATAAATCAAGAGCTTGAAAATGCCCTCCGCTCGCTGCATATGTGCATCCAACCCGTCCTCCTGGAGTTCACATCTTCCTTGGGTGGAATATTCCCATATTTCAGCTGCCTCAGGCTTGTCCCCATCTGAAGCTTCTCTTGGGTAACAACCTTCCATCCTACCTACCTCCTTTCCAGACACTGTCATTCCATCCGTCAAAGCTCATCTCAGATCTTGCCTTAAGATTTGGAACCAGACAAAGATTGCCCTTCAGCGCACATCTGCTTAGAATAAAATAATTGCTGATCACAAGCACCTCCCAAGTCTGGCTCTCCTACAAGAACTTTCTCGTCAAAGCTTTCTCAAAAAACAAACTATCCCCCAGATTCCTGGGTCCATTTACTATTGACTGTGCCATCAGCCCTTCCACGTTGCATCTTCGGTCCCCCCTACCATCTCTGCATCCACCCAGTATTCCATGTGTTAGGTGAAACCAGTGATCTCTAGTCCTATAGGCCCTCCTACCAAGCCCCCTCCATCTACCCAGATTATTAATGGGCATCCTGCCTTTGCTGTCCGGCGCATTGTGGGTATGTGCCCTCGGGGTTGAGGTCACCAGTTTTTGGTAGCTTGGGAGGGTTATGGCACAAAAGAGCGTTCCTGGGTTCCCCGCTCCTTCATCTTGGATCCTGCGCTCATTTCTGAGTTTGAAAGGTCATCTACTTCTTCCTCCGGGCGTCCGCCGTGCGGTATCTGTTAAAGGGGAGGGTACTGTTGTATCCACTGGGGTGTGTGCAGTGCAGAGTGTGTGTATGTGTGTCTCCTTCCTGGACAGGGTGACTGGCAGGTGTGGTTCCCGCTGATCCTCATCAGTAATCAAGAGCAGTACTTGGAGTACTGGATTCCCTGAGGCAGATGCCAGATGGTTTTCTCACTGTATGTGGTAAACAGGCCTTCTGTAGACTGAGGTTTACAGTTAAAGAATAAATAAGACTGACCTTGTCCTTTGTTCCTCTTGGCAGTTTGTCCATCCTTCCAAGTCCGGTCTCCAAGATTTCTGGATTTATCCTTATCACTTTCCCGGAGCCTTTGTGTCAGTCTGCATCCCACGTCAAAGGCTGCTCCTTCACCCTGTTGGCCCTGGGCCTCCATTGATCATCACCTGCCTGTCCATCCTCCATCTGTTCCAATTGTCTAACCCCCTGGAAGTCAGAGGCACAGGGTTACTTCCTGTTCACACTGCCTAACTCACCCTGGTGGAGCCATTACCCCTTTGCTGAGGACCCACTCAAACTCCACAGTAAGAACGTTCCTCACCCTTCAGCAATATTACCGTTCCTGGAGAACCTCCTGCATTAATCACTTACCTTTCTCCATAGCACAGAGCCAGACCAGAATCACCCGGGCTGCATTCCCTCCGGTCTCAAGTCCTTAAGCTTAAAAAATAAAGAAACTTTTAAAAGTCTCTTGTGTTTTGCGTAATTGTTGCTGCTCCAGAGTCCTGCTACCAAAACATTATGACAATATCAGTAAGTAGCTCGGGTTTTGTTCTACCGAAACAGCTTTTTTAAAGATAAAGTTCCACTGCACTTTTTTAATGGAATGTTTCTGTTGCAACCAACCTGGTGAGAAGAAGGTGAAACAGGGTCCATGACAGTTAGTGGTCATTTTTAATGGAAGGGCTCCAGGAATACTCAAGTAATGGAAGTAGGTAGACATCCTGCTCGCTTGGATGGCCACAAGATTTCCTCCAACACCTGCAAGGACATGGGAAAAATGCAGTGACAGACAGTTTTAAGGAGTGGCAAAAGGAAATGAGGTGGGTTAGCTTGTCAACAAATGATGTAATCCAGTGTTAGTGTTGAATATTATCTCTGCTGTCAGAATACTAAGCTGTTAGCATGTCATGACACTTATATAGCAACGGTCTTGAGTGAGAGGCCTCTTCAGTTTCATTGCAAGACTGACTGCGACTAGAGATCGTTTCTACCTACAGTACCACTATCCACAAGGACTTTGAAGATACTTGGATAAAATTAGTTACAACATTAAATTTCCCTTTAGGACAAAGTATTGTTTGAAATTAATTAATTAAAAAATAATGATGATACAAAACTGAACTGAATTATTTTTGGAGGTGTTTCATTTAAATCTCTTTAGACAAACAAATGTGTCATTCTTCTATTTCTTTATGAAGAAAAAATATATGGTCTGAAAGTTTGTCCTGGGGCCGTATTCACAAAGACTCTTATCTTACCGCTAGGTGTTACTGCTAATGTTGCATTCAGACCAACCCCATGCGTCAGCGTCATTTGCGTCAAGATTACATGTAAAGTCTATTGTAGAGTATGTCAGAGGTCCGTCAAAGTCTCTGCGGTGCGTTGTGTCCGTTGGCACCGTCAACTTCATTTGCGTTACATACGGCAATGCAGTAACGCAGCAACGCAGAAGTTCAGCTAGTTTAACTTTTGACAGACCCAACGCAGTTAAAGCAGTGCGGCAACCAATCAGAGCGCCTCACTGTAGTTATGTCACTATACACGTATCTTGAATGAAGCGCGGGTCCAGTGAAAACATTTTCAACAAACGCAGATTTAAAAAATCAGGAATAAAACTTGCCAAAGTCAGATGGACAGGCGCTCCTAAAGAGGAACAGAAAACCTGTAGTTGGTGTCCTGGTAGGAGATTTAAGCTCGCCGAAGTAGCGCTGAAAGCGAACCTCATCCATAAGCAGCTCCTGAAGCAAATGGTTAAACTCCCCAAACTCAGAACGCATCTGAATAATGGGTGCTGATGCACCCGATGTCAATGTTGTCTAGCTTTATCTAGCAAATAAAGCCAAGCCAGTCTCTAGTTACAATCCACCATAGTTCTTCCACAACAGAGGAAGCCCCGCCAATGCGTTGTTTTTTCCTCAGAAGCAGGCTATGGAAGCCAATAAGTACATACGTCAAACTTCATCCGTTGAATGCGTTGCCTGACGCGACCAACTGTGCGGTGTGAATGAACCATAACTCGCGCTAAAAGGTCTTACGTAGGAGTTGTCGTCTAAACCCTATTCACAAACGCACTAAGAGCTACTTTTACGTAGGACAAATCCCTAAAAGTGCCCTGCAACAGACTGGCGTCCTGTTCAGGGTGTACCCTGCCTAACGCCTGATAATTGCTGGGATAGGCTCCAGCTGCCCCGTGACCCTGAATTGGATAAGCGGTTAAGAAGATGGATGGATGGATGGAAATCCCTAAAAGTAAGCTAAGAGTGACTTCCCGTTGCTATGGAAAACATCATTTCCTATGCATGAGTAAATATACGGACAGCAGTGTGATTGGTTGTTGAATGACACGTTTGAAACCAGGAAATAGAAAACTTAAATGTATATAAAAGCGTAATTATAGACAGTGCAAATAGCAGAAATAATGCATGATGACATATTTGTGTCAGCACGAGACTGACACTTAATACAACTTACACACAATAGCCTACTTACAGAGAGGGTGAAGTTTTAAAACGAAAATACGTGAAATGCATCATATTATGCGACAGACTGGCATCCTATCCAGGGTTAACCCTGCCTAACGCCTGCTGATAGCTGGGATAAGCTCCAACCCCCCCTCCACGCGACCCTGAATTGGATGAAAGCGGTATAGATAATGGATGGATAGATGCATCATATTAAGGGAGGGATTGCAAGTAGGCTGTAAACAATTAGGCTGTCTATTGAGCACATCAGCCACATCTTAAATAGATCCCTCCACTACCGTGAAAAGCACCTTGTGAACTGAAAATGAGTGGCGAGAAAAGAACAAGGAAACCTAACTGGTCCCAGGACCAATTATTACTACTGGCACAGTTGGTACTGGAGAGGAGGACGGCCCTCAAAGGGCGATTCGGAGCCGGGATTACCAATAAGGTGTCTCGACCGGCAGTAGACTGTGAGAAGAGATGGTATTCTTTACAGTGCCAGTGTCGGCTCGAGATTGCCGCTTATAAAAAGGATGCTGCTGCAACAGGTAGGCAATGTCCATCATATAGGCATCCCTGCATTTGTTGCATAAATTGGAAGACGTGCACGTTTTCTTCTTTGTGCACCCCCGGCATACCTGCAATCGCCAAGAAATTAGCTTTAATTCGATGCAGTTGCTGGATGTCTAATGGGAAACGGTTGAATTGTTGGATAACGTGGGGTCGACAGAGTGCTTTAAGAGTTTGGTGGATTGATCGGCTGATAGATGGTTATGATATACCCAAGTCGTCCGTGTTGCAAAGTTGTATTTTCCCTGTGGCTAAATATCTTAGTTTCACAAAACATTTAATTTCTGGACTGATCGGGTTGTTATGTTTAGTTGGAGACATGATTCCATCGCGCACCACATCTGCAATAAACAATTTAGTCGGTATCGTTTGTTTGATTTCGAATCATCCAGAATGTCCAACACATTGCGTCTGGCTGCAGCCATTTTGGGAGTCTTTGTGAATAGGTCTTAGGGAGTTAGGAGTCCTCTTGACTTCTTTTAAGGAGTCCCAGACTTAGGAGCTACTTTTAGGCCTAAAAGTGGTTGTGAATTACTTTTATCTTAAGAAACTAGGAGTCCTACATTTAAGAGTGACACGCCCACATTTTTTAGGAGTTATTCCTAAATTCGGCCCTAAGATTCTGTGTGAATACGGCCCCAGATCTAATATGGGTGTTATTTTAAAGACTGAGCACTGAGTCAACAAATGTAGAAAAATAAATTGCTGTATTCACTATCCAAACAATCACTTTATTGGAAGTGTTTTCTCAGTTCTTTCTGAAAGTCAAGTTGGTGCCATATTTTTCATCTACCTTCTCACCCCACGGGCTGACTTTATGAGCAGCTAAAGCAACTACTCTTTGTTTTCAAAGCTTTGAAGCACACGGATCATTGGAACAAAACGAGAGGTGTTTCTGGTCAAAAAGGCATTGCATTGGAATGCAAATGCAGTTCCTAGACTGGAATGGAACTCAGACTGGCAGAGGGGGACCAGAGGATGCATGGTCGGTATTCTGAGCAGGCTTGTGGTTTATGTAAAGACTGTTCCTATTCTTCTCTGCTTAAGCTGCATTCAGACCGTATCTGTTGGATACGTCGAGCAACGCATCCAACGGATGAAGTTTGACGTATGTACTTTTTGGCTTCCATAGCCTGCTTCTGAGGAAAAAACAACGCTTTGGCGGGGCTTCCTCTGTTGCCGTACGTTCTGCACTATGGTGGATTGTAACGAGAGAGTGTCTTTGCTTTATTAGCTAGATAAAGCTAGCCAACGTTGACATCGGGTGCATCAGCGCCCATTATTCAGATGTGTTCTGAGTTTGGGGAGTTTAGCCATTTGCTCCAGGAGCTGTGTATGGATGAGGTTCGCTTTCAGTGCTACTTCCGTCTCTCCCGCACCTAATTTTATGACCTCCTCGGCCGTATCGGAGCTTAAATCTTCTACCAGGACACCAACTACAGGTTTTCTGTTCCTCTTTAGGAGCGCCTGTCCATCTGTCTTCAGTAAGTGTTATTTCTGATTTTTAAAATCTGCGTTTGTTGAAAATGTTTTCACTGGACACCTCGCTTCATTCAAGATACGGCGTATAGTGACATAACTACTGTGAGGCGCTCTGACTGGTTGCCGCACTATGTCAACTCCGTTGGATCCGTCAAAAGTTCAGCTTGCTGAACTTCTGTGACGCATGCGTTGGTACGTTGCCGTATGAAACGCAAGAGTCGTTGACGGAGCCAACGTACTCAACGCAAGGCAGAGCCCTTGACGGACCTCTGACGTACTCCACCATAGACTTTACATGTAATCTTGCCACAGCTAACGCTGACATAAGGGGCGGTGTGAATGCAGCATTAGTATGTCGCTTTGTGGTCAGCAGGATTTTGGTCAGAGAGAATCTGGTCTTCTCTGCCTTTCTAAGGCCACGTCCACACTAAGCCGGGTAATGCCTTAAACGTATAATTATTTAGTCTACAACCCCCTATCGTCCACACTAACCCGGCGTCGTTTAAGGTCTGTGGCCGAATAACTTTTAGCCGGGTAAGAGAGCCGTGTAAATCGTAATTCAACGGCTAAACGAGCTAGTGTGGACAGCTTCCCCGGATAATGAAATGAAGTGGTTTCAATGAATGCTGCATCAATAACAATACGACACTACAGACAAACACAACAGCTAAGAGTAATAAATCGATCTGGTCGTCTGTCCACACCAAAAACTCTCTCTTCTTCTGAGCAGCTATTGTTCTCTTCGGTTAACGGGACAAGCAGATATGTACTGTGCTGTAGAGCTTCTTGTATACATTATGTAGGCGCTGGCGTCACGTAGATTATACGCGTGTTCAGTGTGTCTTTTCGCGCATGCCCAGTATTTGCACAGGTCGGTATGGGATTGTGCAATCATGGGAACTCAAACGGGGCGTAAATGCTCGTGTTGAGTGGATAACATTAGGCGTCTAACTCCCTGTATAACCTTATCGGCTTAGTGTGGATGTAGCCTAAGGTTCCTTTGACATGGAGGGCACTTGGATTTAAGCAGCACTTTCAGCCTAATGATTCAGATTTGAAGTTGAGCTCAGCCTCAGCATGGTACTATTTTATGGTTAGGCTCTGTAATGGTAAAAACAGTTAATCCCATTATTCATTAAGGGATTCGTGTAGCAGTGCTGCTGTGGCTAAAGCTAGCTTGCATACCGAGCAAAAATCTGTTAGTTATTGTTTAATGTATTTTATACAATGGTCATAACATCATTACTAATCATGAATAACCTGAAGAGATGTTACTGACCTATTTTTCTTTGATATCACTGCCCAGTGCCGAGCTTGTTTGTCTCAGAGTAAGCTATAGTTTAAACTTTCAAATTGGCATCACACTACAGTTAATTTCAATCAGCCTTAAATTTAAACGAAATCACTATAAGTCGTAAACTACATAACATTTAAACAACATGGGGATCTTGTCAGTATATATACTATTGAATCCGCACTCATTACAAAGTTGGCACACTGGCTGAGTGGTTAGTGGTGACTCCTGCTTAATATGTCTGGGTTTGTGGCCCACTATAGCGGTGCTGAAATCCTTTTTCACAGTAGGTTCGCAGATATTCCTGCTAGTTTTCTGGCAAAATACCTTTTCTAGTCTTTTTGATTATTATTTATATTTTATTTTTAAAACAACTTCTGACATCAAGACAGTGCTAGTCAGTTCTGTATGTTCAGTGGTGAACAATGTGGTTTAGAGGAGGAAAATAAATTAATGAAGATAAGGGGGAATAATAATTCTGTTGATTCATCTATCCCCCAAAAATGCACAAGGTATTCTCAATCTTCAATGCATTGTTCAGCATGCATCACAGATGATCATATTTTTACCAGGAAGGAAAACATGCTGTGGTGGATGTTTTAAGTTTTGTATTTCCATAAATGTAAACAAAAACACAGTTTTAATGGCAGAACAGAAGTTTTAATTTTACATTTTTCAAAGCAGTATTTTTTCTATTTATTTTTGGGTCAAAATATGACTCCCCTGGCTAACATTACTAAACCAAACCCCTCCTATTTTACAGGATGAAAGGTTCAGAATAGAGGGTGAATATTTTCAGAAACACTTGGATGTAGGACTTTCCGATATGGTTTAAAAATTAAATCTCAGATTATTTTGATATGAAATCTGATTTCAGATTTTAAGCAATTTTTTCCAACCAGTTTTTTTTTCATAAAAAGAAATTGCAAGTGATAAAAATTTTTTTTATCAAAAACCTGCTTTCACCAAGTCGAGGATTGAGTGACCAATACCAAAGTGAGTAACTTTATTTTCTTTAAAGAAAAAAATCAATTTTACTACATTTCTAACAAGAATATTTAATAGCATTGTAATATGTTAAATGTTTTGGCATCAGTGCTGCTTTACAACGGTGATAAGAGGGTTTACAGTTTGTCTTGTACTTTAAAATGTGGAAAGGGCTTTTCTGACTCACCGTTGATGATGGGAGTGAAAACAGCCATTCCTTCAAAGTTGGGATTGCTCACAGTGTTATTCAGAATGAGACCACCAATACTGATATCAAAACAATATAAGTCAGAATTAAATTGTGTTAGAACAAAGTCATAATGTCCCACATTTTTCTGGAAGTGGGCCCTTTTTTAAAAAAGCTCAAGAACCAGCCTTTTTGTTTACATGAGGAAAGGTTAAAAAACGACTTGTTATTGGTAGTGCCCACCTGCTGATAGACATGGCCAAAATAACTGGCTGCCAGCCTGACTTTAGAACCTCTCTTATGGGTGAACTGTGGCTTGCAATAACTATCCACGCAGGGATAAGAAGTAGAAAGAAGCTGCACACCACCGATGGCAGGTACCACATATCTGGAGGGCAGCAAATAAAGAATTAATCAAAACAAATAATTGACAATTTTGCTTTCTGAATCAAATTCACATTCATCGGTCAGTCAAGACACCATCCTGGCAGTGATGATACAGCTCTTTGTACTGTAGCTCTCAGCAAGACGTTACTATGGATTTTGCTGCCCTCTGGTTAAAACACACCTTAGGTAAATCAACATTTAACTTCTACCTGCAAAAACATGTTGTAGGTATATTCCTATAACAAGCTTCCGAAATATTTTTTGTATATTTGTAATTCCTTTCAGCTACTCTGCATCTGTGAGCATTATTGTTGTTTAAGGTAAGTTGTGCCTCTGACCTCTGTAGGTGAAGAATAAGCTGCTGACCACAGCAAGAAGGGCCAGGGTGATGAGGTCTCCGAGGCCAGCAGCAATGGGCGTGGCCACATTATCCGGGTTGACGCCCACCTTTCTGGAGCCAATAATCACTGCCACCACCACCAGCCCTGTAACAGGAAAGACTTCATAAAGCCATCATTTCATATTAACTAGATTTTATTCTGCAACTTGAGTCTTCGTCTGACCTAGAATGAGTGCGGAAATTGAAGCAGTGCTGATGCTGCTAGCACACAGGATGGCAACTTGGATACCATCTACTCTCTCTCTGATTAGGCAACCAAGAACCACAGCAGCTATGGCTGCCAGGAAGCCCAAAACTGTGGCCTGCACCTGGAAAAATATTTTAATTATTATCAAACATGGAGTACAAACTTAAAGTAAGTAACTGAGAGAACTGGAAACACGTGGGATTTTTGCTAGCAAAGTTTCACCTATGGATAGTCACATATTAGTATTAGCACTATCAGGAGGTGAAAGTAATTGCTAATGTTTAGTGTTTTAGTTACTCACACAGCAATAAAAGTACTGGTTCCTAATTTAGGTACTAGAGTGCGGATCGGGACACATTTTTCTGTCCGAGCCCGGCCCGCGTCCGACAGAGCAGTAACAGAACCCGACAGGCGTTAAGATATTTATGTCCGAGCCCAACACAGGTGCGCATGGTTTAATAAACAGAGGGTACGGATTGTTAGTCCTGAAAATACTTCCTGCACCTGACTCTGGCTGGGCTCCTCTGGTCCAGAGGTGGACTTTTTTTCCAACAGAAAAATATGCAGAGTGGGGAGACAAGGTGGTCATTGCCACGGGGAAAAATACTTTCACCTGCTATGACTGGATAAGTCAAGTGAATTCGTATCTTTAATTTTAATCATCTTAATATATTGGATCTTATCTTAATTTTTTATGTCAACAATAATGTAGTTTTACTCATTTTTCTGTCATTTTAAAAGGGTAAACATATGTGCAAGATGCCCTGCAGCCAGCATAAACAAACCTGTTGTTATTTTTAAGAATAAAAAGTCGGGTACCGTCAGGCTCAGGTTGGGTATCCATCCGCTATTAGTTTTCTTACACTGAAATCGGTCTTTGTCAGACACGTGACATGCCTAGCAAACACTACCTCCTGGCGCAATCTTGAGTAAAGGCAGGCCCTTGCCTAACGCCCCACCCCCCCACCCAAGTAAAATCACAACCAGTCAAGTGAAAGCTTGACTGGTTGAATGATGGAAGGAGCGCAGCGAAAACGAAGCAAGCCTATCTAACAGAGACAAGCTGCAATAGATGCGGGCTGAAACAAGGGGAAAAAACTGCCCAGAAATGGGTCAAACATGCAATATATCCATAAAAAAGAATTATTTTGCCAGAATGTTCAGATGCTAAGATCAGAGGAGGAAGCATTGAAAGAATGTGCATGTCGTAAAATAAAGGGAAACTGAAACTGAAATGTTCCTCGGGTCGGTAGGAGCTGTCAAACAGAAAGGCTTTGTAGAAGTGGAGTCGAAAAAAAAAAGATACATGGACTGAAAGACTAAAAAAAAGGACAATGAAGTCATGTTCAAGCTGGATACAGGGGCAGACTGTAACACAATGTCATTCAAAACGCTGAGAGCACTTGGACTTAAAGGAAAACTTAAAGGTGTGGGGAGATTCTAAAGAACAGCAAGATTCTAAAGAACAGCAAGATCAACGACTGAAGAGACTTCTGGACAGAGTAAGGGAGTCCAATTTGAAGCTTAACAAGATTAAAATGCATCTCATTCTACAAGCGACTTTAAACAAAGTGACAACGTTGCAGGCTTATCATGCATTATCAATAACAACTACCGGACGGAGGGTTGCGCGCCCCTCCCCACTTGAACTCAGCCGGCAGAAGCAGGTAGCCTATGGGCCGCCACATTCATGCAGCAAAAGTTGTGCTTTTTGTTTATTCAGTTATTTATTGCTTATTTTGCTCTTTACATGGAACGAATGGTGTGTCCAAGAGTTTTTCCACACAAAAAAAAATCAATTTAAAAAACTCCGAATTTGGAGCCGCCTCCAGGAGAGGGCGCACTAGGAATGGCCTAATGGATAGTGATGGGAAAAACAGTATAAAACATTACTTTGGGATCTACGAAATGTATTGGTCACTTTATTACAACCGCTTTGAAGGATTCTTATTGCTTAGATGTTTGTCATGTGCATACAAGTTAGTTAGATAAAAACAGGAACTTTAGAATAGGATGTTAAACCTTTGCACCCAAACTAGTGGAGAAAAACAGGATATGGAGGATGTCTGGACTGCAAAAGATTAGGGCAATAGATTAGGAAATGTATAGAAAATAGTATACATTGTATAATGAAATTGTTTAAGTCATTTTATGATTCCTTTAAATCATAGAAACGTATCTTGTAACATTCATTGTTTCTTTTTTAATAGATTTTAATATTGGCGTCATTAACTCTACATTTGAGAACCAGAAAGTTATAAGCATTAAAAAACGGAAGTAACCTTAACCTAACTATCATTTTAAAGATATATAAAACTTTTATTGATAAATAAAATCCCAAACCATGGTTTTAAGAAGATGTTGATGATATTTTATGTCTTTATTTTTCTTATAGTATAACCCTTTTGTTAAATCAGTATTATCCAAAAGTGACTTGTTGTAAGAGTTTGTATTAATATGGATGATATATGTCATGATATCTTTTTATTTCAGGTCATCCTTATGTGTTTATAATATGTATTCTTTAAATTGAGTGTAGCATTTAACTTTTAATAGTGAAGTTTTTTTCTGTGAACTTAACATATGACAGGAAAGCACAGGCCTAGTTGGCAGGAAGCCTTACCACACAATGGACAATGGAAGGATGCAGATAAAAAACACATAAGATAAGATACCACACTCTTTGTCAGCAGAAAATCTAGTTAGAGCTGGTTTGTAAAGTCACATTTAAGTAGAATAACAGGAAGGTAATTAATTAGGCATGCACAACCGACCAACAATATGAATGGACCAATAAGGTTACTTTGTGTGTATGCATAAATGATGTTGTCTATTTTTGACTTGTTGAAGATGTTTAAACCACTACTTTGTGTTCATGATTATCCAATGCTGTTTTAATAAAAGCCAAGGCACACCTCATGATCTTTGCTCAGCTGGTGGTTTTCTTTCCAACAGCTGGGCCCGCCCATGAGTGATTTTCTGGCAAACTGCAGTAATTGTGTGAGGTGTTTTTATTGTACCTCTTGCAGAAATTCAACGAACACGCTGGAAGGATTTGGGCATCTGATGGTTCTTAGTTAGTTCACTGACACCATAGTGAGTTGGTTTGCAGGAATCCTATTTTGACTGAAAATTCCTTCCACAACAATTTGGTGACCCTGACGTGATTTCTGGAAGAGGTTTAATGTGAGTAATTGAGAAATCATAGTGGATTAATATTTGTATTAACAGGCAGCGGATCCTGAGGATGGAACTGACCGGTCTGAAACATCTGGTAAGCGCTGCCATTCATGAGGCGCAACATTGAATACATTTAAATCAAAGTTCTGTCTGCGAATCAACGCCAAGAGAAGGCCTGCTCTTAATGTAGAGTAGAAGCTTGACCTTCTGGAGCAATCAGTGGGCACTAAGTCATTCTCTCTGAAAACTACCCACATATCTGAAGAAGATTAGAAGGTTGACATAATGGCAAAAAAAATTTGGATTATAAACCCAGGTTGCCTGAACCTGGTAAACAATGTAAAATATCAGGAAAAAATAATACCCATGGTAGTGAAAGGGAAAGTAGAGGAAGAAAAGATCAAATTAGGGCAAAAATTAAGGAAGTTGTGGGCGAGACAGGCTATCACAGGAAGTGAGCGTAGATGTTTGAGTCAGATGTGTTTTGAGGAGGCAAAAAAGTTTGAGAAAGAGGCAGAGAAGCATGTAAGATCACAGGGAGAAAAGGAAAGTGTTTAGAGAAAGTGTCGAAGTGGAACAGATATGGTATTTTGGGACAAGGCATAGAGCATTTGTGCCAGGAACTAGATAATGATGAGGGAGCCAGCCTGAAGCCTCCTCCTTATGCAGGAATTTATCCTCAATTACCAGACCCTGATAAAATGTGCCCAGTTTTCACATCTACTGAACCAGTTAAAATGGAATGGGAAGTGATCACCATAAAACCACATAAAGAACAAGCAGCTTTTCAAACCCATGTTACAGTACCACAACAGGGCCACATAGTTCCAATAAAACCCACACCATCAGCTCCTACACCAAATCAGCTCACTGTTCAACCTACTCACCAACCTAGACAGAGACAGCTGTGGGAAGCACTGAGCCAGAAAGGAAATAAGGGTTCAAGCCCTGCTCAACCCCCCCCCCCCCCCAGAAATCAGAAATAATACCAGAAACAGTAGAAATTAAAGATGAATGATAGGCACCAACACATGAGGTTGCATTTGCTGTGATGGCCAAAGGAAGAGTAACACCTACACATGGTGAGCAGGATTATATAAATAGGGTAGTGGAGATGAAGGGTACAAGATGCTCAATCTAAAAAAGAGAAACAGGATAGTGAGAAGGGAGGTGAAGGCAGTGTAGGAGAGGAAGAAGTAGACTTAGAAGAGTCACAAGAAACCCCAGATTCTGCAATTGGGATGGTAACCAGATTTAATAAAAACAAAAATAAAAACAAACTTGGGTTGGTAACACAAGCTCCCTTAGTACAGACACCAGGAGGAGGAGTACTGTGCAAACCTCTTAAATTAGCATATCTCAGAGGATTAACTCAATCTCTTCCATCTTTATCAGAAGGAGCTAATTTGTGGTTAAATAAGTTATATCAGCTTACAGTTAATCAAACATTGGCTCTGGGAGATTTAAGGGGAATAATGGGACTGGTAATGACAGCCACAGATTTTAGAAATATGCAGGAAGAAAATAATTTAACTGATCTCCTTGATTCTACACCTTTAGCAGGACTAATTACAGGGATAGCAGCCTGGTTGAGACAGAAATATCCAAGAACACAAGCAACAAAAGTGCCCAAATTCACCTGGAAGCCTGAGGTTTCACCTATTGATTATCTATCACAAAGTAAGGACACCTGGGTAGGTCAGACAGGTGTTTATCCACATCTACAGGGTACCAACAGAACTTGGTTCAGGAAAGCAGTGTTGGCAGGTGTTCCAGAGTCTGTGCAGCAGAAAATAAAAGAAAATCCGGATTTGCAAGGAGATGATGAAGCTAGATGGGAACTGCATTTGATTCATCACCTTCAGAAAGAGGCTGATCAGTATAAGAAAGGATATGAGGAGAAGGATAAAATGCAGAGAGAATTGTTAAAGTTACAGTTAAAGGAAGATCAAAATAAAATAAATGAGTTAAAAAACACCAAAAAATCTAAACAAATGGTAGCTGAAGCTGCCCCAGTTCCTAAGCCCGCCGCTCCAGCTTCCATCATGTATGCAAGACCTGATTATTCCCAAATGATAGCTCAAACTTATCAGCCGCGTCCATGGAGAGGTGGCTATTTTACAGCATTTAAATCTCTCCAGGAGTCATGGGAGGGAAAAGACAGACCATCCCTTAGCCCTTCAGGCTTTGAAGGAATTACCTGACAAACTGTGGTCAACTGGACAAACTGATGTTGGCCTAGTACAGACCACTCCAATTACTTTTGAGCTGAAACATTCTGATCCAATATGGAGGTCACCGTACCCCCATAAACCCCAGGCAGAAGAAGGGATTGCAGTCAATATTGCAGGATTGAAAGCTGCAGGTGTGTTAGAATCCTCAAATTCAGCTTACAACACTCCCATTCTCCCTGTAGAGAAACAGGGTACAGGTAAATACAGAATGGCACAAGATCTAAGAGCAGTTAATCAGGCACTAAAAACACAGCCCATTTCTACCCCTAATCCATACACAGCTCTGGCCTCCCTCACTCCTGAGTTGAAATGGTTTACATGTATTGACCTAGCTAATGCATTTTTCTGTCTACCTCTGCATTCTTCAGTCAGAGATGTTTTTAATTTATGTTTAGAGGCCAAAAAATGAGATACAACAGATTACCACAAGGCTTTGCCCTCTTGCCTGGCATTTTTAATCAAGTTTTGAAAGAATCTCTCAGCAAAGTGCAACTTCCTCTCGACTGTCTACTCATCCAATATGTTGATGATTTGTTAATAGCTGGAACAACAGCTGCAGTTTGTACTCAGGCAACTGTTACAGTGCTCCGACTCCTGGCCAAAGAAGGTTATAAAGTTTCCAGAGATAATTACAGCTAGTGAGACAGGAAGTACAATTTCTAGATAGAAGAGTCACAGCCCAGGGCTCTGGTCTGACAGATTCACATAAACCTGCGATACTGAGACATGGTAAACCTCTCACTGTAAAATCGATGCTCTCCTTTCTAGGATTGACTAACTTTTCCAGACATTAAATCCCTGGCTATACCAACTTGAACACACCACTTAGAGCATTGGTAAATGAACATGGCATGAAAAATCTTCAAGCCCAGCTTAACTGGACTGCAGCAGCAGAAGAAGCGTTTATTCGCCTAAAACAGGAAATGGCCTTAGCCTCTGACCTTGCAGTTCCTGATTACACCACTATGTTTTACCTAGATGTGTCAGAAAAAGATGGAATAGTAAATGGCATTTTATTCCTGAAAAAAGATGGTCAGAGACTCATTTTGCAGTATATGAGTGTCAAGCTAGATGCCACTGAAGCACGTCAGTCACCCTGCACACGTCATGCAGCAGGCATTGCACACATGGTAACTAAATGTGCACACATTGTCAGAGGGCACTCACTAAATATTCTAACCACACATGGTGTAATGGCTCTAATTAACTGAAGCATTCACTCTCACTACCTTAAGACAACAAAGACTGAGCAAAGTGTTAGAAGCCCCTAACCTTATTTTCACCCATGATGGTATAAACATGGCGGATCAGATGACGAATGATGGCCTTCCCCATGACTGCATTGAACTAACCATTAAGTTACAAAAAATACGCCCTGACTTACTCTCCCAGCCAATACCAGATGCACAGAACATTTACACTGATAGTTGTTGTTTTCGGACACCTCAGGGAGAGTTGCAGGCTGGCTTTGCTGTAGTTGAACAGACAGGAAATCAGTTTGTAGTTAGAGTTGCTGGCAGATTGGAGGGGAAGCAGTAGGCGCAGAGAGCAGAAATCAGGGCATTGGTCGAGGCATGTAAGTGGGCTAGAGGAAAATATGTAAATTTGTATACAGATTCCAACTATGGGTTTTCTGTGTTGCATGTGGAATTGCCGCAGTGGAAGAGGGCTGAATTTTTGACAGCACAGGGCAAACCTATTCAGCATATTCAGGACATCATGAATCTTTTGGAGGCAGTGCAATTATCATGTGGAATGGCTGTCATGAATTGTAAAGCTCACACAAGAGCAGATTCAGATGTTGCTAGAGGTAATGAAGCAGCTGATGCTGCAGCTAAAAAGGCAGCTGGATATTCTACCACTCTTAAAATCATGACAGCGGTAGCAGAGACATGTGAGTCATTTCAGGAGGAAGTGAAAGTAGCACAACAGGAGGCAGCCCCCCAGGAAAAGTCAGTATGGAGAGACAAAGGAGCATTCTACTATGAAACCATCCATTTTTCCAGAAGCCCATGGATTCGCTCACCTTGGTTTTTCACAGATGAAAAGAAATGTGTGTTTTTGGGGGCATCCATACATGATACATTCCATTAAAACATTTCTACATGAGTGCAAGGTTTGTAGGGAGTTTAACCCCAAACCTACGATTAAACCTGAGCAGGGGGCTTTTAAAGACCTCGCCAGGCCAGGTGAAGAGGTGGTAATTGATTACACGGATATGCTAACCCCAATTCGAGGTTACAGATTATCTATTGGTTCTCACTGATCCTCTTACAGGTTGGGTGGAAGCGTATCCCTCTCGTAAGGAAGATTCCCAGACAGTGATTAAGTGTTTACTTAATCACTATATATCATATCATGTATTTCCGGCACGTGTGAGATCTGACAATGCATTACATTTTAAGAACGAGCATCTCCAGTAGGTCGAAAGACAGTTGGGCTTAACTCACAAGTTTGGCACTGTCTACCACCCTCAGTCCCAGGGGGCAGTGGAAAGAATGAAGCAGAATTTTAAATCTAAACTTGCTAAAATTAAAAGGCAAACTGGCCTTAACTGGCTGGATGCATTGCCTATTGCTCTGATGGCCATCAGATCCTCTGTTTGCAGGACCAAAGGTTTAACCCCATATGAGTTGTTTACTGGCCGCATGTTTCCAGGTCCAGCTGCTGGACGACCTCTCCAGGTTTCCCTTGCCACTCCTGTTCCCAAAGGTGATCATCAGGTTCTGAAGGCATTGGTGAAATCCTTCACCACTGCCCCTCCTGTGGTCCAAGGTCCTGCTCCTGAGCCTTCTGAGGTCCCTTGGGTGTGGCTGAAGGTCTTCAAACGAAAGTGGAGTGACCCCAGGTGGACCGGTCCATTCCAAGCAGTTGCCAGAACCACGCATGCTGCTCAACTGAAAGGCAAAAGCTCTACCTGGTACCATTGGAGTCAGTGTGCACCTGCTCCGGAGCCCAGCAGGACCCTCCAACAAATCGGCCAGGACTTGCGGGATAACACATCTGCAGAAGAGGGTGAGAAGGGTTTTGACTGAGCCCAGATCGCTGGTGCTAAGCCACAAGGAGGCGGGGCCCGACTCACCCAGAAGATTGGTTGTGGGGTTTGTATGTGTGCCAATGGGGGAGATGACTCATTAGTTGTTAATGGTCATCTCAAAGAGGGAATAAGAAGAGGAGAGGATCAACAAACATAAGCTACACACAGCACTATGACTCCTGCAGCAGCCTGCAGCCAGAGAAGTAGATGACAACGGGAGTCTGAAGATCAGAAGAAAAAAGAAGGTTCTGTATTATCACAAGTGACTGTTAACATTTGTCATATTAATATTTTATAAGTTTCTATTTTTGTGACATATTCTTACATATATTCAATTTCATTATTACATAGTTTTTGCAGTGTGCCTATTTTGAGTTGTTTGCATTTTATTGCATATATTTTATTACATTTTTAAATTTGCATTGTATTATTTATGTTTTATTACAATTTTATATTTAGCATTACATTTTGAATTATTAAAAATCAGGCTGGATGATAAGTAATTCAAACTGAGTAAAGATTTTAAGGTATCAGTTTGACAGGTTGATAGTTTAAAATATATACAATATTTGTGTTTATTAAAATATTTAGTATTTTAGATTTATTGATTGTTTTCTGGCTTACTATTTAATACATTTTCTTGTGGGCCTAATTACAAATATTTTTTAATCTGACTTGAGTTAACATCAAAATAAAAATGGATTTAAGGGTCTCATTGTGGGGAAATTGGAAAAAAGTATGGGCCATATTAGCATTGGGGATGGTCTGCTGGCACATCATTATGCTTTTTACCTGCTCATGGCCGTACCAGGGCATTGCCTTATACCAAAACAATGATACCAACCATTTCACCTTTGTTTATAGAATTAAAAGATGGGTATCTGATCCCTACCGTGGGATGAGAGAGGAAGATCCTCTGCACGTTTATCACTTAAATCAATGGTATAACTATGCTGAGACCTTAGCTAAGAGACAAAATAGGTCAGATTGTTATGTGTGTTCTAGGATGCCAAAAAGTTCCTCACAACCTACATTGGACCCATTCCCATTGTCACTTTAGAAGCCATTTTTGTGTATTCCAGTCTGATGTGGAGCGCTATTGGCATCATCAGATTAATTAGGAAAAGTGTACCATAGTGTCCTATTTGTGTCCTCAAAATTTAACTGCATATAGAATCCTTACTGCGCTTAAATCCCTTACAAAGTTATCTCAATCCTTCTTGGGGTTTGAACATTTAAAATCCTCTATGACTTTTCCAGCTTGTTTTTATAACAACGGGACACACAGGCTAGGACAATTGCCCCCATCTAGATGTCAAAAATTATACACCCCCAAGAAATGTGTCCTTGATAACTGGACCATAGATCAAACTGTAGTTTATGAGACCTGTCCTTGTAATTCTAGTTATTTGTATTCTACCAGCACTCCTCCCACAGGAAATTATTAATTTCTGAATTGGGATAATGCAGCTTTACCTGGGAAAACAGGCACAAGACCGGTATATGATATTTATTGGTTATGTGGACATAAAGTATATATATATCTCCTAAGTCATTGGGGAGGAGTATGTGCTCCAGTAGGTCTTACTGATCATACCTTTATACTTACTATGCAAAAAACCACCCATTCTGGGTCTTCTTGATTGCGCCGTTCTCCAGGTACTGAGGTAAAACCACATGACTCAGTTTGGGGAACAGATGTACCAGATGATGATGAATTATGGACAACTTTTCAAAAGGTTCTCTTCTCAGCATTACCATCTGTTACCAATGTTATCCCTGAAAAGTGTAGGACTTTCACAAGCAGAGATGCTCATGGGGCAGGTTCATGATGCTCATGAACCTGCTCCATGCCAAAAGGAGTGCAGCAGGTTCAGCAGAGATTGAAAAGGAAGAAGAAAAAACAGAACAAGGACATTGCCAGAGCTGCATGAAGGGCTAACATCAGGATGAAAAGAGGACATACATGGCAGCCTGCAGTGGTTCTACACAAACACCAGCAGTTCATTTGTGGTTCGCACTCCAGATGGAAGAGTTTACAGGTGGAACCGTAAACATCTGCTTAAAACACAAGACACTATGGTTCCAGTTACTGGACATTAATGTTGAAATGCTCACCCAGGTGAAAAGGATGTGAATCTGACAAGCTTCAAACAGAACAAGCAAGTTTGTCAGAACAATTTGAAGCACAGGTCACACAAAAATGGAAGTTTAACAGATCCGTCTTACAGAACTAGATCTGACAGAGCTGTAAAACTACCTGCTAGATTTAGAGAGTAATGTTAATGTCATGATGTACCAACAGACTATATTAAAGTCTTAAAGTTACATTTACATATAAATGTTGCTAAAAAGAAAACATGATTTGGAAAGTATTTGGAAACAATAGCCTGCACAGGTATATTAAAGTAACACTTGAAATGTTTTTGTTCTAGTAATAGAAATAAAGGGTTCAGAAGAAAAAAAACAACCAAACTGAACTTGTTTGAAAAGGGGGATGTGATGTATTTTAATTTGTGTGTGTAGGGGACCTGTACAGAGGGCAGACAACATGACGTCAAGGATGCAATGTGCAGACATGGCTGTAACTTGTGCAAGTAAATAGATAAAGTTGAACTGGTTGATAAAGATACCTGTTATCTTGCCTCGTCAATATAACACTAATTAGTAGTCATGATGTAAACATTCGGAAAATACACACAAGAAAGGAATTTAGAAAGGTTTTACCACCAATGTTGTATTGAGGAAGACTTGCAGACCAAGTACTTTATTGTAGTACCTTAACTGGAAGTAGAAGGATCGTTTTTGTTCGAGATGATGGCTCTGTGGATGTACTGGCACCGCTAAGAAAGATAAGTTGGACATTATATTCTTTTTCTTTTTCTATATTCTTCTTATTTTTACAAAGCCGGTTGTTTGGCAACGTCTTCTTATTTCCCTCTGAATTGGCATGCTCCTGGTAAGTAACAATTATCTTTTATGAATGAAGATAGCTCACTCACACTCTAAAAAAATATATGGCTCAACTTTAAAAAAATGTGTAACATTTTGCATTGATCTTCATAGCCAGACTAACTCAATTATTTTAGGATTGAGTAATTATAGATACATCTTAAAAAACAATGGACATGTAACAAATTGTATTTTTTATGTTAAAAAAGCTTATGTTTTTAAGTCATAATAACTAATCTCTTGAATCATTTCTTAAAGTGCATACAGACAAGCTGATACACAGTAGGGTTGTGACAGTTGCTCAATTGTGGGTCTTTTGGAGAACAAAAACAAAAGTCCTGACCACTGATCTACAACGGAGCAATCGTTCAGCAAAACTCCAGAACCTACCTCAGTCGGTCTCTTTTTAAAACGATGTATAATATAAATATGTACATAGAAAGAGCGTCAAAAAGGGGTGTTTTGAACTGGAAAAATGTAACACACTGCCACCAGGAGGTAAAAAATGCTAAGGGGTAAAACATAAAATAAAATTAAAAATGTAAAGACTGTAGATTTACAACTCCTTACACCTTTAAAGGAAACTTGGTTACTTCCTCCAACTACCGCATAACAAACTATCTTGTGCTTGGGATCAGAGCATATACCGTATTGTCCTGAATATAAGACAGGGTTTGTTTCCTGTTGTAAACAATGTAAAAATGCAGGGCTGTCTCATAATTGAGGATGACATTCTGTGGGAGGAGACAGGACCTTAACTTCTGCGACTCCAACCTTTGTCTCAAGCCAGTCAGCACGTAGACATTATGTTTACTCCTCCACTCTCAGATGAGTTGTCACAAAATTTAGCCAGGTAATGCTGCTTAATCTGTGTTTTATGCATGTAGAAGAGCACGTAACATAGACAATTAAGCCAACGTTAAATATGAACAACACGTGATGTGTACCTATAGTAAGGCTGTATTATTATGCCCGTTTGTAGATCGTACATCTGGAGGAGGGTACGTAATTGCAGAGACAATGGAGGCACCGTCGCCAAAGCCTTCGTCATCATCCAGCACAAAAGCTTTGGATTGCGAGACAACCCCCACTGCACTGGAGCCAGAAGGAACCAGCACCCCAACTTTCCTGGAGACGAGCTGTACTCCTGGTGAGTTTCTCAATTATCTGATTGCATTTTTCTTTGCAAAAGCATGCTAATATCTTCTTTATGGTTAATACAAATTTGTGTTCTGTACAGTGGTGAGGAGACAAACAAAGGGGCGTAGGCGTGCTACAACAGAGCTAACAGAAGTTGATGATAGACTGGAGGACCTGCAAAAAAGCTGGATGACAGCCCTACAACAAAGCCAGGATCATGAGGAGCGTCTGGTTAAAAGTATTTTGGAGAGCAATGCTGCCGTTATGGCAACTTTTATGGAAAATATTAGCTATTTCCAGCCTTCCATGCCGCCACCACGCAGAAAGGCAGAAAGTCCAGACATTTACCCAAATTATAACTACTCTTTTACGAGTACAGATGATTAGCCTATGTATCATCGCTTGTAAGGACTGCACAAAATAGCTTTTCATCTTCATTGTAGGTTTTACATAATTTTTAACTGCTACTATTATGTAGCATATATTTTGCACCAATTTGTTTCAAAGCATATTTAAAAATGCTGAAAATATTGTCTTAAACATGTAGCGAGAACATTAATAAACAACCAAGGGCCTAATTTGTATGGGTTTTTTTTTATTGTCTTAGTTTGAAGAAATACAACTTCACACGGTTTTATAATCATTTTTCTATTTAAAACAATGGTCTGCGCTGAGGAGAGTTTGCTGCCATGTACTCAGTCAAAACCAGCGGAACTTTTTGGCCATCTGAATCATCTGTCCCATTGTAGACTTGGACACCAGGCTGTGGTAACTGGTGTTCAAAAACATCTGCTTCTGCAGCCCAGGCCGGGTTGAATGTCTCCTTTTCACTCTCACAGAAATTGTGTAGTGCACAATAGATGGCCCAAAACTATGGCAACCCTCATCTGCAGCAGTATATGTTCTGAACAGTTACATCCTTGGGACTCAAATCTCCCCCATAAAGCTGCACAGTCTGTCGATCGGTTTGTCATCCAAAAATTCTCCTTCCATTCAGTATCAGAAAATTATTTTTTGTTCGTGGCACACCACCTTATCATTTCACAACGTCGTCTGCCCTTTGATATCATCGCCACAAGACTCTGTGTGCAGCTAACATGTAATACGATCAAACAGTACAGTATATAACAAATGTACAGACCGGCAGCATTGTTACGATCTAACAGTACAGTATATAACAAATGTAAAGACCGGCAGCAATTTTTTTACTTCATCTGCTTTTCTTCCGCAAGTGTTTGTTTTCCCTGAGAGTGTGACGCGAACATGAAAAATGCCACATGAAGGGTTGCATGTTGCCAACTACCGTTGCGGTGGTCAGCACACTTCTTTCAATAATTCGATTTTCTGAGTGACATGTAAACTGGGACTCTGCTCGCTACAGGAGAGAAGTCCTTCATCCAATTACTCCAAAAAGCTTGATTTAGCTGTGCTTGTAAACCTAATGAATAAAGGTCCTCACTACTAACACCAAAACATGTGTGTCTGTGTATGTCAGTGCCACCTGAATTAGCGCCATGTTACAGAACACCATCCTCCAATGCTGCTGGACCTCGTCCATCTGCCCGGTGTTGGCCTGCGGGTGAAAACACCTTTTCCGTAATCACACATCCTCCCATCGCGTGTCACTGTGGAAACTTTTCAAAGCACCAAATCTGAGACATTGTATTGAAACTTGTCAATAAGAGTTTCATGACATCTTGTTTTATAGAGTACTGTGTAAAAGTTTAAGACATTCTGAAACAAAGATGATTGTTTGTTTTTAATCAATTTACAAATGGGAGCGAACAAAAGAAAAATCTGAATCAAATCAATATTTAGTGTAACTAAGTTTTGTCTTCAAACCAGCATCAATTCTTATAGGAATACTGGCAGAAAGTCATGAATTTTAGTCAGGTTTTGAAGGCAAAGGCTGTTCACACCAAATCTTGACTGGATTCAGATTTTTCTCTTGTTCATTAACTGCATTTTGTTGATTGATGAAAAAAATTTTGACACTTCCATTTTTGACACTAGGGCTGTGTTGAAAAAAAAAAATCGAAAAAGCGATTCTGAATCAATTCTTTAAAAAATTCCAAGAATTGAATCGATTCACAAGTTCCAAATCGGTTTTGTTTAACATAGTTAGTCCTTTCTTACAGCTAAAATAGTAATTAAAAATCCAGACAGCCATTTTAAGTCTTAGTTCTGAAAATGTTAATACAGTTTTTTTCCTGGTAAATGGTTTCTCACCCAGTGTTATGTCATTGAATTACAGGCATATAATTAAGATAACAGCTAAAAAAAAATTTTTTTTGATAGTACTGATCCATGTCTATATTGAACTGGGTCAGATTGAATCGGATCGAATCGGCTCATGATAATCGGTTCTAACTCTTGAGAATCGGAATTGAATTGATTCTTGAAATTTGAATTGATACCCAGCCCTAATCGAAAGCATTCTTTGCATACAGCCTCACTCCCTGGCTAAAACTGTTTTACAGTATATGTTATTTTGAAGTGTATTAATGTTTTGTCACTCACCGCTGTTGACAGTCGGGATGCCAGTGTCATCTCAAGATTTCCCTTCAGGCCAACCAGAGCGGGAACCAGGATAAACACCTCCGAGATCTCTCGGAACACTTCCCAGTGCTGAAAAACGCAGGAATGGGTTTTTATTAGCAATGTAAGTAAGTGAAATGTATTTATAAAGCGCTTTTCACAGATAAAATCACAAAATGCTGTACAAGAGAAAGGTGAAACAAAACAATAAAAATATAAAAGGATATAAATCCAAGTGACACCAGGGCAACTCATCAACCAAGAGCTTGTTTAGACGATCAAGTCTTCAAATCTTTTTTTAAAGAATTGATCAAAATTGCCTGCCGCAAAATCAGGAGCTGGGCATTCCATAATCTGGGAGCGACAGACTGAAAAGAAAGTTCCCTTCAAGTTTTGTAGTGGGTCTTGCGCACTACTAGCAGTAATTGGCCAGAAGACCAGAAAGTGCAGCCAGAAGAGTACAAGATCAAAAGGTTCCAAGATACCAATATCTGGAATATCAGACCAAGTAAGGCTCTGAAAGTAATCACTAAAATCTTAAACGCAATCCTGAATTTAACAGGGAGCCAATTAAGTGCTGATAAGACAGGAGTGATAAGAGACCTACAATGGGTACTAGCAGCAGAATTTTCAACAATTTGCAGTTTGTTCATAGCAGACTTATTCAGACAGGTGAAAACAGAGTTACAATAGTTGAGTCTTGTTGATATAAATGCATGAATAATAATTTTCAGGTCATTTTTTGACAACATTTTATGGATTTTAGAGATGTTTCTAAGGTTATAAAAGCATTTTCTGATTAGCTGTTTTGAGTGTGTCTACAAATACATTTCCTGTTCAAACAACACTCAGATTTCTGAGACTGGACTTGACAAAGGAGCCAAGAAAGCCAAGGTGTTGTTTGCTGTGGGATTTTATGGTCTAGCGTAAGAATCCGTGTTTCAGTCTTGCATGGATTTAACTGCAAGTAATTAATGGATAGCCAGTCTTTGATAGAGGACACACACTCTAAGAACAGTGAAAAGCAGTGGAACTCGGCATCATTAAAAGAAGAATACGACTCAACATCATCAGCATAGAGATGATACGATACATCCTTAAAATGACCCATAATTTGACCAACTGGCAAAATATATAGTATAAATAGAATTGGGCCCAAAAATGACCCTTGTTGCACTCTGCAGGACAAATTGTTAAGGACTGATTGTACATTGTTTATGGCAACGTTATAGGTTCTATCAAGAAGAGAGGACGAGGACCACTAGAGGACAGAACCAGATAGTCCAATCTCATTATGAAATCGGTTAATCAATATACTGACGTATCAGTGGAGTGTAATTTACTAAAAACAGACAGCAAAGTATCAAACAAGTTCTGTGATTCTTTAAAAAATGTCAGCTGGCATGTCACTAATTTTTCCAAAATTTCTTAAATAAATGGAAGTTTAGATATGGGCCTATAGTTTTTAGGTTCCCAGGGGTCAAGACTGGGCTTTTTAAGGATTGGGTTTACCTCAGCATGTTTAAAATAGCTGGGGACTGAGCAACAGGTTAATTATTTTACCACAGAACTTTTACCACAGGGGCCAACAATCTCAAACACTTTCAATAACAAAGGTGTTTGAACAATGTCAGTCGGGCTTGTAGTCAGTTTCATGTTACATTTTAAATTCTTCACGTTCTGTAGGTTGACAGGATGGCCAAGATGACACAGGTGAGGAAGTTATAGAGCAAACACTGATGGGGGAAGGATTAACACTGGCCCTAATATCTTGTACTGTGGTCATACAAAATGACACAAAATTGTTGCAGTCCTCATGATACTACACAGACACAAGAGGACCCGAAGGTGCAGTTAGATTTTCAATGGTATCAAACAAGACTTTGAGATTTTTCTTATTACCTAACAGACGGGTCAAAAGAGCTGAGCGACTTTGCTTTCATTCAGGTTCAGCTTCAAATCTTTTACATGGAGTCTTAATAAAGTGTATAATACTGTGACGAAAGCAGCATTTTTATCCATGCATTAAACTCATCTTCAAGCCCTTTATTTAGAAATCTGTTGGTGTTAATCACATATCTGAATGTAAAAGGGCTATTAAAAGGATATTATATCAGATTATTCTTTTCTTGTTTTTTCAGTTATGATCAAAAATAAATACATTTGCTCAATGCCAAAACAATAAAGGAATGTTTTTAAGTTCTTCAAATTTTGAATTTTGCATACCTCTTCTTAGCCTTGTTATGGGAATATTTATGCGCAAATAAGATTATTCTGCATCAAGTAGTGTCACTGATCTGTGCAAAAAAGGTGTCACAGCAGCAGAAAATAACAAGAGATTGACACCTTTGTGTAGTAAAATAGCCGCCTATGCTGCAACTAATGCGGTTCCCCATTGGAATGTCTGTTCCCCCTGGGAAATCTACTTTTACCCACAAAATCTGTGGAGGCATTTTTTTTCAACACTTGACATGGTGCTCTTTTTCCGAATACCTGTATATGCACACTGGTCTGGCGGTATGTCGCTGCAAAGATTTTATTTGTTTGTGATGAAGAGACTGTGCATGCTCCCATGCCGATCACTGCAGTTACTCACAGCAGAGGCCACATCCCTCGTGAGTTTTTTTCTTAACCCTGCTCCATGCTCCTTTAACAATAGCTCAGATCCTGAGATAGCATTTCTTTTTTTCATGCACTAGTTTACCAGATCAGTCATTATGACATGCTTCTCTAAACACACTTTGAAATATTATCATCAATACTTGGACTACGTCTATGACAGTCTCAACTGCTGCCATTCCCAGCCAAGACAACAGGTAAGGAAGCACAACCTGATTTACTACGCTCCACGAGTTTTCTGGTTGGATGCTGTGGGCAGAGCTGAGTTAGTTCGGGCAGAGAGTTCGTTTGCAAGGGAATCGCCACAGTTCGTTCTCCTGGAAGCGGAGCTCCAGAGCCAGATGTGTCACCACCACAGCTCACGGATCTTAACTCATTGCTGTCTCAAGGCTTGTCTCCAGCCTAGGCCTGAGGTGTTATAACCCATTTCCTGTTTAATCTATGATCAATTCTCTCCAGCCAGTCACTAGAGACGTCTCAGTCAGTCTGCTTTAAGTCAAACTCAAACAGAATTTCAGTTCATGTACAGTTGTGGGTGGCGTCACAAAGATCCACAGAGGGGACATGGAGCACTTCATCTACAGTATTTTAGCTCGAGTACGCACGCAAACACACACATGTCTATGTATTGCAGATTTGTTAGACTTCTTCCAGCAGTCTTTGGTTGTCGAGGAGGAGGAAGCCCGGTCTTTCTCGGGGCCTGAAGAGGGTCCATTTCCTCTGGGACCGGGACATCCAAAAGATCAGCAGCTTGATCTCAGCCCTCCTTTTCTGCAATTCTTTCACCTCCTCTCTCCACATCTCCCTCTCTTTATCCACAGTGCTGTAATGTCCGGTTTGAGTCTGGCCACTGAATTTGAGCCCTTTATTCCTTTCTCTGAGGTCTATCCAAGCTGTGACCTTCTTGATGACAGATGTGATGGAAGCTGGTCCAAAAAAAGGCAAAACATGTGTTGATATCTCGTATCTCACTGTTTCCCTTAAATTCCGGATGGATGGATGGATGAATGACAACGTTTTGTTGCAGAGAGGCAGGTGAAGGCGAGTCAGGCAGCCTGGGGATGTGAAGGAGGAGGATGAAAACACCTTTCCTCTTCAATCAAGTATATCAGACTGGACATGAGAGGCTGCTTTCCTCCTGGATCCTTTGGAAACTACTTCAGAGGAAACTGCAACTGTACTCCCTTTTGTTTGGCGGCTCCTCCTCTCCCTGCAGCTCGATGCCAGCGGTGTGAGCTGCTGACGCAGTCTGAGTAGCAGAAGGTGCTGTACTTGATTTGATAGTTGGCACATACAGCTACTATCTGCTGGCTTTCTTATATAATCTACTACCTATGATACTTTTAGTATGGGAAAGTAGAGCTAAACTATAACTTCAGGTGAAACAGGAAGATAAAAATTTAACTAGTTCTGTCAACTTGTATCTATTGCTGACCTTTTCTCACTCCTTTGCTTGTGTAATGTTTGATATAACTCAGAAAAAGCTTGCAGAATCCTCAGCAGGAGCGTATCCTGAAATTCCTCACAGACACTCAAACAGGAGGACAGTGACTCCGCTGAAAATTGTCCTTGAGACGTACGTAGCATTTCCCACTGCAGCTCCCCCTCCTGACTCAGGCAGCAGACGGACAGAGCTCGTATACAGATAATGACCCACCACATACAGTCCATAACCTTTTAAACTTTGTTATAATACAACCACAAAATACAATCTACTGTGGTTTACTGTGAATTTATGGCTAGATCTGAACAAACCTGTTCAAAATTTAAGATACAAAAGAAGTTATAGACAGTCTAAAACAATTTCTATAAATAAAAACAGATGGCAAATATGCTTGGTTACTCTGGCACCCATAAATAAAACCTAGTGCAACCAGTTATCCTTTGGAAGTAAACTAAATGGTAAATGGAGTCAAACTGTGTCTAACTTAATCTCCAGCAGTGGCCATTTCTGATATGGGCTGTGTCCACAGTTGCCAAGGGTGGAATTCAAAAGAGTGTTTGTGTGATAACAATCCTAAACTGCAACCTATTTATCCTCCAGTTGTGCCCTGAACATGTTTTCTGTTGCTTATATGCCTTTATTGCCTCTTATTTGTTGAGTCAGAATTTTTTTCAATTCAATTCACTTTTATTTATATAGCGCCAATTCACAACAAATGTAATCTCAAGGCACTTTACAACAAAAGTAATTTCACTACAATTATACAAAAATTGCAATCAAGTTAAAAGTTTTATATGTAAGGAATCCCAGCCGATTATGATGAGTCATCGGCGTGAGGTTTTGCCTGGATAACGCAGTCTCCAACCACGGCAATTCCTCAGCAATCCCTCATACTGAGCAAGCATGTAGTGAAAGTGGAGAGGAAAAACTCGCTTTAACAGGAAGAAACCTCTGGCAGAACCTGGCTCAGTACACGCGGTCATCTGCCACGACCGTCTGGGGGTCTGAAAAGACAGAGAAGAGACAGCATGGAGGATGCTCGGTCACTTTGAGCGTCACCTGGACTGATGTTCCCCATCCAGCAGGGTACATTATAGTTGAGCAGGTTACCAGACCATGTGGAGCTTCTATGGGGAGAAAAATATTGAGAGAAAACTTGGTTAACAATTGCAATAATAGCAGACAAAATATATCTGGGGAGTAGTAGAAGAGAAAAGTAGAAGAGGGAAGAAAAGTGGTCAGTCTGTCTTCCAACAGTCTAAACCTATACCAGCATAACTACAAAAATAGCTCAGGATAACATAAGCCATTCTAACGCTAAGCTTTATCAAAAAGGAAGGTTTAAAGCTTAATCTTGAAAATAGACAGAATATCTGCTTCAAGGACTAAAACTGGGAGCTGGTTCCACAGCAGAGGAGCCTGATGACTAAAAGATCTGCCTCCGATTCTATTTTTAGAAATCCTAGGAGCTACCAGTAGACCGACATTCTGAGAAAGAGGTGCTCTGTTAGGAACATATGTAGCAATCAGATGTCTGATGTATGATTATTAAGGACTTTATTTGGAGGAGGATCTTAAACTCTATTCTGGATTTAACAGGGAGACAATGGAGAGAAGCTAAAACAGGAGAAATGTGATATCTTTTTAAAAATATTAATCAGAACTCTTGCTTCACCATTTGGGATCAACTGAAAGTTTTTAATTGCATTCTGTGGACTTCCTGATTGTAAGGAATTAGAGTAGTCTAGCCTTGAAGTAGCAAATGGATGGACTAGTTTCTCTGCATCACTTCTGGACAGGATGTTTCTAATTTTAGCAATATTCTGGAGGTGAAAGAAAAAAAATCTTAGAAACCTGTTTAATATGGGATTTAAATGTCATGTCTTGGTCAAAAATTACACAGAGGTTCTTTACATTATTACCAGAGGCCAAATTAATGCCATCCAGGTTAAGTGATTGATTTAGGATCTTCCTTTTTAAAGCTTCTGGTCCAGAGACAAGAACTTGAAACAAGAAACAAGAGCCCTGTGGCACTCCAGAAGTAACCCTTGAGTGAGAAGAAGAGTTATCATTAACATGAACAAACTGGAATCTGTTGGACAGATATGATTTAAACCAGCCTAGTGCTGTTCGTTTGATCCCTACAAAATGTTCAAGCCTTTCTAAGAGAATATTCTAAAAGAATAATCAATAAAAACGGACACAGAGAAATTCCATAAATTTATATAAAAACCCCAGAAATACTACATTTTCCCCTGGAACCAAGATATGGCAGCTGCCATGCCTTGACATATCCAATTGACACCTCTGCGCAACTCTGTGAGGATAAGTGGTTGAGATAATGGATGGATGGAATGTATATATTGCAATGAAATGTATTGAAAAGTAGCATGAAATTATTGGCCTAATTGCCGCTATTTAAATCTTCTGAAAATGTGTGTCACGAAGAAAAACAGTTGATATTGACCATCATCACATGTAACTGTAATTTGGCATAAATGTAGAACAAACTCTTCGCGAACAGTGTACATCAGTTATAATCGCATTTAAAGCTGGAATTAAAAAGGAGGGTAATTTAAAACCATCATAAACACCCCTCTTACATATTTTTCCTCTCTACGGTTAGATGATCTAAATTCAGATTTCATTTTGTTTTCCGCAAAGATGGCAGGATAGACGCCCAAAAGATAATGTGGTTGTTTTTTAACAGCTACAAAATGTGTTTAATCTGATCATTGATTGGATTAGAATTTGATTGTGTACATGGCCCTGAAAACATCTATCCGATAATGACAATCATTTCCATCCGCCACACCTTCGATCGGATTAAATCATTTTGACATGCGCAGAACAATCTGAAACGGCTGTAGAAGAAGAATCAGCAGACATCAGTTGTAAACAAACATGGCTGCGTTCATTTAAAATGGAGTGGTACAATCTTCCTCTTAGCATGCTTTAATTTTTTCTGGAAACAATTTTACATTTACGGACCAAACAGTATAACAGTATAGTTTTGTTTCACGCCTGCCAAGCTTTCATCCAGCTTCCGTCAACGCCACGTAAGGTACGTCAATGTATGACGTAACAGACATGCGCAGTAATGACCTACATTTGGAATAAGTTTACATGCACCACGATCGGATTAACTATTGGCATAACCCACCTGTGTCAATCGTAATGAAAATTTGATCCGAATGAGTCAGAGTAATCTGAATGGCATGTTTACATTAAGCATTTTTATTCTGATCAGGCTTTTAATCCAATTACTTGTGTCCATGTAACTGGAGCTATTTTCCATAATTGTTAATTTAAATTTTCTTCTCTTTTATGTTCTAGTCTTTGTGTTTTTGGTTTAGAATCGTGTTTTAGTTTAAAGTGCAACTCAGCTTTTTTTTTTTGCTGCTTAACTTTATAAATGAGCGTCTAATACTGCTGTCTACATGTCTGTCATTAATTTAGGTATTTTAATACATTTTAGTAAAAGTATACATTTCATACCAAAAAGTAGAGGAGTTTCCTCTTCAGGTTAAAACTTTACACTGCACCTGAATTTGATCCGGGCTGTGCTACTGGCTGAGCCCTTACTTTAGACTTTATTTGTTACGATTGCATCCTGTTGCTGTGGAGTATATAAGAAGCTTGGTCTTGACCACACCTCCATGGAGTCAGCAACTCAACAATACGCCTCCCCCAAAGAACCTTTCTCCCTTTCCTCGCCTTCCTCAGAAAGAAGTGGAGAGAAATATTGAACCTTTTAATGACCCCTTCAAGGCAATGGAGCTCAAGTTGCTATTGTTCTGTAACTTTCTGGCTATGCGTTTCTCCAGCTGCAGAAGCGCTGTGCTGTAGGCAGTCATATCAGTGACAGTGCAGACGATACCCAGCCCTCCCCCTTAGTGGGTCAGCCAGGCAACACCTCATATCGAGGCATTTTTCCAAAAAAAAGAAAATTGGGTGGAGTTAGAATCTGGCAGGGGATGAGTTACTTTCTTCTTTTTTTACTTTTTCTTTCGTTAATATATCCTTTTGTATATGGATTCCCCTTTCTCTGTTCTTTCTAGATTTATTGTAAGGCTTTTCCACCATAAAATAACCAGGGCTAGTTCGGTGCTGCTGCCAGAGACGGGGATTAGTATGTTCTAAGTTTGTTCTTTCAAAGAACTGGTTGTTTTCCCACTGACATGGGCCCCTGTTCGTAATGTGTCATAACGTTCCGTAAAGTGCTGCGACACAGCTGTTGGGAAGAAGAAAACAGGAAGCACCCGAACAAAGAGAGAGAGGTTTTAACAATGTAGCAGTTCAGTGTGCCCTTACAATTGCTAGATTTGCTAAGATGTGTACATGGCATGTTCTTGGTATGTCCATTTTTCATTGCATTCATGAATGAATATGGCGGTTGTGTCTTTCAGTCACAATCCCCGTTTTTCATGATTTTTTTAATTCCTACCCTATTAAATTAGGTAATTGCACACTGTTCTCAAACCTAGTTTTTACTTCTAAGTCTACGCCAAAATAGATAGACGGAACGCCATTATCCAAGGCTGTCAGTCACCTACACAACGATGCACAGAGTAGAGCCAAAGGTTCTAACTATTTGTCTTGTCAACAGAGATGCCTGTGATTGGTCAGCTTAACAACAGCTAGAGGCTGTTAAACAAGAACGGTGCTCCACAGTCGCTGTAATCAATAGTCATTTGGAGCATTTGAGCACTACATGCTTTAAATTGAAAGGACAGTTTATCCCATATGGTTTTCTTTTGACGATCTTGGACACAAGAAGGTGTAGAAAACAGGAAAAGAGACTACTGTGTTTGTTTACATGCACTATTCTATGAGCTTCACTTCTAGTAAAAAGCTTTCCAGCTCAATCAAAACTTACTTTCTGTCATCCATTGCTCCTTGAGGGGGAATGCCTTCACAAGCTGAAGAAAATAAACTCTAAACAGGAAACGACACTGCAATGGTAGGCAGAACCGCCACACAACGTCAGCACCCCCTGCTGTCCAGGTGTGGAATTGTTTTGCAACACTGAAAATCCAATAGAGAAGTGTAAAAGGAAAACATCTCCGTCAATGCAGCTGCATTTTGGTGCAAATTAGTTGACGGATAAGTATAAACTAGAATGAATATCACTCAACTCTCCCAGGTGTTTAAAAGTCTCTCAGTTCTCTCACTTCCACACAGGATCTTTTGTTTCCTGCTCATGTACATGGGCTTTGTACCATAGGGGATGTGGGTGTCATAATTTCAACACTTCCTTTTCTCTCTTTTTTCTTACACTCCTGTCCTCGTGCCCACTCTTAGCCCTGTGTCTGCATTCCCAACCTAAAGAGTATGTAAATTATTTACTCTAATCAGTAAATCAAAATGCTGCACCAAGTTGAAGAAAGAAATGGTTAGAAAAACTGATCAGAAAAAAAAATATATAAAAGAATAATCTTAAATGCAATAAAGTAATACAGCAAAAAAGAACTAACACAGAAGAATGAACTAAAATGACAAGACCTGGGAAATAAAGATATGATCAAAACCTTAACACAAATGAAAATCATAGCACAAACACCTATAGATCATAACATTATTAGACTCGAAGACGATCACCCTAATCTTGGCTTCCTTACATAATGCAAGTTCAGAGCCTTGGCATAAAGGTTACAAAATGGGTAAACATAGCACTCAGAGGTGAAAAGTCACAGAAAATATTGAGCTTCCACCTTACACGGGCACATTCAATGAAGTTCCCTCTCCTCAAAGACTACTAGTAAATGACTTGATATGTGATAATCAGAAACCTGGTGGCAGCAGGAGGATTTTGTAATTATAAATGAGTCAACTCCTTCCAATTATCAACATTTTCACATTCGTAGAAGTACTGGGCAAGGAGGACTTGCAACCATCTTTCATTCAGATTAGCAAATTCAACCTAAACCAATTAGTAACTACAGCTCTTTTGAACATCTAATCCTTTTCCACATTCAAGCTGCAAAACATTAAAACCACTATTGTTTGTGATTTCTTATCGTCCACCAGGCCCTTAGCCTACTCTCAATTCTTAGACCAGATCTCAGATTTTTTGTCTGATTTAGTTTTAAACACTGATCAGGTAATTAAAGTAGGGGATGTCAATATTGGAATGGACATTGGACATGGACATTGAAAGAAATAGCCTAACTCCTGCCTTTTATATTATTATTAATATAACCCGGTGTTCGAGGGTGTGCCAGAATCACCGGGAGAGTCATGGAGCGATGCGGAGGAGAAAATCAAACAACTGCTGACCGAGAAGCTCCAGATCCAGCATACGGTGGAGGTGGAGAGGGCACACCGAGTTGGGAGACCTGATGACGGAGGGGACAGACCGAGACCCATCGTCGCCAAACTACTCCGCTGGAAAGACCGGGAAACTATCCTGCAGCGAGTAAAATGTCTCAAGGGAACCAAAATCTTTATCAACGAGGACTACACGGACATGGTGAAAAGGAAACGTACTGATGCCAGAGCTGAGAGCCCCACGAGAACAGGGTAACATCGCTTTTTTACGCCACAATTAACTCATTGTTAATCCGCGCACCAGCACTCATAATCCAGTATAACATCGGGGGAAAAAACAACATGACACCTGTACGTTGTCACACATTTCTTCTATTTTTATTGAGTCAAAGTATAGTTTCAAAGTGATTGAAAATATGGTGGTGGATGACGTTCTAGAATGCCTTACTGTTGAAATCACAAGGACCAAAAAGAAAAATATTATAGTAAGTTGTAGGCTACCTATAGGTCACCTGGCTCTGAAATAGTTTTTTTTAAATAATTGGATGGAGGAGAATTTTATAAGCTCAAATAAGAAGCTCATGTTTGTTGGGGGAGATTTTAACATCGATTTGTTAGACCCAAACAAACACAAAAAGACTGATAAATGTATTAATAGGCTACTTTATTCAGCATTGGTCTCTTTCCTCTAATCACTAAACCAAGTAGAATCACAACCCATATAGTGCTACTTTGATTGATTATATTTTTTCCAACCACATTGACAGTAATACAGTCACTGGAGTAATGATTAACGATATCAGTGATCACCTTCCAGTTTTTGTAATATACAATAGCGAATATAAAAAAAATGATGATGAAAACATGTATTGGTTTAGAAGATTAAAAACGGATAAAACTATTGATGCTTTTAAAAAGGAGCTATTGATGCAAGATTGGAATTGTATATACAGAGAGAATGATACTAACAAGGCATATGATGAATTTGTGCAAGTGTTTCAGAGAGCATATGATAAAAACTGTCCAATGAAAAAATACAGTAAAAACAGAAAGAGCAAAGAAAACCCATGGATGTCTAAAGGATTGCTAAATGCATGTAAGAAAAAAAACACTACCAAAAATGTATTAACAATAGAACAAAAGAAGCGGAGGATAAATATAAGAAATATAAAAATTAATTGACAGCCATAATTAGAAAATGTAAGCAAGAGTATTATAATAACTTGCTAGATAACAATAAAAATAATATTAAAGGTTTATGGAATATCTTAAATAGTATAATTAGAAGTAAACCAAGAACTATAAACAATCCAAAATATTTCAAAGATGATCACGATAAAACCTTAAATAATATGAATGAAGTAGTGAACAAATTTAATAGTTTTTTTGTAGATATTGGCCCGAACCTGGCTTCTAAAGTTGAAAATGTTAAATATAATTGTGAGCTCATAAACATAAATCCTAGGTCCCTGTTTCTTAAACCTGTTGAGGAAAAGGAGATATTAGAGATTGTTAAAGGATGTAAAAATAAAACTTCGACATACTTTTATGACTTGGACATGAACACTTTGAAAAGTGTTATTGATGGTATTTCTAAACCTTTAACATATATTTGTTATTTATCTTTGCAAACTTGACAATGTCCCGATCGTATGAAAGTTGCAAAAATGATTCCTCTGTTTAAATCAGGAGACAAGCATCTCTTCAAAACTACAGACCTGTTTAATTTTACCACCATTCTCAAAAATCTTAGAGGTTTTCAATTCTAGACTGGACAGTTTTATAGAAAAAAACAATTTATTCTGTGACAATCAGTTTGGTTTTAGGAATAACCACTCAACTTCACACGCACTTCTTGATATAATTGATGAAATAACTAATGCTGTAGATAATAAGAAATATCCAATAGGATTATTCATTGACCTGAGTAAAACATTTGACACAATAAACTATGAAATATTAATTACAAAGCTCGAACATTATGGGATAAGGGGAGTAGCTCTACAGTGGATTAACAGTTATCTAAAAAACAGAAAACAATGTGTGAAATTGGGGGATTATCAGTTGAGTTGTCAAGAAATCATGTGGGGTTTACCTCAAGGATTTATCTTGTATGCAGATGATACTAATATTTTCGAATCTGGAGACAATTTACAACAACTGTGTCAAGGTGTTAACGTGGAACTCAAAAATGTCAGTAAATGGTTCAAACAAAATAAACTATCACTAAATTTGGGTTAAAGCAAAATGATGATATTCGGCAATTGTAATAACAATGCTCAGGTAGCAATTCAGATAGAGGATGTTGTTATAGAGCGGGTGCATGAAATAAAATTCCTTGGAGTTATTATTGATGACAGAATTACTTGGAAATCTCATATTAAATATATATCTACTAAATATCAAGAAGTATATCAGTAATAGCAAAAACGAAGCATATTTTAAATATGAAAGCTCTGCATACTTTAAACTGCTCTCTGATTTTGCCCTATTTAAATTATTGTTCTGTGGTTTGGGATAATACCTATAAAAACACTGTTAATAGTAATGCTGCAAAAGAGCCGTCCGATTAATTCCTAAAGTCGGGTTTTTATATCACACGAACGTATTATTGTTAAAATCAAAGATCATAAAGTTCCATGACATTGTTGAGTTCCAAACTGTACAGATGTTATACAGGGCGAAGTACAAACTGTTACCAAGTCAAATACAAATAAGGTTTCAAGAATGTACTGGTCGCTATGATTTACGTAATGAATTAAACTTTAGGATTCAGAAACACAGCACAACTTTAAAAAGTTTTTGCCCGACAGTACAATTGTGGAATAACTTGCAGAGAGACTTGAAACAATGTCCAAAAATCAACCTGTTCAAAGATAAATACAAACAAAAGATTCTTGAAAAATATAGAGATAAAGAAAATAGTTACCACTAGGGAGAGCAGTATGATCAATTTGGATTGCATGCTTTAAGGATGAGTGTTTTCTGTGCTGAACTGTTGTCATTCTGTTGCTCTAAACACGTAAAGTATCTTTAGGGTCGGCGAGCTGTGGGTCTGTTGAGTGTACTCCTCCCAACGGCTCATAAACATAATCTCTTAATGCACCAAAGCAGAGGAATATCATCTGCAAATTAGGACAGCTGGGTGGGGGGTCTGTAGATGAGGAGTTACTGTCCTCTTCAATTGGCTCGCCCTACACCCTGGCTTTTTAACGCACTACTTTTTTATCTTTTCTTTTTCTTTTTTTCTATCTTTGGGCTGGACAGTGGGTATGAAAATTTTTGTGGTTAACTAACAGTAGTTGTGAGTGCTAAAGTTTGATTTCTTTTTTTACTATGATCGGTGCGTACTCTTATCTTCTGTGGTTTCCTTGTGGCTGTTGTTTTGTTCCTTCTGCCATTTGTTTCTTTACACTACTTTTTATTATTGTATTCCATTTGTTATTTTTCCCTTTGTTCCTTTTGTGTATTATGTTTTGGTGCGGGTGCTCATAAGCTTTTGCTTCTGCCCACTCCTTTTGAGCAGACTGAACACTGCTCAAATAAAAAATTAAAAAATAAATAAATCTTAGACTTAATCGGCTTTACTCAGAGAGAGAAGGGACCCAGGCACTCTGGTCAGTAAACATTAGACATTGTACTGACATGGGGCATTGAGTGTGATGAACTAATACTCCTCTCACATAACCCAGTGCTATCTGCCCATTGTTTTTGATAACCTTTGAATTTACTTTACCCAACATTCCAAAAACTGAAATAAAATTTTATTACAGTAGAACTTTATCAGACATTGATGTAACAAGTTTTAAAGAATCTGTTCCATTTTTGCTTCCATATCTGTCTCAGAATACCACAGTGGACCGCAGTAATTCCTACACTAACCTTTCAGAAATTGATGGTCTGATTCAAAGTATTACTTCCTCACTCCGTGTGGTGCTACACAGTGTAGCCCCCTTAAAAAAGAAGGTTATCAGCCATAGGAGGTTGGCTCCCTGGTTTAGTGCAGAGTTGCGTACTTTAAAGCAGAATAGTAGGAAACTGGAGAGAAAATGGCGCTCTACACACTTAAATGATTCCTTTCTAACCCGTAAAAATAGTCTACATCTGTATAAAAACGCCCTTTGACAAGCTAGAACAACATATTTCTCATCATTAATAGAGATAAATAAAAACAATCATAGGTTTCTTTTTAGTACAGTTGTCAAACTTACACAGAATCATAGCTCTGGTGAGCCAACTATTCCCCCTTTTCTCAGTAGTGATGACTTTATGGGATTCTTCATAAGTAAAATAAATTCTAATAAAAATAAATTATTGGTATTCTCCCAAATGATTAACTCTCTTTCAGTAAATGAGGCAGTATCAGAGAGAACTGTACAACCATGTCTGTCTGTACCATTTTGATTCTGTTGAACGACACATTTCTCAACATTAATATAGCTAAATAAAAACAATACTAGGTTCCTTTTGAGTACAGCTGCCAAACTTATAGAGCAACAATAGCCATAGGTCTGGTGAGCCAACTATCCCTTCTCTCAGTTGTGATGACTTTATGGGATTCTTCATAAGTAAAATAAATAATATTAAAAACAAAATCATTAACTCTGTTTCAGAAAATGAGGCAGTATCAGAGAGAATTGTAGAACCATGTTTATATCTGTACCTTTTTGATTTTGTTGAACTTTTGGAATTATCACAAATATTACATTCATCTAAACCCTCAACTTGTATGTTAGACCCAATACCAACCAAATGATTTAAGGAAGTGTTCCTTCTGGTTGCTGGCCCTATTTTAGACATGATAAATGTATCTTTAATAAATGGATATGTGCCTCAGAAATTTAAGGTTGCTATAATTAATATATAATTAAGATCATTAAAATTCGATTCAGAAACGATTCTCGATTCAGAAGCGATTCTCGATTCAAATCAATTGTAATACACACAACTTGATCTGCCAAGTGTCTGTGATGAAGTGAGCCATGAATGTAATAGGGCATCAACAAAAAATGGATTTTACAATCTATGCTGAGAGAAGGGAACTGGTTCAAAAGTAACAAGACATGAAATTGCAATTGGACATCCAAGACCTTTTAAACAAAACTTCTAGTCTTGAAAAAAAATGCTGATATATTTTACGTTCTTTGGTAGGTAGTGGAAAATACATAGAAAATATTTAGTATGCACCAAATGTTGCTTATCAACCATCATTAAAAATAAATGTATGGCTCATTTTATTATTTTATTGTTTTTGTTAGAAATTTTAAAAGTCCTAACGTTATTGAATTCAGCATATATTTTGGACTTCCCTGAAAGCGCAACAGGTGTGCAGCACTGCTGGATGTTTATGTGTAGCTTATAAAGAAAGATCGCTCTTATATACATGCAGATTTATAAATAAATAAAAAACTTTAGCTAAGGGTGTCATTAGCATGGAGAAGGCCTTTTAGACGGCCCAAACATTTACCTTCAGCGAAGACGGGGCAGGCTGGATTTCTCTTTCGTCTTTCGTGCTGAAGCTTTAGCCTAGCGGCTACAGCTAGCTAGCGCTAGCTAGCCAACGGCGCATCAGACCTGTCAATGCGACGGTGGGCGTTGCATGAAAAACACTAGGCGAAGCAAAAACGTAAAAAGGTTCAGAAAACATATTTTTTGAGAATCGATTCTCAAACATTTCGGATCGATTCTGAATTTTGTTAAATAGGAATCGAGATTCAGACGTGAATCGATTTTTCCTCACACCCCTAAGATATAATTAAGATAATTCTAATTAAATTTACATAAGAAACCCTCCCTAGATCAAAATGACTTAGCTAACTACAGACCCATATCTACGGTGGCCAGGAAGTGCAAATCAAAATTACATTATCCTGAAACACTTTTGCATTTTTACCGAAACAATATTACATTTTTACCGAAACAAAATTACATTTTTATCCAAAAACACTTTTACATTTTTACCGAAACAAAATTACATTTTTACCTAAACAAAATTACATTAACCTGGAACACTTTTACATTTTTACCGAAACAATATTACATTTTTACCGAAACAAAATTACATTTTTATCCAAAAACACTTTTACATTTTTACCGAAACAAAATTAAATTTTTACCTAAACAAAATTACATTAACCTGGAACACTTTTACATTTTTGCCGAAACACATTTACAAGTCTACCGAAACACTGGGTGTTTCTCGATGTCAAGGCGTCTTGCCTACCAAGGCAGTGCTTCGGTAGGCAAGACGCCTTGCCTACGAGGACATTGTCCTTCCTTGGTCAAAAAAACGGTTTGGAACAGTCTAGCCTTACGTGACCGCGGCGGCTTACGTGCTCTTTTTACGCCCCGCCCATCGTAGTAGCATTGTAGCGTAGTAATATTACTTCAACCATGGAACTGGAAATGTACAATGAGAGTTTTACTTTTTTTACTTTTTTTTTTGTATACGTCAGTTAAATCAAATGTGCAAACGAATTAGTACCTGGTAGCCACCGAAGCTGTAACTACTAAGCAACTAACGAACCATATATAACTGCTTTGGATCTAAATAATAATAATAAAAAAATAAATCAAACATTTTAGATATAAGCCCGATGGTTTATATTCCTGGGCATTGAGAAACACCCACTTTTACAAAGGTATGACCCGGAAGTGATAATGCGGGGAACGGAATCAGTTGCCAATGTTTGTTTTTTTTTCTTATCAGTTGCCAAAGTTAACGCAATCTTATCAAATCAACCTGTGGAGATGTTTTGCCCATTTTGTGGTAGTTCGCTCATTAAAAAAACAACTTTTTATGAGTTTTGTGGACGGTCCCTTCATGTACTAAAAGACATTGACGAGGAGATGGCGGAACCGAATAATCAGGGGGCATGTGCTAAACCACGTGAGTGATGCATTTTCGATAACAATGTGTTTGCATGTGGCTAAAGTTATGTACAGTATGCAGGACCACTCTACATAATGGTTAAACAATGTCCAGTGTCGCTGAGGTCAGCAAATAAGTCCATCAAGAACTGCAACCTACAGGACAGTATAGGTATCACTAAGAGGGTTTATTTATCCAACAAATGCAATACCTGCCCACAAATAAAAATACACCAGAGTACACTACTGAAATATCCCATTTACCTAGATTTTCTGAAGATGGACCACCAGGACTCGATGCGTTGATTTGCAGTTGATTCTCACTCGAAGTTTGTACTTCTGCCTAAGCACCTGAGTCATTGCCCTGTAACCAAACAGCTGTCCTGGTACACGAAGTTCTAGTCTGATGGCATGTCTTATGTCTACTTCAGATGAATTGTTTTTTCTGCGGTAGAATCCGGTATTATTTAATTTAGTTTTCACGGTCCGCAAAGACAGGCGGACACTGTCAAGCCGTTCCATCATGTCAACAATCACATTGTATGAGTGGCCTTCGTTGAAATACTTAACGAGCCAGTCCATAAAATCAACATCTTCTCGCTCTGCATCAGCGAGAAAGTCCAGATTATATCCACAATCACCACAAAATGTCCTTAAAACTTGAAAATAGATTCCGCAAAACGGGCAAAACATCTCCTCAAGTTAAGCTGATAACAAAATTGCGTTAACTTTGGCAACCTTTTCCGTTCCCCGCATTATGACTTCCGGGTCATGTCTTTGTAAACGTGTTTGGTAAACTTGTAAATGTGTTTCGGTAAAAATGTAATTTTGTTTCGGTAAAAATGTAAAAGTGTTTCGGTAAAAATGTAATTTTGTTTCGGTAAAAATGTAATTTTTTTTGGTTAAAATGTAATTTTTTTTGGTAAAAATGTAAAAGTGTTTTGGTAAAAATGTAATTTTGTTTCGGTAAAAATGAAAAAGTGTTTTGGTAAAAATGAAAAAGTGTTTCGGTAAAAATGCAAAAGTGTTTCGCTAAAAATGTAATTTTGTTTCGGTAAAAATGTACTTTTGTTTCAGTAAAAATGTAAAAGTGTTTCAGGATAATGTAATTTTGATTTGCACTTCCCGGCCACCGTACATATCTAACCTTCCTTTCTTATCCAAAATTTTTGAGAAAATAGTTGCTAATCAAGTATGTGAGCATCTAAACAACAAGAATCTGTCATGATTTTATCCCTGTCCTTGAGCTTGCTGCACTCTCCCTCCACCTACTGATTGCTCATTGTCTGCACCTGGGAAGCTCCCTATTTAAACACCTGCTCTAGGCCTTCTCAGTGCTAGATCGTCTGCTTTTGTTACAGCCCTCAAGCCCTGTTTAACTGCTAGTGTTATCTCCTTTTTGACACTCCTGGTCCCTGACCACTGTTTTTGCTTAGCCTTAGTGGTTTCTGATTAGTCTTTTTGACATCCTGTTGCTGAACCTTGCCTGAACCTGACTCTGTCTCAAGCCTATTGGACCTCATATTCTGCTCTGCCAAGAACCTCCTGTGCAGGACTCTGGATGCCTTACTCTGCTTTTGGTGAGCCAGTTGATACCTCTGGGACTCCCTATTGAGTTCTTCCAACCCTGCAGAGACTGCATCCAAGAGGGACACTTCTACACCTTTTTCTGTGTAACCAAATAAACCCCTTTAAAAAGTAACACTCTAGTCTTGGCTGCGTTCTGGGTTTTCTGGCTGTTTATACTTAAACGTTACAGAATCTGTTTGCAGTTCTGATCTTGTTAGATCTCAGTGCTGATTTTCACACAGTCGATCATAACATTCTCTTAGAAAGGCTTGAACATGTCGAAGGGATCAAGGGAACAGCACTAGGCTGGTAGGAATGTTTGTATAATTCTATTGAAATTACTTTTGTTATAAAGTGCCTTGAGATGAGATTTGTTGTGAATTGGAACTATATAAATAAAAGTAAATTGAAAAAAAGTGACTTTTATATAATACATATAAATTAAATACAAATGAAAATTAGAACAGCACAGTCCATTTCTCTAGTTATTGTCTTCAACACTCTTATCCTCCCTCAACCTTGAAATGTGGTAACTCCCAGGTTGGGTCCCAGAGATGAAGAATCACAGAGGTCAAGCTGGGTGATCTAAAGTTATTGCGATTTTATATGCTAATTATAACCAAAAATGAAAAGGAAGCAGAAAGATTTTGAGTCCTTTATCAAAAAGAAGGCAGGTGATGAGTCTGATGTTGCCCCAGCTGCAGAGGGAGGAGGTAAGGGCTAAGTGTATGTGTTATCCCTTCACTTTCTGTCTGTTTGCAATAGAGCTGGCGTCTTAAATCTACAAAGCAAGCGTATTTTTTTTGTAAAATTACACACACGTTACAATATTTATATCTTGATTTTGAATGTTCACCTCATACTGTTTTTGAGTAGCATTTATAGACTTGGTTTTTGTAGTGGAAAAAAAAACATGTTTATATCGGATATATTAATGTTCCACTCATTTGTTTGAACTCCCTACTATTGAGAACTAACTCAATCATCATGACTGGAGTTACCGGCGTGACACTCCCCTTGTCCACACGTGATATTGTTGTAATACCACAGTGAATGAAGTGAACAGAATGAGTTAAATGGTTTGTCATAAAGGTTTTTGCTCAGGTGCGTCACTAGAACTAATACTGTACTGGGACACACCTGGGGCACAAGGATTCATGACAGCATGCAAAGTGCACAAAGAAAAAAAACATTCAGCATCATGAATAAAAAACAAATAGTTGTTTAAACTGTTCAATCATATCAGACTATGTTGTCGAGATCTTTGATTAACAACCAGAAATGTACTACTGTGGTAGAAATCTGGGTGTCTGAGAGGCCTCGGATGAGAGAATAAAACAAAGTGTCAGCTATATTCGTACAAAGTTTATTTTACGTGCACGAAGAGCCTCCACAGAGGACTCTGTTTTCCCTTTACTAGTGTCAAGTCATAGGTTGATTTAAAAACATCCTATCATATTTTTTGCTGATCGATTAATTTCTTACTTCGGGGAAACAAATGACTTCATACATAATCAAACAGAAGAGGAAGTGTCACTTCAGTAGTCAGCAGTAAACAAAGTATGTCATCTAACAATCAGGAGATGGTTTGAAAAAAGGAACACTTTGTATAATCTGTCAAGAATAGAATCACCGGACATTCATGAATCATCACCATTGCCACAAGATTGTCACAAGGTATGATGAGATGTTTAGAGACAATATGTCCTTTTTTGTACTTTATCACATCAGTATAACTAAACACCATTTTATCTAGACATGATTAACAGAATCAAACTTAAAAGGAATTAGCCCTAATTCACATAAGAAACATCTTTATCTAAGAACTGTGAGAAAAGAATAAAGTTTCCTGTTACACTACTATAATTAGGGATTTTTTTTGTGCCAATGTTTATACCGATTTTCTTCATCAGCCTTAGCTGATGACCGAAACGGGCTGCCGATTTTCTTAAGCCGATTTTTGTAGCCAATACTGATTCTGCTAAATTAATTTACATCATGAAAACAGTGATAACAAATGTTTCAAGTCCCAATTTAAATTTTTTTAACTTTAAAACAATATTTAAAACAACATTTAACTAATAGTAAATATAGTTCAGGTCGAACAAGTAAGAACAAGTAGATAAACAATATTTAACAAATATAAAAACATTTGAGGTAGAACAAGTAAAATAATTAAGTGCTAAAAAACTGAGTAATTAAAATTCTAATAATAAATACTTAATAAATTATGAAATAATTACACTATTACACACAGTAGTTACAAGTAAGGAGCATAATAAAGTGCACATCGTGCAATAATGCTGGGAAAAAACTATCGGCGAACGCAGCAGCTGCTTTTCGGGCAATACCAATTCACTTAAAAAACGTAATATTGGCTCCATATATCGGTCTATCCCTAAATATAATGCATTTGACCTACTTGTGCACTTTCGCCTCAGATAACCTTTACAACTAACATTTATCAAATCTGATGGTGTGGTAGTTTAAACTAACCATGTTGACAACCAGGTCTCACCTCTCTGTGTAAACTCTGTATAATTTTTCTCTGAAACTCGTCAACTTTCATCTCTCCTTCTCTGAACATCCGCTGCACTTAGTCTGAAAGCAACATGAAAATATTACTGTTCATTGCTGTACAAATATGTACATAGCTCAGCGTCTCCTATCTGCATTATTTATTGTCTTCAGTTTTCACATGTGATTATAAGAATAGCCAAAGCTGCTCCGTTTACGTTATCCCAGCCTTCCTTGTGACAAAAACTTACATGACCAAAGGCATTCTGTAAGAAACTGACAATTTTTTTTTAATTATCCAAAAAGTTTGTTTTTTTCCTCAGTTGGGAGGTTTTGTATTTCTGCCACTGATATTCAAAATCAATCAGAGGGAAAAAAAAAATAAAACACAAAACATGATTCAACTGACCACTGCTCTTACTCATCAACTTTCATGTCTCCCTCAACTCTTCCAGCACTCTGCTGTTCCATTTTGTCTGGACAGACGTGGACACACACACATTATATATATATATATATATATATAATCTATTTGGGGCAACAAAACCTGATATTTTTAGCGATGGTTCTGGTGACAAAATACAGAAATTTATGTGTGCACTTGGCACCACTAGGCCGCAGCTCGATGATCGACTTGGTTGTCGTTTCATCTGACCTGCGGAAGAGCAGGTCCGATCCTGATGGAAGACCACTAGGTAATGGTCCACCGACCATTACCTAGTGGTGAGTCGGCTCTGGTGGTGGGGAAGGACGCCGGACAAACCTGGCAGGCCCAAATGAGTGGTGAGGGTCTGCTGGGAACATCTGGCAGAGTCCCCTGTCAGAAGGAATTTCAACATCTATCTCGGGCAGAACTTCGAACACGTCCCGGGGGAGGCGGGGGACATTGAGTCAGAGTGGGCCATGTTCCGTGCCTCCATTGTCGAGACGGCTGACTGTAGTTGTGGCCGCAAGGTGGTCAATGCCTGTCGCGGCAGCAACCCTCAAACCCGTTGGTGGACATCGGCGGTGGGGGATGCTGTCAAGCTGAAGAAGGACACCTATCGGGCTTTTCTGGCCTGTGGGACTCTGGAAGCAGCTGATAGGTACCTGCAGGCCAAGCGGAGTGCGGCTCGGATGGTCGCTGTGGCAAAAACTCGGCCGTGGGAGGAGTTTGGAAAGACCATATGGCTTCGAAGCGTTTCTGGTCCACGGTCCGGCATCCCGGGGGGGCGTCTGCCACCAACACGGTTTACAGTGAGGGTGGTGTGTGGCTGACCTCAACAGCTTGGGTCGGTCGGTATAATACTTCGAAGACCTCCTCAATCCCACCGACACGCCTTCCTGTTTGGAAGCAGGGTCTGGGGACTTTGGGATGGGCTCTCCAATCTATGGTGCTGAGGTCACAGAGGTTGTTAAAAAGCTCCTTGGTGGCAGGGCTCTGGAGATGGATGAGATTCGCCGGAGTTCCTCAAGGCTCTGGATGTTGGTTAACGCAGCTCTGCAATATTGCGTGGACATTGGGGGCAGTTCCCTTGGATTGGCAGACCGGGGTGGTGGTCCCCCTCTTTAAAAAGGGGCACCACAGGGTGTGTTCCAACTGAAGGGGGATCACACTCCTGAGCATCCCTGCTAAGGTCTATTAAGGGGTTCTGGAGAGGAGGGTATGAAGAATAGTCGCACGTCGGATTCAGGAGGAACAATGCGGTCTTCGTCCTGGCCGTGGAACACTCAACCAGCCCTACACCCTCACCGGGGTCCGTGAGGGTGCCTGGGAGTTCGCCCAACCGTTCTACATGCGTTTGGTGGACTTGGAGAAGGCGTTCGACCGTGGCCCTCGGGGAATCCTGTGGGGGGTACTGCGGGAGTATGGGGTACCGGGCCCTTTGTTGGCCTCAGGATCGGGTCTCTGCTTTTTGCAGATGATGTGGTCCTGTTGGCTTCAGCTTTCGCTGGAGCAGTTTTCAGCCAAGTGTGAAGCAGCTGGGATGAGGATCAGCACCTCCAAATCCGAGACCATGGTCTTGAGCCGAAAAAAGGGTAGGGTGCCTTCTTCGGGTCGGGGATGGGGTCCTTCCTCAAGTGGAGAAGCTTACGTATCTGGGGTCTTGTTCACGAATGAGGGAAAAATGGAGCGGGAGATAGATAGACTGATTGGTAAGGCATCTACAGTTATGTGGGCACTGTCTGTCGTGGTGAAGAGAGAGCTGAGCCGAAAGGCAGAGCTCTCGATTTACCGGCCGATCTATGTTCCTAATCTCATCTATGGTTACAAATTTTGGGTGGTGACCAAAAGAACGAGATCACGGATACAGGCGGCTGAAATGAGTTTCCTCCACAGGGTGGCTGGGTTCTCCCTTAGAGATAGGGTGAGAAGCTCGGTCATCCGGAGGGTGCTCAGAGTAGAGCCGCTGCTCCTCCACATCGAGAGGAGCCAGTTGAGGTGGCTCGGGCATCTGGTCAGGAGGAGCTGGCCCAATTGGATGGGGAGAGGGAAGTCTGGGTCTCCCTGCTTAAGCACCTGCCCCTGCGACCCAACCCCGGATAAGCGGAAGAAGATGGATGGATGGATGGATGGATGTATGGACATACCACTTGTTTTAACAAGATGCAGTGTGCTCTAACACATGGTGTTACTAAAAACATGGTCGTTTGTTAAGCTTCCAACAATTTGTTTTTTCAATATTTTCTTTCTAAAGTGACTTTATAGAGATATTGCAGATGAACACCAAACACCGTTGAAGTTGTTTATCTACTCATTTAAATACAGATTTAGTAGAGGGATGACAAATGGTTAATCAAATTGGCTTGCGTGGCTTGTGTGAACAATAATGAAGCCACATTAAGAAATGTAATGCAATGTTCACTTACAATTTATGGGCTATTTCTCTAAAATATAAAATTTCAACAGCCAAAAACCTATCCGAGCATTTTTTATTTTTCATTTTAATGTATTTATCAGCCTGTGATGGACTGGCAACCTGTCAAGGGTGTACGCCGCCCCTCGCCCGTTGACAGCTGGAGATAGGCACCAGCCCCCCCGCGACCCCAGAAAATGGATGGATGGATGTATTTATCAGCATAACAATTAATCAGTTAGTATGATTTGTTCTTTAAGTTGTCATTTATATAGGTTAAGTTGTCATTTATATTGGTTGGATAATAGACTATGCCTAAGCCTATTGGCTTAAAAAAAACATCCTTGACAATCAATCCAACAAAAATAAAATTGCACATGCAGGAGACAACTTGGAAAATGCACAATAAATGTACATGAATATTCTAGCCTGCATGTTGCAAAAGCCTCACAGACGTGTGTGTTTTCTGCAATCTTGTGTGCCTGCCGTGCTGTGCACACCCACAGACATAGTTTACAATTTGCCTTGTATTTGTCTTTGCTGACCGTGTCAGCAAAGACAAATACAATATATATATATATATATATATATATATATATATATATATATATATATATATATATTTGGTCATTAGGGCCACGTAGTAAAATTAAATTATTGTGAATCTGTGACTGGGGAACAACTCAGTGTTTTAGTGTGGTATTTTTTATCTTGCTCCCACAGTCACTTCCACAGAGCACAGTTGCAGGTTTTAATTACATTTCGTTTGGGGTTTTCAGACAGCTTCTATGAGGTATTGTATTAAATCACCTAAAAGTATTATGATTTCCATATTTTTATACAGTGTATTCAATTTTGATTAATATGTGTGTGGATGCTTACCAAAGAACAATGCTTAGCTTATTAACACTGAAGGCAGATGGTGTGGGAAAGAGGAAGAAGGCAGATTAAATAGAAAACAGGTGTTTAACTAACAAAGAGGCTGTATGAAATCTGCTAGGGAGTCAAGGTCAGTTTAGTAAGGGTGGCTGAGGATGTTGGGACTCCATTGTATGCTGGTCTGAGAGAGGTTTTCAAATTACGTCTGAGAAATGTAACTTAGCTTGATCTGTGTCTAAGCCCTTTAATGAAGGAGTAAAAATTCTACCATTCAACACTTATTAGTTCAAAACGGGAAGCCACATTTAATTGTCAAATAGGGGATGATACTGTATTTTAAGGGACGGTTGGCAACCCTACTTATCTCTCTCATTCCTCGCTGCTTTATTCCTGCTGCGGGCGAATAACTTTCTGATTTCCATCTAGGTGTTACAGTTCGAGTCAAATCAAAATCATATATTTAACAAGTTGTTGTCGGCTAACACCTACGTCACACAGTGATTCTCTCTACCTCTCTCTCTCCTGCGCGATCTCTTCACTTGGAGTTGACACAGAGGTATTTGAGTCTTCCATGAATCGGGAGAGTACACCTGAATAAATTACTATGCACATTGATTATATGGACTAAACACAGTAGCAACGAATTACCATACTATATGTGCATTGTAGTCAATGCTATGTAGATTTAAAACTCTGAAGTTATTTATTTTTTATTTGTGAAAATTTTACTGGGGCACTGAAGATCAATACTCGGGCATGTGCCCCAGTGAAATCTGTCTGGCGACACGGCTGCTATTGCTGATCTCTAACCCTGGTGCATCCTAGACCTGTTCATGGTGCAATAAACAAATGCGTAACAGGGGTATAGCACCAACTTTTGGGTCTTGGGTACAAATTATCTTTCTGGGCCCCCCTACAAAATACCATAGTGACCAGTGGGCGCCCCATATCTTTAGGTGGGATATTTCCAATACCAGGTTGTGCTCCACCTTCACTGGCTAGCATTTGAACAATAGTTTTCCTGTGCTTATCAGTAAGTGTTGTTGCCCATAATCCTGGGTCCTCTGACAATCCCTAATCAGTATCCCCAAGTCTCTCATTCTCTTGTCTTTCCTCTTCAGCTCTGTCCTCCTTCTACTGACTACCTTCATCACATTCTTCACCTTCCCTCTCATCCCTTATATGAATATCAACATTATCTTCTATTTCTTGCTACAAGAGGAAATAAACACAATGGGTACAGTGTTACTGCACACATTTAAACCTTAAACCATAATTACTAAGTGTTAAAACAGACAATTCTGCTAAAAGCTAACCTTGTCTTACTGTGTGTCCAGACCAAACGCGATAGGAGCGACTAGAGCTTCAGGTTTACATGTAAAATCAATAGAGGAGCGCAATGAAGCGCGACTTTGTGTCCCGCGACACTTCAAAAGCAGATTTGCGTCGCTTTTCTGCCTGATTTGCCCGAACAATTCGCGCTACAGATGCAATGGAAAATTCCCGCTGCATTTTATGTGGTGCATTTTGTGCATTCGCGCTCGAGTTGGAAAAATCTGAACTCCAGCGTCAAATCGCGCCACGACAACCAATCAGGGGACAGAGTTTCAGTGATTCTGTGACTGTCATGGAGTCACAGCCTCAGCAGGACATGGAGGAAATACTGATAAATATCGTGGCTAATCACCCCGAGCTACACGACACAAGCAGTTTGCTATACAGAGACAGAAATAAAAAAAATAACTATTTAGACAGGAATGCTCTTAAAAGGTTTGTGGGTGGCTCTTAAAAGAGCCCTTGTTGCTGTAAAAGCACCTCTCGGCCTAGAAATGAGCCTTGAAACAGCCTCCTCACCTGGTTGTCTGGTAGCAGCCACCGCACCACGTCCCACGCTGCTCAAATATTATAAACTTTTACGAACCGCAGACAGATGGACAGCTTCTCAGAAATGTAGTTGGTGTTCCGGCAGGCGAAGCTTGGACCTTCACGGCACAAACTGGCGAGCAGGTCACGTTCTCCAGGCGTTGAGGAGCCGGTGTTAATTTGAGGCCCGCTGCTGTTTATGGATCCCTCCACTGTACCTGTAGCTCACCAGACGCCCAGTGCAGCGGTCCCCGGTCTACCGGAGGCCAGGCCGAACACGTAATCAACTCTCTCCTCCGTCAGCTCGGTCCATGATCCTCCGCCAGCTGCACTGTAGCCACAGCTCGGCTGAAGCACAGGCCGAACATCCAGTCCTCCGTCAGCTCGGTCCATAATCCACCGCCAGCTGCACTCTGGCCCTAGCTCCGCTGAAGGCCAGTTCGCACGTGAAAATACCATATTTTAAGCGCGACCAGTTCGCGTTGTACACCCTTCAAAGGTGCGAATGTGCACGCGAACAGCTATGTGTGTGTCGCGCTTTATAGTCGCTCCTATCGCGTTCAATGTGGACACAGCGTTACTGTCACCGCTTTCACCTGGCCCTGATGAGAGCCCTGCTGCTGCAGGGTCTGAAATATATATATATATATATATATATATATATATATATATATATATATATATATATATATACATATATATATAAAATATAATTTAATGTCACAACACCTTTTTTAAAGTGTAGGGTAGGAACAAGTTAAATGATGATTATATTTGTCTGTTTAAATTAAATGCAGACTATAGAATCACAGAGGTAAACTAGCCGTCAAACTAGACATTCAGTCTTTGAATTACGTTTTAAAATAAGTAATTTCATTCATTAATGCAGGAGCTAATTTGCTTAATAAAAGGGTAGAATGGGCGCTAACGATCTGTGATTTTGCGGGTGTTAAATTTTTACAATGGAGGGAAATACATGGTGTTTTTATGTAAACTTCTGACATTGGGAAGAAGTGCAGCAGAGCAGCTGCTTGAAGCTGCAATGTTGAGCTCCCAGCTCTGCTTCTGTCTAATTTACCCATAACCATTGTTTACACGCTATGCAGTGTGTGATACTATAAAGTATTGCTATATTATTGAAATAAAGTATGAACATAAATGTATGCTTTTGTATGTATGTATGTAAACTATTGTGGATATTTATGTTAAAACAATGTCAATGCTTGATGATGCATTTGTCAAGAAGCCATCAGGCTCAACCTAGAACAGCTGTGCCACCTCTCCAACCATTGGTTAGATCCTTTCCTTCAGGGATTCAAAAACCACCACTCCCATCTCACCCTCGCTCAGTTATCGTCTCTCTTTGACATAGAAGCCTCAGATCTGCGCATCACGCACAGAGACTAACCGCTCCAGTCTGCACCAGGATCATCGCCTCGTCCCGACTCCTGAATATCTTCCAGCGTCCTAATCACCTGCGTGTGGAGCACTGCAAGTTCCGAACTCTGACATACTCCCAGTCAGACTCCCTCCTGACAGCATTTGGAGCTCACCTTTAATTTCAAACAACCGAGTGCACAACTGCTTGTCCTTATTTGCCTTTCTCTCTTAAATCTTTTCTTTTCTTTTTTGATCCCCTGGTTTTCCTTTCTTAAGGAAGCATGAGTCTTCCCCTGTCTGCCTAGTTCACTCCACGGCTCCTCCAAGTCCTGTCTCATCAACTGATTCACCGCAGCAGAAGCACCTGCGGGTCGTACCATTTACACTGATTCGAGAGGGGTGGTTGGGCCCTGACAAATTACTTGTTTTTATACCAAACCAGTGCCTAACTACAAGTTTAGTTTTGCATAGGACCTTTTTTATTTGTTCATAAATGCTATAAAAATATTAGTGCATGTGTATGTATGCATAGAAAACAAAATTCTACCCCCCGCCTCGGCCCAGGGTACTCTGTACCGTTTGTGAGTGGGGCTGGTGTCTATCTCCAGTGGTCATCTGGCAAGAGGCTGGGTAAACACTGGGCAGGTTGCCAGTCCATCACAGAGCAACACATAGCAAGACAGGAGAAACAGCCATGTATACATGTACAATTTAGAGAGGCCAATTTACCTACACCAGAAAAAAAACAAAAAAATATGTTACATTTATGGAAATTATTTCGACTCATCTGATTTGGTTCGATTTGAGTGAACTAAATGAGAATCAGAAAAGAACCTGTGTTTTCCAAGCACCTGCATTAACCACCGTGCTATACAATAACTAAAAAAAATATGAGTTCATTTCCAGAGTTAACTAAACATGACTAAAATATTATAAAGACCTGCCTATTCCCTTTTTTCATGAAAAAGGTGAGGGAATTGGTATTACTCAAATCAGTATAATCATGCTTCTTTAACACTGGAAACGAAGTCATATTTGTTATTATATACAAAGCTTCTGAGTTATTGTGTAGTAGCAAAGTGGTTAGTGCAGGTGCTCTAAAAGCAGAGTCCCTGTTCCTGTTCTGAGTTTAAGTCTCATCCACTGCTATATGTTTGTGTGCCTGATATTAAACCAAATGCATTAAATTGACACATGTTTACATTTAATTCACTCAAAAAAATCATTATTGCTCAATCAAACCAAATTAGTTGGGTGGAAATAGTTTCCATGGTTTTATTATGTTCAGCCAACATGGTTTTTTCATGTTTTTGAACTGAGAGAAAGCCAGAGTACCCAAAGGGAACACATGCATGCATGTGGAGAACATTCGGATAGACCTAGGGGTGGGATTTGAACCCACCTTCAGTACTCTCCAATGTGCAGCCACATACATTCCAATTATTTAAAAAACTTTTCCATCTCAGGACTCCCAGCAGATTACATCAAGTCGTTGATCACAGCATTCATTCCACCTGGATAAATATGTAATGACAGCAGGCAGTCGCCTGCATGGTGTCATTGACTTTACTGCAGTCACTTATACTGAGCAAGCATGTAGCGGCAATGAAAAGGAAAACTCCCCTTTAACAGAAAGAAACCTCCAACAGAACCAAAACCTGGCTCAGCACGAGCAACTATCTGCCATGACTGACTGGGTTTTAAGAAGACAGAGCACAGACACACAAAAAAGAAAAAAAAAAAACAGAACAACTGATTTAGAAGTGATTTCAATGTTCCATGTAAAAACTGTTTATCTGGACTTCATGCAGAAATCTTTTTTTTTTTTTTCTGTAAAGCACTTTGAGAAACTGTGTTTAAAAAGCGCTTTATAAATAAATTTTGATTTGATTTATGCACTGAGTTCTATTGATTGCTTTTAACTGTGCAGTTTAGATGTTAAAACTGCCCTGAGTACCTTACAACAAAGTAATGATCAACAAGTTATCTTTGATTGAAAACACTAAGCCTGTTATGGAACCATCTTTTAGGCTCATATTTTAATCATTGTTAAATCTACCACATACACACACATATATATATATATATATATATATATATATATATATATATATATATATTACCCATCAAATGTTTTGAGTTTTTTTTACGTACATTGTAGCTGGTCTGTGAAGACAGAGGAAATACTATCTATTCTACCTGAAACAGCAGCTCTACCTTATCTATTAAACATGTTTATTCATGCCATGGGTTAGGGTCACCTCACAGGACCTGTCACCATGACCTCCACACCCATAGCAAACCAGATAACTGTGGTCTTGTGTGCAGATTCTGTGAAGGCTCCTGGAAATGTTCCTTCATTTTAAACTGTGAAATTTGTAACTACAAAAATCTGAATCAACATCTTTGTGACAGTCTCTAGAGTACAGAAAATTGCTAAGAAAATATATACTTGCAAAGATCTTTTTTCTTCATATATAGGACCCATGTGATGTTTTAAGACCTCTTTAGTTCCTGTAGATATAATTTACTAAACTTAGCTACTGTCACCCACCTGCACATGATCCAGCAGCATTCCAGCTATCACCATACCCTGCCCTGCTAGCAGGTATGAAGGAAGAACTTGGCGGTACATCGTCCAGAAAGACTCTCCACAGGACAGGTGAAGCTTCTCCTCCCTCATCTTGTCAGGACAAGACAACAGTGCTGCTGAGATGTATGACTTTACTGTAAAACTGCCAATCTTTAGTCCTCTCACTCCAGAATAGAGCCAAAAGGCCCAAACTCTGTTTGTCTTTCGGTGTGACAGCCCCCCTCCACCTTTGGTGCTTAGTCTATCTCTCCCCATCGTTTTATTTGCTGTGACTCAAGAATCAGCTCAGCATGAGAATTACTGTCTTAGTCCGACTGAAACTGGTCTTTTGAAATGCATGCTTACACCTTTTTTTAAATATATTTTTAGCCTGATTTAAGTCGAACCAAACTGGATTTTGAGAAATTGGACAAAGGTATCCAGATAATATGATTGGAAAATTTTATTTGTATGCATGTAAACAACAGGAAAAGCCTATCTTTTGGCAACCTTGGTGCTCCCCCCCACAGCGGAAGGAGTAACAACAGCAGAAAGAGCAGTAAGTGTAACACAATCAGTACTTACAAAATTAATTGTGCGGCAGTGTGCTGTCTTCCATGTCTTTACCCATTGTTTTTTTTCCTGCTTCACTAACTTCAGCATTTGTTTACTATTTGTGTGACTGTAGGCCAACGGAAGAATGGCAGAGAGAAAGGGCGCATTCCGCCACCTAAAGTCTCTGATGCGAAAGCACTTCATTCAATAATTTGTTTTTTTGAATGACACATATCTGGGAAACGACTCTGGCTAAGCCATTAGTCCGATTACTGCCAAAAGCTCAATTTAGAAGAACATGTAAACATATTGAGGGGCAGAAGTAAGCCGGGCCGGTTCTGGGCATAAGCAACCTAGGCCGTTGCCTAGGGCGCCTGATGGAGGGGGGGGGGGGTGCTCAATTTTTGGAAGAGAGCAGTGATGTCTGCTCTCCCAGCAAGAGCAGGCAGCTGATGAAATGATGATGATGAAATCTGCTGATGAAATCTTGCCTAGGGCACAAAATAGCCCAGGGCCGGCACTAGAAGTAAGGGATATTCTAAAACATATTACAGACACCAATACATCGTACATTTAGAAGACAGTGGATTGACCCTTAAGTGCAGATGCCAGGTTATTATCTAGCCAGTGTAAACCAGTCCTCTGGAAGGAAAAAGGGAGGACCTTATAACCTTATATTGTGTTGTATTATCCAGGTCGTGCAACGATAGTCCATGCAAATACATTGTTTTTTCTGTTCCTACTTGTTAACGAGCTCTATTAAAAAATCAAAGACTGGCACAACTAGGCTGCTGGTCTGTTGGAGAATAGAGCTCTTTTAAAAACATTCTGCTAATAGCGTTATTTCCGGCTGCCATGCATTCTGACAGTCATAAGGTTGATTATCCATAGGCAGAATTATGAAGAGCAGCTCTTGTTGGTTCTATTTTAGCTCTTTTTTCACCGTTCATTGTAAGGTTTGTTTCAGTGGCAAGCAGCAAGTATGGAAAGCCACGTGAGAAAGAATTACACATCTGTTTAAGGCCCCTTTTGCAAATACTCTGCTAGCTGTGCATGTCTACACTTTTCTTTGGTTTTCCTGAGGTTCAGGCTTTACCAGTTTCAATACAGTTTAGGTTTCAAGACTTTTGGATCCATACATGCAAAGACTAATGACATGGTTCAATTTCCAGAGCGATGCTTGTCTATTAGTCTGGTGAAAACAAAAAATGAGACAGCATATCTACTGGACATGTCCCAGTAGGAGAAAATAGCAGTGCTAAAGTGAAGAACATTACAGAGAACCCTGAGCCAGTGTTGTATTCAATTCACCAGCTCTCAAGTCCAAGTCACACTTCAGTCCATATTTTCAAGTCTGTCACTTAGGATTAGTCGAAGTCAAGTCCAAGTCAAGTTGCTAGATCCTACAGGCCAAGTCCAGGTCCAAGTTCCAAAAGTAATATTCAATTCAGTTCAGTTTATTTATATAGCACCAGTTCAAAACAGATGTCATTTCAAAGCACTTGACAAGAAAAGTCCTATCAATACAACGTATACAAACATTCAAATCAGTGAACAACTTTTCTATTTAAGGAATCCCAGCGGATTGCATCAAGTCATGCAGACTCCAACCACCTGTGATGGGCATCTTACATTAAAAAAGTTATGAGTTATAGTAACAAATTACTTTTTCCAAAAAGTAATTGAATTAATAACTCAGTTACTACATTGTAAAAGTAATTAGTTACTCAGTGAAGTAACTGACGTTATTTCTATAACACAGTAACGGTACGTTCTATAATATCTATAAGGTCAAATATTTTTTATAACAGAATTGACTCAGTAAGATTGAAGTTGTATGCAGAAAAATAAAAATATACAATAAGTAAATATTGGAAATACATAATCACACATTTTTCTAAGACAGACAGTTGTGGGTAAAATGAAACAAAGGAAAATGTGTCCATTAAGTTTTGCAAATCTATATAACTGTAATATTGTACGGTAAACAGAGCACTACCCAACGGGTTGTAGTAAGACATTTTTAGATTGATTTCATATCACTTGGTTACATGACCTGGAAGCTATTGAAGGACAGCCTTAAGTATTACAGTAAAATTATTAATATAAAATATTCTATGCAATCAAATGTCAAATATTTGTGTCTGGTTCTTTAGATGTAGTAAGACATCTCAAGATTGATTTGGTGTCACCTGCGGTCACATGAACTGTAAGCTATAATGAAAAAAAAAATCACATATTTTACAGTAACATATTAATAAGCAATACCGGTGTGTCATGTACCTCTGTGTTGAGCAACAATTTATTAATATTTTAGGGTTACTTTGTTGGTAGATCTCACAGGTATTTTATCGGATGTATGGAGATATACTGAAAACCAACCCACCGCCTTCAGGAGCAAGCGGCGATGCAGCCAGGTTATTAGTGCAGTGATGGGTTTGACGTTGGAGGAACTATCCGCTTTAATAAAACGAATGTCCGCCTAATATCCAACTTAAAACTAAGTTCTCAACTAAGTTTCTTCAAGCATGCAGACAGTAAGGCCATGTCCAAACGTAGCCGGGTTTTTTTTTTTATACGAAGATTTTCCTCTGCTCCTTGAAAAAAAACTCTCCATCCACACGTAATCAGATAAATGTGTTTTTCAGCACATTCATAGACGTGGCAAACCTGTAGGGCGCAGTAGTTCTCCCCAGTCCTATCCGCCAAGAGAAACTTTATATCCTCTAACTTCAGCACGCAGCAGTCACACAGCTTATAAAAGCAAACAAACAAGACGCGCTTTAACAATGGATGATACCAACACAGCGCTGAGGAAATAAATGCTGTTTTCGAGAGTAAACACAGGTGGCACATGTGGTGTTGGAGCATTTTTTGTCGTGGATAGTGGTGTTATGGCTCTTAAAACTCAGTTTTCAACCGTCCACACGTAGATACTTAAAACGGAGAAAACGCAAATCTCCACTTTGGCCGGAGTTTTAAAAAAGCTTTGTTTTTGGTGCCGAAAACCTCCGGCTACGTGTGGATAACAGGCCGAACCGTAGAAAAATATCTCCGTTTTGTGAGATACCCGGCTACGTGTGGACAGGGCCTTAGAGCTCTCAGAGTATCCGCCCTCTCACCAAATCATCATTATATTTGCAGTGGTGTCATCATCACAGACACCTGCTGTCTCTCCCTGCAGCTGAAAGAAAGCCTGACACCACTGCGCTTCACTCAACCATATTGTAGTAACGCCCCACTTTAAATATCCAGTAACGGTAACGCCGTTTTAATTATAGGAAAAGTAATTAATTGGATTATTCCATTACTAAAAAATTAATGCTGTTGGTAACACCGTTATACTTAAACGTTGTTACTCCCAACACTGCCAACCACAGCAATCCCTCATACTAAGCAAGTATGTAGCAACAGCAGAGAGACACCCCCCCCCCGTCATTAACAGGAAGAAACCTCCAGCAGAACTTGACTCAGTACAAGCGATCATCTGCCATGACCATCTGGAGATTTAAGAAGACAGAGAATAGACACAGGAAGAACAAAAGGAACTTGTGTAAGAGTACTTTCTATATTAAAGAAAGTAAAAAGTCGATAACAGGACATGGAAAACGTTCAGTCACTGGGAGCAACACTTAAGTCGATGCACCCCATCCAACAGGGCGTTGTAGCTGAGCAGGATACCAGACCAGGCTAGCCTCTATGGAGAGAAAAACACAGAAAAAACAATGTTAACTGCTGAAATAATAGCAAAACATACAACTGGAGAGTAGTTAACTATATTTTAGCTTAATGTATTAAATCTGCAGAGCTAATTCGTGATATATTCACAAGTTTTTACAGCTTGTTAAATTTGGTACCATTTTCTCATCAAAGCAACCATTTTATGTATAAAAAGGCATCTGTTAAGGCTGCGAGTTGGCTCAATCAATCCACTGCATTATCCATTGTTTTCAAACTGAATTTTAGTTCATAGCAGAAGCTTGTAAAGGATTGGTTAATCTTTGATATCCTTACTGACTGGAAGTAAAAATTGTAAGTTTTTCACATGCCCCGTCTCTGATTTACAAATGACTGCCAAATAGATGCTCTAATTAACACACAAACCATCTATTAATTGACTTAAAAAGCTTTTAATTATAATGAATGAGCATAACTTAGAACAGTAAGTTCAAATAATGTAGAATTGTGTGTTTGATTAACAAAACAAAATGGGTTTTTTTCACCTGATAATCTAACAAGATTTGTTGTTTCAACTCACAATATAATATTAAAACAAAGCATAGTTATTATTTATGATAGTTGTACAACTTGACATGTAGAGTTGAAAGAAAGTATTCATTTAAGTTTACTTGTATTAACTTTTTAAGACAGCTGGTGAACTTTCGTTTTTAAGTTAAACTGGCTTACAAACTTTTACAGTGTAGTGTTATGGTAAACTTAAATATTAAGAATGATCTGCTCTCTGGTTTTTTATTCTATACTGATAGTTATTGTGTGCTTTTTCTTTATGAAATAGTAACCAATCTGATTATATGAGACTGTATGAAAGACAGGTCAGCATGCAAATGTCTTGTGTAACACTGTTCCTCCTTGTTTGATCAAATAGGTCTGCAATTTATACCTCTAAAAACTACTAAATTAATCTCTCTCATCCAATATTTAAGTACTTCGATTACACTGGTTCATTGAATGAGTGTGTCAATACTTTTCTCCTCAAAAATTATGAGAATCTGCAAAAGGACCCGAGGGCGTGAAGGGGTGGCCACCCCCACGCCCTCGTGCCTCCCGATAGCCGAGGCATTCATTCATACTTGAACGGTGATCTAGTCTCCACCCACTAGGTGGCAGCAGTAGCCTACTCAGTTATCAACAGGCTGCCTGAAGAAAAAGTCTATACAGAGATTATATATGGAGCAGAAATCCAGTGAGTGAAACGGAAGGAAGGAATCGCTGAGTTTAACAAACAAAATGGAATACACAATTAAACACTGTGTCTGTAGTGATTTACCGTCTGCCGCTCCTGTAAGGCTGCCTGTCTTTAGCAGGGTTTACAGCCCTCCTCTCCATGCAGGTAGACTGAACCTGAAAGCAAAAAAATAAAAATAAAAAACTGAAAAGCCGACGCTTCCCCGAAGGAAAATAACAACAACAACTTGATGCTTAGTATGAGGGTTATGTGGGAGATGTTATGAATTGTGAGAGCCAGGCTTCTTTGAGTTCTGTCAGCTCACAGTGATGACCACTGATAGTGAATGGCCACATCAGAAACGAGCTCTATCGATGAAGGAAAATGAAAACGAAGCGCTGCAGGAAGCATGCTTAACACAAAAACACTGATATTCATATATTTATTTCTCTGGATTCTAGGAAGGAGTAGGAAATAAAAATGAACAAGGTCTTGATCAATAGGCAATTAAGTAAGAATATTTACTGTTTCTAGGTCTCTATGAGATTTGATTTGGTGGTAAAATATTTTCTTTTATAAAAATATGAGATTCTTTGTTTTGCACATGAGGATTTTTGGTTCTTTAAAAATGAAGCACAGCACTGGTAAATATGTGAAAATAGTGGTGAATAACAGTAAATGCGGATCTATTCAGTCATATATTTGGTAAATTGTTTTAAGTCACCGTTATTAAACACTTTTTGGTTTAATAAATATGGTTAGAATGGAAAAAGTAGAATTCAGAGAAATCTAAATGGAAAAAGTGGAACTTTTGAAATAAAGCATTTCTAAAATAATTTAATGGATTGCACAGGGCTCTAGAGTTTAAAAGAAAGACAGTGCATATGACATAGAAGACGTTATGAAGCCTCCCTCTTTGAAAAGTAATAAACTTATGAATTTTATTTTTGTTGGATTAATTGTACAGATTTTGTTGTACAATCAAAATAAATAAATCAATATAAATTACAACTTTAAGAACAAATCATGGTAACTGATTAATTGTTATGCTAATGAATAGATTAAAATGAAACATGTTTGGATAGGTTTCTGGCTGTTGAAATATGGAGTTAACAAAGTTGATTTAAGTTCAGGAGCAAGGACACGCCTCTTACCGGCTTCGCACGTCCTAATCAGCCCTAAACTTGCCTCACCTGGCATCCCTGGCCTCTTTCACGTTCCTATGCGATACACATATAAACCCCGTCTGCCTCTTACTTCTTTTCTGTCTCGTTCGTTTCTTTTACGACCAGTTCGGACATTCGCGCTTGTTTCGCTCACTTACCTTGCTCAAACTTCTTGCTTCCTCGTATCCAGCATGGATGTACTCACTCTCAGCGTTGATCCATCCGAATCGGACAAGGAGCTTCACATATCCGCTGGGGCATCCCCCCAGCCCTTGGTATGCCACGCTTCCCGCCGTGTTCGGCTCCCCTCGAGCCAGGAGTACCCTGATACGTTTCCTTTGGCCTCAGCTTCTTCTTCCCAGGTCTCCCACCAGATCCACTCGCCTCCACCTCCGACAGCCTTATGAGCCAGCCTATCCGTTCTCCCGCTCCACCTCCGAGCATCATTCTACGGCTCGAGCTATCTCCCCAGAGCCTTCGCCACGCTGCTCCGGCTCATCCACCCCAGGGCGTTCCTCCTCCATCCCCTCACGGCTCGCGACGGGCTTCAGCATCCCACGCCCGAGCTTCCCCTCACGTTCTGCGCTCCCCCATGGCCACTCCAAGCTGCCCAGACATGTCCGGGTGGACAGTAGCGTGCCTCCAGTGCGCTTTGCGGCACAGGGGAATCCCCTTCAGCTGCTCGGCCAACAAAGCTCACCTATTCAGGCTTCTGTTTCCTCCTCCCGCTTCCCATCCATCTCTGCACTGTGGTAATTCTGTAAACTTTTATCATTCAGAAAGTAAAAGTCTGTTTTAATTAGCTTGCATGATAGTAAAGAAATGTTTTGTCAAGCATTGTTTATGCAGGAAAGCTTTTAAGTCATAAAACTCTGGGGTGAGTTTAAATTGCAAAGCTGTAAAAGCAGGATGTTTAGATAAGAAACTGGGAGAAAAGTTTTAGAGAAGCAGATAGCCATTTAACCATACATTTTTATAATGAACCTTTGACCCAGAACACAGACACCCATCTTCGGACTCCAGGACTCTGACAGCAAATCATGGCTAAGACACTGTTTGGAAATGTTCTGATTGGACGGAGTTAGAAACGCCTAAAGTCCTGGCGAGGGCCGGTTTCTATAAAGTTGTGAAATGAAGATCAGTTAATTGTTCAGATTTCTTTAAGTCTGGACCACAGAGAAACTAGGGCAACTTTCTCTGTAAACTGCAATTTGTTAATCTGTTCAAAATAAATGTTAAACTGGAAATTGGCTCCATTTTGTCCCTGCTTGAACATGCATTGAATTACTTATGATAATTATTTAATTCAACAACAATTTGGTGACCTCGACGTGTGCAGGGTTTTTTGGACCGAACTCCAGTTATTTTTAAGTTAATTAACGGACATGTATTTGCTCTATTGACAATTTGCGCAGAGTTGCGTAGTTTTTTAATTCTATTGATTGGTTAATCTAACATTGGGTAATGTTGTCATGCAAGTTAAATATGTTTTTTGTTTTTGTTTTGGGCAGATTGACTGTTGCAAGCCCGTGGTTGAAGCGGCTCCATTGTATGTGTCTCTCTTCTGAGCAGGATTGCGACCTGCTTTGCACTCCGCAGAGAGACACCGGTGCCTGCTGGGAGATGGAGTTTCTTACTCCTTTCTCCGGGGGGGACGGAGAGGACAATGGAGCAGACGGACCGATACCTTCAACGACTCAAAATCGGAACCAAAGTGCGGATCGGGGCTGGAGAAGTGGCGATCTCAATTACGGAAGGACGCTTTCGTAAGGTTGTTCGAGGCTGGCAAACGGAAAATAGATTACGGAGCGCCTGGGTTGCCCTCTGTTAATCTGAACGGATTACTTTGAACTGCTTGCGTTTCTTTCAAACGTGCGCGTCAGCACCGCAAATTGAAATGGGAAAATGGTACGGCATTTTTGGTGAGGTCCGATGAGGTTAGTGTTTTAAATTCTGCTTGTACAAGTGTGTGTCTGTATGTGTGTGTGTGAGAGATGTTTTTTACGCAGGCGCTTGGCGAGAAGTGCTGGTGATGTTGCGTTCTGGGTTAAAATGTTATAGTATAAATAATGAACTCGAGTATAATAAATAAATTAACATAGATAAATAAATATATAACTGCATATGATGGATAACTGAAATTAAATATCTATGAGAATTAGTTGTGAACATTTACGACAGGCCATCAGAGCGGCCGCCCTAAGCTAGGAGCTAATTCTGTCGGAGTGGTTTGCTTGATAGCGCGGCTAACATACGATAGCTGTGCCTATATGTTTTGATAAATAAATTAGTGGTTATAGGCGGTTTTCTGCCATCTGTTCGAGTCTTTTGAGGGGTTTTCTGGAAGCCGGCGCCAGGAAATTTCTCAAAGCGGACTACGAAACTTGTAACAGACTGGTCTGAAACCTCCGCGATAAAATAATTAATTGGGTCTAAAAGCCACAGCTTATAAGGTTGTGTTTTTTTGTTAATGGTTTTGGGCTGTAACGGACGTAGTTGAATCGGTGTTTGCTGTGCGGGACGGCTGAAATTGGAAAAATATGTTTCAGTCCGCGTGGACGAACAGGAGATGTTTTGTTCGTGCCGAATTAAAGTTTGGTACAGTGGTATAAATTGTGCGGATTAAGTCCTGGTATTGCGGTAAGTCATCTTCTAAAGTGTTTGTTGTGATTTTTTGGAGTTTTTCGCCGTACGTTTTTGTACTGTTTTGCCTTTCGTTTCACAGAGGACGCTAACGGTAGCACGTTGCTATAGGCTGTTGTGCTGAGTTAGCGGTGGTGGCTAACTGCATGTTCTAGGTGTTGCAAGCTGAAAGTTGATTTTGGATAGAAAGTGATTACAGACTCCTGCAGACGATTGTCTTGTTAAGACTTAAACGAATTTGGATTTTGTTAAATTTTTCTGGTTAATTAGGATGTAAAAAGGCCTCGGCAAAACTGCTCAGATAACTTTTGGTTGCTACTCCCTTTCGGCAATGGTTTAGCACATTTCTACGAAGGGCAATTTTTTAAGGTGTTTCATGTTTAACTGAACTGTTACGGTACGGAGATTACAGATTAACAAGTACATGCTGAATTTGGTTAACTGGTTTTACGAGGAGAGCATGTAAATTTATTTGGGATAATTATGCATGTTACAATTAAACGAAAATGATTAAGAACAGTTACTCATGAGTCGATTCTGACTTGGTGTAGTTTTAATTTTGATTTCATCTTTAAAATTAAAAAGAGGGAGTTTATAGTCAAAATAAAAGATGCATTTTTGAATCTTTAAATAGGTGGATTTTTTGCTTTTTTGATTGATCTAAGCAGGAGTTGTTAAGTTGGCCTAAATAAAGATAAAGCTATAAGTAGTAATTATAAGCATTTAACGAAAAGCAAACGGTATTAATTGGAAAGCAACAAACTGGTTTAAATTATTTTAATAAGCACCGTGTTGAATGGTACAGAAAATGAGTCTGTGATTTAAATAAGTATCATTTATGCTAAAATTATGTTTGGCTTATTTCTGATGGCTATATAGACTTTAGAAATATAGCTTGGTCTCTGAATGAATGACCTAAAGGAGACTGGTGTTAAATTATTTACACAATTGAACATTCTTAAGGATTTTATGGACAAAAATGCTTATTGGAGTTATCAAAATTCAACTGGGGCTCAAGAAGTAACCCAGTACACTTCAATTCCGTTATAAATTAAATGTCTTTGCCATGCAAAACAACACTTATCATAGTGATAGTTTATAAACCATGGGATTTGAATGTTTGGTTTTAAAAAAGAAAACATTAAAACACAGAGTCATCTTTAAGTAATCAGTTTGTTTTTTAACAGACTGGGGATAAATTTGGAATTGGTCTAAGGATTGAAAGTAACAATTAAAGTCTTAGGTAGATTGTTTTAAGAACAAATAATGAATATCACAGTGACCGAAATGATGGTTTAATTTGAGAGTAAGAAGTAAATTCTAAATTCATTTATTTTGATCGTGTAGAGGCGAAATGTGATTGGACCAGCTACATTGAAGTAATTTTTACCATATATTTGAATGCACATTTTGTTTTGACAAATAAGAATCGGTTTTGGGTTTGAAATTTAAGATTAATCTTTCAGATGTTCTTAAGCTAGTTTATTTGATGCTGAGAGTAAATTTACAGATCCTAAAACATTTTGGAATAGATCTGATCCTAGAATAATGACATAATATATCATTTGATTAGTGGGGACTCTGTAACTGACAATTTATTTAGATTTTTGATTTTATTTTCTTTATTTTTTCTTCTTTTTATTTTTTGTTTTTTCCTCTTTCTCTCTCAAAATTTATATATTTGGTTCGATTTGGATTATGACCCAGATTTCTGAACTGCGGTCTGTTTATTAATTAGAACTTTGGAAAATGTTAATTTGGGAAGCTGGATTAAAGAAAGCGTGATCCAGTGGTTCAGCAAAGTTCCAGATGACAGCTGGGAACACACACAAAGTGCAGCTCCACGCCAACGACGAACCTGGTCGGATTCTGCCTAAGGAGGGTCGTGAAGGGTTTGACCAAGCTGAATCGGAAGCTGGGGCCACAGGCGGCGGGGCCTAGCTCACCCAGAAGGTTGTTTGGGTGGTGATATTACTCATCCAGTGTGATCTATGTGCCAATGAATGAGATGGGCAATTTGAAATTGCCATCTCAAAAGAGGGATCTACAGAAGAAGATCACAACTCAGCAATCAGCTGCACAGCAGGTTTTGACCAGCCCACATCGGTGGCCTAAGCTATAGGAAGCGGGGCCTGTCTGTGCATTTGTGTATATTGGGGGAAATGCTCAATTAATGAAGTAATTGGCATTTCAGAGAGTGGTTATTTGCAAATTTGGGAGTAAAAACTGGAACACTAAAAAAATAGGAGCCCTCCACACTGATCAGCTCTGTATATCGCTCTCCAGCTGCCAGGAGCCATTGAGGGGGATAAAATGAGTGAAGAAAGAGGATCAGAATACAAATAAAGACTGAACATTTATTAATAATTTTTTGCATTTTACAGGTTGTTTAACTATTTGATTAACTATTTTATTCACAAGTGAAGAGTGATAACACTGCCTAAAAGGGTTCTTAATACCTTCTATTTCACAGGTTTCTAAACACTTTAAGTTTGATTTCTTTCAGAATATAATATAGTAGTAATGTCTATGTTCATGGATTTTCTGAGCTTCTTCCACACTAATTAACATGTATCAAGTCAGATTTAATTATTTCTTCACATGTAAGACATTCGTATACATTGTGGGTTTTGAATTAGTTTGTGGGAATTGTTAAAATAAATTTTTTGGTTAATGCCAAAAGAGGGTGAATCTATGATTAACAGATTTACATTTTTTAATGGGAGTTAAGGTTAAAAAAGGTACTTTAATAGTTTGTCTTTTGAATTTTAGTCTGGAATACTTCATGTTTTTAAACTGATGAAATTTCTTGGATTTGATTTTTTGCATTCTCAAAAAGCTTTACAGGTTTTGATCTTTAATCAATCCATTTTTAAAAATGGATTGAAAAGAGGGAATTGTGGTAATTCTGTAAACTTTTATCATTCAGAAAGTAAAAGTCTGTTTTAATTAGCTTGCATGATAGTAAAGAAATGTTTTGTCAAGCATTGTTTATGCAGGAAAGCTTTTAAGTCATAAAACTCTGGGGTGAGTTTAAATTGCAAAGCTGTAAAAGCAGGATGTTTAGATAAGAAACTGGGAGAAAAGTTTTAGAGAAGCAGATAGCCATTTAACCATAAATTTTTATAATGAACCTTTGACCCAGAACACAGACACCCATCTTCTGACTCCAGGATTCTCTGACAGCAAATCATCGCTAAGACACTGTTTGGAAAAGTTCTGATTGGACGGAGTTAGAAACGCCTAAAGTCCTGGCGAGGGCCGGTTTCTATAAAGTTGTGAAATGAAGATCAGTTAATTGTTCAGATTTCTTTAAGTCTGGACCACAGAGAAACTAGGGCAACTTTCTCTGTAAACTGCAATTTGTTAATCTGTTCAAAATAAATGTTAAACTGGAAATTGGCTCCATTTTGTCCCTGCTTGAACATGCATTGAATTACTTATGATAATTATTTAATTCAACAACAGCACCTAGAGAAAGTCCACCGGATCTCCTTGATCCTCTCTAACTTTCTTCTAGCAGACTCCTGCTCCAAGGAGCAGCTGCTGTCACTTCTCGGTCATCTTAATTATGCAGTCCGAGTTATCCCCCAGGGTCGGTCCTTCGTATCTCACCTCCTGTCTACACCCGCCAGCGTGCCGCGCCTCCATGATCGTCATACTCTCACCGAGCCCTGACACTCAGAGCTGCGGCTCTTGCACGAATTCCTCTCTTCCTGGAACGGCATTTCATTCTTCTATAACGATTTCGTCTCCCTTCCCAACGACATCCAACTTTACATTGACGCTGCCCCTTCAACCGGTTTTGGGGGCTATTACCAAGGGAGGTGATTCTCTTCTCGCGTGCCCCAAAATGTTGTAGCTTTAATATGGTTATAGATGAAGGTATACCGTAAATTAGAAAAATCTTCAGTATGATCTAAAGTTTGTGATGGGAGTGAAATTATTAATCTGATTTGCATATTATGACGTCACAAGGTGGCGGCCATATTGGAAAATGATACATTTTGATATCAAAGTTTCAAAAGGCTATAACTTCTAAGTAGTTTGAGATAAAGGCATGCTGTAAGTGAAACATATCTTCAGTATGATCCAAAATTTGTGACGGGAGTGAAATTATTCACCTAATTTGCATATTATGACATCACAAGGTGGCGGCCATATTATAAAATTTTTAATTTTGATATCAAGGTTTCAAAAGGCTATAAATTCTAAGTAGTTTGAGATAAAGAGAAATATCTTCAGTATGAACCAAAATTTGGGCTGGAAGTAAATTGTCATCTAATTAGCATATTGTTACATCAACATCAATTTTCTTATAAAGATTTCTAAACGCTGCACTTTGAAAGACGTTCTAGAAGCGGGCATACTGTAATCGAAGGTATACCTTTGGTTTGAAGCAAAATTTGGGCTGGAAGTTACATTTTCATCTAATTTGTACATTGTGTATACAGGTGGAATTGGAAAATGCCAATTTTCTTATAAAGATTTCAAAAGGCTGTAGTTTGAGAGTGATTTGAGATAAGGGAATACTGTCAACAATAACTTTGAAATATTTTTTTTGTGAAAATTTAAAATGTCTTTAGTATGAAATTAATTTGGGATAGAAATAAATTCACTGATCCAATTTGTATAATTTTTTAGGACTGGTCAGGGGCCATAGGGAATTTTATTATTTTGAAAGACGTTCAATGATCAAGATGGCACTGCTTGTAGTTTTTCAGTGTGGTATCTTTCATTGTAAGGCACAGCATAAAGACCTACTCCACACTGACGGCATCTGAACTGTGTCTGACGACGGCCTTTGAGGCGGGTGCGATCTGGACAACACAACCTGGACGTTCATCTGTGTTGCAGAGCCAGTGTCATTCAGTGAGCCTCTGTGGCATTTCTCCCAGCTGCATTGAAGGCCGTCCTCCTTTTTTGCTTTCCTTTCTGGAAAACCCCCAAGTCAAGAGGTTATAGTGTCCTGAATAAAGGCCTTCAGTGGTTTATGTGGACCAGGACTACAACGTGTGTAAATGATGTGCGCATTGACCACACTGATGCTCAGAACCGTATCAAAAATGCGGTTTTACCATTTTCTGGATCTGTGTGGAAACAGGTATGTTTTCATCCGTTGATCAGATGTATCAACTCCTCCCATAAAGGAGTTGTAACTGTCCACACACACTGGTTTCATAATTTGACGGAAATCAGTCTCATTTTCCTTTGTCCGGATCCGTTGTTGGGTGACTCTGTTGCCATGAATGTGCCACATTTGTGTCATGCCAAGCACAAGCCAGCAGTTTATCATGCCGCATGAAAACTGGGTCATCTCCCCTTCTCAGAGGCAACTGGGCTGGTTTCAGCCCCTTTGGCATCCATGTCCTGTTGCAGTTTACTGTCCCACACATTCTGGTGTCTTTAGCAGCTAACTCCCTAGCTAAGGCTGGTGATGTGTAGTAGCTGTCCATGTACACCTCATGCCCTTTCCCAGTGTGCTGGGCAAGCAGCTGACGGACAATATGGTGTGTTGCTCCTAAATTTTCCTCATCGCTTATATTTTTGCCACTGTAAATGCACCACTCTATACAAAACCTGAGCTGGCCTCACTCAAGACAAATGCTTTATAGCCATATTTGTCAGGTTTTTTCAGGTTATACCATTTCATTGTTGACCTTCCCTTGAATGCAATGGTCATTTCATCCAAGGAAAGTTCCTTGAGTGGACCATACACAGCAGCAAAATGAGGAATGATCAAATCAATAATGGGACGCACTTTGAAGAGTCTATCATGACCTGGCTGGCCCCTCTCAATGCGGTCATCATTATTTACAAAGTGAAGGAAAGAAAGAATATTTTCAGATCTGTTCCTCCCAATCACTTTGCTAAAGCCAGGTGAGTAAGCTAACCAAAAACCAGCCCAGTAGTCCTCAATTTCAGATTTTTCTACAAGCCCCATGCACAAGTGAAGTGACATGAAAGCTTTCATTTCAGGGACAGTCACATCATACCAATCATGAAACCGGGAGTTTGTTTTCAAAATTTCCCTTTCAAAAAACTGGTGGGCATATCTGTTTGTTTCATTGGTGATGAGGCTCCAGAACTGATCATTTAGAAAAAGAGAGATGAAACCAATGGGCTCCGAATTTGTCAAATCATCTCCAATATAACCAACAGGCTCATAAAAATTTCGGATCCAATTATAGTTTTCCTCCTCTCTCAAGAACTGCCAGCCATCATCACCATTATCATCGCTGCCCTGATTTACGGTGCGGCAGTAAACTCCAACTCCACCATTAGCGGTGTGTTTTTTCATGCGGCTTCTCCCGCGTCTGCCACGAAAACCGCAGTTGTTTTCATCCCCACTACATTCACCCATATGTGCTGTTTTATTAGCCCCCCTGCCACCTCGACCCCTGCTTGGCGTTCTCAGAAAGCTTCCACCCTGGCCACGCTGAGGTATAGCATCCACTATATCGTGTGCTGATTGTGGACTATGGCTTGCTGACTCGCCATCACTACTAACGTCAGTTTCTGCTTCATTGGACAACTGTATGTCTCCTCCTCTGAATCGGAGTCAGCCAGTACCTGATGAAGTACTTCGTCGACAGTAAACCGACGAAGGAAAAGGAAAAATACGCTTTCGCTCTGCTCTGCTCTCGCTCTGCACTACTACCACTGCTTCGCCGCCGAATCTCTGCGCGGGAGGGTGTTTTACAAACTCGTTTTACTCCAAAACTTTGAATATAACCACGCCCACAAATGCTGCTCAGATTACAGGCACACATGTCCGCTAACTCCTGGCGAAAAGTAGTAACAAGATTCGGCACCACTTTTAAAGATACAGCCTGTTTTATTCAGCAATGTTACTTGTCGCAATATTGCGACTTTGGCGCTTAGAGGGTTAAGCCAACAAGCTCAGAAATGCTGAAACTCCGTTTGGATCACAGCACTGGTTTTTAACGTTGTTATTGTTCTTCAGCAAACACTAAACACATCCACTCGCTGTAACGAGGTTTCAAAATGGTGGTCGGTTTGTTGTTAAAGACGCTCATGTTACTCTCCAGTGACTCCGCCCTCCAGCCAATCAGTGACCGACAGCCGTCCGACGTCGCTTTTCAGTACCAGTTCAGCACGGATGGAACCACAGCTGAGGTGGTACGAAAAATAGTATCGGCTCCCCGCGGCTCAGCCAGACTTCTGCCAGTGGAGAGTAAAAGGTACTGAGGTTGAGTCGATCGAGTCGAGTCGAATCGTACCGGTGGAGAGACGCCTTAAGGCTGTATTCACACCTGATAGTCCAGTAGACTTGGTTCAATTGGGGACCGAAATTGCAACATTGTTGCTGTTTTTAGCTGGCGCGGTTCGCATTAACACTGTTTTTTTTATCAGAAAGTTCAGAGCTTTGATCAACAATTTCACCTCTCTGCCTGTGGTGGCGCTGTTGTAGAGCAGTGCTTCCTCCTGCCACGCGAGAATTTCCAGTAAAGCTGAATGTAAACAAACCCAGTAGAACAGCAGATTGCAGCGGTTTAAGGATTGATCTGTTGTGTTTGGCAAATGTGCCACATAAATACTGCAGCAGCAACTAAGGATGAACAAAAAATGAGGCGGAGGCCAAAAATAAAAAGGACTATGGAGAATGTTTTTTTTTAATATACAAGACGGCTGAGACTGCTCTATATGAGCATTTTGCACAGATGGCCTCCTTATACAGATGCTGAGCAAGTTATGTACAAGATCCACAATTTATCTCTCCAGCATTAGTGCTTGTTTAGATTTTATTTACCCAGGATTCCCTGTACAATAGTCTTCTACATGCTTTTTGTGCGGCCCCAGTCCATTTGCAATTCACACATGCAGTCGAACCGAAGCAGAGTTCGTTTCAATCGGCCCGAGACCTCCGGTTTTAGGTGGACTAGAGTTTGTTTGTTTGGTCTGAATCAGAGTTAAATTACCCATTATCACCTCCCCAAATGGACCAAACTTTCCGGTCAAACAAACTAGAGTTAATTTCAAGCGGACTAAACAGGGCTGGTGTGAATGCACCCTTAAAGAGATTAATACTACATACTTCCTATTGTTCCTGTTTTGGTAAAACATAAATTGGGCTCAAAGGCTGTCAAGACCTATGCATTTCTGGATCAAAGAAGCACAGCAACTATCTGCACTGAAAACTTAGCAGAGAAGTTTCCCATCCAAAGCAGAAAGAGAGTTCATTCTCCACACTGTAGCACAATAACAGAACGTGAGTAGCTATGTACTTACTGATCTAGAGAGGTGGGGCTGGGAGGAGCAACAGTACATTCAGTTGCCAAATGTGTATACGCAACCAGACATACCTGCAAAGAAAGCCAACATACCTCAGAAGAAAGATTTGTTGAGGTGGTGTTACCTGAGCTGAGCCCAGCTCCCACAACTTGAAGCAGATATTGACCTTCTGATTGATGCCAACGCATACAAAGCTTTGGAACCATGGTAGATTATCAGTTGCCAGAACGACGGACCATATGGCAACAAAGTGCCATAAGATGGCACTTGGTCGAGTGCTTAACGGCCTGAGTAGCAAAGAGAAAGAACTGGACGACAATGAAAGACAAAGTTTCTTTATTAACCACATTTTTGTGATGAACATTGAGGACATGTTGATGAGGCACTACAAAGCTGATTTCCCAGAAAGGCAGTGATGACTGCGGACAAAACTCTCAACATGACAAACAGTGCATGCATACTGTGGATCAGCACAACTTGTTGATGGTCATTTTTGGATCAGGCTTCCTCTGAAAGACAAGGTGAAGATGCCATGCAAACTAAATTTATTAAAGAAGAATTCAGTATAAATGCAGACTTCTATCAAGAGTACAAGGCATTTATGAGCAACATAATAGGAAAGGGCTACGCAGCGAGTTTCAGAAAAAACAGCTGCATCACAGTGATGGATGAGTGTGCTTCATCCCTCCCCACTGGGTGTATCATCAAAAAAGATGAAGCTGCGAGTTGTCTTTGACTGTATGGCAACTTATCAAGGAACGCCATTGAATTGCCAGTAATTGCAAGGACCTGGTCTCATAAACACGCTTATCGCAGTATTGCTGAGGTTTAGGCCGGAACCCATTGCTACAATGGCAGATTTAGAATCCATGTTCTATCAGGTGTTCCAGACACAGATGTCGTGTTACGTTTCCTCTGGTGGCCAGGAGATAATCTCAATGAAAAAGTAGCGAGTAAAGAATATGTGTGCACCTATTCGGTGCTACGTCATCTCCTAGTTGTGCTTCATACACGTTAAGGAGAATAGCAGAGGATGCAACAACAAAGACCACACCAGAGGCAACACAGACAATCCTCAGAAACTTTTACGTTGATGAGTGTTTGAAGTCAATTGCCACAGAAAGCCAAGCTGTCGCTCTCGCGAAAAAGCTGATGACATGTGTGCCCATGGTGGTTTCCACTTGACCAAATGGACCAGCAACAGTAGAGTTTTACTATGTTCCATCCCTGACCATGAACAAGCAGCTGAAGTCTAAGATCTGGACTTGGAGAATAATGAGCTACCAGTCGAGCGGGCTTTAGGTGTATAGTGGTGCACCAGTTCAGATGAGTTCAAGTTCAAGATACAACTGGCAGATAAGCCATGCAAAACACGAGGCATCTTATCTAATATTAGTTAAATGTATGATCCAATAGGCTTTCTCTCCCTGGAACTGGAAATGCCACTGATGGAGTCGATTTTCTAGACAGACAATACAACTTTACTAAGGTACATTGAAAATGATGCCCTTAATTTCAAAACATTTGCGGCAAAAAGAGTTTAATTTTATTGGAGAGGCAATAATACCGTCCCAGTCAGTACGTTTATATGCAGCAAGAGAAATTGTAATCATTGCCTTAGTCTGACTTAAATCAGCCTTTTAAAATGCATGTATACACCGTAGTCCGGCTCGAGTTGAACTGAAATGGAATTTCAGAAGCTTGGCTTCACTACCTGGATAATGCGATTCAAATCGGACTATTCTGCAACCAGCTCCCCAGCCTCCACACCCCCTTGGGAAGTTAGAAAAGCCAGAAATGCGACTCAGCAATAACAACAGTAGCGTTATAAGAAGCATATGGCGTCTAAGACGAAAGTAAGCGACCCATCATTGCATGTATGGATTTACAAAGAGGCGATGCGTTGTGTCTGTGAATATCCTGCTTTAACTCCATATGCTTCACTCCCACCGGCCTAACTTTACTGCCTGAATGCAGCTGGAAGCTAACCGCTATTAGGCTAACACATAGGGGACATGTCGCCATCTATCATTGGGCAGTGGAATGTACTTCATTTAATAATTCGATTTTCTGACTAACATGTAAACTGGGTCTTGGCTCACAACGGGGGGAAGTCAATTACTCCAAAAAGCTTGATTTAGCTGTGCATGTAAACTTACTGAGTGGAAGTATGTTCAGGTCTTGCAAAAAACAGCAGATCAGACTTCAAGAGGTTTGAAGATTGAGAACTTTATGGAGAGCAGGACTTGGTTTAAAGGGCCTAGTTTCATGACAAATGGAAGTGAGTGGCCAGAACAACCTGATTAATTTATTTACCTGATGGAGAATGACATTGAGGTGAAAACATACGCTGCAACATCATGTAAAAATCAGAACAAGCGTACAGATCCATTGAACTAGCTGGTTCAATGCTTGTGATGGTTGTGATTCAGGAAACATTGTGTACTGATCCTTGGAGACTTTAATCACTGCAGACCTGAAAAATCCTTCTGCAACTTTTATCGGCATGTAAATTGTCCCACTCGTCATACAAAATGCCTTGATCTCTGTTTTGGATCTGTGAAGGGTGCCTACACATCTTTAAGCAGACCTTCAATAGGAATGTTAGATCACAGTGTGGTTTATTTAGTTCTGTCATACAAATCTGTCCTGAAGAGGAAGAAGCCAGGACGATGTTTGGTTCTGATCTGGTCAGAAGATTCAATTCTCTGTCTTCAGGAGTGTTTTGCTATTATAGACTGGTACTTGTTTGAAGAAGTCTGTGTGGATCTCGATGAACTTACTGTTGTTGTTTATTTGTATTTTTCCTTTTGTTAGGGTTCCATCATTCCACAGAAAGAGATTAAATTTTACCAAAACAATAAGCCATAGGTGACAAAAACACAATTAACCAAAATAATATTTGTTTCTAACAGGGTGATATGGTCCTACTGAAAGTGCTTCAAAAGCTGCTCAAGAGAGACCTTAAGCTGACAAAATTCAGATACAATGACAAAGTTAAGAGCATGCTCAGCACAGGCAGCTTTCGTCCTCCATGCGAGAGGGTGAGAGCTATGATAGGGATGCAATCAAAAAATGTTCTTGTTTTCGTGAAAGGAAAGTCTGATCATGTGCTTTCCAACAAATTGAATGTTTTTTTTAAACAGTTCTATTGTTTCTGATTTTACAAGCAAACTGTCAGTTTTTAGAAATATTGCTCCCTCACAGAGCAGTGTGGCTATTGAGGATCAGTGTTGCGAAACTTTTTTTAGGGAGTTAAGAAGAGGAAAGGTCCTGGACCTGATAGTATTGGAAGTTGGGTTATTAAGAGATGCGCCTTTCAGCTGGCGGATATTTTCAGCTTTATTTTTTCCATGTCTCTCCGGCTTCACAAGGTCCCCAACACCAAAAAATCTTTAATTGTTCCAGTACCCAAAACGGCATCTCTTAAAATTCTTAAGAACTTCAGATCCTGCACCCGTTTCGGATGTGATCAGCCCATTAAATGGCTGTTATTAGTGGTTATCACTCCTATTAAATGCTGTCAGACTGTGAACTCTCTACCTACTGAAACATAGTTTTCCGGTTGGTGTTTAAAAATCTCTTCAAATTAGGTTTAGGTTTAGGCATTTAGAAGAAAGTATATTTCTCCTTCTGTAACCTTAAGGTTAGGACATAAAACTTGCGGGTTGGTTAAAATTGGTTAGATAACTCCAGTTACGATATGCTACTCTGAAGAAGTATTTTTAGCACGTGCAGACAGTTGGCTGTTGTCAGCTATAAGAATGGTAGATAACCTACTAGTAGGTAGAGTGGGCACAGTCAGACAGCATTTAATGGGAGTGATAACCGCTAATAACGGCCATTTCATGGATTGACAACATCCGAATCAACTGTCAGATCTGTAGCATTGACATTTTTAGTTATTAAACCATTAGAAATTTTTTTTTAAAGAGGTCACTTCTGGCCAGTGTTAAAAATAATCAAAACAATGGACCCTTTGCAGTTCTCTTATGGGTCAGGCAGAGGTGTTGAGGATGCTTAATTAAGTATTAATTCCCCTTGAAGGAGCCACACATTTTACTCATCTTTTGTGGCTTTTTCATCTGCTTTTAACTGTATTCAGCCACATAATTTAGCAGAATTACTAAGAGACCATCACAACATTGATCTGGGTCTTATATCTTGGGTGACTGATTTTTTTAACTGAGACACTACATCATGAGGGAGTTGGGAGTGTTATGTCTGACACTCTCATTCTTAAACATTAATGTAAAAAATTGAAACACGATAATTGATTTTCGGAAAAATCCTGCAAATCACCTTCCTGTCAGAATTGAAAACCAATCAATAGATCAAAATTAGTTGAGTCTGTCAGTAGCAATAAATACCTTGTCAATGATTTGGACAACAAGCTGTCCTTTGACTGTCAAGTTGATATTGTGTGCAAGAAGGCTCAGTAGCACATGAATTTGTATTGGAAGCTTTATAGTTTTAATGTGGACAGAACTTTTATAAAGATGTTAATGTTGTTTCATAAATCTATTTTAACATTCTCATGTATCTGTTGGTTAGGCTCCATATCAATTAAAAACAAAAGTAGACTGCAGGGGATTGTCAAAATGTGTAATAAGGTTGCAGTTATTAACCTCAACAACCTATCAGTCCTGTATAAATGTAGAGTCCTAACAAAGGCTTGCTGTATTCTGCAGAATCAGAACCACCCTCTGTGCCCTGAGTACCAGCTGCTCCCTTCAGGGCCAAAGATATATATTGCCTAGATGTAGGACAAATAGATATAAAAACTCCTTTATCTAAGGAATAACTCTAAGGAGTTATCTAAGTACCTTTATACTTGTTCTGTGCATATTTACTTATTTTTTATACGTCGATATTTATATGTCAGAGTATATGATTGTTAATTGTTGGTTGAGTAAGTATTTTTTTCTCTTTCTACTCTGGCTTTAGAACAAATTACCCCATAGGGACAATAAAAATTCCTTGAACCTTGAAGTCCTTACCTTAGCTAATTTTTCATAGAAGAAATCATCCCTAGTTCTCCTAAAACAGATTCAATAGCCCCTTCAACATACTGTCGTACCAGAACATCCTCCCTTGCATCCGCCCCAAAGCACAATGCTGACAAATAATTGGTCCGCACCATCAGTGGAATTGAGTGGTATGGTTTAGTTTGAGTAGTACAAGATGGATTTTCATGGGTTTGGAAAACTCCAGATCCCAGGAGAATCCAGTTTGCAGAGCAAGGTTATGTTTTAACTATATAATCTCATAAAAAATAAAAAAAACTACAAATAAAACAGATCCTCATTTTTAATGTTAGCGACATAAATATAATAATTACTGCATATAATCATAAACACACACACTGTATGGACACACGGTACTCACAACTCACGGTACAGACACGCCGCCCAGATGCTATAAATACTCATCTGAGACCTAAGCCCCAGTTCGCCTCTCATGTTACATGTCAAACACTGAGCTAAAATTCGATGAGGCCCCAGATTTCAGTTGGTCTTCTTGTTATTAAAGCTAGCTCTGGTTAATTTGTTGTTATTCTACAGGGATTTCTGGTTCTTTCTTCAGGATCTCATGCTCTTGGTACTTTGTGAGAGCTTCTCTGCTTTACCTTCAGGTGTTGCATCCTGCCTCCCGTAAGGTTTCCCTGGCATGAGCTAGCAGAGGTCTTCTCCCTGTATTTCAGGTTTTCCTTCAATAGCTTCCAGGTCATATGACCAGGTGATGCAAAATCAGCCTTAAAATGTTTTACTACAACCAGTTGGATATTGTGCTCTGTCTACTGTGCAATATTAAAGATACTGATATTTGCAATAGTTAATGGACAGATTTTTCTTTTTACCCACATTTCTGTCTTAGTTTTATTCTTTAATAATAAGTCTGTGATTATGTATGTCTAATATTCGCTTTTTGTATATTTCTATATTACTAAATAGAGTTTCAATCTTAGTGAGTCAAGTTAAAATACCAAATGTTCTAAAAGATTATGGTGTTTTTTATTCATCATTCAGTTATATAAATATTTGATGTTACAGAAATAAAATGTAACTGCATTATAAAACATAGAAAACACATCATAGTTACTTTGCTGAGTAACTAATTAGTTTTACAGTATTGTAACTGAGTTACTAACTCAATTACTTTTTGGAGAAAGTAATTTGTAACTATAACTGATAAATTGTTTAATGTAAGATACCCAACACTTATAAAGACATTAACCCTGCTCAACTATAAAGTCCCCTGCTGGATGGGGAACATCAGTCAAGATGATGCTCAGAGTGGCCGAGCATCCTCCATGCTGTCTCTTCTCTGTCTTCTCAGACCCCCAGATGGTCGAGGCAGATCACCGCTTATACTCAGCCAGGTTCTGCTGGAGGTTTATTCCTGTTAAAGGGGAGTTTTTCCTCTCCACTTTCACTACATGAGGAATTGCTGTGGTTGGAGTCTGCATGATCCGGGCACAACCTAACGTCGATGACTCATCGCAATCTGCTGGGATTCCTTAAATAGAAAACTTTTAACTGATTCGAATGTTTGTATAATTGTATTGAAATTACTTTTGTTGTAAAGTGCCTTGAGATGATATTTGTTGGGAATTGGCGCTATATAAATGAAAGTGAATTCAATAAATTGAATGAATCACCTAGTTTTTGGCAACAACCTCTTTCCCTCAGTAAGTACAATGGAGACAGGTCGTTGTTGGGTCTTCCAGCATGACAACGACCTGAAGCTTACAGCCAGGGTAACTAAGGAGTGGTGTATAAAAGTCCTTGAGTGGCCTAGCCAGTCTCAAGACTTGAATCCAAGAGAAAAACCTTGGATGGAGCTGCAATGCTGTGTTGCCTAGCAACAGCTCAGAAACCTGGAAGATCTGGAAAAGATCTGTATGGAGGAGTGGACTTAAAACCCAACAAATTGTGGAAATGTGAGAGCTTGGTAATTTTTCTATACCAAAATTATATTTTTCTATTGTATTAAATACTTATTTCAGTGTATTATTTACAAATCATACATTATATTTTGGATATTTCTAAATTTATGATTCATTTAAGGTGTATAGGTGTATGTTTGTTCTTTGTTTACCACTCAGTTATTTTGATGGGAAAAAGACGTTCTGACGACCTCCCTGCCTCTGGGATGACCACACTTAGTCTCGTCATCTGCCAAAAACTCTATAAGATAGAGAGAGATGCTATGTAGCCTCTTAGTGGGTGACTGTGGCTCAGTGGTAGAGTAGTTGGCTTGCAATCGGAGGGTCGTAGGTTCGATTCCAGCTTCCTCCATTCACATGTCAATGGGCCCCTGGGCAAGGCACTTAACCCCCCTCTACATTGTCCTACCAAGCCATGTTGGGTGTCAGTGTATGAATGCGAGTGTGAATGGGTGAATGTGGCTTCAATGTAAAGCGCTTTGAGTGGTCAGTAAGACTAGAAAAGCGCTATATAAGTTCAGTCCATTTACCATTTAGCACGTCTTGATGTGCAGAGTAACGACGTTTACGTATATGTAAAGCGGTGCATTACTACAACGTGCTGAATGAAGCACAACAGTGTGAAGCTTTCTGACAGACACACTTCAGCATGTCAGTAGTGCACTCGCTGTCTCACTGTGCGCTGTAAAGACCACAGTGAAGTTTAGTTTTAAGTTGGATATTCAATGGACATTAGTTTCCTTAAAGTAGAGACCCGCTCCAACGTTTCACCCCTAATTTCGAATGCCTGCGCTCCACACCTGTGCACTCTGCAGCTTTTCGCTCCAGAACTGTGCTGACAAAGTGGATACATCGCCTCCAAAAGTTAGCTCCTAAAGGCGGTGGTTTTGATTAAGATTTTCCATAAGGTTTTCGATAAATCCCCATGCATCCCAGAAAATACCTACTCTACTCTACTAAAAAAGTAACAATTTATTGAAAAAAATTAATATATGTAATATTTGAAGAGCTCTTTTCCAAAACGCTATAAATCCATTTCAACAGTTTTGAGAAAAATAGCATTTTTTATCTAGACCAACACATTTTGTGAATATTCAATTTATCATGGTAAAATTATGTTTTGTGTCAGTTAGAACATGTTGAACAATGATTATTAAATCAAACAACAATATTATTGATGATAAATTCAAAGTTAATTTTATTTTTTCTCAAAACACTATAAATCCATCAATTTTTTTCAAAACACTATAAATCCATCAATCTTTTTCAAAACACTATAAATCCATCAATTTTTTTCAAAACACTATAAATCCATACATTTTTTCAAAACACTAAATTTTATTTATTGATCTGTTTTTTTAAACCAGAGAAAATACATGTTATCAGGAACTCATACTATAATGTAAATAAATAAACTAAATAAAATAAAATAAATTAAAATAGTAAAATAAACTAAACAAAGGAAAATAAATATTTTTAATACATTCATTAAGGCATACAGTAAAGTGTCGAACCCATAAAACATTAGAACGCTAAAAAAAATCACAGTGTCTGTATGTCTGATGTGCTTTGAGTGTGAGAGAAGACAGAAAGAAAGAGAGCGTGTGTGTGTGTGTGTGTGTGTGTGTGAGACAGAGAGATCCACTAGGATGGATCACTCTTCATCACTCAGGCCTGCACTGTCAGTCACCTGATACAAGGCATCATCATAAAAAATCCTTACAGCATCAGACACACCTATTGCTCCTAGTAGTGCCAGCACATCTCTCTTTTTTGCAGCTTTAACAGAGGTCTGCTTTGGAAGTATGACAGGTTTTAAGTCAGCCCCCCGCTTGCCCCGCTTTAACACACTATGGAAACAATACTCCCCATTGTATGTTGTCTTTACACCCACCTTGTTGGTACTCAAGTCAAGCATTCGTGCTTCACTGATTTTAAAGCTCCTCTGAGGTTTAACAATGGCTTTTGTGGCTGACCTGTAATCAAACGCCTCCCAGTCTGTGCCATAAACATGAACTTTGCCAAACTGCTGCAGGATGGCGTGGTATTCCTGTGGTAGCAGAATTGTGTCCATTTTCCTGATCTTCTGCTCAATTCTGCCGAAGACTCTGTCTGCAGGGAGATAACTGTGACCCCGTACTGGAAAGGTGTGCTCTATGCCAAGGTTAGGGAAAAGCTGCCGAAGTTCCATCAGCATGGACACCATGCTCATGTTCTTGTTCTGCCCAAAACACGAGTCGCTGAACAACTGAAGCCCCCTCGATCTGCTGACTTTGTTCTGAAGTTGAACCTTGAGGCAGTCATTTAGCGCAGAAGCAATCATATTGCTGTCTTTGCTACCCTCATTCTCCTGCCACACATACAAATGCACATCATCTTTGGCCTGGTAACTGTTCTCCCCATGGTGCACAACCACACCAAACAGGTATAGATACATTTGGCGTGAGTAATAGGCCTGTCCTATCGCTGTTTTAGGAAGGACCAGATTTTGCATCATGTCAAAACAGAGCGCCATATGACCTTCAGCAACCCTGCCTAACATGTCATAAAAAACGCGCGCTCTGCGACGATGCAAGATGAAAGACGCAGATTCCATCCTCTTCTCTGTGTCAGTGCATGCACAATCAGTGCATGCATCTGTAGCTGGGTGACCAAAGCCAAGGTTGAATTCCTTAGAAAAAACAGAATAATAGAGGGAATAGCTCGTCTGAGCATGGCTCTGAGCCTCAAAGAGCTCATGCATCTTGCGCACATTCAGATCACTGGGGAGATACTTGCGGCCTGGTGCTCCTCTTCGGCCATAATGGCTGGCCCTGCAGATGAAAGACTCTATGTGCTCAACAATGAGTTGCCTTCTCCTTGCATGCTCCTCACTGTGTCGTGCGCCTCCTCTTCTCTCTGGGCGAGCCTCAGCAGTCTCAGCATAATATTGAGCCACCCGGCACACACGGTCTTTGCTGATGCCTGTGAAAGTCAATTATTTAGATTGTCAAATACATTGGGGCCGGTATGAAATAAACAGAATTACACATAACTAACATGCTTTTACTTCCTCCTCCATTTCAGTTTTCTCCTTAGCAGGGCATTAGGAACTTCTTTGGCTCATCATCTTTTTTTTCTCTCTCTCTCTCTCTCTCTCTCTCTCTCTCTCTCTCGTCTATCAAACCCTACATTTTTTATTAACCTCAAAAAATACACATGTAACCAGTTTTTTAAACTAATATTTTCCTCCGCTGCTTTAGAGAAAAGATCTCCATCCACACATAACCAGATAAATGTGTTTTTCAGCATATTCATAGTCCTGGCAAAACCCGTAGGGGGCAGTAGTTCTCCAAAATCCTTTACGCTAAAAATAACTTTCTAACCTCTTCAGAAAGCAGCAGTAATAGAGCAGTAAAAGCCGAAAAAAAAAAAATAACTTTTGACAGCTGATGATACTAACACAGCTCTGAGGGCATAAATGCTGTTTCTGAGTGTAAACAAGACTTATGCTGTAGCATATTTTATCGCAAATATTTCTCCCCTTTTTTCCCCTAGTCAGACGTATTTACTTAAAATTAAGAAGCTCAACACAAAATTTTCTGCCAGCACTCCAATAAACTGTTCCAACCAGACTAATTTCATTCCCAGTTAACACATCTCAGAGACATTAACATTTTACCGAAAACAAGGTTGGAGAAGTTGGAAACTAGTTAACACAAAGACACGTTAATCTGCAACACAAAATATCATCATTGTGAAGGAAAAACCGACAAAACGGTATTAAACTAGCCAACTCTGAACCGAAAGTTTTAGGCTACTTACCAAGCACTTTGGTGAATGTCGCCTTGCAAACAGGCACTTTCTCCGGATGTCTGTCGCACAAAAGATTGTACTTTATTGATATGTTGCGGTCTTTTTGTTTGTTTATTTCCTGGACTTTCGGACGCTTCCGTGTCACTGGTGTGATGTCCAGGAGATGAAGTATGGCTTGGTCCTGCTCAACCTTGTTTGGTTTTTCATAAAAATATTCAAAATTCTTCCATCATATCGTCCAATGACAGCCTCTCGGCCTGACAGAAACATCTGACAGCAGCTTTGTGTTGACATCCCACTGTTGGTATTAGTGCACCACCTGAGTGACGAACCTTCTTTTTTTGTTGTTTTTTGTGATTTTCTTTATCCAGTCGTTGTTTCCTACCCCCTTTTGTACGTCTCACTGGCTCATCAAGTCCATCAAAAGTGTTTCCGTGGTTTGAAGCACTCATTTTGAGGAATGATCGAACAAAAACAAGCCGTTTTTCACAGCGCTCGCGCTATGTTTGATAGCGTAGAACGTTCAATGCATTCTGATTAGTTGAGAGGATTTATCGCGTTTAGGGTAAAAATAGGCTCGGCGCTTATGGCGGTTTGTAAAAAAACGTCAACTTGTACCTACATTGTAACAAGGAAATACAGCGATTTGGAAAGAACCGTTGATGGAGCAGTTAATAGGCTCAGTACACAGCAAAATGACATGACAAACTCATTTTTTTTTTTAATGGCGTTTATCGCGTTTTGGAAAAGAACTCTTCATTTCATTTTAGTATATGTTAAATTTGTTAAAGAGTTTTTAAAAATATGTTAAAACCAAATTAGATTTTTCTTTACTAGCTTCCTGTTCACATGAACAGGCTCACACCAAATAAGTCTTAAAATGTCTTACTACAGCCAATTACATAATGCGCTATTTAATGTGCTATATTACAGATGCATAGATTTGAAAAGCTTAATAGAGAGATGGTTTCTTTTTACACAAATCTGTGTGCCTTAGTTTTCCATTTTGATAAGTGTGTGAAAATGTATGACCAATATTTACTTTTTGTATATATTTTTTTCTTCAAACATACTGTGTTGGGTCACACACAGCCATCAGGGGCGCTATACTGCTCTCTTCCACCGGAAGTCGACCAAGTAGAAACTGTAAATAGGACTGCTCCTTCCTGTTGACCTTCCTTCTGAATCTACCTCTGGCGGGAGCAACAGAAGGGATTAAAATCTCTATCCATCCTCCTTTGCAGGCGAAAGAAGTGCCAAGTTTCTGGCAGAAACTTGCTCCAAAGGAACCCAAAGACCACTCCAGGTGAATCTTAAACATTGACAAACAAAGACATTTGTCCCACAGCCCGATGCTACCTCTTTGAGTTTTAGGCCGCCGAAAGGCTGCAAGACTGAACGAGTGGAAGCCACATGTGCCAGGCCAGAACCAGCAGGAGCCACATCAATTCGCCGCCACAGAGCAGAAAAAAAATTGCCGCGCTGGAAAGCTGTCAAAGAGATACTGTAAAAAGTGGATGCCGGGGGCCGATCGCCACGCAGCTAGAGCCAGACCCAGCTGAACAGAGTAGCAAGCCAGGAGCTCACTGCAGCTAACCAGATCGGAGCCATTGTTAGCCGCTAGGCTAATGTCGCCCCATCCCCCTAAACCCCTCATTGCTGTGCAGCAACTCGGAGACTGAATCGTTCAGAGGTCTGTTTGGGCAGAGGCGAAATAGGTAGAATAACTAATTTCAAAGGTTTTCACCTTTTTGTGGTGTTGAATTGTTTCATCTGCTTTCTTTGTGTAATAGAGGCCTTTCGGTCTAAAACTTTAATCAGTATTTTTTTAACCCCTTAAACCCTAGGCTTATTTTGATGCTTATTTCTCGAAAAATGCTTACCCATGAAAAATGTGTAAATTTCAGCAACCAAAAGGAGTATTTGAACCATTTTGGTGTCATTGTAAAGGTAACATTGCTTTGCATGCATGTTATTTGTTACTGGTTAGGAGTCATTGAAGATGGAACACAGCAGAAATGTATTTCTTTTTTGCTCCGCCTAAAAAAAACAACATAGTTGTATATTGAAAAACTCTATGGATATTGCTTGAATAGCAGTGATTACTCAATAAAATATAAATACAACATGTGGAAATTATCTCTGAAAAAGTTGAAACTGATTATGTGAAACAGGACAAAACTAAGGAGGTTTTAGTACAGGCACATCAGGCGAGGTGTCCAGTTTGGCACAGTTTGGCACAAACAGTGCTGTTTCTATTTCTGTTGTGTAAAAGTTATATTTTTCATTTCAACAGCGCATAGCGTTTAGTAGACCTAAAATAAACACTTTTGGGCATCTTTGTGATGATCTTTATCAGATATAAACAGTGAAAGCAGCAAAACAAAGTTATGTCCGTGCATCTTGCTCCATCTTGTGTCATAACACGGTCTTGCCAACTGACACTTATTTTATGCATAAGACTTTCACTCGGAGCTGATTGGTCAATTTGTATGAGTGACACCTCGTTGGAATCGTAGAAGCCTATGGAATACCGCCAAAACTTGCAAAACAAAATTGACAATACAATCAGCCAACCAGGGAGCCGAGAACAGAGCCTAGGGGAAAAGCCAGTCTCATCCGTGAATTCAGTGCAAAAACTTCCTAGGAACCTGAAATTATACAGGAAACACCTGGAAGATTTTAAATGGTGCACAAGTGATGGAATTTTTTATACGGCAAAACTGCAAAGGTAAGGCTATATTTTCAACTGTGATTCTGAAAAGCGATTTTTTGTTGTGTTATACTTTGGCTTATATGTCTGCGGTGCTTTGGTGTAGCGTTTTGGCAGATGTATCTTTGGAATCGGTAGAGTCTCTGCTTTCATTTGAGTGGTTGATTGTGTGTTTAGCACAAAGGATTGTTGTGGTAGAGGCCGGAATGTGGGTGCTCGGTTGACGAAACTATGATAATACGAGATTGTTTACAAAGACTTATTTACGTGGCATCTGAGTTGTGTTTGTGGTTGGTAAAAATAGGTTACATAGCCTTGTAGCACGTGGTCTTCTGTTTAATTTGATGTGCATTATTGCTATTATTTCTGTCAGATGATGTGTTGTCTCAAGCCTGTTAAAAATATTAGTACCACGGTCCCCCAAATGGGACCCTCGGGTTTAACAGGTGTGATGGAGAAATGTATTATTATGCTTCATCTGTTAGTATTATTAACACTGAGAGCAGAGGGTGTGAAAAATAGAAGAGCAGTTGGGCCAGAAAGCAGGTGTTGAGTTCCCAGTTCGAGATTAGAGAAAACCTCACTGAGAAAATTGATTCTTCTTATATACTTAGTTTTGAGAGTTTCTCTTATTGTGTTACGATTTAACCCAAGGTATTGTCATTGTTTTGTATCTGTCAAGATTCACTTATTCCCAGCTAAAGAGCCAGGTACCTTCATGCCGAGAAATCCCCACCCTGAGAGAATAGTTTTGTCTTCAGAAATCATAGAGGCAAGGTTTCTGAACTTTATAAATACTTATTTTCATTTGAGCTGAGGGAAGGCAGCATTCTGCATTCACTGTGATCTGTACTGTTCTCCTGTATGATCAATTGAAATATAATTAAACCTCCAACATAAAATGAAGGAATCTCTGTCACTTCTTTATTTAAAATGCCTTTTTCCCCACAACACACGTTAAAAGACTTTCTCCCGATAAAGAGTTGTTTTTAAATTGTGCTTCTTGAGCTATTCAATTGGACAGGAGTTTTTCTTGTTGTTTAATGTTTAATAAATGTGTTTGAGTCACTCTAAGCGCCCCATGTGTGTTGCAGAGTGCTAGCTGATAGCCAACAAGCTCACGTGTTCGTCCAGGCCGACACTTCATAACAAACGTTGCTAATAACTGTTCAAACAGAATTCGGTTTAAATAGATTGTTTAAGAACAGAAACTAATCTTATTAACCCTGTTTGAACTTGCCTTTTTATATCCAATACTGGAATTGAATTGTTTACTTCGGTGACTGATTCATGAATGGAAGTAGTTTCCCAAAAGTTCATTACTCTGACCCAGATAATTTTTAACAAACATCTCTTTATCCAAAGAATCCTGTAATTAGTTAAACTAATTAATCTTTTCTCTCCAGCATCTGCAAATCGAATCCTGGGTCTGATCTGCACGCAGAGGCATAAATCAGAATTCAGAGTTTCTCATTTTATCACATTGTTCATATTTTGTGCTCCTCAATTTTAACTATGCATTTATTTTAATCAGTTCTGCTTCTCTTATTACTAGTTTGAGTGTTTAAATGTTTTTCTTTTGTGTAAATAAATCTTGTGTTTGGAAAGTAACAGTTGTCATTTCTTGTTCAACACACACACATATTGCAAGGTGTATGACCAAAAGACGTTAAGAATTAATTCCTTCATAATAATTCCTGAAAAAGGTAGTTCCCCGAATAATAATAATTTTTCATAAATTATAACTTTTATTGACTCCCATAAGCAGTCTTTGACTATCAATAGCCAAATATTATATTTTTATTTAATATCCGCAACAGCTGTATATGTTGTTTATTTTATTGGTCATTCAGTAACAAAAATATTTACAGATATTATAAAATGTAAATGCGTAATAGAACATAAAAGTAACACCACAGTTACTTTGCTGAGTAACTAATTACTTTTACAGTGTAGTAACTGAGTTACTAACTCAATTCCTTTTTGGAAAAAGTAATTTGTAACTATAACTAATAAATTTTTTTATGTAAGATGCCCAACACTGTTGAGTTATTAAATGTTGACTTGGTGTTAAACTGTGTACTCTTCCCTTGGTCGTTAGCACCAGGCTGTCGTTGCGAGCCCCAAGGTCCACCTCTGGTCTACTTTTGCCTCTGCACCAAGTGGCCCTCGCCACTTCTGTGTTTCCCCAGAAGGGGAGGATCATCAGTCAGGAGACCTGCATTTCTGGAGGTCCGTAATGTGATCCTCAAGTGTTAGGGTTAGTCATTAATGCCCTATTTCCACTAGTGCCAGTACGGTACAGAACGGGAAGTTTTGCCGTGTTTCCACTACCTACTTCCATTCCGAGCGAACCCGAGCCAACCTCTTTTTTCGGACTACCTCTGCCTTGGTTCCAAGCATGTCGAAGCGACCTCAAACACCCACCTATGGACTGATTGGTCCGTTAATATGATTTCCCTCTCACTCCTTAGTAGCAGCGGTAGCCGCTGATTGGTCTGGAGTTGTTTGATTCAGAGTAAGCTATAGTTTCAAGTTTCAAATAAGCAGCATACTGCAGTTAACTGCAAGCAGCGTTAAATGAAAAAGAACTCAGTGTGAGTCACAACTTATATACGTTTTAAACAACGTGGGGATCTTGTAAGTATATATATTATTGAATCTGTGGATTTCATCATGTTGGCTGAACGGTTAGTGTTGGTGACTCCTGTTCGGTAGGTCCAGGTTCATGTCCCGCTACTGCGGTCCTCAAAGTCTTTTTCACAGTAGGTTCAGGGTCACAGACATTCTTTCTGGTTTCAGACAAAAGCGGTTTTCTGGATAAAAAAAAACCAAAAACGTTTTTTTATTGTTTTGGTTTTGTATTTCAATAAATGAAACCAAAAACACAATTTTAATGGCAGATCAGAACTTTTAATTTGAGATTTTTCAATGCAGTATTTCTTCTATTTATTTTTCCCCTGACATTATTAAACAAGGGCCAAACCCCTCGTATTTTACAGAATTAACAGTTCAGAATAGAGGGTGAATATTTACAGAAACACTTGGAAGTAGGGCTAGGCAATATGGCTTAAAAATGAAATCTCAAATTTTTTTAATACCAAATCCGATTTCAGATTTTAATCATTTTTTCCTACCTGATTTCTTTTTCGTAAGAAGAAATTGGAAGCGATAAAAAATATTTTCAAAAATCTGCTTTTATTGCAATGACCCTGTGATGGAGCTGACATGAATTTAATGTCCAACTAAAAACAAGCTGCAAAAGTATCCTGGTAAAACAAGATGGCTAGATTGACATCACTCTGAGCTATAGAAGTCTAAGTAATACGTTGGTTTAACAAAAAAATCTGTTTTCCAAAAATGTAATCTTCAACAACAGAAGAGTTACAGATACAGTTCTTTTGAGATGGTAATAAAAACACAACCGACCTGTTCCAGGCCGTACTGACCCGTTCCAATCTGTACTGTACTGGCCCTAGTGGAAAGGAGGCATAAGTGTTAGTTCTTTAGGCAAATGATGAGATTAGCAGATTAGTAGAAATGAGAGTCTCGTTTAGATTACTCTGATGTTGCTGCTGCATCAAGCATTCGTAAACAAACTCCACCATTGAAGTTAATAAACCAAGCTTCATTAACTTCTTAGGCAAGAGAAAATTTGTGAAGATAATAGATGACCAAAATGAAAGAAAATTTTCCTAAGAAAAACTTCTCCCATCTAGTTTAAATCTAAGTTTAAAGTTGGAATCCTAGTGTAGTCCTCTCTCCTATACTTTTCCTCCCCCTAGTATAATTCTATTATACTAAAAAAGTAATTACACTCAGATTAGACTAAAATCCCTAGTTCAACCCAAAAAATTAAATTATCCAAGTATCTCCCAGTAGCAATCCAATCCCCCATTGGCTTGAAGATATTAATGCCCTGTTTCTGATTGCTACCAGCTGTGTAGAGAAAAAGTTAAACACAAGGACCAAACGTTGTACATCTGCTCAGCTGTATATGTGCAAAATAATCGTTAAAATACACAACAAAATACAAAGAAATTAAAAAAATAACAAAAGATTGAACAAAAAACGTTTCCATTAATTAATGCAGAACTGTAGTTCTCCCATTAGAAACTTAAACCACATAAAAAGAATCCTCTTTCTAAGATTTCCGTTTTGACCAGATTTATTAAAAATCCTCAGATTAAACCATGGGTGCTAGACTTGTCTTCAGTCTGTTTTTCAGAACAACTGGCTCTTTGCAGCGATTTCCAGACTCTGATACTCGTATGCAGGTACTAGTATTTTCAGCTAACTATTTTGTCTTCTTGGTTCTCCTAAGACTTTCATAATGTTGTACTATAACTGCTGCACTAACTATTTTGTCCTGTCCAAGCTAAGTCTATGAGACTAAACTCTAAACCTTTTCATACATTACAGACAAAGAAGAATAGAAACCCTATTCAGTCTTAGTTTATGGAAAACTAAACTCTTAACCTCTTCTTCATTATATTACAGGCGAAGAATAGAAACCTTATTCAAGCTTAGATTGTTAAAATACTAAACTCTAATTCATTTAAGGAAGTGTTGTCTCTTGAAATCCAAATCGGTGGCAGACTTGGTCCAAGAGAACAAGTCCTCCAGTAGTAAACTATTCCGAGGCTGACCCTCAGGTTGGCCAAACTCTTGACCTCCCAGCTAATCCCGCGCCTGGTGGGATTCCAATAATTCGTAATTATTCCTCGGAAATGTATTTCTGTTTTCCTATTTCCCTTTTTTTTTTCTTTAAAAAAAGTGGTGTTGGTGTTGCTCCTTTTGTCATGGATCTTAAATCGTCTGACAAAGTTTCCCAGCTTCTGTATCTAATTATCCATAGCGTGGTAATTACTAATTAGTCACAATCAAAATTAATGGAACAATTTTGACTTAAAAGAACGCCATCTCACAATATAACTAAGGGTCAAACTATAAGGCTTCGTTTGTTTGTTTTTTCCTTGTTTTTAAGGAAAGTTAGTTCAGAGATGTGTGGATCCTTCTCCACCATCATGTCCGTATTTGTTTCTTCCGACCATTAATCTTTCAGCCAGTTGTTGAGTCACGTTAGCTGAGCATTACCTGAATGTAAAACTCAAGGTCTCTCATTCCTTATTTTATTTTATTTATATATATATTCATCCATCCATCCATTTTCTGAACCGCTTATTCCTCAAGGGGTCGTGGGGGGCTGGTGCCTATCTCCAGCTGTCAACGGGCGAGAGGTGGGGTACACCCTGGAGAGGTCGCCAGTCCATCACAGATTTATCTATTAATTTGTATTTGTTCATTGTGCTTATAAATATATAAGGACCCATAACTAGACTAGCCTTAAGAAATTATTGAAACATGTTATAAATCCAAAGCCTATGTGTGTTACCCCTCTGAAGCTGTTGTTCGGATTTAAGAGGTTAGCATGTTCTTTAGCTGCGTTCAGTGATCACTGTAGGTTTCCTCATCTATAATGTCTTTGTTTTAGTCATTTCTCCACAACACTCATAGCTAAAACGTCTATTTACTTCTTCTCGAAAGAACTCAGTTGAAAATACCTCATCTTTCATGCTGCTATTCAGACAATTGATGTAACTAAAAACATAAACTTAATCGCATCTTTAAAGTTTACTAAGAGACATCATGGACCTAAGATGGCGGTTGGGTTTGCTATGCTGCTTACATTAGGATTGATCACTGGAATGATGTGGTTCTAATCCAGATTTTAAACCTATATCTTCTTTTCTGCCAATTTTGTTTAATTGCTTCCCGCTAATCCTGTAAATCAATCATCCTCCATGATTGTTTTCATCTCAACAACTTTAATTGAGGGTTTCCACCAATGTTGATAATCCTTAGAAGCGATTGAAATGACTAGACTTATTTTGTGTGTAATTGCATGAACTCTGTCGATTAAGAGGAAGGTAACCATTTGCAAACTATGATGTTAACAATTTAAATGGCCTCTCCTTTAGAGAACTTTATTTTACTTCCAAGCATTTTAAATTCTGCTATTTATATCTGTGTGCATTTTTAATTCAATTGCCTGAATACTTCTAATCACACCTGCATGGTTTAGAGCCATTAGTTCATTCCAGATTAGATTATTTAATATGCGTACTTTTATATATTATTGTCTAATAAATCTTGCCATACATGAGTGTTTTGGTTTGAGAGCTTTTAATTCAGTATTAAATTGATTTTTTACCTTCTCTTAGGTAAATTAGTTTATTCAGTCCACTCTCATTTTAGCAGCCACTTTTAATCTGTAATCATGACCTTCATCAGTGCCACTCATCATCCTCAGGTGCCTGATCGGTTCTCCACAAATTAATTGAAATCCTAGCCTGCGTGTTTTCATCAGGTTTAGTCTTACCTGGATTCTCTGTGTTAACTTTCCATGTTTGCAGCTTGTTCCTGTCAAGGGAAAGGATCGTCACTGTTTAATAAAAGCTTGTTTTCGTTTAGTTGCAGTCATTTTAAGATGAACATTATGTTCTTTTGATGAAACAGTCTGGTTTTAATGCCCTTCCCAACACCCAAAAACTGTTGTGAGTAGTTTTAATGAATTGTTGCTGGCCATTGACTGAACACTGCCAGAATATCACAGCTCCTTGCAGCAGCTCTGCGCACCTGCAGTGCTCAGGCGATTGGGATGGTGACTCATTCAGTGACTGTGGGTAAAATCTACTTCAATTGCCTGAGCAGGAATAAATCTGTGTTAATTATCACCCATGTTGGTGTCGTGTCGGAGGGTGAGGACATGGTTGGACTTAACAACACCTCTAGCAAAAAGCAGTCACAAATTCATCATAACAACTCAGATCCTCTCAAAAGTTAAAGGACTTGACTCTCCTCAGATCTCAGACATCCATTATTCATGCCTCCAGTTGTATTCCTCACGCAAGTACTAATCTAACCAGCGATAATCCAGTCTGTCTAGAGTCTGACTCGGTAGTCTTCCAGCCTAATCTAGCCGACTCCCGCTCCCTGATGCCGCAGCTTCTCAGTCCCGGCGACTTTGCTGCTCTCCGACTGGTCACCTTCTCCAACTCGCGTGTATAAAGACATAAAAGCTCAGATCGGAAAAGCATTCCTCTTGGCCACCTGACAGCAAATCCCCCCCACTGCTGATAAAGCATCAGCCCGTATAAAGCCTCCCCCAAGCAGAGACTTCTTGGACGGTTTGTTACTATAATCAATACCACAGCAAGGCACTTTTTTCCAATAAGTGCAATTTAACATCCAAAACCGAATAAAAACTGCAGAGTCAACTGATAGTGGAGTTCAGAAACATGAAATGGCTGAAGTCTTTACATTAGTCCCAGGTCGTTTGGGCTGAACTCAACCTGGTTGTCTAGTGGCCTGTGTTTTGATAGTAGTCTAAATGTCGGGTTGGATTTAGTTTTCCCCCTGGGATGGGTGCGGGGGGGACGGCCTTGGGCCCCAAAGAGATTTTGGCGTGCTAAGGCCTCCCACCCCTGCTGGATCATGCTGAACAGGGGTACCTATTTGAGTCAGTAGGGGAGCTGGCTCCCTTGGAATGGCATTCTGTCACCCCAGTAATTTCCTCCCCATCCCGGATGCCTCTGTCCACCTGCTCCATCATTATACCACTCATGTAGGGTCTTTTCTTGGGTGTCCTGATGTGTTGGTGAGAATGTGTGTGTGTAAGAGGGAGTGTAGGGGCGACTGTGTCTGTGTGTCTCTGTCTACTTGTCAGGTTGGGTCTTCAGCTGCCCTCTTGCCTGGTGCATCTCAGGCCCCACATCCAGTGGGGGCCTTTTTCCCCCTACTTTACTCCCTGGCGGTGACTGATCCCCCTGCCCGCTGGTGCATTGGGGGCTCTCGTTGTCTAAGGCTGGGGGCCTGGATGCGGTTCGGCTCGGCCTTGGTGCATGCCTGGCTGGTCTGGGTGGGCCGGTGTGTCAGGCAGCGATGTTTCAGGCCGATGTCTTGCCGTGTGTCATCCGTTGGCTGGGGGGCAGGGTGCTGACTGCTGGGGGGCAGGGTGCCCCTGGTCCCAATGACCTCCGGGTCCTGACATATTCTTGCACGGAGGTTATCATCAACAGATAGTTGGTGCCAGGAGTTTTCCAGCAACATTGGTGTTTTATATAATAATCCATGTTTTTGCCATTCATGCAGACTCCAAACACAGCAATTCCTCAGCAAACCCTCATACTGAGCAAGCATGTAGCGACAGTGGAGAGGAAAAACTCCCCTTTAACAGGAAGAAACCTCTGGCAGAACCCTGGCTCAGTACAAGCGGTCATCTGCCACGACCGTCTGGGGTTCTGAGAAGACAGAAAGAGACAGCATGGAGGATGCTCGGTGACTTTGAGCACCATCTGGACCAACGCTCCCCATCCAGCAGGGGGCATCAGAGCCGAGCAGGGTATCAGACCGGGTAGAGCCTCTATGGGAGGAAAAACACTGAGAGAAAACTGGGTTAACAATTGCATTAACATTAAAATACACGAAAAATATATCCGGAGAGTAGTAGAAAAGAAAGTAGAAGGTGTGTTAGGGTCAGTTGAGTCTGAAAAAGGATTTTTTTTTTCTCCTAATTCTCAAGTCTATTAGTACTGTACGGTGTGAGGGAGATGGAGTTGAGGAGGGCTGCCGGACAGGGCTGCATCCTCCCCTCGCCGGATCGGGCTGAACACTCCATCTCCCTCTACTCCCTGCCTGGAAATCCAGGAGGAAAGAAGGAGGTAAGTGGGTAGGTATTGTAGTGCTTATGCATGTCTCCTTGCTCATAGGACTGCGCCTTCTCCAGAATCTATGTATTAGAGAGATAATATTATTGGTAAGTGATATAACTGGAGTAGATAAAGGCCCGCTCTTCCGAAGACTCTGGCATTATCTTTGTCCATCACTTTCTAGCCTTAAAACCTGGTGTAAATCTATTTCTGTTCTGATTCATGATTCAACCTTTGTTCAATTCTCTAATCATTTTATTCTGGTAAATTAATATATTACTGTTAGAAATCTGAGAGGGATTATAAGGTCTAGTGTCTATATAAGTAACTATAAGCTTGATCAAAAAGGAAGGTTTTAAGCCTAGTCTTAAAAACAGAGTATCTTCCTCACAAACTAAAACTGGGAGCTGGTTCCACATGAGAGGAGCCTCATAACTAAAAGATCTGCCTCTTATTCTACTTTTTGAAATCCTAGGAACTACCAGTAGACCTGCATTCTAAAAACGAAGTGCTCTGTTAGGAACTTATGGAACAATCAGATCTCTGATGTAAGATAGAGCTTGATTATTAAAGTGCTTTATACGTAAGGAGGAGGATCTTAAATTCTATTCTGGATTTAACAGGGAGCCAAGGGAGAGAAGCCAACACAGGAGAAATGTGATCTCTCTTTTTAATATTCATCAGAACTTTTGCTGCAGAATTTGGCTTGGCCAAACATGAAATAAAATAGTAACACATGTTCACTGGTTCAGGCAGTGCAATTAATACAAAAAATACATATACAAAAATACATATACAAAAATACATAAATAATTATCTCAAAAGCAGAAAAAAACAGAACCTCTTTTTAATTATTCACTTAGTCCAAGTAGGAATTCAAAATATAATATAGAATTAGGGCTGAATGATATAGACAAAAGAGCATTTGGTAAAGGGAATAATCATACTGATTGACATCATTAATTATTGATAACCATCACAAAATATAGAAAAGGTATTTTAAGTGCCTCCCTGGACATTTTCCGTTATTCTTTAATGAACTAATTTGAACTAAGAAATTAATTCAGCCCTTTATACAAACACATTTTTTTTCCCGTAATAAAGTTTGTAAGAAACAAAAACATTTCAGAGGTCTGAATGACATCAGTAAATGCAATAATGCAGTAATGTTTTTGACAATTATAATAGATAAATTATATTTGTAGATTCTGTTATTAATTTTGATTGAATTCTTATCCTGATTCTTTTTAATCTTTTAAATATTTACGGATCTTTATTATATTAATGGCTCAAACCTGTGGTCCAGTGAAGCTGATTCAAAATAAGTTCAGCTGCTAAATCTAAAGCTAACCACCTACTCACATATAGCTATGCCCAGACCACTGGAGCCCATGCAGTCACTGAGAGCTAAAACCAGCAGTCTATCCATCCCAGTCGTATTTTTGAAAGTGTTTTCACAACTGAAGCCTAGTTTATGCTTCTCCGACCGCAAATTTGCCCTCAGACCCAGACGTATTGAAGGAGACGTTTTTATTTTATGGTTCTCCGTTTTTTTCCTCTCCGCTCTCTATTGTTTTTCTGGGTTGCGAGCCTAGGACAGCAGGGGGTGCTAACTTTTCATGGCGTCTCTGCTTACAATCACAGTGTCGTTTCCATTTTTTTCTAGGCTTGTGAATGCATTTCTTGCTCAAGGAGCAATGGACCACAGAAAGTACGTTTTTATTCAGCTGTAAAGGTTTTTACTAAGAGTGCAGCTCATAGAATACTGTAAAAAACATGGAAAGAAACACAGCGACCTTTCCTACACCTGGTGAAGAGATCTCTGGCTGTTACTTTTACTGAACCGACCAATCACATGCATACACTCTCCATTGATGCAAAGTTAAAAAACGGGGCTCTACTCCGTGCGTCCTTGTGTAGGTCACAGAGAGCCCTTGCGTCGACAGATAATGGCGTTGCATCAATCCGTCTCCGTCAAAATGGAGAAGCATAAACTAGGCTTGAGACATGGTGGGGAACTGGGGGACATTTTAAAAGCCACAGGGGTTGTTTACGGAGCGACCCAGGTGGGTTTCTTGTTTCACGGGGGTGTCCTGCTTAAGACAACTGATTGTTGTGTTTTTTGTAATGTTTTGTGTTTTTGTCCATCGCTGCTCGGTTCAGGATGGGATGCAACATTTACCTGATCGGCTCCAATTCCTATGCTGCTCCCTGCTTTGAGTGACATCTGTTGCAGCCAACTGCCTTGGTTTGCACTTATGATTAGTTTGGAGTAAGTATTAAGCTACCTCATGGACAATAATGCAAAATTATATAGCACACGGTTTTATTTTTTTTATTTATCTCAGGACCCCCTGAAGTTTGCTTAAGCACAGGAAAGACAACATAGATTGAAGTCTTGACAGAGCCAATTAACTCAACACATTCTTCAATAGGTTCAGTTCAGGAACAAGCTCAGCATCCTCCTCTCCTGTTTCAAGCCAAAGAGAGATCCCACTCTCCTCTGACCCACACCTGTCCTGTCACACCTCAGATGTTTTATAGTCCACCTCATTGATGAACTCTACTTCCACCACTTTTTCTTCAACCAAGTCAAGATATACTGCTAACCTCTTTATCTCACTATCCCACCTGTCTGTCTCTAGAAGTCAGATGAAGAGGCAGTTGGATAAACTAACCAAAACAACGGTGCAGGTCCAGATGGTGTCAGCCCCAGAGTCCTGAAGACCTGTGCAGAGCAGTTCTGTGGGATTCTGCAGCGCCTCCTCAACCATAGCCTTACCCAGGAGAAGGTTCCAGTGGTGTAGAAGACATCCCGCCTTGTTCCAGTTCCAAAGAAATCTCATCCATCAGTCATCAATGACTATGAAGGTCCTGGAGAGACTCCTGTTGCCCCACCTGAGTAAGCAAACTAAAACCTATCAGGACCCCCTGTAGTTTGCTTATTGCCATGGAGTTGGCGTTGAAGATTCCATCATCAACCTGCTTCAACCAACTCATTGTCATCTGGACAAAGCAGGCAGCACTGTGACAATCATGTTCTTTGATTTCTCCAGTGCATTTGACACAAGTCAGCAGGATTTGCTTCATCAGAAACTCCTGAAGACACACGTGGAGGCTTCAACAATCAGCTCGATCAATGACTACCTGACAAACAGACCACAGTTTGTGAAACTGAAGAATTGTGTGTCAAACCAGCTGGTCTGCAGCACAGGAGCACCACAAGGGACTGTACTCTCACCATTCCTTTTCACTCTTTACACATCAGACTTCCAGTATAAGACAGAGATCTGTCATCTGAAGAAAATATCAGACAACTCTGCAATTGTCGGGTGTATCAGAGATGGAGAAGAAACTGAATACAGAGAGCTGGTGGTCCGCTTTGTGTCTTGGTGTAGAAACAATCATCTTACCTTGAATGTGAACAAAACATAGGAGATGATTGTAGATTTCACAAGAAACGGGGATAAGTCAAAGACTGTTTTCATCATGGGAGAAGAAGTGGAGGTGGTTGAGGAAATACCTCAATACCTTGGAGTTCACCTGGATAACAGACTGGACTGGAGAATCAACAGTTAACCCGTCTCCAAAAAGGGACAGAGCAGACTGTACTTTTTGAGGAAGCTGAGGTCCTTCAAGGTTTGTGTAGTAGGTTTAAACACCCGCCAATGTATTAAGTGTTCTATGTTAGCTAATATCCCTTCTATTTTTTGTTGTTGTTGTAAGAATCATTCAGACCAGCAGAGGGCGATGTAGTGCCATTGTGGGCATTTAGAGACACAGCCACAGCTCAGAAGTAAACGAGCTACGGCCTGATAACAATGTGTCTCGTTCCTCTTGCTCACAGGTATATAGTAAGGCTTTTATTTTATGAACCTAAATGTGGTGGTAATATCACCAAAGTGCGTTTATATATAAGGAGAAACGCTGGAATGGAACCTTGACTGTTTTAGAAGGGCTGTTTGTGAGATATTGGTTTCTTGTTGGACTACTTGTTTACCCTCGCCATTTTGTGCAATCGTTAGTGTTGCTTACAGCTGAAGTAGCACCGGGGATGATTATTTGAAGTAAGTATTAAGCTCATGAGGGACTGCTGAAGGTTATAGTGTGTTAAAGTATGGAGTTTGTGGTGTTTAACAAAAGGACAGCTACTTTCAGAGACTAAAGGCGGTTGCTGCATTAGTTGTTTTTTTATTATTGTGCAGCCGCCATTCGGTGGCGCTTCTTTTACTCTGGCCGAGTGCTTCTGCATTTGTGTGTGTGTGTGTCTCAAGTGGGAATTAGAATAACACTTGTTTATATGTACTTTGGAGTACATTTGGTTCTCTTCTGGTAATGGAAGAGTGAGATAAGAAAAAGAATACACCTCAGTAATTATTTATTTATTTTATGGACTTTAATTGTAGTTAATGTGAATTTTGTATTTCCAGTTATAATTTATTTTATTATTTGTAAATGTGACTTCTGTAATCTTATTTTCATTTCTATTATTTCTGCAATACTGCCAATATTTAATATGAGTTTAATATATGTTTAATATGAGTTAATCTAATTATTGTATTTTTGTTTACCACTGATTTGGAAGTTTATTGTATCGGCTTTAAAATGTAATAATCAGTTGATTTTAGAAGTAAACGAGCTACGGCCTGAGAACGTGTCTCTTTCCTCTTGCTCACAGCTTCTAGCTTAGGCTACACAGTTCACTCTGTGTGCCGATTGATACCGCCCAGCTTTCCCCTAGGGCTGGCGCCGGTAACATTTGCAGCAAGATGTTGCAAATCTTCTACAAGTCTGTTGTGGAGAGTGTCATCTCTTTGTTCATCATCTGTTGGGGTAGCAGCATCAGAGCCAGGGACTTAAAATGGCTCAACTATCTGATAAAGAAGGCTGGTTCTGTTCTGGGGACAACTGTTGAACAACTCGAGATAATCATGCAAAGAAGGAGTCTTCATAAAATTAGAAAGATTATGAACAACCCTGAGCATCCTCTTCATAAGACTATCCTACAGCAACAGAGTATCTTCAGTCGGGGGCTTCTTCAGTTTTGCTGCAACACAGCGCTGCAGGAAATCCTTTCTCCACACAGCCATCAGGGTCTACAACAACTCCTTGAAAAATGAATTAGTAGTGAGCTACAACAACACCTAATTTCCCTCCAGGATCAATAAAGTATTTTTGAATTTGAATCGAACAGAATTTGAATTTCCATTGCCTCTCGCTGTGCACAGCATACATATAATAAGAATAGATCGGCCAAAATAGAATTGAAATGAATAGAGTGTGAAGCAGCCTTTGATATTTACGATATACATGTCATCAGTGTGTTCACTCACAGCTTTCCGTGTGGACCCACCATCCCGTTTTCTGGAACATTACCTGATATTCTGAACACAAACATGGTACCAAGATATAAACTTCTCCCGAAGGACTCCAAAGCACCTTTTAAAACAGGCCATGAGAAAGGTAATTTTCCAGAGTTCGTCTGTTTTTACTTTTGAGTCTAAAAGCAAACTTCTTGAGTCCGTGCAGATAACTTTTACCGGTATATTTATGCTTGAAGACCTAGTAACAAAAACTTTACAGCATGCAAAAAAAAAGTATAGGAGCGCAAAATCCAGGGGTCATTCATTACAATAACAAAAAGACTGAAATATCCTCATACATTTTAACAGACCAGTTTGATCCCAAATGCTTAAATTATCTTAAGTAGTGTTTAATGTAATTAATAAATCTATTGAAAGAGCTCAGTTTTTTTTTTCCATTTACTACAATGAATATGATACTTCCCAATAAGAATAACCATAATAAATCAGATTTTAAAAAGTGGCAGATCATTCATGTAAAAGATAATATGAGCCTATTCAAATTCTGGAATATAATTTATTGCCAATAATAGCAAATTATATATCTGTAACCAGAAGTTAGCTGATGCTGGACATGAAAAAAAATTAATGCTGCAATGTCTCATAGGTTGAGTCAAAGAAAACACACTGGTCAATTTCTAATTGAAATCGCTTACTTAGAAACTCGGTCACCAAATAAATATTATTAAATTTTTTATTTGGATGCAACTGGCCACCACAAATTTAGAAAAGGCCTTTTCCATTTACGATTGGTCTCTGTTATAATCTTGTACAAACCTTTCTTTATCATAATCATGATAAAGAATAGATTTAAATTTAGCATTGATAACTTTTTTACCCAACTTCCTATCCAGTATGTCAAACTTGCCTATTTTGAGATTTGGCAGCACAGGTTTAACTGTTGAAAATAACAATGTATTAAATAAAAATGAATTAATTGTCTCAATGCCACAGGAACCTCATCCAGGAAAACCACTCAAAATGTTACACCATTCGTAATCTGAAGTAACATAACGTATTTTCCACATTCAGCAACTTCCGAAGTTACAATTAATTAGATTGTTAAACTATTTACAATAATTATTCACTGTGTACATAGCCATAGTACAAATATATTCCCATTACAATATTTAAAAAATACAATTTATCGAAATTCAATGTAAAAGAAAAAAAAAAAAACACTTCTGACTTACCCAAACCAGAGCTGATAAAAAAAACTGAGGTGGTGGTTTGAAGTTGGGGACCGCTGGGGACACATTTAATCCACACGGGCTGGCTAAAACTTCCCAGCATCAAATTCAAAATGCTGATGGAGCGATAAGACCCATCCACCATAACATCACTGCTGTATTTTTTTTTTTACTTTTTGAGCCTTCCAAACAAATTAGCTATAAAATATTGAGCTCTATTCAATTAAAGTGGCATAAATCTAAACAGAGCTCAATACTTTATATATTCGTCAACTGCATAACGACATTTGAGTGTTATGACCTTATTAGTTATGAGCTAGTACAACTGGTAGGGATTACAGTGTACTGCCATTTTTATTTTATTTTTTCATTATTGACAATTACCTTAGGTTTATAACTATTCAATTTTCCAGTGTATATTACAGTTTCTGCGTTATCAGAGAAGCTTGCTTTGTTTTTAGTAATAGAACTTTTGTTTTCTGTACAGCAGAGGATTGTTAAAAGTGCTCCATTAAGTGCTCGCATTTTTTTCTTTGCTCCATTAATTCTTTGAATTGTTTTATTTATTCTTGTAGATCCATAAGTACCTATCTTTTCTAAAATAAAAACCTCCTAGAAAATGTAATATTCTGAAGATCAGTGAATATCCTCCCCAATTTTTAAAATGTCACTGATACCATGAAATTTCATAAAATCACCTTAAAAAATCACTTACTGTAGATCAAAATTATAGTACCTCATATCCTTCAAGCAAGTCCTGAAAACCACCATTTCATTTAGCTTGCAAAAGCTTAGGTATAATTCAAATTTTCCAGCTAACCCCTTTTCTTATGAATTTTCCCCTTTTCCAGTATTGTTTTTTTTCTTTCTACTCCTTAAGAGTGCATATTCAGAGGCTAATTTAATTTTAAATTCCCTTACAAAAAAACTTACTTTTCAGTTAGATTATTGCACTTATATGAAAACATCAAAATTACTAGATGAGCATCCATCCTACCCAGGCCTGTTGGAAGCCATTAATTGAGAGTTAAGACACAAACGCTGTTAGGGTATAAAATAGTGGTTTAACCTAGAAAGAATCACACACAGGGGTCGGAGAGAAATTGAAGTTAAATGAGCTCTGCAGTGGGAGACAGAATAAAGTAAAGTTCTTCAGTGGGAGACCAGGAAGATACTCTGGTTGACAGTTTGTCTGTTCTCCTTTCAGCTTTTCAGACAGTCTCTCAGCTCTGTCTCCTGATCACACAGCTCTGTCTCCTGGTCTCAAAAGGCCCTCCCACTGCAGTCTCTCTTTATTTGGTCAAACTTCATTAGCATTTTAAAAGAACACGGTGTCATACAAAGGAACATATGTTTGAAACCTAATGACATTTAAAAAGTACATTTAAACTATGTGATAAAGAAATACACCCTAAGAAAATAATAATACAACATTATTATTTTTCCCTAACATTTCCCCCCTGAAATGTGGTTTTTAAATGTGATCACGAACAACAAAAAGTTGTAAAATAGGTACCAACTTTAATAATGTAAAAATATAACAATCTAAGGATATAAGGTTGCAAAAATAAGTAGCATCCCAAATTCAAGAAATTTAATAAGACATACAACAAAGAAATTGCAAAAGTAAGTAGCAATTTCAAAATGATATTAATGTGGGCTTCACCTAGACATCCAATTAATCGCTACCTGAGCAGTAGTTTAGATTAATGGAGTCATAAAAAGGTTTTTACACCACATCTTTTTCATTTCTGTCTTCATCTTCAAGCCTCTGATTAAGAAGAGAGTATTGGACCAATGTGTTAGTTATCATCTTATTCATCATTTGTTTTATACATGGGAGAACACAACTAACAAAAATGCAGAAAAATATAAAAATTACAATGAATGGCATAGCTATTTTTAAAAGAACCTGATACCACCTGCCAGTTCTCAGCCAGCCCATGAGATCCCACTGTCCATTACTGCTTTCCTGCAGACGCAAATAGTGTCCAGCGCTACTCGATGTTGCATAAGCATGGTTCTCATCGCCAGTTTTTCAGGTCGTTGGTCAGCAGGTTCGACATCTCGGCAAGGATATCTGTGATGTTTTCCAAAGTCCACCAAACCACCTTTGATGTCTGGGCGTCATCAGGTGTGAGGAAAAAGCAGTAGGGAGAGGAGCCAAACTGCATGTTGGCTAGAGGCAATTAAGAGGACTAGCCCTTCCAAACGGAGGTTTGACCGCTAGGAGACAGGGATGCTTTTCTGCTGAGTTTGAGATCAGAAGCCCTGTTGGTCATTAATCATAAATGATTTCAAAGGGTGTTAAACCTTGGTTTGTAGGTGTGATTCTCATATAAAGTTTCACTAGGTCCAAAACTCAGGCCATGGTTATTTTACATGTTTATAAGTGAAAGCAAGCCAAAATTGTGAATCTGGATGCATTGGAATGATAAAAAAGGCATTACTGAGGTCCACTACTGTGGAAAAACTTCCTAGTCGGACTCAGAGAGTTTAACAGAGTGTGTGGATCAGGCACATTAGGCGCTCTGGTCTGGACAGCTGAATTCACCATTCTCATATCTTGAACCATACGCCAGCTTTTCCCACCAGCCTTTTTAACTGGCCAAATTGGTGTGTTACATGGTGAATCAGGACATTTTCTTATGACACCTGCTGTTAGTAACACCTCAATTACTGGTTGAATTCCTAACTCTGCTTCTGCAGAGAGGGGATATTGTCTTAGTGTGGGTCTAAAATGTGATTTAGCAGTTATTTGAACGGGAGCAATGGATGAGAGTAGGCCTACATCAGTGGGACTTTTAGACCATAATGTGTCAGGGACTTCTTTGAGTTGATTTTCTTCCTCTTCAGTCAATATGATGATTTCTGTTTCTGGTCAGTCTAGTGGTGCTACTTGAGTGGTGCAGTAGAGTGGCATGATAAGGGGCAGCCTATATAAACCTGTGGATTCACTGTATTGCCAACAATCTTCTTTATTTTCTTGCAAAGCTTTAAAATCTGTGGCGTTATTTGCTTTTCGCACCATATATCCCAAATCTTTCCAACGTGATTTACTGCTTTTTGTCAGAGATATATGTGGATCTGTAGGCAAATCAAAGAATGATTTAAGGCTGGTAGATTTTCCATCAGTAATGATGTGTGAGGTGAACACTACAGCAGGTGAGAGTTGAATGAAATAATCTTGGAACTTGGGATCAGGTTCAGGCCTCAGGGCCATAGTCACATGTAAATGTGATGTAGGCATGATTTGTTTGTCGGGGTCAGGAACTACTTTCAAATCTGTGTCCATCATTGTTGTTGTGTCTTTAAGGTTTTCTTTAGGTTCAACTCGTAAAGAGTAGTACAGACCGAGTCCCTGTGGTCTATGAGTTGTATTTAGGTAAATGTCATCATTTACATTTCCTGTTCTCACAGCTCTCATGCAGTCTCCCACTGGGTTAATGGAGATTTTTAGGGCTGACATTAAGTCTCTGCCCAATAAATTGAGTGGACATTGTGGTGAAATGACTATTGGGTTTTTAGAACTAAACCCAGTTTGTGGATCTGTTATTAACACTGGTTTAGATAAAAATGAGCGTGTAGTAGCACCATCTGCTGATTTTACTAAAATGCTTTTTTTAGATTTTGGCAGATTAACGCCAGAGGAAATCACCGTTCTGCAAGCTCCGGTGTCACAAAGGAGCTCTACCATTTGTTCATTAATTTTAAGTCTTATGTAAGGCTTCTCCTTCAGGACATTAAGCAATTCCCAGGCGCCACAGCAATCCACCACCTCAGTAGAGGCGGCAAAAGTATCTAGTCATTGCTGTGTGAAATGCGAGTGGTCTGGGGCAGTTGGACCCTGTGTATGGATCTGACCTCCCCTCTGGCCCTTCCTCGGCCTCTCTTACATTCGTGTGAAATGTGGCCTACTTCTCCACAGGTCCGACACGTGGGGGCAGGGTGACCACCTTGATGTCTCCATGAACCACGGGGTGTGTGATTATGTGTATTCCTTCGTGGTCTGAACCCCATCCCTCTGTTGTAGTTTTCACTTTGATAATAAACTTCCCCCTCATGGTCTTCTACCTGGGTGTGAAATACCTGTGTGCCTGAGTCTGGCTTCTTCCCCTTTCTTTCCATGACACCTTCTGCAAAACGTGCATTGGCCATAAGGGTGGTAAGGTTGCATGTTTCCCAGGTCAGAAGGTGATTTTTGATCCAATTAGTGATAGTGGGGTGGAAACTATGTAGCAAGCCATTACATAAATATATGGGCTATCATCACCAGTCTCTTTAGTAAGGCCACTATGGATATCGTGCTCCTTTTGGTATCTGAATCTAAAATCATCTACAGTTTCCCCAGGCTTCTGTTTTATAATCTGGTTTCTTTTTAAACTGTGTGCGAACTTGATTTGGTACTGCATCGAATTGTTCCTTTAATGTTCCCTGGAAATCATTCTGAAATTGTAAAACAACTCCGGCCTAATCTCTTCCTGTGTAATTTCCTGCTACACGGTGCCAGTCTTTTCCCAACGCTGCAGACATAGCTTGTCCTAATTCTTGACCGTTTAACCGGTAGGATTTGATCACATCAACCATATCGTCTGTCCATTTTTCTGGGTCCTCCTTATGGCTAGTGATTTGTTCTACAACCTCTTTAACATCTTTAAGTGACCATGGTCTAAAAACATATCTTGGAGTGCCATCGGCAGATGGTACTTCAACCATAGGATTAACATCTATTGAGTCCTCTGGTTCACTCTCACCAGACTTATCCTTCGTTTTAATTCTAAGCCTTTGTTTTATTGAGGTACCATGTGCTTTTTCTTCAATTGCAAATAGGTCTCTTGGTAAAGGAGGATGTGTCAGTGCATGTGTCCTGGGGGTGCTGTTGAGGCCGCATAAGAATCTTCAGCAACCGCAGGGGGTTTTGTCTGGGTTGCATAAGGAGGACATAGGTCATGTCCACACGTAGCCAGGGTTTTTTTTTAAGCGAAGATTTTCCTCTGCTCCTTGAAAAAAAAATCTCCATCCACACGTAACCGGATAAATGCGTTTTTCAGCACATTCATAGACGTGGTAAACCTGTAGTGCGCAGTAGTTCTCCCCAGTTCTATCCGCCAAGAGAAACTTTATATCCTCTATCTTCAGCACGCAGCAGTCATACAGCTTATAAAAGCAAACAAACAAGATGCGCTTTAACAAAGGATGATACCAACACAGCGCTGAGGAAATAAATGCTGTTTTCGAGAGTAAACACAGGTCGCACATGTGGTGTTGGAGCATTTTTTTTTGCGGATAGTGGCATTACGGCTCTTAAAACTCCGTTTTCAACCGTCCACACGCAGATACTGAAAACTGAGAAAACGCAAATCTCCGCTTTGGCCGGAGTTTTTAAAAAGCTTCGTTTGTGGTGCCGAAATCTCCGGCTACGTGCAGATAACAGGCCAAACCGTAGAAAAATATCTCCGTTTTGTGAGATACCCGGCTACGTGTGGACAGGGCCATAGTGTGACTTCGTCAGCGAGCTTTTTGATAACAAAAGCCCCATCGTTAGAGTCTCTGTGTTTTTTTCTCTTATTTAAATTCTGCTTCCTCTGCTCTGTCTCATGAGCCCACAGACGGGCGATTCTCAACTCTGTTTGTGTCCGTTCCTTCTTTTTCCCCCTAGCGAGAAATGCTTTTGCCACAGACTATATACTAATTCCTTCCACTGATTTCCTTCTAACTTCCCATCTACTTTGTATTTTTTGCGCCATTTTGTCAGAAACTGAAGATTTTCGGGTTCCTTTTTATGTATATACTTTGAATCTCCCTCTAATTTGTTGATAGAAACATGGTTTCCCATCTTTGCATTGTGTTTATATAACTTTTAATGGATTCTATTAATTTGTCTGGTAAAGTCTGATGTTAGAATAACAAAATAGTTCTAGGAGGAATGAAAAAGCAAGGACTATTAAATTACTCTGTCGATGAGTTGAAGTTAGCCATTGATTACACATTCACTACACACAAGCGTGGATTAATGAACTCAATACTAATGTTTCTGGTAAGCTCCTGCTAAAAACTAATGACAATAACCTCAGCTCAAGATATGTCCGTCCACACCAATGTCCCCACACCTGTGTGTGTGTCATGCATGCAGGTCTGAATAAGGTTTCCCCATGCAAGTGATTGATAGCTGGTGTAAGGAACCGTCAATCCGTCCTACAGGAATCGACACAGACATGAAGGAGGCAGGAGACGCATGCATCACGAGTCCCACAGAGCGCAGGAGCCGCAGGCGGACCAGCGCAGGGCCGATCACCCACAAAGAGAGGAACAGATGGAAGCCCCAGGGGAACACCAAGCAGCCGCAATGCTGGGGCCCCGAGAGATCGCAGGGACGAGCCCACGGGCTCCGCCGGAAACCGGCTACGCCAGGGCGGGCCCGGAACAGGGCCCGGAACAGGACCCGGAGGCCACGGGGATCAGGGGCACCCCGCCCCCCAGCAGGGCCCCAACCAGGGACCCGCCGAGAGGGGTCCCCCGCCGGGCAGGAGGCGCCTGCAGCCGATCGACCGACATTACACGCCGCCGACACCCCGGACCAATACCCACCTCCCCCCCCCCCCCCACACACCCACACGCCAGGGAGCCACAGTAAAGCCACAGCGGATGTACGCCCTCCCCAGGCCGCGCCCAGCCAGCACCTGGACATCCAGATCTACCAGCTCCCGGGTCCAGATCCCGCCCCATGCAGAGCGCCAAGATCTGGGGCCCAGCCAATACCGGACAGCCCCCCCAGATGAACCGACCAGGCAATAGAACTCATGGAACTGGCAGGAGCTTGGGCGCCGGGCACGGTCCCCACCGATCCACGGGACGGCACCAACCTACTTACAACCCCGGCACCCCCATAAGAGCTGCCCCAGTCAATCCAAGGAGGATGTCGGCCCGACACACCGGCCCACCCAGGACCAGCCAGGCATGCACCAGGACCGAGCCGGGCCGCAACCGGGACCCCCGGCCCCAGGCATCGAGAGCCGTCGACCAGCGGACAGGACCATCCATCACCGACGGGGAGAACAGAGGGGAAGAAGATGCACCAGGCCAGAGGGCAGCCAAACACCCAACCTGACAAGTAGACATAGACAGACAGAGACACTCATACGTACCCTCCCTCTCATGCGCACACATTCTTACATATACAGGACACACGAAAAAAGGACGCTGTACACTCATTCATACTACCCATACATACTCTACACTCCCAGGCCCAGGGTCAGACGCCCCGATAGAGCACCCTGCCCCTGCTCCCGGGAGACGGACCCCTTACCCACCAGGACGGGGACAAGCAGACCGCCAAGGCCCCCACCCCGGCAAGAGTAGCCCTCTAGCCTAGGTCCCCGACCAGACGACCAGATAATCTACCCGGGCTCCAACCCCTGATGGTCCAACGAACAGGGGTGTGGAAAGACCCCCAACCTCTCTCCCCCTGCTCAATTGTGGTGTTGTTGCGTGTTTTTCTAATGTGCACTTAAAACAGAGGGGTGGGACATGGGAATACTGCCAGGTACCCCCATCTCCCTCCCCGGGCCCTCAGTGTCTAGATGCATTTAAACAGTGGGTACTGGCACCACAGGCGAGGCCCCGTATAAGGGGCCCCGCCGCCAGTGCCGAGGCGCACTCACCGCCAGGTCCCTACATGTGCGTGTGTCATGTAAATGTTGCAAGTGTAAGTGTCTAAGTTGCTCAATAAAATTGGGACCCAGGCCGCCACCAGGTAGCGAAGACGGAAACTCCATCCCACACCCCAGTGACATGCCCACGTCCCAAGGCCTTGTGAATGGTAGAATGAAGGAGCAGGTGGACAGAGGCAAATGGGGATGGGGAGGAAATAACTGGGGTGACACGATGCCAACCCCAGGGAGCCAGCTCCCCTGCTGACCCCAATAGGCACCCCCATTCAGCTGATCCACCAGGGGCGGGAGGCCCCAGTACGTCAGGTCCACGGCAGCGGCCCCTCCGAGCCCCATGGGGGCCCAGGCCATCCGCCCGCCCCCACCCCAGGGGCAGACCTAAATCCCTCCCAACATTATTTGAGATTTTTAATTGTAATCATTTCCTGCTAAACTGGATCGTATAGGTTTTTTACTCTGAGTGTCTCTTTTGTGCAACTGGATTGAGCCGTTTTATGGCATTCCTGATCTAAGGATGTGTTTTGTGACCTATAAATCCGCACGGAACGTCTCTTGTAGTGCCCGTCAAACCGTACGTTTACACCGTTAGGTTTCAGGTTGGACTGGCATACATAAAGATCATGTTCTGTGCCTAACTTGATAAACCCACTTAGGGTGTGGTATATCTTTTTGATTCTGCTGTTTTGTGTTTTTACTTCCATTCATTGGTGTACTTTATATCCCAATGAGGTGGATTGATTCCCAAATCTAATCCGTTACAACCTTTTCCAGCGAGGTGGATATATGCTCGCAAACATAATCTATTACAACCTTTTATTTTTGAGGTGGAACAGGCTCGCAAACCTGGTCCGTTACACCCTCGCCGTAGTAATTAACGCATTAATCACTTAAGGCTCAACACCTGATACTCTATCAGAGAGGCTAAAACGTCCTTCCTTTAGGCCCAAAACAGCAGAATATACCCGGACTATCTTAGAAAATTTTTTGTTTTAAATGTAAAGGTGCTCAAAAAGACGTACTCACAATCTCTTCAGACCGAATCGATCATACGGGAGCATGCGCAGGAGGTCCTCGTGGAAGTTGATGCAGCAGGCCAGTGAAGCAAGTCCTTCGACGAAAACCACCGGCAGAAGTGCTCCGTACGTCGGGTCTCGGCACCAAAATTGTTAGGGTAAAAAATAGTGGTTTAACCTAGAAAGAATCACACACAGGGGTCGGAGAGAAATTGAAGTTAAATGAGCTCTGCAGTGGGAGATAGAATGAAGTAAAGTTCTGCAGTGGGAGACCAGGAAGATACTCTGGTTGACTGTTTGTCTGTTCTCCTTTCAGCTTCTCAGACAGTCTCTCAGCTCTGTCTCCTGGTCTCAAAAGGCCCTCCCACTGCAGTCTCTCTTTATTTGTTCAAACTTCATTAGCATCTTAAAAGAACAAGGTGTCATACAAAGAAACATATGTTGGAAACCAAATTACATTTAAAAAGTACATTTAAACTATGTGATAAAGAAATACACCCTAGGAAAATAATAATACAACATTATTTTTCCCTAAAAAAAACGCACAGACAGACGTACACAACACACAGACAAAAGATCACTCAGTCTTCCTTACCACTCCAACAATTCTTCATTCCACTAAACCAATTTCACCAGTCCTACTTGTTTGTTTTTCTTTCCTCCACTGAAGCTCCAGAGACAGGATAGGAACTAGGAAAGTCCATCTCCCAGAGCGTGTTTATTAAAGCTGCTGCCGCTCCTCACCCTGCAGTAATCAAAACAACTCCTGCACACATTCCACCATTTACAGTGTAACTGAATAGCTGCAGTTTATCATTTTGCAACCCCATTAGCTGGAAACTTATCTGTTGCACTAATTAACGATGTGGCACACATATTGGTTCCGGATTATTTCCCCCCATCTGAGAAAAAAACCCAATCCCAATGAAAAACAATGTAATTTCAATGCACAAAGCGGTTATCTGCATCATTCATTTACACAGAAAACGGTCTTGCAGTGCCCTAAAAAAAAATTTTCAAAAAGCCAGCCGAACATAACATTCCCCCTTAAATCAACGTATTAAGGAGTAATAAAATAATCCTTAATCCCCAAAAGATGGAAAAAATTGTGAATTTCTAGTCTATGATGATGTTTTCCAAATTATCCCCATGATCGAGATGTCTGGGATCCAGCCAGCTCGTTACGACCGTCCATCAGCACAACAGTCCTATTTCATTTCTGTTGTTCTAGCACTGTCCAGTCCAGGATGGAGAGACGGCTCCCAACCCCTTTCTCCTCCAAGCTAACGTCTCTGCTTATCAATGCAGACCTGGGCAAATGCTCATATAAGAAATACCAAAAACCAGCTGTTGACTGGACAGATGGAGGACCACCTTACAGCAGGTCAATGACCCCAGATATACTGCCAAGGCTACACTAATACAGTAGATCAAAGTATTTGCATGTTTTGGAATGGCACAGATAAAGTGCAGACCTAAATTTGATGGACAATATGAGTTTTAGCAGAAGGTGATTTTATAAAGTATCGGCGGCTGAATACAAATGCTAGGCACCCTTTCCTTTCTCTCAACTTCTCAGTTATACATTACAGTGTCAAGGTAACACAAATGGAACATACGTGTTGTTCGGCAAGCAGCTTGAAGCAGTGTGCTCTTTATGCTGTAGCAAAATTAGCTTTGACCCATTTCTCTGGGACTTGTTTGATTAAATAAGGAGAATCACATAGAGAAAAGTTTGCTTGACCCCGGATCACAACCTCACACTGGCCCTTCACTGCAGACATGTGAGAGCACAGATTCGTGAGTGGTTCCAGGCAGGCCCTGGCTTTTGCCTCATTAGAAGACTCTATCTGTAATAGTCATCGGAGCTGTGTGACACACTTTGAACCAAGGTTTTACAAAAGATACATTAGACTTCAATGTGTTTTTACAACCCTGAATGAGAAAGATTTTAAATTTAAACCCATGTGGTTTATTTGAAGCCCACTAAATACAGTTTATTATATAGCATGACACATTCACACAATTAAAATCCATTCTAATGTAATGTAAACACAAGATGGCAGCAGTGCTTTACTTTACAATGATATTCATGTTACACATATCTAAAGTAAGATTTCTTTTAGGGTGTTAAGTTACTGTCATCCAATAATGTGCCGAAATCCAAAACATCCTAGTTAAAAAGGTCCTATTAATAAAGTATAGTTGGGGAATTATGCCATTGGGGAAAAATACAATTATATTGTTTTCAACTCAGATTTTGATTCTGATTAGGATGGCAGGAAAGATTATCGGTAAGCCAGTTCATTTAAATCCTCAACAACTGTTTGAGCATGCCTTACTTAGATAAGAGGATTCTATTCTAAATGATTCTTCTCATGTACTGAGATCCGAGTACATTTTATTGAGCTCGGGGCGTAGGTATAGAGTTCCCTTATGCAAGTACAACCGGTACAAGCGCTCATTCCTTCCTCCGTCAGTCAAGGCTGTAAACAAGCACAGGACGTGATTTGAATAGGCTTACTTTGTTTTTATTGTAGTGGTAAAAGTTTCCCAAACTCTTTTTTTTTAAGTACTATCTTTTTAATGCTATGTATGCTGCCTCTTGAGTGTATGTGAGTAGCTTGTGCGGTGTAACCCCCACCCCCTTCTGTCAAAGCAAATTCCTTGTGTTCTTTTTTAAATTAGTGTTTTTATATGGCTAATTTAACTGGCTGTGTTGCAGCTCTTGCATACATGCAGAGAATCCACAACAGTATGTTTGTCAATACAGGAAGAGCAAAACAACTTAAACATGTGTAATTTTGAAATAATAGATTTTTTTAACTTCAGCTGTCACTCCTCCAAAATTCACCCAGTGGCCCGCTTGGGCCTCCGGGTGAATTTTACGAAGAGTTGCCTGGTACCATCGCAGAGCACAGTCTTTCTTGGGGTTACTCTCAATTCAGTGACCATGGAGGCTTGCCCGTCACCACGTCGAGTGGACGACATCCTGCGCCTCCTCTTCCTGGTTCGGGAGGGCAGGCAGTTGCGATATGTGATGTTCTTGCGCCTCCTAGGGAGACTGACGGCTGCTGCTGCCGTGGTTCCTCTAAGGCTGCTGTCGTTGTGCCCCCCCCTGAGGTGGTTGCACACCTTTCATCTGGATGTCAAGTGGCACCGGCACAGGAGACTAAAGGTGTCACGCAGTTGCCTCGCTGCTCTGGCCCCGTGGACGGAGCTCTTGTTTCTCCTCCAGGGCGCTGGGTTCCGTTGCATCCCGTCAGGAAACCATCACAAAGAAACGCCTCCACCTCTGGGTGGGGTGCTGTATGGCAGAACGGGACAGCTCAGGGGCTGTGGTCTGCACAAGACCGCTCACAACATATCAATGTTCTGGAGATGTGGGCAGTAAACAGGGCGTTGCAGGTTTTTCTTCCCTTCCTGGGAGGCCGGCATGTCCTTGTGAGGTCAGACAATGTCTCGACGGTCTCACATAAACCACCAAGGGGGCACAAGGTCTGCACGGCTACTGCAGGCATCCCAGGTTCTCCTGCTATGGGCAGCACCACGCCTGGCCAGCTTGAGGGAATGTACTTGCCCGGAGAACAGAATCAGGTGGCAGATTTTCTGTGAAGGCTGGGCTTTTAATAGGATGAAAGGATAAACAGATGGATGAATGGATAAAAAGAGGGATGAATGGATAGAGGGATGAATGTATAAACAGATGGAGGGATGGATGGATGAATAGATGAATAAACATAGTGATGGATAGATGGAAGGATGAACAGCCATGTTGCTGGATGGATATGAACACAGGATGTAAAGATACACACCATCTCAGGCAGAACACAAGACAACCAGGGTTTGTTAGGAATAGAAAACTTGTATTGTGCAGACAATAAATAGTGCTTACAAAGGGGTTTCTGTCTTGTATAGTGACAATTTTTCTGTTGAAGAACACTGGACACGCTTGATATGTAACTGATCAGTTGTATCACAGAGACTCAGACACAGCTCAGGGAGGTGACTAGTGTTACTGAAGTGGGACTGGTAGACTTCTTTACATGCACCCCCTCCCAGTCCACCCCTCATGGCTTCAAAAAACACAGCCTTTGTACATAGTCTGTTTACAAAAAGAAGTCGCTGAAAGTCTTCATAGAGATCCACAACCGTTATCCTTCCTGCTCCTCTGATAGGGTGACCAGGCGGTGAAGGAGGGGTTCCCCTGAGCGGAGTTGGAGCTTGCTGCATGCGACCTCTCCTACCAGCAAATTTCCTACTAGAGACATAGCCTCCAAGGTTTGCTGAACCCAAATATCAGGACAGCCACTGACTGTGGGGGGTCCAGGGGGGAATGGGGAGGGGCTCTAAGACCCCATCTTCTCTGACAGAACCCAAATTAAGCAAATCTTCACAGAAGAAACCTTGCTAAGGCCGATGGAACCTGCATGGAAGAAAAAAACAACCAAAAAAAACAACAACAGGGAGACATGTGAGTAAGGTCTAAAAAGTCTTCATTGGTCTGTAACCTATTATTAGCAAACAATGCTCCTTAAAAACAGGGTCTAGTGTAAGCACGACCTCTGCTAATTCATCTAGATGACAAGCAAAAACATAAGCTGAACACAGAAGGATATTCATTATCGTGGGGAGCTGGTCCAAATCGGCATAACTTGTCATCTCTTGGGGACTGGGTGCAGCTAAATTTAGGCTAGGGTCCGCATGCTGCTCTCTCATCGATGTGAAATGGGTGAATGATATCACAGTGATCTACACCGCCGACAGTAACAGAAGGAAGAGAAGTTGGTTACCTTGTCAAATGTTTGCTAGAGGAATGGACTTCCATCTCGTTGCTCTTGAACTCGTTCAGCTCCTTCCTGATCGCCGCCTGGAAAATGAAAGCAACGACAAACTCAGGTGCAAAGCTTAAAAAACAAAGACAAAGAAGCATCTGTTGTAGGTAGGGATGTCCCGATTAGCAGTTTAGGCCTTTGATCCCAATCTGAATTTTCAACCTCAAATCTGATCCAATTTCAAGTCCCGATTTCGATATTCTGATTTTAGTACTGAAATTTATTAAACTGAAATATACATTTTTAGCAAGTAACTCAACTTAACTTTTTATAAGACTATTTTCATTAATAAGCATTACCTTTATTATTGTAAATCCCATGAAATCAAAATCAGAGAATTAAAGGTTTATTATGGAACACGGACACAATAGTAACTTCTAGTGTGTCTAGGTTGTAGTTATAAAAATAGAAAAATCCTTCCAGTGACCAGCCTTAACTGTCTAGTGAGGAATGGATCCTATGGCGTTTTCACATGCTATAGGAGTCCGTACTCGGGCACCGTATTTGGTCAAAATCCACTTATTTCGTACCATGTGAACACAGCCTGAACCGTGCCAGGATACAGCCAGAGAGACCTGCCTTTGAGGTAATATTGGAGTCCAGGTACGTGTGGATACGGATCATGTGAACACAAGCCGTACTCTGGCCGTACTTCAAGACAATAGACAGGCGGAAATGACGACACCGCCGTCTGAAATTACAGAATCACCTCGCAACCATAAATAGTCCAAAACAACGCTGTTCAAGCATCCCACAGCAACACACCAGGTTACAAAACGGCAGGTTTACTACAACACTCACCATGTAGATGGCTTCAGGTAGCAGTTGACCAGTAGACCAATTTGTTTACATTCTAGGCTGTCGCTCGTTTTATGACGTCGGTACTTCTCACTTCCTTGTTTGTTGGATAGCTACAGAATTAATTGTATACTGCCACCTGCTGTTTGGGTGTAGTCCCTCATGTAAAACACTGGATTCCAGGACGGCCTGAAATCCATGCAATGTGAACAGAAAAAAAATTAGTATTTTCTCTGGCCGTTTTCTGGAACAGCCACATGTGAAAAGTCCCTAGAGTTAAACTGACAGCTAACGTTGGCCAAGTTAGCAAGTGAATTAGCTTACCTTTCCAGGAGGAAAGTCTCTGTTTCCGCGTATATTGATGCCATGGAAATGTTTTATGTGGGTCCATGTAGTGTAGGCTTCACCTAAAACTACTCTAGCTTCTGTTCTTCTAAGTTCACTCCTCTCCTGAGACAGATAACAATAACTCCGGGGCTCTGAAGCAGCTTCTTGACTTGCTGACACCACCATTCTTCCTAGTGCCAGCCACGCTGCGCACCATATTATTGGAACATAGAGCACGTATCTGTCAACACAGTATGGTTGCTGCTACTGGCATATAACAGCACTGTTGTGCCTGTTAAAATGTACAGTTCATTATATTTTAATTCAAATATAATTTTTTAAGCAAATGTACTTTCATTCTGTAACTCTCTAAATGCCTAGTGGAGGTATTATTTTTTTATGTAGCTTTTTATGAAAATGTTCCACATTCAACTTTTAAAAGTCAGCTTAATATTCAGGTCAGTTTAATATTTCAGACAAAAGTAAAAAAATAAAACAGTATTTCCAGCAGGCTATATGCTGCCATGCACAATGCTGCCCTCCACTGTCATGGGATCGCATTCACTTTATATTTTTTAGTAAATACCAGTTATCATTAAATTCCTGCACAGGAATTTAATAATAACTCCATCAATTTCTGGAGATGTTAAACGTAATAAAAACGATGACTTAAAAGACATGTTTAGTTTGCACCACTACGGAGGTTTGAATTATTGTGCAACTAACAACAAACGTAACTAGGAGGTACTTTCATAAAAATCTGCATGACTTGACTGAAAAATCTGAAAACATCGAATGGATCACGAGATCGGGACATCCGTAGTTGTACGGCAGATTATGATTATCCAAACAAAGTAGAGTTGTTTTGCCCAGCTTAACTAAAAAAAGGATGATTTATTACATATTTTTACAACTGACATTTCCCAAGAACCTTACATTTCAGACGCTTTGGTAGAAAAAAAACAAAAACTCCCAATCGATCCTAGTTTGTAAGAGGTTTTGATGCCCACCTTGTCAGCAGCTGACAGTCTGGTCCACGGCTTGTCTGCGCGTCTGTCGTAGTCCTGAGCTTTGGCCACTTCCACGTAGTCGCTGAAACGAATCAAGATCTTCCTGTCCCGCAGCTCGTCTACCGTTGGCCTCTGGTTGAGCTGGGGGAAAATAAGGTGAATCTGGTCACAGAAAGCTCTGAAGGCCTCGGTGAGATTGTTATAAAAGATTAAAATCCTGTTATCTGCCTACTTTTCTGTTGAGCCGCTGCTTTATTTCCCTCCTCTCTTCCTGCTCAATCTGGTCATTTCTCTCTATTGAAAGCAAAATAACAATATATATATTTATATTGAACAACCGTCAAACTACATCTCGAGTCTGCACCAAAAGTAGCTGTTCATGACCTTCTGTGAGTAGTTAGTTCATTCTATCTTCAATCGATTGCTTTTATGCAAAAGTATTTATCATGTTGGAAGGTTTTGTTGCATTTTTTTTTTTTTTTTTGCCAGCGAGTGCCTTGTGCCTCAGGTCGATCATCCTCATTGTTGTTCTCAAAGTGAGACAGTGTTGCTGTGTGGAAGAGAATGAGGAAAGCTGCTGAGGGTTCACAGGTGGTCCGACATACCCAGGAGACATAAATCAGCACTAAATGCGGGCCTCTCACATGGTTGTTTCATAACATGTCTGTACAGTGAGGACAGCAGGGATGCTTTGCTGATACGTTCCTCTTCCACAAGTTTGACTATACAGAATTTGGATCAAATAATAAGGCACAGTCAGAATTAGTAGCCTACAGAACTATCTAAGCCCCAAAAAATGGGTAGAAGTATGTATGTAAAGTCAATTTAGGGAGATTAACTAACAGCAGGATAATCTCTTACTGAACAAAGTTGGGCTTTGATTACCTGGTAAAAAAAAAACAAAAAAAAACATGACTGGATCATAGAGATGTCCAGCTCAACAACTGACAGCACCAAATTAAAGAAAGGCTTCTTAAAGGTAAATGTGTGTAGCAGCTGATTTTGTGTGCATGTGTGATGATCTTTTTTTTCTTTCTTTCCTGTTCCTTTTTATTCTTTAGATCTCCCTTTGATAGGTATGGTGTTTTTTTAAGCTTCATCACACCTATATGTAACATTAATATTATAATAGACAAGAGAACAAGTACAACACACCAAATAAGAAATCATTCATTGTTGCTGCCTCAACAATATGTAGATCAACAAAAAATAATGGCATTGTGTAGTTGTAAATAACGTTATATTATTTGTAAATTGTAAATAATGGCGTGAACAAACTATTTGTTTGCATGTGTGGTTACAATTTTTGCTAAAAATCAATGATCAAATATTTTATTGAAATGGTTCCTCACAGAGACCAAATGTAGTCAGAACTCAATAAGGTACTAAATTGATTTTACAATATACTTTTACCAAGCTGAAAATCAATATGTTTGGTCCCATTTTAATTGTAAAAACTAGTTCTATATGTGTTTTAGTGAAAGGGCACACAGTATCGGTCCTGTGTGTGTTGATATAGCCTAAAAGTTGTGTCCGTGTCCGAGTTACTTACGCTTTAAGATGTTCCTGCTCTCCAGCTCCTCAACGGCCGGTCTCTGGCTCAGTCTCCTGCGGAAGAACACCAGAATTACGTTATGGACCATCCTCTGAACCTAATTATTTCAGCCTCTCTGCTTCGTGCGCGCCATCAGTACTTTAGGAACGCGAGCGACTGCCGCGCGACCCACCGCGGCTTCTTTTTCTACAATGAAATTTTAAACTCCACATCAGAAAGAAAAAGTCCAGCTGTGCGTTAGACAGCACAAGCAACTGTTACCCCCCAAAAAATGCTGACCGGCCGTGCTTCTGTGTCTGGTATTTGGCAACATGCTAATGTGAAGGGCTGGGATGGAGAAGGAGATTCCCCAAACACACACACAGGCACGCACAGTCAGATACCATGAACCGATGGTAACTGCAAAAATGTAAGAGAATTTTTTTTCACTTGAAATTTTAGTTTTGAGGTCATTTTATTAATATTTTCATTAAACATTTTATCAGTGCTTTGTGAGCGTTGTATCGGTCTACTTTTGAAGCTTTTCCTGCATTGCAAACTTCAAAGCGCATAACGCTTGAAACGCAGAAGTACAGGTAGTTGAACTCTTGACGGTCTTAACGCAGCACGGCAACCAATCAGAGTGTCTCACTGTAGTGATGTTGCCCAATGTTGACACTGCCTTGCCAACCACTAACCACGAGTGTTTAAAAAATCCGTAAAAAGCCCGCCTACGAGCTTTGCAAGTTTCAGCTAAAAAAAGTTATCTTCTGTTTATATGCGTTGAATTAGTCACTTTATTAGAGTTGCTTTATGCTGACAAAGCTTGCGATCTGAATGCAACATAAGACATTTATGTTATCCGATTTGGGCTGGGCGGTATGGCAAAATCTTCATATCTCAGTATTTTAAAAAAAAACACATTGGTATTTACAGTATATTTTCCATACAAGACCTTTCATACCCAAATTATAGTATAAGAAAAGAATTAATACCCTAGCTTGGCTTTACCATCATACGGACAGCATCATGTTTTTTCCAGACACAGGTAAATGCTATGAAAATAATTAAAATGATTATGATTCTAGTCAAAATAGAGTAGACATTCTTGATGCTCTAAGGCTGAAAATATACTTGTTTAACCTAGCGTTGATGCAAGCAGCAGGCTGGACCTTGTGCTTGCTTTGCATATAGTACTGGAGAATTCCGCTAGGGGACAGAGTAAAAATCTCAAACCGGATAGAGTGCAGAAATAGAAAAAAAAAAAAAAAACATGCCGCCCATAGAAGATCATTAATTCAGTTTTCAGTTTATTTATTTAGCGCCGTTTCACAACAGATGTCATCTCAAGGCACTTTACAAGAAGAGCTATTACAATACAATTAGCTGGCTATTATTTAGATAACAGGAAAAAAAGATGGCAGCGCTATCGTAGATACAATTTACTACCTTATTTACTGCTATTGCTGTTTTCTTTCCAACGGGTTTTTGCTGCCATGGACCACTTGATCCTACATATGGTCAAACAGTGCTCTACACTCCCCCCCATAGGAGTCATTTTGACCGGGGACGCCTTGGACATGTCCCAAGCAATATTTATGATTGACGGGTTTGTCCCCACCAAACCTGATGGAGAAATTCTCTACCAGCACTGATCTAACAGCCACTTTTGCTCTAAGCAAAGTTTCTGCATCAGTATATGAATAGAATGTTTTTTAAATCACTCATTCCACTTTCTCATGCAGTCATGGTTCTTTCTGCTCATATACTAGGCTACAGCATTCTTAGCAGTAGAGATGTTATGTTTTAAAAGATTGGTAGTCAGCTACAGGGCAGAGTCCTGTAATGTCACTGGTACCAGTTTTAAGAAGGAAAAAATACAGTTATACAGTTCCTTTGCTATAACGTAGGTCGTTATATACTGTTTCGTTGATTTTTTTAATGGCACAATTTAAAGGCTTTCTTTACAGCGCGCAATGCGCAGTGTGTTCTGCGTCCTAAATGATTGGATGCAGTTGTGAATATCCTCCTGTCAAGTCTCCTGCGCTTGCCAAATGTATCATGTCTGATTATTATAATCTTCTCATCTAGACAAAAAAAAAAGCAGCACACACGACTGCCCATAATTATGTTCCTCACTAGGACACAAAACTTGCTCAGAGACTTTCAGTGGAGCAGCAGCGAGACCGTACTGCGCATTAATACTTTTATGTTTTAAATCTACGAAGGTTTGAGTATTAAAACTAGTGAGAAAATGTTAATGTATGTCTGGGAAAAGTGCAAAAAAGTGTGTGGCGAGGGGTTTTACAGCCTTAAAACATAATACATGTAAAAAATAAAGATGATTACTTTGCAGATTTCATATTTCAATGTTATATCTAACATTGTTCTTTGTGCTACGGTGTGCATTTTAATAATTCTTCCCAACCAACAGCCTATTGGTGACGTTTAAAACGGAGAACAGTTAAACCTATGGTTTTAACTTGTATTGATTTAATAAAGATGCTATTTTCACTACGTTTATACACTGCAGTGCATATTCTAATGAAAAATGAAACGGATGCATACTTAGAGGCTAAATAAGTATTAAATAACTTTCCCCAGCAATCATCAAACCACATTCAAGTTTATAATTATGTGCCAAGCAATTTAAAAAACAAACTGACACCCCTGCTCCCCCCTACTGGTTACTTGCAATAGCACTTGTAAAAGATATGCTGTTCATTTCACGTCTGAATTTTTAAAGTCAATAAACTTGCAAACAGCCGTATTTAGTTCAAAACTTTAATTTTAGCACTGTGGTGAAAGCATGCAGCATTGAAATCGATCCCCACTGTAACACTTCCTTACATCAAACGTTCCGGACATTGTCTGAGCGATTTGCAGGTATAGCGGTATATTAAAAGTTCATATAACGAAAATAAACGACCGGTTTTCGGTATGAACCTGCATACCGCAGGCCTATATCCAATGTTCCAACATTCAGTCTGAGAAAGGCAGCAGACTCAGTGGACGGAAAACAGAGGCTCTGCCTGTATTAAGCTTGGTTTATGTTTGGCGCATGTACATTCCGCACTAAAATGAGATGTGCGGAACCGGCCGAGACGTCTTCTAGAAGCATTTATACCTTTTGCGGCTTGTTCCTGCTATGAGATAATATTCTTGAAGACTGTAGGGGGTGGTGTAGGGCTCTATGGAATGCATACAACACTACAGCATAGTAGAAGTAGAAATCACTGTTGTTTACAACATGGCGACACCCGTGAGCTTAAACAAAGAAGAACTTTTACTACTGTTAGGAAAAAAGAGTAAGATCACAGTGTAATAAAAATGGAGCAGTTATTTCAAACGCAAACAAGAGACAATGAAAGGAGCGAAGGTGCTTAAAATGTGATGGTACATTAACTAGGAACACAGTGTGACTCAGAAAAGGATGATCACTCATCTTGCACTCTACACTACGAGTGTTTTTATTTAATCCATCTGTATTCACAACTTGGCAAAATGACCCCTATAGAAATTGCTGACCCCCCAAATGACCAGTTTGTCTTTATTAAAAGGAAACATGGTGAAGTTGGTGTGGTTGAGTGGGAATGTCACCACATTTTAGAGGGTGTTGGATGTGTTTTAGTGACTACGACTCATCGCAAATAGTTTTTTCTTCTAATATTTCATTAGATTCAGCAACACTGGAAGATTGCTGGTGTTTTCAACTTTTATTGTCACATTACAGGCCTGAATGTTGACAGGGTTGAAGCCAGAAGCACAATTCGGAGCCCACTCAACAGACACCAATTAGCTTCGGCCAAGAATATAAAAATGTACTTTTCTCAGCAAACAAAGCCAACCACCTTCTATGGTCTGCACATTTCCATCATTTTTCATCTTTTTTTTTCTTCATATGTTTATGCTTACAATATTTTGTTAATCTAAATTACAGACTCTCACAGACTCTTAACAGGAGCTTCATTTAAAAGGAAACAGCTTCTTGGTGGTTCATCATTTACAACACGTCAATTCAGTTATACATACATTCCAATTAATCCTTCAGTTCATAACTCCCGATCAGTTTTCTAAGAATTCAAAATCTATGAATGTGTTGGAAAAGTCAGTCTAGACATCCAACTACAATTCTGTTGCAAAACTTGAAAGTTATTGTTCACAGATGCTCTCCATCGGGTGTGACTGAGCTTGTGGTTCTTTGCAAAGAAGCAGTGTTTTTTCTTTATACTGTTCCTTAAAGTTGGTTCAGGTATCTGCAATGGCGGCTGGTCAATAGAGGGTGCTAGGACACCGCCCCACCACTCACAAGTTGCCATTTTACCTTGAATAAAACAGACATTTTTGTTCATAAAAACAAAAAAATATTTTGAAATATGTGGATTTTATTCAAGATGTGCTAGATAATTATTTTATAGTTTGTGAGTTGAGTTGTTACGCTTATCGAATTTTTCTGATTGAAGACGTATTTCCGCTTTTTGGCACAAAAATCTTTGCCCATAGACTCTCGTCAAACGTTGTACATGCACAGTAGTTCCTCTTCAATACAAGAGAGGACAATTTGGGGTGCAGGAAAACTGCACCCCAAATTGCTTTGGACTTTCGTTTTGTCAAATAATTACATACAGTATAATTCAAGTAATTCTTATTAACCAGTAGAGTTTGTGTAAACTTGTTTTTTTTTTGTTCAGATGTGGTGATTGGGATAAAGTGACTTGGGTCTCTGCCTGTTAGGGTTTTTTTATTTATTTTTTTACCGTCAGCTCTAACCAGTATTTTCACGCAGTGAGTAACAGTTTCTTGCTGTATTTTATAAAATAAAAAAAGGCAGTTATGGTATGAAACTATATTACAATTCAATTAGTTACACACACATACCTGGTGGGGAGAAGAACAAAAAAAAAAATCGGATCATAAAAAATTTTTATGTTAAAAAAAGAAAGTTATGTTGAGATGAAAACTCTTGTTCATTACATTTTTCTTCATAATTGCAACCGATACAAGTATTGTATTGTATTCGTGGTTGCAAAACTTGTTCTGTATATAGTTTGTTTGTTATCAAAACCATTGATTTGAATCTCAATGCTGATGTTATGTGAATAGTTTTCTAATCAGCAATAAATATAAAAATTTCTGATCACCCCATATCAATTACATGCTTAAAACCACATATTGGTTAAAGCCCCGCCCATTTCAAGATACCCAATCCACTCCCAGTTTAGGCACTGCCCATTTTGAGTACAGATACAGATCATTCGTATGATTAACAGAGATAATGCTGTACTCGCTCATCACTATATTTTCTCATGGTCTGAATGGTTTAAATGGAGCTCTAGCAGGAAAGCCATGTGTGAGCAGAGTCATCCTACCCTGAACCAGTACCTCAATAGATAGCCCAGTGTTTCCTCCTCTCGATAGCAGTCTGTGTTGCAGCAGAACTGTTGAAGCCTCTGACTGAACTCAAGCTGTCGTCATAGGATAGTCCCATTAAGAAGACACTCAGGGTTGTCCACATTGTTAAGAAACAGACAGCTTTACATACAGATAAGTTAGCCAGTTAGTTTGCCTTACACTGTAAAACAAAATTTTATTTTACATAAGTCCAGCTATTGCTACTATTCTTCTCATTAATTTGGCAAAAGGCGGGACCATCGTTAAACAAAATAAGAATTGTAAACTAATTACGAGTATATGTTCCACTAATTGCTCTGGGCAGAAACACCTCAAATTTACAGATTTTTACCGGTGCTTGGGGAGGGACTTGATGAACAGCCAACACCGTTGGGCTCAAATCTTTGTGAGTATGTGAAGTGGGGTAATCTACAATAAGGTTGTGGTTAGAATCAGGACTGAAATATGTTTCATTACTTCTTAATCTCCGCCATAACTGAGTGCATTTTCTCCAGTTTAGTATTAGAGTTACACCTCATTTGAAAGCTAAGCCTTACAAAACTAGCCTAAGCATTGTCCTCGTTATGTTTCACCTTTTTATTTGTGTTTTCATCACATTGTGTTGCTTTTTTGACATATATTGGTCATTTTTTTGCGGCTTGATCATTGTTATATTACACACACAAAAAAAAACACATGAAATAAAGCCAAATCGCAATAAAAAGCAATGAAAATGGGATTAATGTGCAACAAAAAGCCCAAAGAAAAAATGTGGCCAAAATGAGTAAACTGTGATCAGAAGAACAAAGAAGAGGTTTAGATTAGTGTTTTAGTACTTTGCTTTCAAATATGCTTTACACTGGGGTCTAAAGGCTTTAAAAATTTTAGATTTGTGTAAAATTTGAGAAAATGGTCTGTTTAGTTGGGGGGTTAAACACTTCTTGGTACATTATATTTTTATAAGCACTGACGGAGTCCCTGTGGAATTGTCTCTTTGCTTGTCACACTTGATTTCCAAGAATTCTTTCCACATTAGAGACCCGTAATATTGCAATTTAGACCTTTCCATACAGTTCTTATGATAAGACTGACCAGCCTCAACCAATTACCTCAGGCTTTAAGACAAAAGGGACCATTAGAAAAAATGGCCATGAAAACTGGGCCCTGATGAGGTTGCTGCCCTTACTCATAGGTGACAAGGCGCCAGAGGGTGAGGATGCCTGGGAAATACTCTTCAAAGTATTTGAAGAGTATTTGAATACTCCTCAAAGACATAGTTGAATTTGATCTGGCAACAACTTGCATAGTAGAATCTGTGGACATTCTCCGATACAAATTGTCAGAACACCGGCAGAATACTTTGGACCCACTTGGAGTCTTTCTAAGAAGTCTATATATCCATATAATAGGAGATAATGAGGCAACAATCTGTGTGAGTAAATATAAATCTATTAATTAAAAAAAGAACTGTCACTTGCAATTTCTTTTTAAGAAAAAGGAGTAGTAAAAAATCTATTTGGAATGAAAAATAATTTGATATCTCATTTTGAAACCATATCGCCCAGTTCGACTATGAAAAAGCCAATAAAGGAAGGTCTATAGCATTTTGGTGGAGAGCCTTCTGAGCAATTACAGCCTAGAAGGCATCTAGAGTGCATTTCTAAAAAAATCTCTCAACTCCGTGATGGCGCTTCAGCTGTGGCTGGGATTATTTGTGTCTTAAAAAACAAGCCCACAGACAGGGGCAACACTCAAGGCGAGTCAGTGTGTTCATGGAGTAGAGCTGCAGCCTGATCTGTGGGCTTTGGCTGAAAACATTTCAGGTCAATAAGATCTGAGTTCACAGAGAGAATAAAATCACCAGCAGACAGAAATGCTGGATCAGATCAATGTTACATTTGAACAAATGTTACTGCTGCTCTTTAAAAGCATTTAACAAAATCTGACCACCGAAAAAACAAGTGTGAATTGGCAGGGTTTTAAGTCGGCTAACGAACGGGATTCATTCACGGTCTTCAGCTGTGAACTGTTCTTAAAGGGTGTTTCCCCACTTGGTTTGGGCGGAAGTAAAAGTTTCTTGTTGGTTGGGAAAGTTACCAGCATGTCAAAACAATGAGCTGTTTGTGAGAGTGGGGCTAACCGGAATGTCAGCTCGTCAAAAACTGGAGAAGAATGGGATGAGTCAAACACCGGCTTATTGACATGAAACTGTGAATCAATTTCTTGTCTAACCAGTTGTTTGTCTCCACTGCTTTGGCCTTTGTAGCAGGTTTGCAGATCAACTGAAAGAGCATGTCTGGATGGTAAGCCACCCACTAAGAGTACAATGTGGAGGTGGCCACCTCAAACCCTGCGGTCTTGCTTCTAACCCAACAGGACACCAATACATTAGCCAGCCTATCGGTCGTTGACTCTGAGCAATAAATTCATCACAGAAAAAAATTCAGGTGCTTCTGTTTAGCTGTCCAAATCCAATGTAGCACAGTCCTAAAGGGACAGTCTTAAAGTGAACTTCTCTGAAAAGCTCATAAGGAGGTAATATCTGACCTGCAGAAGAAAACATTGTTTTTTTTTATCTAGTGTAAAACCTCATTAGTTGGCCAAAGTGTACCTCTAAAACATTTATAAAATTAAAGTTGTAGATGTTTGTGTAGATACTATTTGTGAGCCTTTGAACTTTTGCTATATTTAAAAGGTGTGGTTACTTACATCAGAGTATATTGATCATTTACTCAGGATATGGAAGTGAAAAGCGGTGTGCCATGAAACATAGAACAGAACATGTAGAGGGTTTCCAGGGTTAGTAGTTTAGCCGTTGAATTAAGATTTACACGGCTCTCTTACCTGGCTAATAGTTATCCGGCCACAGACCTTAATCAACGCAGGGTTAGTGTGGACAATAGGGGGGTGTAGACTAAATAATTATACGTTTAAGGCATTATCCGGCTTAGTGTGGACGTGGCCTTAGTTTCAACTTTCACGGGTCAGACCCAACATGCAAATGAGGTGAGCTCGGCTCCCAGCATCACCCCAGAGACCAACAAAGCTCTTCTCTCACAGACTTAGACTAAGCAGTAGATGTTATTGTTTTGGCAGTAAACACTGACCAAAGGATGAGGGAGAATTCAGTTAAAGTTTGGAGGTTTTATTACATTTCAGATGTATTTTAATCATCCAAAAAGCTGTTGTATTATTTGTAAAATAATTCAATTGAACTTTTTACACTTTTAGATATATAAACAGGCACTTATGCTCTAAGAAATAATAGAAAGGGAGAAAGTGATTAAAAGTAGTTAATATTGAATATCTGAATGGGCTTTTTTTATTTGTCTTCATATTGTCCCCTCTCTTATAGATTACAGTAAATAGTGCTTAGAACCCCCCCCCCTCCAGTTAGCAGGAATCTTTTTAATAACAAAAAAGTGAGAAAAAAGTGCCCTAAATCCATATTTAAAGTTTATTAACATTCTCAATGGTAACATTGCTCAAATATATAGTGTAAATTACAACACACTCTTAATGTGTTATTGGCGGCCTGTTTTAATTTGAGTTTTTGTGTCAAGCTGTCATTTTAATTTTTTGTAGTTTTGGTCATGTTCATACTCTTTTTAGTCTAGTCAAGTTTCATTCAAACAAAAGTGAGCATTTTAGTCTCATTTTAGTCAAAATAATCAATTACTATTTTCATTTAGTTTTAATAGATGAAAACTAGTTGGGAAATTAACTGTAAGATCTGGTTTTCAAAGGAAAACAATGTCCAGACGATCGATGTTAAGTTAATTTGACTTTACTGCATGTTGTTGCGTATCGTGTACAACGCAATATTGCCAATATGAAAAAAAAAACAAAAAAAACACACAGTATCTTCTCTGAATCAGCCTTGAACAAAACCTTGACCAACAGGTGGAACACCAGTACTGTCTAGTGGTACATCTGGTGCATTCATTTGAAAGTAAAAAAACAAAAACATGTTCAGGTTTAATTTTAACTTGTGCTATTAAATAGCTTATAATCATTGACAAATGTAGACCTGACATGAATTGTACCATTTATGTAATTTATTGTTATAGTTATTTTCATCTGTAATAACTGCACGTAAATGCATGAACTCAATATTTGTTTTAAGTAGCTTACACTTATACAATTTTCATGAATTAAAACTAGACTAAATGTCATCAGTTTTGTTGAATATTTGCTATTTTAGTCTCTTTTTAGTAATGCAATTCTATTTAACCCAGTCAGTGTAGTATAAGTACCTTGCAGTATAGACAAAATCCAAACTTTCTTTTAGCCAAATCTATTTCAAACAAGGTTCTTATATTATTGTTATCTTAGTTTTGACTAACGTCAATTTCTTTAAAAACATGAGAACTTTTAAACTGCTACTACTGTATGAAGTGAATTTGTGCCTACTTAGACATGTTTGCTTGTCGAACTTAGTGCTTACCTTAAAGCACTCACTTAGCACTCATAAAATGGTGTCATGATTCTACAATCAGCTCCTCTCACTCCCTCATTATCACCCGCACCTGTCTTCAATCTCTAGCCACTCACCTCCTTAAAACCCGTCACCTCCCTTCAGTCAGCGCCCGATCATTACAGGAGTTCATTCCCGATGTACACCATCACTGTGCACTTCAATAAACAACCTTGCACTCTGCTTCTGCGTTTGGGTCCATACCTTCCACCACACTTCACCTTCCAGCCAAAGGCAGAAGTCCCGCCGCGCTAGGGCTGTTTCTGGAAGCGGGGAGCAGAACAGAGCTCCCGCACCGACAGCCAGCATGGGGGCTCCGGCCGTGAGCAATCCTCCGCTCACAGACATCCCACCATCAGTCAGCAGCCTCCGTCACAGTCTGCTACCTCACCACGCCACGGGAGATGAACTGCCCCTCGGATGACTTTTCGGAGCAGCAGATCGGCCTCTGTGAGGCACAGTCAGCGTACTGTCCTTCTGACATCGGGTCATGGAGGAACGACCCTTCCCCACCATCTGGCCGCAGAGGTCGGCGCTGTCGAGGCAAGCGTGCTTCCAGGGTGGAGGAGCGTGTTGACAGCACGCTAACAGCTGTTCTCTCTCCAATCTTCTCATCACCCGCTCCTCCCGCAGTAGTCCGCTCATCGTTGGTTCTCCCTGCTCCGAGCTGTGCAACGGCTCTGCCTTTGTTGTCTGCTTCAGCCTGTTCAACCTTCTCCATTCATTCCTTGTTCCCATAGCCAGCAGAGCCCCTACAGTCTCTGCCAAAGCTATTGGATTTCCCGCTGTCTCCGCCAGAGCTGCTGGATTTACAGCTGCCTCCGCCAGAGCTGCTGGATTTGCCGCTGCCTCCGCCAGAGCTGCTGGATTTGCCGCACCCGGAACCAGGCGAAGTGCTAGAGCCGGACATCATTGTTGCAGCAATCCTCCTGGCCATCACAGCAGCAGCCCTTCGGCACCTGATGTCTCCTTATGGGCAGCCCGGAGCTTCCTGTGACGACCAGGAGGGACCTAATGCCAGTTTGCAAGCCTCCTCTCTCAGGTCCGCCGGCCACAGAGCGACCACCTTCACTAGCCAGGTTCCTTCGTTCCCGTCAGTGGGAACCAACCAGATCCCTCTCTCTGCGCCGACGACCAGCCAAGCTTCTCTGCCGCTGCCTCGTCTGCAAGAGAAGACCGCCGGGCCATCCGCCCATCTCCCGTCCCATCAAGGGACCTCCGTTCAGCTTCCCGCTGGACCTTCAGGTCCCCAAGAGAAGACCACCGGCCCGTGCGCCTGTCTCATGTCCCGTCAAGAGACGTTTTTCCAGCCTCCCGCTGTACCTCCAGGTCCCCAAGAGAGGACCGCCGGGCCATCCGCCTGTCTACCGTCCAGCCAAGGGACGTCCGTTCAGCTTCCCGCCGGACCTCAAAGGTCCCCAAGAGAGGACCGCCGGGCCGTATGCCCATCTCCTGTCCCGTCAAGGGACGTCTGTTCAGCTTCCCGCCGGAACTCCAGGTCCCCCGGAGAGGATCGCCGGGCCATCCGCCTGTCTCCCGTCCAGCCAAGGGACGTCCGTTCAGCCTTTAGTGCTTTAGTGGTCAGCTGATCATCTCAGCACGATCATTTATACTGTAATAAAGCCCTGCAGTGGGCCACTAACATTATTCCGACAATACTTGTCAAGATGTTGCAGGCACACTGCATGTGTCACGATGTGGAAGACCCACTCCTCTAAATTTAAAACAGAAAACATGCTTCGACTGCTGCGTTGCGCTCTCACAGAAAATACTGAAGTGTAAATACACTATTATCCCAAGTTTCAAGTTGCAGAAGTCTCCTGGATTTATATAGCAGCTCCCTGATGGCCACAAGTCAGACAAAATCTCCTGAAATCTAGAGCAACAGAAGCAAGTGGTTAAAGCTTCATATAGCTGCAGACAAAAAAAAAAAAATGATTATAAATCAAGATGCCTTGAAATTATTCTTAATCATTTATAATTTTAAGTTTCAGGTAACAGGTCTATTTGACCGGAGTTTCAAACATTTGTCCAGTAAATTGATACACAGAGATATGAGTCTTTGTAGCCGGGGTAGTATTTATAAATTACAGTTTTTTACCAACCACTTAAAAATCTGTTTTTTGTTTTTTTTTAAAACAGTGCGTCCACCAGCGCAATTTTCATCCAGTCAGTATCCAACTTTAAAGGCCAGATTACAGCTCTACTCTGAATCAACGTGTGATTCACAGATGTGATTTAGCTGTGACTAATAATGGTCATCTACCATTAATAATAAATGAAACTGTGAAGCAATAATTTTTTTTTTTCTATTTTTATTTAAACAAGCAAATTTCACACAGCACAGCAAACCAAGAAAAAAAAATCACATTTTGAACGTTTTTTTAACGGCAATAGCCAAGGCGCTGTGCCTCAGGGTCAGTCTTGCGGGGACTTCTCAGTCTCTCATTTATTTTGTTTCTGACTCTTTGCCACTGGTCCCCAGACAGGTTAGGGAAGCGCTTTGAAACCTGTTGGTGGACCCGCTCCTTTATAATTTGAGGCAGTGGACTTTTTCCGTTTGAGCCGCTCCAGAATGATTTCCCGGCAAGGAGCAGGTCCAAATGTAATCTTCGAGGGAATAATGGATCGAAAATACTTTGAAGAGACCATCATTAAAGAACACGCCGCACCATACATAAGGACATATTTTGGGTCTGACCATCGCTTCTTCCAGGACAATGATCCAAAACACACCGCTGCTGGAGCGTACATGGCGTCTGAGGGGATCAACTGGGTGAAAACTCCGCCAGAGTCACCAGACTTTAATCCCATTGAGGTTGTTTGGCACTCAATGAAAGATTTTATTCGGAAGGAGGCTAAGCCAGGTACCAAGCAGGAGCTTGTTGACACAAGAGTCAATGTGAACTTTTGCAACAGACTTATCACAGGACTGTCAAAAGTTGTGAGGTGTGTTATTGAAAACGAAGGGGGGCACAGTGGAAAATAAAAGTTCTGGTGGTCATGTTTAATAATAATAATAAAAAAAGTAGGCCTACCGCACTTCTTTTCCATTTCCTGTTATGTTGTTTAAATAATAAATGTTCACCAAGCGGCAAATAATGGTTTGTGTCTTTTGTTTTTGCCTCAATGTCACGGAATGAAATAAACGGAATGAAAATAAATAAAAATTAAAATGGTGTGTGCAATAGGGATTCTCATCCGCAGAACATCTGCTAAGATGGTGACCATAAGTTATCGTAACAGTAACGAGGCTACTTTTAGTAAGAATTTTGTAGAGTGCTTTTTAACAGAGAACAAGAGTACATACTGTACATAGGATGTCAGGGACTCATTGCCACTATAAGTTAATACAAGTCAAATGTTCATATAGAGTAAAGCAATAATTTTGTGGACGGACTGAACATAAACAATCACTAGTTGAGAGCAGAGCGCCGCCATGTTGCATCTCATAGAGCATTCTCTGCATTCTTACTGGATGAAACGTTGACTGTTCATAGGATTGAAAGGATATATCAAATTTAGTCTAAAAATAATTTTGCCGCTATATATATATATATATATATACTTTTGTAAGATTTTAGGAACTTGTAATGTAACGTTGGGCCTAAAGGGCAAAAATTTTCTGAACAGGGCTTACACATTCACACATTTAATAGTCACACAACACTGTCTGGCTAACCTATTGTTATCGCTGATGATCATCCTGAATGCAACCCCCAACTTAACAACACACCATAGACTCCAGATCATTCACACCTCCTAAAGAACATTACCATCTCCAAGCATCCCCCCACCAAGCTTTCTTGACCATCCCTACAGTATGTAACCATGTCTATTCTGTTGTTATTGTAAATATTTCACAACTAATCTGCTGCAATTATCCAACAAGGCACATTTAGCTTTGTCACCATTCAAACCAATATGTCTAACCCATTAGTACAGTGGTTATCAACCTTTTTTTCAACCAGATGTGGCTAAAACAACAACGCACCTGTTTTAATTTTTTTTCTTTGTCCCCGCCCTGCAGACGCACACACACACACACACACACACAGACACACACTACTACCACCACAAATTCGCTGAGTGCTTCACTGACCAGAATCTGACCCGCACAGATCAGAGTCGCATACAAACGCAGTGTTGATACAATGCATTTTGGACAAACAATGAAGCAGAAAACAACTCCGTTTCAAATTATTTAATTTAATATGAATTTCACAACGCTTTATTTTAGAATGTTTAAGTAAACTAATGTTTAAGTTTACGTTTAACGATTTCAGACCATCTGTGAATGCGTCTGCTTTCTACAGCTCCTGCTGACAGCAGATCGGGGAGAGAAAAAAAAACATTTCTTTGCTCAGCTGTGTGAATTATGAGGGCAGATATGAGACGAGTGGACAGGTTAGTTGTTGTTGCTTTGGTGTTGCCTAGTTACGGCAGACAGTAACTGGCTTTGAGTAATAAAATGCCTGTTTGAGACCAACCACTTGTCGTCCTTCTAAAGTTCAGTCGGAGCTACATTCATTTATATTTTTCCAAAATTATTTGGCGACCCCAGGAATTATCTCGCGACCCCAAGGTTGAGAATGGCTGCATTAGTATATGCTCGAAATGAAGAGGCTACCAATGTTATTTTTAATCCCTTACAGATTCCCAAAACAGCACAATTTTCACTATGAATCCGAAAAAACAAACAAACAAAAATCCATTTAATTTTTCTCAATAATTTGTCAGAATAATACAAACTTATACATTTAAAACAGATTGCTTGAGTAATGTACAATTAATATATAATATACACAACAACGTAATTAAGAATTTATTATAAAATATATAAATTGATAAATATGATAAATACGCTATTACGTTGTTTTTGCGTTGTGTAACTCATTACCATCTTCAAGCATCCCCCCACCAAGCTTTGCTCCCCATCGCTACAGTATGTAACCATGTCTATTCTGGTGTTGCAAACATTCCGTGGTGAGCCGAATAGTCATGTGATTGCATAAATATTATAAATAGGCTATTACGTTGTTTTGCGTTGTGGAACTCTGTCATTTTCATCCAACAACAATAACATAAAAAACCACGAGTTTATCACAAAATTAAAGGAAAGTACATTAGGTTAAAAAAAAGATATACTTTAGGTTTCTTAGAAATAAATCAAATTGTTTACAGATATGACGTTTAAGGCTACTTGTTATAATGTTTTATAGAACTCATTTGGTGAAGTTTGGCCTGTGTTAGGAGAACTTTAGTTTATGGAGCCTATGATAAACTTTGACAATAGAAGAAGCAGGTTAATTACAAAAAAGTGAGCAGTTTGTGTTGTTATATCCAAAATGGTTTGCGCAACCAGCTCTGCTTTTTCTTCAGTGGACGTGCATACTGATATAACATCATGTCGATGAGAATTCTGTGAGAGAAGCGCCATCTCCTGGTCATACTCTGTATTTCAATTAATGGGTGGATCTCAAGGAACACATAGCTAATATCCTGGCACCTCTGGTAGGCAACACCCCACACCACATCCAAAACCTTGAGATAACCATGACCTGGATGAATGAGAATATTCACAAGCTTATTAATGGGTGGAGTTTCAGTAAAACTTTGACACTCCCAGGAGAAAGAGGGGGGGCCACTCCATCCACTGGGATTTGGAGGGAACTCTGCCGTTAATGGGCTGGAAAGGGCACGCCATTCGTCAGGCGTTTACTCTGAATGGGAACTTTTAAACTGCTACTACTGTAGTCTTTTCTCCCCTTTTTATCTTTTGTCACAATGCATGTCAATGCTGACAGCCAAAGACCACTGAACATGTGATCTAAGGCGGCATTACTTAGTAGTGAGATGTGTATTACACAGGTATCTGTAAAGGCTCTGTGTTGGACTGCAGCAACGCAATTATTTTTTTGCAGTGAAAATGAACTGGCCAATAATTGCTCATGCCTAACTTTGCATGTTTCAGGATGTAAATACTTTCATCATGCAGTATTGGTTTATTTATAGCACTTCAGTCATGGGTTACGTCCTTGATTGCCGGTGATCTAATCCTTATTTGGTAATAGTTGGAAGGCAGAGGGAAACAATGTTCTGAGTGGGCTTAGAAGCTTAGAGACATTTCAATGAGTGGGTACATGGAGTGTGATCCCTAAAATAAAATAAATTGTACGATTCTAATTACTACGTCTTGGAAAGGGATGGTGGCAACATGTAATTTGAGGATTTTACTTCATCCCATATATGTATAAACTGCGATATCCTTTGCTCGCCTTCCTCCAACTGCTCTATAGTACAGTATCTGCCAACTCCATCTCCGAAATTGGAATAACGCCCGGTTGTGATGTTGCTCGACATAACGGGAACATTGCAACCGGAAATGGTCTCTCGGGACACCAGTCATCATGATTACAAATCATGTATGATGTAATGTATATTTGGCAAAGCTAGACAGTTATGCATCCGGTAGGCAACATGGAGGCATGGGATTTCATTGCAACTTCTAACATTCTGTCGTAACCAGCAGATTAAAGTACTAAAAGCATTTACATTGGCTTTTAAAACCATTTGTTCCCTTTTGATGTTCAATCACACTAAGACCACAATCTTTTCAGTTGTGTTGTATACAGCCCTCCTTTGTAAATCCTTTCTCTGCAATTAACATCTAAGTACATCTCTACTGCTTTGCAACAGTAACATTTTGTCCCTTTCATCTTTGTAACAAACTCAAGATCAGTGAGATCAGATAGAGATAATCTTGCCATTGTGTCTAAAGGCGTGTTTTTACTAAAAGAACTTCAGGGTAATTTGACCAGAACTTCCCAATATCCGCATGTCTCCACTTCATTGGGCCAGGCCGACGGGACCTTTTTCGGGGCTATTTCATGAACAAATAGAGTACCTGAATTTATGTACTTGGAATGGCTTGATCAAATCAGATCAAACAGAAAAACAGCAACAAGCTTTGCTTCTTCAATGTCAATCTCTTATTTATTTCCGCAGCTGTGGCGCCTATTTTTGCTGATCAATGACAGTACTTGCGGCCGAAACAGTCCAGAGGATGTCTTTTAGCTGATTCCTGAAGAGTGACGACTGCATATGGAGACAGGGTGGCTGAGAGAAAAAGTCTGCTTAAATTACACTGAAGTTTCGATAGTGGAAAAACACCTTACAGTACAACTCACCCCAAAACTCAAATTTTTGTTGATAAACTATAAATGAGTGTCAAATAGTGCTGTGTACATGTCTGGTCATTATTTTTGGTATTTTAGTACATAGTAAAAAAAAAATATTATGCACCAAAAACCATTAGTGGACTGCCCTTTTCTAGTTACAGTGCACTGCCCTGCACTTGAATTTGAAAAAGGGTTTGCTACTGGCTCGGCTTGGGTTTCTGACGTCAGCTTGGATTTCTGATGACAGCCGTCCTGCTGATTTGGTGTGTAAAAGTAGCTCAGTCTAGACCTCGATAGCAAGTTGGCAACTCATGAATGAGCCCAGAACGATACGGCTCAGGGCTGCTTGCCTCCTTTACAAAACCTTCCTCCCTTTAGTTTCTTTCCTCTAAAAGAGGTGGAGAGAAATTCAACATCATAATTGCCCCCCTCTGAGGCAATGGAGCCAGCGTCGCTATTGCTTTGCATCTTTCTGGCTGTTTGTGTGTGTCCCGCTCGATCCCGCTGTAGAAGTGCAGGCAGTCATGACATTTTCCAGCGTAGACCACGCCAATCCCAACTCCTCGTGTTCAGGGAGGCAACACCTCATTATAAGGCATTTTTCAAAAAGAAAATATGGGTGGAGTTTGATTCTAGTAGGGGGTGACTAACTCTTTAAAGTGGATTTAGGTCTAAACTTGGACTGCGCCATTCTAACAAAAAATATACCTTGACCTAAACTTCTTTATTGCAGCTCTGGCTTTTCACAACAGGCTGGCACACACTACAGGATAATTGGGCCTATTTTTGTCCCCATCTCCACCTTATGATCAAAGTGAGAAAAGGCCCGATTGTCTGGCGTACAATATGCAAACAAAATTGTGTCTGACTTTCCTGTGGCATGGTGTGTCTTTAGATTGATGAATTACAAACCATAAAGATTGATAATGCGAACTGAAGTAATGATTTTTTGTCTTGTGAAGCGCCTGATGATCATTTCAATAACAGTTTGCATGTTTTATAATGAATTCTGCTTCAAGTCTGGCCATTGTTATGTATGCACACCTTACAGTTTTGAAACGGTGCACTCAAGCATTTGGGATTTTGTAGGAGCAATAACTTTTCTAACTGCCTTAGTTTACCCAGAGAATAGAATACATAAGCGGGAGTGCAATTTGCACAGAGATGGAATTAATATTTCATTTAGGGTGAAGTGGATTACGAAACTGAAAAATGCATGCTGCCACAGGAGCACCAGACTGCCATCATATGACAGACTTGGTTGCCTAGAAACTGCCGCAGTGTTGAATACAGTTGATAGTAAATTATCAAAACATCTAATTGCTTAAGTTTAAACACTTGATCTGAGTGTACTACTGCTCCTGCACTGAGTCGAGAGTGAAAAGACTGCTCTGGTAATGTCTCCAACACAGGGATTCCTGAATGCTCATATAGCCATCCATCCTTTAGCCAGCTGTTGTGTGGGCAGTTGGTTTCTGAGCTATTTATAGCAGCCCTGGACAGCTGCCTCACAGTCAAATTGTGTCGTCAGCAAAAATAAGTATGTGGGCCACAAATATGCAATTATTGGGTCCTCAGTGATGAGGTAAAATATGGGGCTCCTGACCTAGTCATTTTCACAGCTCCCTAAACTTGTTTCTTACTCCATCTGGCATCGGTATTGTGTCATTAGAACAGTTTTGATCAGAAATTTCCATACAAGCATGAGCATGGATGTCAAAGTAATTTGGGTTTTAAGTTTTTTATTTGGGCTGCTTTTTGATGTAAATCTGCTTTTATCCAGGATGACATAATTAGGCACCATATTGGAACATGCGATGATGATATCAGTAAAAATTGCAATTACAACATCAGGTCTGATAAATTTACATTTATATCATTCTTTTATTCTCATCTGTGCATCCAATACTCTGTGTAACCTTCTGCATCTAGAACACTAAAAGCTTCTTTGATTCTAATAATCTATAGTGATGATCCAGCAGGCCTTCTCCTGGATCTTAAGCCCAGTAGTGGAGCAGCTCACCCCGCCCCACTACAGCCTGGTTGTGTTTCCGTTGCTATTTTAGGAACATAGGCAAGGACATGGGTGGGCTCAGTTTAAAAAAGTGAGTTAAAAAGTCCATGATGTCTGATTCTTCTACGTGGACATCTCGAAAGATAATAATACAAAGTAAAAATAATAACATGCCATTGTTGCCAGCTGTTTATTTGGGGTCATTCTGGCGCTATTGTGAGTCACAACTTCATTTGCACACCACCAGGCCAATCCGTGGCTACCTCTTCATAGGTTGGTGTGAGAGTGACATCACTTTACTGGACAGATCAGTCCATAGATGATTGTGTAGGGTCGCCTCAGCCCACTTCGGACTGAGACAGAGGTAATCTGAAGTAAGGCGTCAGTTCGTCACATACAAAACCGGTGGAAATACCCCTTTTCCACTAGGGACGGCTTGGTCCAGACTGGGTCAGTGCATTCCCACTACCTTTGTCTGGGGCGAGCGAACCCCTTTGTCAGACTACCTCTGGCTTGGTTCAAAGCGTGCCGAGGCGAACCATCTATCAACAAATTGGTCCGGTAAAATGATGTCACTCACTCCTACCTCAGTTTATAAGTGGAACAACTTGCACAATCAGTGGCTGCAAAATACTCTTGTGTTGCAGGCAGCAGCACAGAGTCACAACTTCCTTCTCCAAAGCGAACAGAGTACAGGGTGATAGGTTCTATGGAGGAGGGGAGCGGCGCCATATCGTTATGAGCCATTGTCTCGTTCTCTGACCAGAGCACCAGCTGTTGTAATTTCTACACTGTTCACCTGATTAGGATTTAAATACCCTCAAATAAAAGCTGACAGTCTGCAGTTAAAGCACATCTTGTTCGTTTGATTTGATATCCATTGTGGTGGTGTATAGAGCAAAAAATGTTAGCATTGTGTTGATGTTCCAATATTTATGGACCTGACTGTACATAAAATAATTACTGGAAATATAGTTAGTTCTATTATAGACTAATTTATACGGGTTATCAACAAAAAAGTTTCATTTAGGGTGACTTACTCTTTAAAGATGTTTAGATAATTAAAACTATTTAGAAATATGTACAGAATATGCTAAATAGACCAGAGAGAAATATGTGAGTATAAAAGAAGAGGGCAGAGAAGGCAGGGTTTAAGCTTAAGGTACTTTTTTTTTTTTTTGATTGCAATTTATCAGCCATTATATTGGCTATTGGCTTTTGCTACTATTTTATATCGGTATCGGACCCCAAAAAATCTATTATGGTCGGGCCCTAAACATGAGCAGACCTGGTGTGGATCCTTGCTTAATATCTGGTACTGGGGAGAGCTGCTGTGCCTTCCTCTGGAGTGAGAAGGGGCGTCCATTGCGGTAAATTGGTATGTTTAGCTGAGGGATAGGGGCTGCATGCAGAGAAAATAAGACAGTCACACTGGTGTGTGGAGACTGTAAGTGTGCCCCAGCCTATTGTGAAGGTAAGGACGGAAGGATCTAGCTAGTGTTCGTCGACGGAGAAAAAAGGTAACCGGCTCCGGTCAGTGAATTGTTAGGCTAGCTAACTAGTGGGTGATACCTAATCAATGAAGCAAGAAAAGGTGATTGAATGGCTTTGCGTAGGCACACATGACTCTTATAGAGGCATGTGAAGTGGACACCTCAATCACCAGCTAAGGATTGTCGTAATGAGATAAGTGTATCTGAGGAATCTGCAGAAGCACCATGGGCGTAACCGCCAAAGGGTACGCTTGGGACATGTCCCCCGCACTTTTTGTGTCAGTGCCCTCTGTCACCCACATTTTTTCAGCTGTTACTAACGTTTAATGTGTGGTAACATATTTTTACAAGCTGTCTTTAAACGCACCTTAAGTGCACACACGCTAACGCAGGCATTGTTTGAACACAAACAGGTGCTGTAAAGCACCTATGCAAACCAGCCAGACGCTGCAAAAGGCAAACAAGGTGTAAGTTAAGTTTTGCTGTTGCATGAAGGTTATATTAGTTAAATGGTAGCAAATTAATATATTGTTTTAAGATAGTTAACAATAACCGTGTTACTTCTGTTACCTTCCTTGCTGGTTTCAGTAGTTCAACGTTTCAGTGCAGAACTTGTGCTCACTATTGATATCCACTTATTAGAGAATAATCGTTAATGGCCTTTTTAATAGAAAGATCTGAGTAAGGGAGGAGATTCAATTGCTGAAGGAAACCAGGCCAGAGTTATAAATGATATTTCAGAATTTCTGTCACACTCCAAAATACATTTTTGTCTGTATTTTATTAGGTAAAACAGGATTTATGCACAGCTGAAACTTGAACAATTTAAATATTCTGCAAAAGTTCATTTATTTTACTAATTCAACATAAAAGATAAAACCAATATATGATATAGACTCATTAAATGTAAAGCAAGACTGTTGGTCCCCTGGTGGAAAGCAAAGTGAATGAAAGTCTGAAGCAAAAAAAGTTGTTTTCTGGTCTGCTTTGCTTTACTCCGTGAATCACATATTATGTACTGCAATTTAAATGATAACTAATGATGTGAGGTGCAACTGGGATTTTCATGTGAATTGTGATTTAGTTGCTTGTAAAAATTTGTAATTAAAATGACTACAAATCAGAAGTTGGCTAGCACTAGAAATATCCAGCAAAACCTTGTAGAAAATATCTCACATGCTGGCGCTCACTCCACCAACTGTGTCTCCCCCAGTATAGCTGCCACTTTCCATATGGTCAGATTCATAGTGGTTTTCTCTACATGTAATGCTACTTACATCATCCTGGAGGAAGGATATTAACCTCGCTAAACTCAGCCAGTTTTCTTCTTCTTCAGTTGTAGTCTGTGTCAAACCAGGTGGGCATGGCAAGGCCTCACACTTATGGTTCTCGCCAACATGTCCAACATGTATTAACCTTAACATTGAAGGTCACAATTTTCAAGTTCACAATATTTATGTAAAAAAAGTGTACGTTTACACCCTATATTTCGAGATCACAATCAATTTTTTCTTTGACGTTGAGCTGATCCTGTTTAGACCCCACAGACCTGTTCAATAACCAGATAGCGTCTCCCACTTCACAGCAGGTTAACAAAACAGATTGAAGCCACTTGTATCACAGAGGGCTATATCACTAAGGACAAGCAAATTGCCCAAAAAGATGAATACCTTTGTACTGTGCTTCCTTTCCAGTGTTCCCACTGGGGTAATGGAGACAATTCAAAGCGAGAGCATTGGATCCTTCTTTGGCTGTGATGCAACTGAAGCCACCAAATCAGCTGGATGGCTACAGCATCCTCACAAGGACTAGTTCTAACCACCTCCAAAAACATGGCTAAGATCTGTTCTTCCAACATGACAGAATCAGTATGATTCATGCAGAGACAACACAACCTCTGGGACAGATCAGATGTTTAGAGAGCCGCTTTTGTTGCTGCTCAACACACTGCCAGGATTGACTTGTCATTTCCTCTGGCAGACTGTGGATGTTGATGGAACACATACAAACACACACCGCTGTCCTCCCCCACCCCCTCAAACAATAGCAAGACTTAACAGGGCTCAATGGTGACTCGTTTCATGTTAATGCCTCAATCCTGTGGTCCCTAACACCACCAGCTGAGAGGGCTGCACCTGTTTGCAGACAAGCTCCACAGCAACACTCAGCCTGGGACAAAAGATGAACAACATCTATTTCTCCAACTACAAGAGAGCAAATGTTGATTCCTCTGTACTGTCAGTTTTAAAATGCCATTCCAGTAACATCTAAATATTTAAAATATAGACCACTGACAATGGACATTGGAGCAATAAAAAATGTAAGTGTTTACCATCCTGAAGACATGCAGAGAAAACAGCCGGAGATTGGAAAAGAGCAATGTTCTTCTTGATCAGCATGATCGATAATAAAAAGCCAGCGAAAAACTAAACATTTGTGATATACTGTACCTAACGGTTACATGAGAACCTCCACATTCTTCATATGAACCCTGCGACTAGGTGAAAAGGACTTCAAGTTTGCTATTTGCAGTAAGAATGAGGTGTCTAAAGAGAGATAGAATTTATTTAAAAGGAAATAGTATGCTCTATGACATCTCCACCAACGTTTCCTGATAATACCGAAGCTTAAAGGACTACAGTAAAGTTGCTCTCTTTCTAAAATACTTTTAAGCTGTTATCCTCCATCGGTTATTATAGTTTCTAGAATTTCACTGCTCAGGGTGGCTGCATGTTGGAGTGACTGTGTTAGCAACATATTGACTTTTGGACATTGCTTCCCCCTTTTTCTTAGGGAAGAATTGCATTTTTTGGACCTTTGTGCTTTGTGGGGTTTTGTCCTGTGAGGGTGGAGGGATTTTAGGTGTTGATATTTCACTTTTTGCTCATTTGTTATGATGCGTAACCATGGCAACAAGGTGGTGTACAGCCGGGAACAGTTGATTAATATTATTGAAATATTGTTGAAATAATACCTCAACGGAAGCCACAAATCTCTGATGAGTTGAGAAGAAGGAGGCGCAGATGCAGAGCAGGAGCGCAAAGGAGACAGAGAAACACGAAATTCAAATCTCTTCCATCAATCATAATGGGAAACGTGAGATCACTAGCTAACAAGATGGATGAACTCCAAGCCCTGACAAGGGCTCAGCCTGAGTATCGGAAATGCTGTGTTATGTGCTTCACCGAGACATGGCTACAGGATTATATCTCTGACTCCAACGTCTCTCTGCCAGGCTTTCTGACTGTACGAGCAGACAGAGCGGGGAAAGAAAAGGAGGTGGAGTAGCAGTGCTTGTTAACAACAGATGGTGTCATCCAGGACATGTTATTGTGAAGTGTTGTCTCTGCAGCCCAAATATTGAACTCTTGGCAGTAAGCTTACATCCGTGTTATTTACCAAGAGAGTTCGTCAATGTTATTTTGGCAGTTGTTTACATTCCACCTGCAGCCGTTGCTGATCATGCATGTGATGTCATCAGTTCTGTTGTCGCTAAACTACAGACCCAGCACCCCAATGTATTTGTGGCAATATCTGGGGTGTTTCTCAATGTCGAGGCGCCTCGCTTTCGGTTTGGAACAGACTTACCTCACGTGACCGCAGCTGCCGGCTTACGCGCTCTGTTTACATTCCCGCCCCTCGTAGTAGCATTGTAGCATAGTAAAATTACTTCAGCCACGGAACTGGAAATGTATAACGAGCGTTTTACCTTTTTTAAATTGTGTATATGTCGGTTAAATCAAATGTGTAAGCGAATTAGTACCTGCTGGCCACCGAAGCTGTAACTATCAAGCAACTAACCAACCATATATAACTGCTTTGGATCTAAGCCCAATGGTTAAAATTAGTTGACTTACATTTAAAATGGAAAATGTACCCCCCCCAAGTAGCTGCTGCCGGCTCCTATCGCTCTGTATTCTGAGAAATTTTTGACCGAGAGAAGGCATCAAGGCACGTCTAATGTGTCCTTGGTCAGTTAGCTAAATGGCTAAGAAACAGAGAACAGATTCCTCAGTAGCACATGGACATTGGTACACGCCTTTTGCAGTCCCTGATGACGTATCTCCTAGGCAACCGGGGCGGGACCAAGGCATTAAGGCGAGGTTCCTGGGTATTGAGAAACACCCCTGGCAATTTTAATCATGCCACACTCTTCTACACTTCCAACATTTCAACAGTTTGTCAGCTGCTCCAGAAGAGAAAACAAGACCTTGGATTTGTTTTATACAAATGTAAAGGATGCTTATATGTCCAAACCAAGATCTACTCTGGGACAATCAGATCATAATCTTGTCTTTTTCTGCTCTGAACATAAACCACTTGTTCAGAGGCAACCTCCAACAAAGAGAACTGTTAGAAAATGGTCCCATGATGAAGGTGAAGAAGCCCTGCAGGGTTGTTTTAAGTCTACAAACTTAAAACAACTTTGCCAACCACATGGAGAGGACATCAATGCCACGACTGAGTGTATGACTGACTAGATAAACTTCTGTGTGGACATCATCGCCTCCAGAACAGTGAGATCCTTCCCTAATAACAAACTCTGGATCACCACTGAGCTGAAGGAACTGCTCAACAACAAACAAAGAGCCTTCAAGGAGGGAGACAAGGAGTTATCAAGGAGTATTCAGAAGCAACCATACGTCAAGATCAGAGGCAGCAAAGAGGCTTACAGGAAGAAGCTGGAGAACAAACTACAGAGGAACAATATAAGAGATGTCTGGTCTGGACTGAAAAAGATCACAGGCTTTAAGCACAGGAAGGACAGGATGGATGGCAGTCTTGATAGAGCCAATGAACTGAGCACACTCTTCAATAGGTTCAGTTCAGGAACAAGCTCACCACCCTCCTCTCCCGTTTCCAGAGACTCTCCTCTGACCCACACCTGTCCTGTCACACCTCAGATGTTTTATCGTTCACCTCAGTCATGAACTCTACTTTCAAAACTTTGTCTTCAACCAAGTCAAGAAATACTTCTAACCCCTTTATCTCACTCTCCCACCTGTCTGTCTCTAGAAGTCAGGTGAAGAGGCAGTTGGAGAAACTGAACCGGAACAACGCTGCAGGTCCAGATGGTGTCAGCTGGTCTGCAGCACAGGAGCACAAGGAACTGTACTCTCACCATTAATTTTCACTCTGTACACATCAGACTTTCAGTATAAGACGGAGACTTGTCATCTGCAGAAATAGTCAGACGACTCTGCAATTGTCAGATGTATTAGCGATGGAGAAGAAGCTGAATACAGAAAGCTGGTAGACTGCTTTGTGGCATGGTGTGGAAACAATCATCTTACCTTGAATCTGAACAAAAGAGATGGTTGTAGATTTCAGAAGAAACAGGCATAAGTCAAAGACTATCTCTATCAAGGGAGAAGAAGTTGAAGTGGTTGAGGAGTACAGATACCTCGGAGTTCACCTGGACAACAGACTAGACTGGAGAATCAACACTGAAGCCATCTACAAAAAGGGACAGAGCAGACTGTGCTTTTTTAGGAAGCTGTCCTTCAAGGTTTGTAGCAAGATGTTGAAAATCTTCTACAAGTCTGTGGTGGAGAGTTTCATTTCTTCGTCCATCATCTGTTAGGGTAACAGCATCAGAACCAAGGACTTAAAATGGCTCAACAACCTGATAAAGAAGGCAGGTTCTGTTCTGGGGACACCTGTGGAACAACTGGAGATAATCATTCAAAGGATTCTTCATTAAATTAAAAAGATTATAGACAACCCTGAGCATCCTCTTCATGAGACTCTCCTACAGCAACAGATTATCTTCAGCCGGAAGCTTCTTCAGTTTCGCTGCAACACAGACCGCTACAGGATATCCTTTCTCTCCACAGCCATCATGGTCTACAACAACTCCTTGAAAAATGAATTAGTAATGAGCTACAACAACACTTAATTTCCCTCTAGGATCAATAACGTATTTTTGAATTGAATTATGAATCATGCTGGCTATGGAATTGCTGGTAGCATTTAGCAAATCTCAGATTTTAGGCTAAGGTCTACATTGGAGGTTATTGATTCAATTTCAGTGAGGTCCACTCAAATAGTAAATCAAGAAAAATACTTTTCACAAATATTGTTGAAAAAGTCAATTTCTGCTGTGTTTGGAAATACTAACAGCCTGGATCAACTAAGTTTGTATCGGTGATAATGAAGCCACCTGCCTTTTATAACTTTCTAGGTTTGAAACATTAACATAAATGTAATGTTTTTAAAGAAAACATGAGCCAATTCTTTGTTTTAGGTAGAATTGTGAACAGCTTGATTAAAAAATATGTATACATTATTTTAGTTTATGGTGTAAAACCTTGAGAGTAGCCACAGTGTATGTATTTATTTAAGCATTGTCTTACGAGCAAGTCCCTGGAGATAAAATCTTTTGTTCATGGCACCCTGGCCAAGAGGCACATTGGTGTACAGTTGACCTCCAGTTTTGCAGGTTTTAGAGTCTACAACCGACTGCAAATACTTGAAACCTTCCGTAAACATGCTTATAAATGCTTAGTTTAATAGTTCAACCATTAAATATACATTAATGTGCATTTATACACACAGTGGAACCTGTCTTAGCCCAACCACAGAGGCTAGCACAAATTATTTTCCTCAACTTCCTCATCTTTTTGCCGTACAGCCAATCAGCACCAATGAAAATGGAGGGTACTCCTGGATTGGCTGTTTTACAACAACCAACCAATAGTAAACAACATTGTAGCTAGGTATTTCATCTTAAGCCTAGTTAAAACAGCAGAATATTTATGCCAATTTTGCCCCGATTTTCCTCTTCTGATAACCACCGACAATCGGAAAGGGTTTTAAGATAATCCTAACAGATATTCATGTCGTGTGGTGTGTTAAGAGCGATCGGGTCTTCTCGCAAGGACGACAGGACCGTTTCGATCGCAAATCGGGGATATCCAACATGTTAGATTGTCTTGGCCCGATATCACAGCATGTGTGGTGTGTTCAGAGCACAAACGAGCATGCAGCCTGTTGAATGTGACGTTTCATTCAATTCAATTCACTTTATTTATATATCGACAATTCACAACAAATGTAATCTCAAGGCACTTTACAACAAAAGTCATTTCAATATAATTATACAAACATTCCAATCGGTTAAGTTTTCTATGTAAGGAATCCCAGCAGATTGCATGGAGTCATCAACGTGAGGTTGTGCCCGGATCATGCAGACTCCAACCAACATTCCTCAGCAATCCTTCATACTGAGCAAGCATGTGGAGAGGAAAAACTTCCCTTTAACAGGAAGAAACCTCCGGCAGAACCTGGCTCAGTAAAAGCGGTCATCTGACACGACCGTCTGGGGGTCTGAGAAGACAGAAGAGACAGCATGGAGGATGCTCGGTCACTTCACACCGATGCTACCGATCCAACAGGGGGCATTATAGTTGAGCAGGATCCCAGACCGGGTGGAGTTTCTATGCAGAGAAAAACACTGAGAGAAAACTAGGTTAACAATTGCAATAAGAGCAGAAAAAATATATCTGGGGAGTAGTAGAATAGAAAAGTAGAAGAGTGAAGAAAAGAGGTCAGTCAGTCCTCCAACAGTCCGAGCCTATAGCAGCAAAACTACAAAAATAGCTAAGAATAACCTAAGCCAGTAACTATAAGCTTTAGTTAAAAGGAAGGTTTTAAAGGAGAACTATTATGTAAAAAAACACTTCCCAAGATTTGGGTCGTTATAGTGTGTGTCTGGTGCATATACAAGCATACAAATTTGGTAAAAAAATAAACATCCATAATGTTTTGAGTGAGACAGGGGTTTCTTAATTGATCCTGCATTCAGTCTCTGATTGAGCTGTTCAAAATCTGTCCAGCTTTCTATGTCACAAGCCAGAATATTGTTACATATCTACACCCCCTCAGAGCATTCTCTCCACCCAACAGGTACAGAAGTAAATAACAGTTACCATTCAGATTAGGAAACACCATGTTCAAGCATCATACAAAATGCTCAGTTTTTGGCTGGTCAAACAAGCTCAAAACACTTCATCAGGTCCCAGTCAAATAGGACAGAAGAGCGGCATGGGTTGACTTTATTTTGGATGGTAAGGTTGTTGGTGCCAGACGGGTCGGTCTGAGTATTTCAGGTTTACAAAGAATAGCGTGAAAAGGGAAAAACATCCAGTATGCGGCAGTCCTGTAGGCAAAAATGCCTTGTTGATGCTAGAGGTCAGAGGAGAATGGGCTGACTGATTCAGGCTGATAGAAGAGCAACTTCTGGCGTAAACAGAATGAGAACATGGATCCATCATGCCTCGCTACCACTGTGCAGGCTGGTGTGGTGGTGTAATGGTGTGAGGGATGTTTTATTGGCACACTTTAGGCCCCTTAATGCCAATTGATTATCGTTTAAAATGCCACGGGCTACCTGAACATTTGTATGGTGTTCCTAATAATCCTTCAGGTGAGTGTATATTTTCATAACTTTAAGTCATTTCTTAAATAACAATTCAGAAGTATCTGAATTCACTGACTATCAGGTTCTCAGGAGATTCCCCTCAGGAGATTCTGGTTCAAATGTTGGTTGAACTACTTTTCTTTTTTTTATGGTTTAATTCCCTTTTTTTGTGTATGGTTGAATATTTTTTTGTAAGGTTAAACTACTTTTTTGTGTATGACTGAATTCCTTTTTTGGTATGGTTGAACTACTTTTTTTGTATGGTTAAACTACTGAAGCAGCCATGTCCGTAACTATCAAAAATAGTGGTAACAGTCATTATGTTAGTTGTTGGGCGTGAGCAAAGATTCTGGAAGCGTTGGGCATGGCCAAGGTAACAGCAGCTCATGTAATATGTATTGAGCAGCAGAAAACAGCACAATCTGCAAGGGGCTGAAACAGAGGGAAATAGAGGTTGGTAACAATTTTTTCCTACAAACTATTACTAGCAAACAACTTCAGAAGTGTTTTTTGGAAGTTGGAACACAGACTTATTTTGAATAGTAAAAAAATTCAATAATATATCTCCTTTAGGCATAGTGTTAAAAAATAGACTCACGGACTAAAACTGGGAGCTGGTTCCACATGACATGAGCCTGATAACCATCAGATCTGCCTCCCATTCTACTTTTAGAAATCCTAGGGACTACCAGCAGACTTGCAGTCTAAAAACTAAGTGCTCTGTTAGGAACATTATGGAACAATAATTTCTCAGATGTTCAATGCAGCTTCTTTATTAAGGGCTTTTATATGTAATGAGGAGGATCTTAAACTCTATTCTGGATTTAAAAGGGAAGACGAGGTAAAACAGGAGAAATGCGATTTCTCTTTTTAATATTCATCAGAACTCTTGCTGCAGCATTTTGGATCAACTGAAGGCTTTTAATTGCATTTTGTGGACTTCCTGCATGGAATGCATTGACTAGTTTCTCTACATCACTCCTGGACAGGATGATTCTAATTTTAGCAATATTCTGGATGTGAAAGAAAGAAATCTTAGAAATCTGTTTAATACGGGATTCAAATGTCATGTTTTGGTCAAACATTACACAGAGGTTATTTACATTATTACCAGAGGCCAAATTAATGCCATCCAGATGAAGTGATTGACTTAGGAGCTTCCTTTTTAAAGCTTCTGGTCCAGAGACAAGAACTTCTGTCTTGTCTGAATTCAAAATCAGAAAGTTAAGAGTCATCCAGGTTTTTATGGCTTCGAGGCATGCTTGTAATCTACCTAACTGATTGGATTCATCAGGTTTTATTAATAGATATAACTGTGTATCATCAGCATAACATGTTTGGGAGAATGCCAGTGATTTTATTTTTCATATAATTTATTTTATTTACGAAGAATCCCATAAAGTTATCAATACTGAGAGAAGGGGGAATAGTTGGCTCAACAGAGCTATGACTGTGTAAATTTGGCAACTGTACTAAAAAGAAACCTAGGATTATTTTTATTTACCTCGTTCAATGACGAGAAATATGCTGTTCTACCTTGTCGAAGGGTGTTTTTATAAAGTTGTAGACTATTTTCCAGGTTAGATAGCTATCATTTAAGTGTGTAGAGTGCAATTTTCCCACCAGTTTCCTAGTATTCTGCTTTAAAGTATGAAACTCTGCACTAAACTAGGGAGCCAACCTTCTATAGCTGATTACCTTCTTTTTTAAGGGGGTTACACTGTCTAGCACCAATCGCAGTGAGGAAGTAATACTTTGTACCAGACCATCAATTTCTGAAGGGTTAGTGTTGGAATTACTGCCATCCACTGTGGCATTCTGTGACACATAGGGAAGCAAAAATGAAACGGATTCTTTAAAACTTGTTACAGCACTGTCTTTTAAAGTCCTACTGTAATGAAATTTTCTTTCAGATCTGGGAACGTCGGGTAAAGAATATTCAAAGGTTATCAAAAAATAGTCAGATAGGACTGGGTTATGTGGGAGGACTGTTACTTCATCACACTCAATGCCATATGTCAGTACAACGTCTAACGTGTGCCGACCAGAGTGAGTGGGTCCTTTCACCTTCTGAGTAGCCAATTGAGTCTAAGATAATATTAAAGGCAGTTAGGCTTTCACTTTAAGTGTCCCCATTAATATTGAAATCCCCTACTATAATTGCCTGATCAGTGTTTAATACTGAATCAGATAAAAAATCTGAGATCTGGTCAAATAATTGAGAGTAAGGGCCTGGTGGACGATACAAAACCACACACAAAAGTGGTTTAAATGTTTTGCAGCTTGGATGAGGAAAGCTAAGGATTAGATGTTCATTATGTTCAGGGAACAGGGACTGCCACCCACCCACTACGCTATAGAGAAAGTTTCCCGTCCACTATCCAAAATTAATGAATTAAAAGTTAATGCTACTAGAGCAAAGTATAAAAATATAAAGATAAATACAACTCTGACTGAACAGAAAAATAAATCAATTAAATGTGGTTTACTAAACATAAGATCTCCATCCATCCATCCATCATCTTCCGCTTATCCGGGGTCGGGTCGCGGGGGCAGTAGCCTAAGCAAAGAGACCCAGACCTCCCTCTCCCCGGTTACTTGGGCCAGCTCCTCGGGAAGAATCCCGAGGCGTTCCCAGGCCAGCTGGGAAACAAAATCTCTCCAGCAAGTCCTGGGTCTTCCTCTGGGTCTCCTCCCGGTGGGACGTGCCCAAAACACCTCACCAGGGAGGCGTCCAGGTGGAATGTGGCTCGGGCATCCTGACCAGATGCCCGAGCCACCTCAACTGGCTCCTCTCGATGTGGAGGAGCAGCGGCTCTACTCTGAGCCCCCTCCAGATGACCGAGCTTCTCACCCCATCTCTAAGGGAGAGCACAGCCACCCTACGGAGGAAACTCATTTCAGCCGCCCGTATCCGCGATCTCGATCTTTTGGTCACCACCAAGCGTTCATGACCATAGATGAGGGTAGGGACGTTCAGATGAAGCCAACAAGACCACATCATCTGCAAAAAGCAGAGACCCGATCCTGAGGTCACCAAAACGGATCCCCTCCACGCCTTGGCTGCGCCTAGAAATCCTGTCCATAAACGTTATGATCAGGACCGGTGACAAAGGGCAACCTTGGCGGAGTCCAACTCTGACTGGAAACGAGTCCGACTTACTGCTGGCAATGCAAACCAGACTGACACCGTTCATACAGGGACCTAACAGCACGTATCAAGGGGCCTGGTACCCCATACTCCCGGAGTACCCCCCACAGGACACGGTCAAACGCCTTCTCCAAGTCCAAAGCACATGTAGACCGGTTGGGCGAACTCCCACGCACCCTCCAGGACCCTGCCGAGAGTGTAGAGCTGCTCCAGTGTTCCACGGCCAGGATGAAAACGGCATTGTTCCTCCTGAATCCGAGGTTCGACTATCCGTCGGACCCTCCTCTCCAGAACCCCCGAATAGACCTTACCAGGGAGGCTCAGAAGTGTGATCCCCCTATAGTTGGAACACACTCTGTGGTCCCCCTTTTTAAAGAGGGGGACCACCACCCCGGTCTGCCAATCCAAGGGAACTGCCCCCGATGTCCACGCAATATTGCAGAGCCGCGTCAACCAACACAGCCCTACAACATCCAGGGCCTTGAGGAACTCCGGCCGAATCTCATCCACCCCTGGCGCCTTGCCACCGAGGAGCTTTTTAACAACCTCTGTGACTTCAGCACCAGAGACTGGAGAGCCCATCCCAGAGTCCCCAGACTCTGCTTCCAAACAGGAAGGCGTGTCGGTGGGATTGAGGAGGTCTTCGAAGTATTCCATCCACCGATCCAAAACGTCCCGTGTTGAGGTCAGCAGCACACCACCCCCACTGTAAACAGTGTTGGTGGCAGACCGCTTCCCCCCCCTGAGATGCCGGATGGTGGACCAGAATCGCTTCGAAGCCATACGGAAGTCGTTCTCCATGGTCTCTCCAAACTCCTCCCACGCCCGAGTTTTTGCCTCAGCGACCATCCGAGCCGCACTCCGCTTGGCCTGCCGGTACCTATCAGCTGCTTCCGGAGTCCCACAAGCCAAAAAGGCCCAATAGGATTCCTTCTTCAGCTTGACAGCTGCTGGTGTCCACCAGCGGGTTCGAGGGTGGCCGCCGCAACAGGCACCGACTACCTTACGGCCACAACTACGGTCAGCCGCTTCGACAATGGAGGCACGGAACATGGCCCATTCGGACTCAATGTCCCCCGCCTCCCCCGGGACGTGTTTGAAGTTCTGCCGGAGGTGAGAGTTGAAACCCCTTCTGACAGGAGACTCCGCCAGACGTTCCCAGCAGACCCTCACAACACGTTTGGGCCTGCCAGGTCTGTCCGGCGTCCTCCCCCACCACCGGAGCCGACTCACCACCAGGTAGTGGTCGGTGGATAGCTCCGCCCCTCTCCTCACCCGAGTGTCCAAAACATGCGGCCGCAGGTCAGATGAAACGACAACCAGGTCGATCATCGAGCTGCGGCCTAGGGTGTCCTGGTGACAAGTGTATACATGAACACCCTTATGCTTGAACTTGGTGTTCGTTATGGACAATCCATGACGAGCACAGAAGTCCAACAACAAAACACTGCTCGGGTTAAGATTGGGGGGGGGCATACCGCCCAACCACGCCTCTACAGGTCACACTGTCAATACCCACATGAGCGTTGACTTAGTTTTAAACACCGATAAAGTTATTATAGTTGGAGACTTCAATATTCATGTTGATAGTGAAAGTGATAGTCTAAATACAGATTTTAACATTATCTTAGACTCAATAGGCTTTACTCAAAATGTGCTGGGACCAACCCACTCTTGTCACCACACTTTAGATCTTGTGTTGACTTATGGCATTGACTGTGAAGAAATAACTTTCCACATAACCCTATCCTGTCTGATCGTTTTCTGATCACTTTTAAATTCACTCTAACTGACCATTTCAAACCTGAAAGAAAACTTCATTATACTAGAACGTTATCAGAGAACGCTGTAGCAAGTTTTAAAGAAGCTCTTCCAACTTTAATTTCCTCAGTATATAAAAAATACAATAGAAAATAGTGATTTAACTCATGACCCCTCACAACTTGACATTTTAGTTTGTCTGGCAATAGACAAAGTTGCCCCTTGAAAAGGAAGGTTAGCTTTCTGGTTTAATTTAGAGCTACGTACCCTAAAGCAGAATGTTCGAAAACTACAGAGAAAATGGCCCTCCACGCATTTACAGGATTCTTATTTAGTGTGGAAAAATAGTCTATTGCTATATAAAAGGAACCTTCGAACAGCCAGAACAGCATATTTTTCATCTTTAATCGAGGAGAATAAAAATAATCCTAAATTTATTTTTAATACAGTTGCCAAACTCTCACAGGATCATAGCTCTGAGGAGCCAACCATTCCCCCAGCTCTTAGTAGTGATGACTTCATTGAATTTTTGATAAATAAAATACTCTATAGAAAAAAATAAGATAAATGGGAACCTTCCCAAAATGGTTGCTTCTTCCTTAGTTAATGAGGGAGCATCAAAAATGGTTGAACCTAATATATGCTTGAACTGCTTTAATGCAGCTGAACATTCAGATCTACTAAAATTATTAGCTTCATCAAAACCTTCAACTTGCATGTTAGACCCAGTCCCAACTAAACTTTTAAAATGTGTTTTCCCTTTGATTGCTGCTCCAATTTTAGATACAATGAATCTATCCTTAGTAAATGGATATTTACCACAGAAGTTTAGATTCCTGTAATTAAACCTCTACTTAAGAAACCATCTCTTGATCAAAACGACTTAATTAACTATAGACCGATATCTAATCTTACTTTCTTATCTAAAATTCTTGAAAAAATAGTTTACTCAATGGTTACTTGCGGAGTACCACAAGGTTCGGTGCTTGGGCCCATCCTTTTTACTATATATATGCTTCCTATTGGTAAAATCATTAGGCAGCATGGGATAAATTTCCATAGTTATGCAGATGATACAAAGCTGTATCTATCCATAAATCCTGATGAATCCAGTCAGTTAGGTAGACTACAGGGATGTCTGGAAGACATAAAAACTTGGATGACTAAACTTCTTGCTTCTGAATTCTAATAAAACAGAAGTTGTCGTCTTTGGACCAGAAGCTCTGAAAAAGAAACTACTTAGTCAAACCCTTCACCTGGACGGCATTAAATTAGCCTCCAATAATAAAGCAAAGAACCTCTGTGTTATTTTTGACCAAGATATGTCATTTAGATCTCACATTAAAGAAGTCTCTAGGATTTCATTTTTTCACCTTAGGAATATTGCAAAAATTAGAACCATCCTGTCCAGGAGTGATGCTGAAAAACTAGTCCATGACTGTTACTTCAAGGGTGGATTACTGTAACTCTTTATTATCAGGTAGTCCACAGAATGCAATTAAAAGTCTTCTGTTAGTACAAAATGCTGCTGCTAGGGTTCTAATGAATAAAAGAAAAATAGATCACATTTCCCCTGTTTTAGCTTCTCTTCACTGGCTCCCAGTAAAATCTAGAATACAATTCAAGATCCTCCTTCTGACATATAAAGCTCTTAATAATCTAGCTCCATCACACATAAGAGACCTGATTGTTCTATATGTTCCTAACAGAGCCCTTCGCTCTCAGACTGCAGGTCTACCAGTAGTTCCTAGGATTTCTATTAGTAGAATGGGTGGCATATCTTTCAGTTATCAGTCTCCCCTCCTATGGAACCAGCTCCCAGGGTTGGTTTGTGAAGCAGACAACTTGTCTATCTTTAAAACTAGGCTTAAAACGTTCCTCTTTGACAAAGCTTATAGTTACAGACAGGTTAGAGAGGTAGCTACGAAGAGACAGGTTAATGTTAGTAGTCAGGTAGAGTGTCAAAAGCTAGGAAGAGATAGGAAGAGGTAGAGTAGCTAGATAGAGATTGATTAATGTAAGCCAAGTAGAGAGTGTTAGTAGCTAGGCCTCCTAGTAGCTAGGAGACAGGTTAATGTTAGTAGCTATGCTGCTTTAGGCTAGGCTGTTGGAGGACATTATTATAGTCAGTTCCTACTTTCTCTCCTACTTCTCCCCAACTGCATGATGTGCTGTCAATTCGAGCGCTAACCTGTTTTCTCTTCCTACACTAGGTGCTCCTGACCCGCCCTGCTTGACGACCGTGACTAAGATGGCATTCCAGTGGAGGAACGTTCTCCACATCCTGCTACCAACTTCTGCTTCTGCATCAGTTCTGTTGCTCTTTCTGTGTCTCTGTTGCCTTCTCCAAACCCCACACGGTCTCGGCAGATGACCGCTTATGCTGAGCTTGGTACTGCTGGAGGTTTCTTCCTGTTAAAAGGGCGTTTTTCCTCTCCACTGTCGCTTCATCCTTGCTCAGTGTGAGGGATTGCTGAGAAGTCACGACGCAATCTCCTTGACAGTTTGTAACGCGACTCGACACGGCTCGACTCGTCACGTGTTGCTTCACAGTTGCAACTAACCAGAGCGTCTGAGGTGAGTGGGTGCGTCATATGGTGGGCGCCCCCAGAGTACGTAGCGAGAAGTAAACAAAGGCTCGGAGAGGAAGAAGAACAATGGCGACCTCACTAGCGATCCTGAGCTTTTTGCTTTCCTTGCTTGCAGATTTCCTGCTTCTGCTCCACCAGAAGAAGTTGTTGATCACGCTGCAACGGATCGCAGATATTTTTTAAAAGTACTATGTTTACAGTGCATTTAAAACATACACTACTAATTAAAATTAAGGAATAGAAACAAATATGTTTCACTGTGCTTCGGAAAACGTAAGTAGGTCATTCATATTTACAAAAACAAAATACGGCATCAGAACTAATTTGGTTAACTGATAATAAAAAGAACTGTCATACTGAAGATAATATGAAGGTGAATATTTAATATTGTGAATAAAATATACAAGCAGCATGAAATTTGTCTCTTACCCAGACAGTGAGTTCAGGACTTCGGCGTTTTCTCCGTTTCTCTGCTTCGGCCTGCAGGTGAGAGCCATCGGCTATGAACTGCGATCAGCTCCGACTCCTCCTTGATAACCCTCTCACAGCACGGCTCAGCCAGACTTCTGCCAGTCGAGAGTAAAAGGTACTGAGGTCGAGTCCATCCGAGTCGAATTGTACCGGTGGAGAGACACCTTAAGTAGGCTAAGCAAGTGCAGCCAGTCTGGATAAGCAGCTGTGATTTGCCCGCGATATTTATCACGACTTCTACTTTTAACACTGCTTTGGCACCCTCATTGCCCCAATATGTTTTTGTCAAAAAAGAGAAAAGTGGACATGGAGTGTTCCAATAAAAATGGTCAATATCCTATTTTTTCACAGAACTGAATGGGAAAGCTGTAGGTTTGGCGTGTTCACAGCATGTTGCAGTGCTGAAAGAATATAACCTTCGTCGCCACTATGTGAGTTCATGCTGACAAATATGACAACTTTCAAGGACTTTCAAGGCGAAGAAGAGAGAAGGTGAATGAACTGTTGGTGGGTTTGAAAAAGCAGCAGTCTGTTTACTCACAGCCGAGATATCAGAGGCTGCAGTAAAAGCTAGCTACCTCACTGCTAATGAAATCGCTGTGGCTTCAAATTTTTTTAGTGATGGTGAGTTTGTTAAAACATACATGATGAAAGCAGTGGAGATTGTTTGCCCTGAAAAGCAGCAGGCTTTTGGAAATATCAGCCTGGCAAGAAACAATTGCAGACAGGATTTCTGATCTTTCAGTGGATTTGGACAGCCATTTGAAGCAAAAAGTTAAGTCATTTATTGCATTTTCTGTTGCAATTGATGAAAGCACAGCCATTACAGATGTTGCACAACTGGTGATTTTCATCCATGGAGTTGATAACACATTGACCGTCACTGAGGAGTTTGCGGAGTTGGTGCCAATGACAGATACAACGACAGCAGCTGATATTTTCACCGCACTCGTTGACGCACTGGAGAGGGTCGGAGTAGAATGGTCCCGCATTGTCAGCCTTGCTACAGACAGTGCGACTTCCCTGATGAGGAAAAAAGCGAGTGTTGTTGCAAAGTTCAGAGATAAAGTGCAATCTGAAAACGGAGGACGTGATTTTTGGACTTTCCATTGTATTTTGCACCAGGAGAATTTGTGTTCCAAATCATTAAAAATGGATGTCATGAAGGTGGTCATCCAAACTGTTAATTTCATACAATCCAGAAGCCTGAACCGCCGTCAGTTTGAGAGCCTTCTGAGAGAGCAAGACCACATCCATGGCCTGCCACACTGAGGTACGCTGGTTAAGCTGAGGTGTTTCTTTGATTTAGATTAAGCAACTGAACAGTTTATGGAAGAAAAGGGCAAAGCAGTGTTAGAATTTCATTCTGCAGAATGGATGCAGGATCTCGCATTTATGGTGGATGTTACAGAGCACCTGAATAAATTGAATAAACAGCTGCAAGGCCGCAAAAAAGTTATCACACAGTATTACGATAGCATACATTCTTTCAAGCTGAAGCTGTCATTGTGTAAGACGCAGCTTGCCGGCGGTGATGCAGCTCACTTCCCCGTCTGAAAAATGTGTGTGCGACCTAACATGTGGCAGACAGGAAGCGGTACAAAGACAAAATAACGGGACTGTTAAGGGAGTTTGAGCTATGCTTTCAGATTTTTGATGATCTAGAGAAAGACTTCAATGTTTTTTGCTTGCCATTCACCGCAAATCCCTCTATATCCCCTTCAGTATCCAGCTTGAAATAATAGACTTACAGTGTGACTCAGATTTGAAGGCCAAATTTGCCGAAGCTGGCTTGGACACATTTTATCAGAACCGCTTACCAGGTTACCCGAACTTGACAGCCCTTGCTGCAAAACTGTTGGGCATGTTTGGAACCACATATCTTTATGAGAAAGTTTTTTTCTGTAATGAGCATAAATAAAACAAATGTGCACTCAAGGCTCACACACAAGAACTTGAATGACATCCTGAAATTGGCTGCCACTCAAGGATGTGAAACCTGATATTGATGCGCTGGTGACAGCTAAAAGATGCCAGGTATTAGGAATCAAATAAAGTTTATTTGGTAATAATAAACTATTCAACCCCACTTGCTCTATGTTGATAAAAGCTGCTTAAGCTACCAGACAGCTTGGTGATGAACCGCAAATGTACAGGTAGTTTGATCAAGTCTCCTGTGACAGCAAAGTCTCACCGTAAGTTTTGTAAATTGAATAAAATGTGTCTTCTTATAAAGTGTGAAAATGTAAATACATGCATAAATCTATTCCACATGTCCCTTGTAATTACTTCTGTTTTAATTTTAAACCTCATTTGTAATATTTTAAATATAATGTAAGCACCACAATTGAAGACTTAATCAGCCCAATAAATATTCATTGGGCTCATTTATCAAGAGTGGTATCAGCAGTGGGAGTATAATAATGATTCAAATTAAGTTCACGGTCTGATCAAAGTAGCTTTTCATTTAAGATCTAGGTCCATGATTAAAAGGGTTGGTCATGATCGTGGTACTTGGCGGGCTCAACATTTTGAAATCAGACTTAAAATACATGTATACACCTTAGTCCAGCTGGAGTCTAACCAAACTGGTTTCAAAAGCTTGGCTTTTATACCCAGATAATGCGATTGGAATCAGACTTTTCTGCAACCAGCCGCCGCCCACCCCCTCGGGAAGTTAGGAGAGGCGGAAATGCGACCCAGCAATAACAAGAGTAGTGTTATAAGAGGCACATGGCGTCTAAGACAAACATAAGAGGTCAATCAGTGTATGTTTGGACTTACGAAGGGGCGATGCATTGTGACTGTGAATATCAAGCTTTAACTCTGTCTGCTTCACTCCCGGCAGCCTAAGTTTACTGCCTGAATGCAGCTGGTCGCTAACCGCTATAAGGCTAACATATAGTGGCGCATGTCGCCATCTATTGTTGGAGAACTGAAGGTACTTCATTTAATAATCGGATTTACTGAGTGACATGTAAACTAGGAATCTGCTCTCAACAGGGGGCAAGCCTTTAGTTCGATTTAGATGTGCATGTAAACGTACTGATTGTGAGGACCAACCTTTGACAGGCCACCAGCATTGTGTGGACATTAAGTAATTGTGAGGACATTCTGCTGGTCTCAACATGTTCAAAAAGCGACTGTGCTCTACTACATAGGTATTTAGAGGTATGGTGTGAATTAAGTTTTAGTTAAGGTTAGGGTTAGGCATGTGTCACTAATGGTTAGGGTTAGGGAAAGTGTCTCGTTAGGCATAGTACAATCAATGGAAGTCAATACAATGTTTACAGAAGTATAGCAACACAGGAGTGGTGTGTGTATTAGCATGCTTGCTGGTGTACATAAGGTTTCTCCATATGAGTGGTCAATAGTTGGTTTGAGGAGCCACCGATCTACTTCCCAGGAATTAATACAGACCTGGAGGAGATCAGACCCATAGAAATCCAAAGACCCCCGAGCACAGGAACCCCGGACAGAACAATGTAGTGCTGACCATTACCCCCCAGAGAAGAGTAGAGAAGAACACCAGGGGAACATCTAGCAATTATAACGGAGAAGCCGCAGGGGGCTGCAGTGACAAGCCCATGGGCTCCACTGGCAGCCAGCTACGCCAAGGTAAATCTCCACACCCCAGCAGAGACCCGGCCTGAAATCAATCGACAAGGGCCCCCCTCTGGCAAGCTGCAGAGGCCATGGTCATTCGATGGCGACGTGCGCTGCCACTACCCCGACACCCACATCCCAATGCCCTTTCTACACACGTCAAAGCGCCATAGCAATAGCAACATCCCCAGACCAAGCCTAGCAGGGACCTGTACCCCAAACTCAACCAGCTCCCGAATCTCAGTCGGGACCCGCTTTAATGTATACATGTAAGACCAAGACCAAGCATCCATTGGAGATCTGTTGTCACTATACCAACCCAGCAGACCACTCAGGTCCTCGAATTCTAGCTCACTTAACATTCCTAGGATTAGGACTAAACGGGGAGAAGCAGCTTTCATTATATATGCTCCACAAATCTGGAAAAATTTCCAGATGAATGCAAAAATGCTGAATCGTTAGGCTCTTTTAAATCCAAGAATACAAGTCTATTATTCAGACCTGCCTTTTAGTCCTAAATTGTGTTTTTTATAATCACAATTTTTCACTGATTGTGTTTTATCTGTTTTTAATCTACATTCTTTTGCATAAATTTGTTTCTTATACCTTACCTACATTGCCTCTGGGACTTTGATCTTTTTATTAATGGATTATAGTGTCTTATTTGCTTTTAAATTTCATACTCAAATGTAATTTTTCGCGTCAATTACTAAAAACATTTCTTTTAGTGACGATCTGTTTTAATTTTCATTTTTTTATCATGTATTTAGTTTCTTTAGCACTGAATCATGTAAAGCGCCTTTAATTGCCTTGTGCTGAAAGTGTGCTATATAAATAAAATGACCTTGCCAATCAAACCCACAACTAAATCAACCGAGCACGAAACACACCGAACAGGTGATCAAACAAAGAAACTGGACCTGAGCACTGCCAAACCACCTGAAAGCTGCATCCAAACCATAAACCCCCAATATCCCTGCAGTGCATCCATCCCCACCTCAGCCCATGAAAAGCACAATGAAAACCCCAGACACACCCTAACCAGCAAAGCTGCACACCAAAATCACCTACAAATGCATAATCTCCAGGGCCGCTCCAGTCAACAAACCCCCCAAAAATCACAAACTAAACTGCCACGCTTATTTATTAAAGTTATTTAATTTGAGAATTTCATATACCTAATTAATCAACTTGGAAACACTTAATTCAGTTATTTGTTAATAGCTGAAGCTATTTATCCAAGTGGGATCATTTTTTTTTCTGTTAAATTAATTTGGTAATTTTTGTATATAAAGGAAGCATAAAGCTAGAGTGAGCTCTCATCTAATTATAAACGTAAAAAATATTTTTAATAATTCAATAACCAAGTTCCCTCTGACCTACACTATGTCCATATCCCACATCATCCTGTCACAATGACCCTTCATGACACAAAATTAATCTCTTCCTATTTTTATTACACAAGACTAATCAGCAGCTCAGTTTACATATGCTGCGTGTTGGGAGGACAGTGTGTCATATAATTGACCCTAACAGGTTGGAGGCCGAGCTCCTTCCAACGTCAATTTTGCGACAAACTTTAATACATCTTTTGCAATTATGTGTAAGAATGAATCCTTGTGGTCACAGAGAGATCACATCAGACGCAAGCTCCTATTTAGATTGGCAAGTAGCTGAGAAATGCAGGGGGAAAGGCACATGGAGAAGCTTGATGTCAAGCTCAAGGAAGCTCTTAAGCATTGCTGCCTACATGTCTATTAGCTAGAAACACCAATCCAGGAAAAAGAAAAGTTTTGCTGTAAAGGAGTTACGCTTTTATAGTCATGTTTTCGTAGTTGACCTGTGTTTTTAAGCAGCAACAGACAAATCTGAACTCCATGTGTCATTTTGACTGATTAGTATTTACACCTCTTACCAGAAACGCAGACATTTTCAACTTCACACAGAGTATAGGGAACTTAATCAATCAACAACAAAAAAAGATTCCCATAAGAGCATCTGAGCATCATCTTATTCATGGACACCGTGCTCACTGCATCGCATCAAAAGGACTCTGAATGTTGAAGAGTTCCTGAGGCTTAGGAGCGCCTGCTTGGTATGTGGAGGAAATGCAGCATTTGGCAATTAGTTGTTAAAGGATTGCTTATGGCAATCAATAAGATTAATAATTTAGGGAGAATTATTATTAACGGGGCACTTCCTGACCAGTCAGGAACTATTTATAGCCATTTCATATATATATACATATATATATATATATGTATATATATATCTTAGATGAGGCTGAGGTGAAAATCAAGGAGTTTCTTCCTGTTTGAACATAAAACCTTGCCACTATCTACTTACTTTACTTGTCTGCTTAATAACAGACAACCAGTGACTTTCTACAATACAAAAGTTTATTTACAAAAGAAAAATACAAGTATTTAATCACCCAAGCTAGAAACAAAAACTACTGATCAAAAATAAATAAATGACTAAAAATAAAAGAACACAATGAATGGATACATATGTAATAAAAATAGATAGCATAAATTTTAACATCACAGTTCAGAACCGTATTCAGTTTGAACCCCTTGCAGGCCTAAAGCAGGAAGCGTGGGGCTTATTTTAGCATATAGCTTTCGGGTAACCCACGTGGCGAGGTTTGGAGCCACTAAAACATTTATTGAACATTAAACAAAGAAAAGGAACGTCCTGTCGGATTGAGTAACTCAAATTGCAGGATCTAAAGGACTCTGTCTGAAAATTTTTTTAAAACACTGGTTAAAACTTCAGACTGCCTGTCCGTACCCAAACAAACAGCAGATAAAATATTACTCACAGTAGCAAATCACAGTGAAAACACAAAACTTACATCTTCGTTATTGTGTTATTTTCCCCCTATTTTCAGAAATCCTAATTTATTTTTTCTTGTAATTTATTACCTATCAAACCCTGTGTTTGCTTTAGTGCTATCCTATTTAGGTTGGAGTGGTATATGCAAACCTGAGATGTTATGGGGTAACACCTGCTCATAGACTTTACCAGCTGGATCTTCTTTTTCATTCAATATCGCTGTTTTGACTGATAAGACCGAGCTGGTGAGTTTCTAAATGGTTAAATTGTTAAACCTATAATTATGAGTATGTACAGCCTATACGGCCATTAATAGATTTATTTTATTAATGTTTTCTGGTTGTTGTACTTTTGTGTCTTTCAGTTGATTACCTGGCTTCTAGAGAAGGCACAGTTACTGTATTGGTGCCAGTTAATGCTAGTGCAAAAAAAACTTGTAAAAAGTAGTCATTCAAGTGTCTGAGCCTGAGTAAGACTAGTTTCGTCAGTTAAAACAGAATCTTACAGTGGGAGTTTGCTAAGTTAAAGGTGGTTAGCCTAGTAAAAACCGTACGGTTATCCTGAACTAATTTTGCCTCTGCCTAGAAAGACCTTATAGAACGCTTAAAGTTCTCCAGGCTTCTCCATGTCAATGAGGAGGGGCTCAGAAGACGTTAGCCTAGCGGCTAACAATGGCTGCAGTAGCTGACACATTTTACACCTGTCAGTGACACAAAAAAAAAATCGAAGAGGTTATCTCTTGATTAATTACCCACACGATTTCTAAAGTCTGTGCTGAGCAGCTTGGTCAACATCCCACTTGAGACTGGAACTAGGGCTGCACGATTATGACCAAAATAATAATCACGATTATTTTGATCAATATTGTAATTACAATTATTAATCACGATCATTCATCCAGTCCTGTAAAATATCTATTTTTATTGCACCAATTATAAACATACAATGTTATTTTTTGTGAAAAATAAAACTTTAGATTAGAATAGATGATTAATAATGCAAAAAAAACTAACAAAACAAAACTCCAATTATATATTTAAAAGTACAAGCTAAATATGTTATTGTAGAGTGCAATCTCAAAGTGCAATTTAACAGAAACCATCACAGCTTAAACAGAAAAGGCCTTAGACATTCCCTGCATCCAAATCCTTAGTGTTTACTATATGCTACGAAGCAACTATTACAACAGCAAACAATCCTGTAATAGGCATGAAATCAGACTTACTGCTCAACGATTTTGCATGTCCTTTGACCCCTATGACTGTTCTGTTGACCCAGATGTTTACGTTACATTCGCCTGTGGTCCCACCATCCTCTAGCCGTTATTTTTTCTGGTAGGCTATGACTTAAAAACTTAAATGTTTAATTAGTCAAAAAACAATCACAGTAATCAGTAACATTGCTTAACGTACATTTATCCGCCGAAACTGCGGCGGAGTCAATGGTTGACAGTTCGTCTGTAGCCATTTTTAGCTAGGTCCTTCTTCTATGATTTCGGGGCGTCCGTTGCATTGTGGGATAGCGTAGCATCCACCGGCTGCTTACTGTGGCGGTAGTACACTTTCTGCAACTTTCTGCTTACTAGTCAGATCCATAATGGAGATTTGGATCTACTACATTGCTCAAAAACTCCTTTTCACCTGCTACGTAGCAAGTGTAGTTCTGCCATTACGAGTGCTGCGTTGCATAGGTGTGGATTTTATTTGGGCAGCTTAATGAAGCTTTAGCCATGCGTTTACCCCCTGGTGGTTGGCAGACTATTGGTTGAGGCCGTGTGTGATAAAGAGGCACGCAGTGAAGCTCGCATTTTGAATGTAAAAATCGTTGATGATCAGGTTCATTTAAGTGTGGCCACCAAAATCGTGATCACGATCAAAATCCGATCAATTGTGCAGCCCTAACTGGAACATTCCCAAATGCCTTAAAAACTGTGGTCATTAAGCCTCTTATAAAGAAGAGCAGCCTTGATGCCACAGTACTGAACAACTACCGGCCTATATCAAACCTACCATTCTTAGGAAAAGTCCTAGAGAAAGTAGTATATTAACAGCTCACTTACTTTCTCATGTCTAACAATGTGTTAGATACTCTTCAGTCAGGCTTTAGGCCCCACCACAGCACTGAGAAAGCTCCGATCAAGGTGACAAATGATATCCGCATGAACACCACGCAGGTAAAGTCTCAGTTTTAGTTCTGCTGGACCTGAGCGCTGCCTTTGACACAGTGGATCATGGGATCTTACTTCACAGGTTAGAAAACTGGGTGGGAATTTGTGGTGCTGCTCTAAACTGATTCAAATCCTATCGAGGACAGGACCTACTTTGTCGAAATTGGCAACTGTGTCTCAGACAAAATTCCCATGACCTTTGAAGTCTCCCAGGGGTCAATCTTGGGACCACTTTTATTCAACTTACGCAGATGACACGCAGATCTACATGTCACTGACAGCAGGTGAACATGGGCCGATAGATACACTCTGTCACTGTACTGAACAGATCAGTATGTGGATGCAAAACAACTTTCTCCAGTTAAGCTCAGACAAAACTGAGATCATTGTTTTTGGCCCACAGACACAAAGAGAAAGTGTTATCAGTCATCTTGAGTCTCTCCGTCTTCAACCAAAAAAATCAGGTGAGAAATCTAGGGCTAAAAACTTAAGCAGCCACATCAAAGCAATAACATCAACAGCTTTTTACCATCTGAAAAACATTACTAAGATCAGAGGAATAGTGTCGAAACCAGACTTCGAGAGACTTATCCATGCATTTGTCTCCAGCAGGTTAGACTACTGTAACGGCCTGCTCACTGGCCTCTCTAAACGAGCTGTTAGACAGCTGCAGTACATCCATAACGCTGCTGCTTGAATCCTGACAAGAACCAGGAAATACGACCATGTTAGTCCAGTGGTCAGGTGTCCGCACTGGCCTCCTGTCGCTCATAGAATAGAATTTAAAACAGCTCTGCTTGTGTACAAGTTTTTTCATGGTTTGGCACCAAAGTACATCTCTGAAATGTTATTGACATATGAACCCTCTTGGGCCCTGAGAACTTCAGGGAGGGGTCCCCCGGTGGTTCCCAGAGTCAACAATAAACACGGTGAAGCTGCATTTCAGTTTCAGGCAGCTAAAATCTGGAAGTCTTCATGAGGATGTGAGACAAGCCTCAACTCTAGCAATGTTTAAATCCTGGCTGAAAACCGTTCTTTTACCCGTGCTTTGCAACATCTTCCACCAGGAAACTAGTAGTGAATATTTAGTAACTGTAGTTGCCCTAGCGTTAGCTAACCTAATGTTGTGTTTATACTTGTGTAACTGCACAATGTGCACGCAATTTGTCTGCTTGATGTCAACAGGAGTAATTGTGAATAATAACTTAATATTAACAGCAATTAATGACATTCAATTGATTAATTTATTAATTCAATCACGTATGGCACCACTCCTGAGAATCCAGGAGAACGTTAACATAAGCCAGACAAATAGGGGACCTTCTTTTTAAAATATAACAGGGTTTATTAAAAAATGTGAGTGTGTGTGTGTGTGTGTGTGTGTGTGTGTGTGTGTGTGGGGTGTGTGTGTTGCAGAGAGTCTGCAGGGGGTTATCTGGAGTCAGGACACAGGGTAAATAGTATTCACCCTTAACAAGACATGCAGCACAATCCTTTTAAGAGCTCTGCCTGTGTTTACCGGCCAAAGACCAATAAGAATACACTGAGGGCGGTGCAATCTCTGCTGTCATCACTGGTCACAGACCAATGAGGATGAGTTTAGGGCATGCAAAAGGACACTGGAGACGGTTTATCATTTATGGAAAATTAATCCCAACAATAACAAGAAGGTTAAAAGAACATATTTAACTGCTTACCTGGCACTCCGATATCCTCCACCAAAAAAGGTCAGATCTCTTCTCAAGTCTCCAACTCCCAGCCTTCTAGCTTCTTCTAACAGACTCCATTTAGCTCCAGCTAGCGGCTCGGCTTGTCCTCCAACTTCCCCACCCATCTTGTCACTGATTGGTTGCTGCCCCAAAGTTAAATTTTCCTAACTTCATGAAGCAGTTGTGTGGCCGCCTTGAAGGACAGTCCGAGCAGAAGCTGCATTCAGGTGCTGATGCCTGCTGGGCCGACGCAGGCGACTAGTTGTGGCAGCTTGACGCCTACAAACTGCATAGGTACCATAGACTTTGTATGTAATCTAGCTGCCCTGACTATAAAAGGGCATTACTTAACAAAGAAAAGCCCTTCCCATTTGATGCTTTCAGCAATGGCTCCCCATGGAAGAGAAATGTCACAAAATCTTTGAACAGAAATCCTTTCTTTACACAAAAAAGATGAGGGATACAAGGCAAGGCAATTTTTTTGTAAATTACACTTTCATCACAGGGCAATTCAAGAAGATCAGCAAAGTTTTACATATCAGTCAAAACACTGTAGCAGAATTGATCCAAAAATTTAAGAAAGATGGAAGTGAAACTATCTTACAGTAGAAGGCCAAACTGTAGTGACCATTTCCCATGACACCATATGGGGCCCATGAACGAAAAAGTACGCTTAGAATTTGTTAGGACCCATGCTGAAAAAGACGAAGACTACTTGGACTCTATACTCTGGAGTAATGAGACAAATATAACAGTTTTTAGAACTAATGGTTAAAAACTGTATGACATCGTAAAGGTGAGGATTTCAAAGAACAATACATGGTGCCTAGAGTGAAACATGGTGGTGGCAGTGTCCTTATGTGGGGCTACTTTAGTGCTGTTGGTGTTGGGGAGCTGCATTTCATTGATGGAATCATGAACTCAATGTACTGCTCTACACTGAAGGAAAAGATGCTGCCATCCCTCTGCGCACTTGGTTGTTGTGCACTTTTCCAACATGACAATTATCCATAACACACATCTAAAGCTGTTGCATTTCTGTAGAAGAACAGGGTGAATGTGATTGAATAACTAAGTAGGTCCCCTGATCTGAACCCAATCGAACGCAGCGGCAAGTTGAGAATAAGTCATTCCAGCATTCAGGCACTAAAAGAAGTTATTCTTGAAGAACGAAAAAACTTGGATGTTGCAATATGGCACCAATTTGTTCACTCTATGTCTAGAACACTTGGTGCTGTTCTAAAAATCACGGTGCTCATACAAAATACTAGATGTAGTAGTTTTTGTTACGGGGTGTATTCATTTTTGCTTCAAACAATTTTAGTAAAACTGAACATTTTGTGACCCAAGTTAGATTATTAACCTTAATTTCATGTTATGGAGTTAAATAAGTGTTCAATAAAACTCAGCCTTGTGAAAAGTTTAGAAATTGTTCTTTAGTTCATTGAGCTACTGATTAAATTCATACTTTTTAAAGGGAGTGTACTCATTTATGCTGAGCACTGTATAGTAGGGCTGGGAAGTTAACAGGTTAATAGTGGTTAATTAATTACATAAGAAAATGCGTGCTAAAGCAATTAACGCATTGAATTGCAGTTTGCATTACAATCAATGCGGAACATTTGTTTGAGTATGAGTTCTTGGTGCACGGATTACAATGATGCACCCATGAGAGTTTGGCAGGTAGTGTGACCATCCACTTTTCAAGGGCTCTCTGAGGGGGTATCACCGTTTATCAGGGGACCATATTTAAACTGACCAGTGCGATGTTTGCAAAACGACAGCACTCCATGATCCATCCTCCACAAGCAGATTGTTCTGATTTGTTCTGATTGAACAGACAGCTGGCTGTGCGCCGAGTTGGGCCCTGCTGTGTTGCTGCCATGTACATGAAGTCAAAGCCCAAGCTTTACGTACGAATGGCAGCAGCAAACGAGTGGCGGAGGCCATCATTCCCATAGCCGGGATTTGTGTTTCTGTGTGTGAGAAAACGTTAAAAAGATCCTGTAGGTCACATAGACACAGAAACTTTAACAATAATGCTTTTTACTTTTATTATACTGAATAGAAAAAAAGTCTCAGAATATTATTTCAGATTTTTGTTTCATTTTTGTAAAATTAAAAAGTAAACCATCATTGGTGATTGCTGATATAATTTCTAATTTTTGTACTCATTAAACCCCTTTAGAAGTTTTTTTTTAACTATTCTTTCTAACCACAGAGAATGCACACTTTAAAATGATAAAATCAGACGTTTCGGCTGGGCAAAGTGTCACTGAAAAAGCCAAGTGTTCTTTAAAAATCCAAATATGGTTTCCCTAAATGAAGTATCTTTTTTGCTATTATTTTGTAAAATACAACATTCTGAAAATATAATTAAAATTAATCTTCTGTTTTAAGTCCTTTCCATTTTGACCAAGGATATATACAGTTTTTCTTTTACTAGTCTTCTGAATTGACTTACATTTAACTGCATCTTTCAAATATTAAAAGATCTTAAAAGAACAGTATTCACGCCCGTGATGTTTATTTGATTGTTGTCCTCCAAAAGCAATCTGTATTTAAATATCTGTGCTTTCATAGGCAAAAATTGTTGTGCTTCTAAATTGCGATTGACTACAAAAGCCTCTACTTCGATTCACTTTTTTAATCGAATCTATTGAGGAAGTTTGGTTTGAACTAGTTCATTTAGGTTTAACAGTTAAAAAGATGGTGTATCGGTCAGCATACAGGACGGAGGACAAAGGCTTGTAGTCAGCTGGTTTATTCAAACAGCGAAGCTCTGTACTCAGCAGTCTGGAATAACGAACAATTTCCATCAAATTATATATATATATATACAGTATAATATATATACATATATATATATAAATATGACGAAGCTTATTTACATCTGAAGTATTTAAAAAGTTATATGAATGTCACATTCTATCAGTTGGCATATACCTCAGTTTCAACAAAACAAAACAATATATATAACTATATATACAGACGTAGACAAAATTGTTGGTACCCTTCATTAAATCAAAGAAAAACTCATAATGGTCACAGAAATAACTTTAATCTGACAAAAGTAATAATAAATAAAAATTATATAAATGTTGACCAATGAAAGTCAGACATTGCTTTTCATCCATGCTTCAACGGAATTATTTAAAAAATAAATGCATGAAACAGGCCTGGACAAAAATGATGGTACCCACAACTTAATATTTGGTTGCACAACCTTTTGAGGCAATCACTGCAATCAAATGATTCCTGTAACTGTCAATGAGACTTCTGCACCTCTCAGCAGGTATTTTGGCCCACTCCTCATGAGCAAACTGTTCTAGTTGTTTCCGGTTTGAAGGGCGCCTTTTCCAGACAGCACGTTTCAGCTCCTTCCAAAGATGCTCAATAGGATTGAGATCAGGGCTCATAGAAGGCCAGTGTTTTCCTCTTAGCCCTTCTTGGGTGTTTTTAGCTGTGTGTTTTGGGTCATTTTCCTGTTGTAAGACCCGTGACCTGCGACTGAGACCATGCTTTCTGACACTGGCCAGCACATTTCTCTCTAGAATCCCCTAATAGTCTTGAGATTTCATTGTACCCTGCACAGATTCAAGACACCCTGTGTCAGATGCAGCAAATCAGCCCCAGAACATAACCGAGCCTCCCCCATGTTTCACAGTAGGGACCGTGTTCTTTTCTAGATATGCTTCATTTTTCCGTCTGTGAACATAGAGCTGATGTGCCTTGGCAAAAAGTTACATTTTTGTCTCATCTGTCCACAGGACATTCTCCCAGAAGCTTTGTGGCTCGTCAGCATGTAGTTTGGCATACTCCAGTCTGTTTTTTTTAATGATTTGTCCTCTGGCTCAAACAGCGAAGGATGTTCCAATCTGACACTGATGTTCCTTGAGCATAAAGTTCAGCTTGGATCTATTTTGAAGTCCTTCTAGGCTCTTTTGTTACCATTTGGATTATCCGTCTCTTTGATCTGTCATCAATATTCCTCCTGCAGCCACGTCCAGGGAGGTTGGCTACTGTCCCATGGATCGTACATTACTGAATGACATGTGCAGCTGTAGTCACAGAAACATCTAGCTGCTTGGAGATGGTCTTATAGCCTTTACAGTTAACATGCTTGTCTATGATTTTCTTTCTCATCTCCTGAGACAACTCTTTCCTTTGCTTCCTCTGGTTTATATTGAGTGTGGTACACACCACGTCACCAAACAACACAGTGACTACCTGGAGTCCTATATATAGGCCCACTGAGTGATTACAGGATTGTAGACACCTGGGATGCTGATTAGTGGACATACCTTGGATTAACATGTCCCTTTGGTCACATTATTTTCATTATTTTGTAGGGGTACTATCATTTATGTCCAGGCATGTTTCATGCATTTATTTTTTAAATAATTCCGTTGAATTCCGTTTTTTACCTGCTAAATTTTTTTATGAAACACATAAAGTAGGCTTTTAGGTTTGCTTTTTAAAGTAAATAATTTTCAAATAGTTTTCAAATATTTCAGAGGGGCTAAAAATTATTTTTTTTTTCTCAGCTGAAAGAATAGGATTTGAGTCACTCTTTCTTTTAAAATATGTGTTTTTTTTTAACTAAGTTAGGTTATCGCCACTTAAGCTTTTGCATTAGATGTTTGCAAAATGAAGTTAAATTAAAGCAGAAAATTAGATTATAAAAAACGAATAATTAGTTTTGTGCCATGGAAAATTTTCTAATCCTTTTAAATTGTCAACAAAAATTATGCCATTACAAAAGAAAGTCTCCATCTGCATCAATCATTTTGTGATGCGGTGCCAATTGTAGAAAGTTCTAATCTTAAATTGTGGTCAGGGGCCACATGCACGCATTCTAAGAACTCACAGGAGTCTCCTGTGTCAGGAGAGAGTGAGAAATATTTTTTCTCATTTTGGCCGCAGCACAGCTTTCAGTGATGATTTTGAAGCTGTAACTTTGGCTTTTACTGGACCACAAGTAAGACTAGCTTTTCTCTCTGGCTCAAACAGCTGGAAAAATAGCCTTGAAGTAGCTGCCGAAGTTACAGTTGCTTAGCCGAAATAAAAGGAAACTAGACTTGAGGTTGGTCGAAAGAGTTTTTAACCTTTAATAACTCAGCAGATGTAAAAAGTAATTGAAACTTTGGCTTCTGTCAGTCACATATTGACTGTTCTCCTGAAAAATTGCTGCTCGCTGCGGTGTCCGTGCAGGGTGCGCATCACTGGTTTGCAGATTAGGCTACTCTTTTTTTAGTGGTGTTGAGGAAGTCTTAAAGTTTTTTTGTTTTTTTTAATCCTCCGCAACATTTTATTCCATGGTTAATAGTCAAACTGGTTAATCGCGAAACCTTTTCCCTTGTATAAGGCCATCCACCAGCCAATGATATTTTCTCATCGGACCTCCACATATGGTGACATATTTTGAGTTCAAAACGGCTTTAAGTGTTGGAGCTCTCATCTAGCTAAAGCCATGGACACACTACATAAGATTCAAATCAGCTTCACCAATTAAAAACAAGAAGAGGAAACCGCAACAAATAAGGTAAAGAAATGATGGACTATATGTCAGCAGAAGGCATCAAACCTTCGACAGATTCTAAACCACTTAAAAACCACCAGAGGGAGTCAGAAGAAGCGTAACAATGACAAACATGGCATTTTAAAAAAGTTGCCTTTTAGCTTCATTTCAACTTTTTTATGATTTATATTGTGAATATGACTTATCCAGCAGAATAAATTAGGGTTAAAAGGTGTTGCATATTAGCTACTTCAAGCTGATTTGCAATAATCGGACACACAATGAAAAAATTATGAAAGTATTCTGAGCAAGGTAAAAAAAAAAAGTTTTATCAGAACATTTGAATTAATCATTAATTATTCATGTCATGTTTAAAAAGTACGCAACCTTGACCAAAGGGAACTGGAAACTAACAATGTTAAAACTCTTTATTACCCTTATAGGCCTATAGTTAATCTCCAGAACAGCAAACCCATACTTACCTATCAGCGGGAAATTCTGTAAACAATTTGCTGTCCATCTATAATTTAAATAAATAAATATTAAAACATGAATATTTAAATTTTTGTTTTACTAAGGTTAAGTAATTTAATAGCAGTCACCACAAATCTCTTTTCTGAAAGCTGATATGACATTCTAAACATTTTTTTTTCCAATGTGACATGTTTTTTTAACTCATCTACTCATTTTAGCCAAGCAGAGGGACATGTCCCCAGGTTTATGATTTAAAGTTTTGTCTGCACCACTTCTCTTATCTTTTTTTTTAACCAACACTTCCTGCACAACTACAACTTATCAGTATCTGACCTGAATTAAATGAATCCATCCGACTACAGTCATGGTTAGTTTCCTGATGCATCATTTTTCACACAGGGTGATAAAGACTCGCAGTTCGCTGCAAACGTATTCATGGCACGACTCAAGCCTTGTGCTATAATTGAAACTTCAGCTTCTGTCAGTCACATATAGACTGTTCTCCTGAAAAATTGGAGAAAAAATACTTAATGCATGCATACGTTTTTGGTGGGTTTTTTAAAGAGAAAATTGCACTACAAGATGGTTGTAAACTCAGAGTTGTTTTTGCCCAAATTCACGCATGTCTGAGTAATCCTCCTGAATCCTGCTCTCTGTGAAGCTGCACCGCCTTCTCCTAGAAAACGAAAAGTGTCATATATTTTACGTCACCAAGTGAAAACAAGGTGCTACAGGTGTCTGCACCACCCCTGCAGAGAGAACAGCCTAACTCTGGTAGAGTTGCAAACATACCCGTCCCCCTTCTCAAAGATCATAGCTGCTCTGGTTTGAGCAGCTGAAACAACTTTTTTTATTTTGAATCTTACTTTCTCTCTGAAAATGCCTGTTTGACTGCATGGATTAAAGGACTTAATTCAACATTCCTAAAGAACAGCAGCTGGATCAACCAGCCATTTATCAAGCTGCTTACAGTATGTGGTCTTATAACAGGTCCAACATTAAGTCTAGGATACAAGTTAAATTTTATCTCATTTCCGGTGAGAGCTGGACTCCGCCAAGGTTGCCCTTTGTCACCGGTCCTGTTCATAACGTTTATGGACAGGATTTCTAGGCGCAGCCAAGGTGTTGAGTCGATCTGCTTTGGTGACCTCAGGATCGGGTCTCTGCTTTTTGCAGATGATGTGGTCTTGTTAGCTTCATCTGACCGTGATCTACAGCTCTCGTTGGAGCGGTTCGCAGCAGAGTGTGAAGCGGCTGGGATGAGGAGCAGCACCTCCAAATCCGAGACCATGGTCTTGAGCCGGAAAAGGGTAGAGTGCCTTCTCCGGGTCGGGGATGAGGTCCTTCCTCAAGTGGGGGAGTTTAGGTATCTGGGGGTCTTGTTCAAGAATGAGGGAAAAATGGAGTGGGAGATCGATGGACGGATTGGTAAGGCGTCTGCGGGCGCAGTACCGGTCTGTCGTGGTGAAGAGAGAGCTGAGCCGAAAGGCAAAGCTCTCAATTTACCAGTCGATCGACGTTCCTACCCTCATCTATGGTCACGAACGCTGGGTGGTGACCGAAAGAACGAGATCGCGGATAAAGGCGGCTGAAATGAGTATCCTCCGTAGGGTGGCTGGGCTCTCCCTTAGAGATAGGGTGAAAAGCTCGGTCATCCGGAGGGGGCTCAGAGTAGAGCCGCTGCTCCTCCACATCGAGAGGAGCCAGTTGAGGTGGCTCTGGCATCTGGTCAGGATGCCTCCTGGACGCCTCCATGGTGAGGTGTTCTGGGCACGTCCCACTGGGAGGAGACCCAGGGGAAGACCCAGGACCCGCTGGAGGGATTATGTCTCCCAGCTGGCCTGGGAACGCCTCGGGATTCCTCCCGAGGAGCTGGCCAAAGTAGCCGGGGAGAGGGAAGTCTGGGCCTCTCTGCTTAGGCTACTGCCCCCACGACCCGACCCCGGATAAGCGGAAGATGATGGATGGATGGATACCATAATGGTTTCTATTAGCCGTGGTGACCGCATGGTCTGTGTTGACATACCAATTCTAACACCGGGTTCACACTGGCCCCGGAAGCGCCATGGTTAGGAAAATCATGGGTCTTTCTCTGCGATGGTTGACAAGCGCTTCTGCTTAGCTGTTGTTATTCGCTATTTTTTTTAATCATGGGCAAGTAAATACACTCAAAATTATTCACCCCGTTTCTGATACCAGGAAGTTTGTACTTTTTTCATTTAACTTTTGTCGAGACATCATTTATTTTGAGAAATTGCTTTAATTTCAAAATTGACCGGATTGTCTCATGTGTCTTGGTGTAACTTTCTGCCAGAATTTATGTAGATCACTCACGGCTCACGCAAAAAAATAGACCAGATATCAAAATGATGGCTTCACGGTGGAACCCGTCTACAGAGGTTTGCGGCTGGTGTGAACTACACCCAAGGTTAACAAAGGTGCCGAATGGAAGCAATCTCCATTCTGGGTCGCTCTGCAGTGCTTCCTCGGCCAACGAAAACCGATCCTTATACTTGATGACAGGACATTTTCATAAATGCATAAATACTGTAAAAACATGCATCATTTGAGGTTCTAAAAGTCTTCTTGTTGGTGGTGTCCTCCATAGATCTAATTATTTCATGTGCCTATCACAGATTTATATAAATTATTTATTTAGATTTGTGGGAAAGTTTTGAACTGTGTTCAGGACAGGGAACAGTCTGGAGCTCCACTTGATCTACAATGATGTTTTAAAGGGATAATCCATCCTTAAGTAAAGCTTTGTCTCTGGACTAATTCCCCAGAGTTAGTGAGAATAAAGCATTTCGAAACCAGGACAGTAAATGGAGCAGTCCATTTGCTTTAGCTTAAACATAGCATAACAATGTAACTGATGGATGTCAAGTCTGGATGGTTGGACTCAGGCGCAGAGACAGGCTCGGAGAAGTTGTTTCCCATTTTATTGTAAAAATCAAAATCTTCAAGGAAGCACTGAACGAGGAACCACACAAGGGGAGGTTAGACAAGGATCCAGCGAGGACAGACAGGCACAGGGAGGTATATATACAGAAACCAAGTCCACTGGTCCACTGGAGACCAATGATGTGGAACCGGCGACGTGGATGCTGGAGTCGAGGCGGCTGACGACGTGGATGCTGGAGTCGAGGCGGCCAGAGACGAGGAACCATCAGAAGAGGAGGCCAGAGACGATGAGGCCGGCGACGAGGAAACTTGAGACTATGAGGCCGGCGACGAGGAACCTTGTGGCCTTGGCGACGGGGCTGAACCTTGTGGCCTTGGCAACGGGGCTGAACCTTGTGGCCTTGGCAACGGGGCTGAACCTTGTGGCCTTGGCGACGGGGCTGAACCTTGTGGCCTTGGCGACGGGGCTGAACCTTGTGGCCTTGGCGACGGGGCTGAACCTTGTGGCCTTGGCGACGGGGCAGAACCTTGTGGCCTTGGCGACGGGGCTGAACCTTGTGGCCTTGGCGACGGGGCTGAACCTTGTGGCCTTGGCGACGGGGCTGAACCTTGTGGCCTTGGCGACGGGGCTGAACTTTGTGGCCTTGGCGACGGGGCGAACCTTGTGGCCTTGGCGATGGGGCTGAACCTTGTGGCCTTGGCGACGGGGCTGAACCTTGTGGCCTTGGCGAAGGGGCTGAACCTTGTGGCCTTGGCGACGGGGCTGAACCCTGTGGACCTGGTGACTGAACTGAACCTTGGAGCACAGAGAATGCCGGGGCTTGACCTTGTGGTGCAGAGTATGGCGGAGCTTGACCTGGAAGCGCAGAGTATGGCGAAGCTTGACCTGGAGGCGTTGAGTCAGCAGGCTGGAGTGCTGTTGAAGCAGGCTGGAGTGCTGTTGAAGCAGGCTGGAGTGCTGTTGAAGCAGGCTGGAGTATTACTGAAGCAGGTTACTGGACAGCTGAGGCTGAAGCAAGTTGCTGGACTGCTAAGGTTGATGCCGGTCGGTGTGCCACTGGGGTCTAATTGAAGGTTGACGAACGAGAGACTCACAAAGAGGCATGGAAGATCTCCAAAGAAACCTTAACCCAGGAAGCAGGTCCATCTGGACACCCTCTGAGGCGACAGGAAGCAGAGGGGTGATCTCCTGAACACCCTCGGACGAATCAGGAACCCGAGGCGCATCTGTCTGGACGCCCTCAGTGGAGGCAGGAACCCAAGGCGCATCCATCTGGACGCCCTTGGTGGGGGCAGGAACCCGAGGCACATACGTCTGGACGCCCTCGGCGGAGTCTTGGAACGGAGGCGCATTCTCCTGAACGCCATTGGATGAGTCTTCGAGCTGGGGCGCCTTCTCTAAAAAGCCCGCAGTGGAGTCTTGGAGCTGGGGTGGGTTTTCTAAACTGCCCCCAGAGAAGTCTTGGAGCTGGGGCGCGTTTTCTAAAACGCCCTCAGAGGAGTCCTGGAACTGAGGCGCATTCTCTAAAACGCCCTCGGAGGAGTCCTAGAACTGAGGTACGTTCTCCTGAATGCGTCGGAGGAGTCCTGGATATGAGGTGCGTTCTCTAAAATGAAGCTGGACAGTCTCAGAAACAGTCACAGGATTCTCAGGAACCGTCAGTGGAACGTCAGGGGTCTCTAGAACCATCACTGGACCGTCAGGGGTCTCTAGAACCGTCACATGATTAGGAGAGACCTCTGGAACCGTCACTGGAGCAGGAGCGACCTCTGGAACCGTCACTGGAGCAGGAGCGACCTCTGGAACCGTCACTGGAGCAAGAGTGACCTCTGGAACCGTCACTGGAGCAGGAGCGACCTCTGGAACTGTCACTGGAGCAGGAGCGACCTCTGGAACCGTCACTGGAGCAGGAGCGACCTCTGGAACCGTCACTGGAACAGGAGCGACCTCTGGAACCGTCACTGGAGCAGGAGCGACCTCTGGAACCGTCACTGGAGCAGGAGCGACCTCTGGAACAGTCACTGGAGCAGGAGTGACCTCTGGAACCATCACTGCAGCAGGAGCAACCTCTGGAAACGCCACAGGAACAGGAGGAATCTCTGGAACCAACTCTGAGGACCTGAGTTCTGGACCACACCCTGAAGACCTGGGCTCTGGACCACACTCTGAAGACCAGCGTTCTGGACCATCTGTTAGGGACTTAGAAACCGCCTCAGGAACGGTCTCTACAGAGATCTTGGGTTCAAAAACAGTCTCTACAGAGGTCTCGGGCTCAACAAGTGTCAATGGAGTGGTCTGAGAACCCCTTTTGAGATTTGTCTTTCTTCTCGACAAACTAATCATACAGTTAAAAAATATTTTCTACATTCTGGAATTGTTTTTGAATTCTTTAAAAAGTTCCTCAAACTTGTCTTTGGCCACCAGATGGCGCCATCTCCAGCGGAATAGGGGCAAAGTTCCATGGCTGGAGGCACCGAGCAAGGGAACACGGAAGAGGACTGCTGCACCAAGGAGGCCATGTGGCATATGGGCAAGGAAACGCACCGGGGACCGGCCAGTCATACCCTCGAGCAACAGCATATAAAGATTAAACGGGTAAAAAACAAGATTTTTTTTTTTAACAGGAAACGCATCTCCCAGATGTAGATATTCTAAAAATCAAAAGGAGGTGGCAGGGCATGGTCTGGTCAAATTCAATTTCATCACGGACCAGTGGGGTAATAACATTCATTCATAATAAAATATCCATCCAAGTTAAAAAGGTTATTAAAGATAAAAGAGGAAGATATTTAATCATTCAAAGCAGTTTGCAAGAGGAGGAATTAATATTAGTGAATTTATACTCATCAATGAATATGATCCCAAATTGTTTGAAGAACTATTGATAAGTCTTTCTACCTTGGCAGGGCAATTCATAATTGCAGGGGATTTTAACTGCGCTTTGAATACCAGTCAGGATAGGTCCAAGGGAATAGATCAATCTCATACTAAAACAAGGAGTCTCCTACAATATAAAGAGCTAAATTTAATTGATATATGGAGAGAAAGAAACCCAATGACAAACATATTCCTGCTACTCTTCAGTTTTCAAAACATACTCACAAATTGACTATATTTTAAAATCATCAACCCTACAACAAAAGATCCAAGGCTGTGAGTATGATGTAATTGCTATATCAGACCACTCGCCATGTTGCATGATAGAAACGCTAGATTATCAAATGATCCAACAAGATGGCATTACGAGAATATATGGTTACTGGATAGTGATTTCGTCAAATATATAGGGAATCAGATTTACATATGTTTTTAAATTAATAGAACACAGCCTGTATTAGATGGGTAGCATTCAAAGCTTATATGAGGGGGCATATTATCAGCTATACTAGCACAAAACAAAAGAAAAAGAGGGAAGCACAATTAAACATGGAAAAAGGATTAAAAGCTCTGCAAAAACAAGTGAATGAAAGACACAAGCGTCTAGATGAAAAAGAGTTATTAATTTTTAAGGCAGAATATGAGAAATTGTCAACATTGAGGGCAGCAGCCAGTCTACACAGACTATAACAGACTTATTGTGAACTAGGAGAGAAACCGGGAAAGGTTCTGGCATGGCAAAGAAGATTAGAAACGAAGACACCAATTATAAACCTGTGGTCACAAGGGAATAATATAATAGAACCATCTGAAATAAACAATGTATTCAGAAAATACTATAAGAAATTTGATTGCCCTAAAACAGTTAATATGCGAGATATAACAGATTTTTTAAATTAAGTTACATATACCGAGAATACAGAGAGAAGAAAGAGAGGAATTGGAAATGGAGATCAGTGTTACAGAAATAGACTGTGCCACAGATAGTATAAAATCTTCTGATTAAGTTTTAAACAGGGATCAGGTAATTGTAATAGGGGATTTCAATATTCACATGGACATTGAAAGTGATAGCCTTACTGCAGCATTTAATATTATCTTAGACTCAATTGGCTTTACTCAGAAAGTGAAGGGACCCACACATTCTGTTCAACACACTTTAGACATTGCACTGACATACGACATTGAATATGATGAAGTAATAGTCCTCCCACATAACCCAGTGCTATCTGACCATTTTTTTGATAACCTTTGAATTTACTTTACCAACGTTCCAAAATCTGAATTAGAAATAGATGGTCTGGTAAAAAGTATTACTTCCTCACTGCGATTGGCGCTAGACAGTGTAGCCCCCTTAAAGAAGAAGGTAATCAGCCATAAGAGGTTGGCTCCCTAGTTTAGTGCAGAGTTGCGTACTTTAAAGCAGAATACTAGGAAACTGGAGAGTAAAATGGCGCTCTACACACTTATTTGATACCTTTCCAACCTGGAGAAATAGTGTACAACTTTATAAAAACACCCTTGGACAAGTTAGAACAGCATATCTCATTAATAGACGTAAATAAAAACAATCCTAGGTTTCTTTTTAGTACAGTTGCCAAAACTTACACAGAGTCATAGCTCTGTTGAGCCAACTATTCCCCCTTCTCTCAGTAGTGATGACTATGGGATTCTTCATAAATAAAATAAATTCTATTAAAAATAAAACCATTGGCATTCTCCCAAACTTGATTAACTCTCTTTCAGTAAATGAAGCAGTATTAGAGAGAACTGTAGAACCATGTCTATGTCTGTACCATTTTGATTCGGTTGAACTTTCGGAATTATCACAAATATTAGCTTCATCTAAACCCTCAACTTGTATGTTAGACCTAATACCAAACAAATGATTTAGGGAATTGTTCCCTCTGGTTACTGGCCCTATTCTAGACATGATGAATGTATCTTTAATAAACGGATATGTGCCTCAGGAATTTAAGGTTGCTGTAATTAAACCTTTACTTAAGAAACCCTCCCTGGATCAAGATGACTTAGCTAACTACATACCTATATCTAACCTTCCTTTCTTATCCAAAACTCTTGAGAAAATAGTTGCTAATCAAGTATGTGAGAATCTAAACAGCAACAACCTGTTTGAAGAATTTCAGTCAGGTTTTGGAGCTCATCATAGTACTGAAAAAGCACTGGTAAAAGTTACCGATGATATTTTAATGGCCTCAGATAATGGATTTGTGACTGTTCTGGTCTTGTTAGATCTCAGTGCTGCTTTTGACACAGTCAATCATAATATTCTCCTAGAAAGGCTTGATCATGTTGTAGGGATCAAGGGAACAGCACTAGGCTGGTTTAAATCATATCTGTCTGACAGATTCTAGTTTGTTCATATCAATGATAAATCATCTTCAAACTCAAAGGTTACTTGTGGAGTCCCACAGGGTTGTGTGCTTGGACCCATTCTCTTTACTATATATTTGTTTCCAATTGTTAAAATAATTGGAAAACATGGAATGAATTTCCACAGTTATTCTGATGATACATTATATTTATCCATAAAACCCGATGAAACCAATGAGTTAGGTAGATTACAAACTGTCTGAAAGACATAAAAACCTGGATGACTCTGAATTTTCTACTTTTAAATTCAGACAAGAAAGAAGTTATTGTCTTTGGACCAGAACCTTTAAAAAGGGAACTGCTAAATCAATCACTTCATCTGGATCGCAATAATTTGGACTTTGGTAATAATGTAAAGAACCTCTGAATAATTTTTGACCAAGATACGACATTTAAATCTCCTATTAAACAGGTTTCTAAGATTTCTTTCACTTCCGGAATAATGCTAAAATTAGAAATTTCCATTCCAGGAGTGATGCAGAGAAACTAGTCCATGCATTTATTACTTCAAGGCCTGACTACTTTAATTCCTTATTATCAGGAAGTCCACAAAATGCAATTAAAAGCCTTCAGTTGATCCAAAATGCTGAAGCAAGAGTTCTGATTAATATTAAAAAGAGAGATAATATTTCTCCTGTTTTAGCTTCTTTCCATTGGCTCCCTGTTATATCCAGAATAGAGTTTAAGATCATCCTCCTTACTTATAAAGCCCTTAATAATCAAGCCTATCGTACATCAGAGATCTGACTGTTCCATATGTTCCTGACAGAGCACATCGTTCTCAGAATGCAGGTCTACTGGTAGTTCCTAGGATTTCTAAAAAGTAGAATGGGAGGCAGATATTTTAGTCATCAGGCTCCTCTCCTGTGGAACCAGCTCCCAGTTTTAGTCCGTGAGGCAGATACTCTGTCTGTTTTCGAGACTAGGCTTAAAACCTTCCTTTTTGATCAAGCTTATAGTTAGAGTGGCTTAGGTTATCCTGAGCCACTTTTTTTTGTTATGCTGCTATAGGCTTAGACTGTTGGAGGACAGACTGACTAAATTTAGATTAAATTTGTTGTGAATTGGCGCTACATAAATAAAAGTGAGAAGTGAGAAAAGAGCGGGACCTTACAATTAAATAAATAATAAATATAATTAAATTATAATTGAGATATATAAAAAATGTTAATGTAAATGTAAATCTAAGCTCTGTAAACCGCTCCTGGAGATGTTTCAAGAGGCCTTTCCGTGAGGCAGATACTCTGTCTGTTTTCGAGACTAAGCTTAAAACCTTCCTTTTTGATCAAGCTTATAGTTAGAGTGGCTTAGGTTATCCTGAGCCATTTTTTTTAGTTATGCTGCTATAGGCTTAGACTGTTTGAGGACAGACTGACCACTTTTCTTCCCTCTTCTACTTTTTTCTTCTACCTCTCTCCAGATATATTTTTTCTGCTTTTATTGTGATTGCTAACCCAGTTTTCTCTCAGTATTTTTCTCCCCATAGAGGTCCACATGGTCTGGTACCCTGCTCAGCTATAAAGTCCCCTGCTGGATCAGGAACATCGGTCCAGATGATGCTCAAAGTCACAGAGCATCCTCCATGCCGTCTCTTCTCTGTCTTCTCAGCCAGGTTCTGCCGGAGGTTTCTTCCTGTTAAAGGGGAGTTTTTCCTCTCCACTGTCGCTTGTATAATTGTATTGAAACGACTTTTGTTGTCAAGTGCTTTAGATTAAATTTGTTGTGAATTGGCGTACATAAATAAAAGTGAGAAGTGAGAAAAGAGCGGGACCTTACAATTAAATAAATTAAATAAATAATAAATACAATTAAATTACAATTGAGATATATAAAAAATGTTAATGTAAATGTAAATCTAAGCTCTGTAAACCGCTCCTGGAGATGTTTCAAGAGGCATTTCAGACAAATAGTCTATCACCACTCATGAAAAGAGCTCTAATCATGCTGCTGCCCAAACCTGGAAAACCATTTGACAAATACGGTAATATGAGACCTATAAGTCTATTAAATGTAGATATAAAGATTATGTGCAAGCTGCTAGCAAAACGACTGCAAACAATTTTACCCCATGTCATCTATAGGGACCAAAACTGATTCATACTAGGAAGACAAGGGCTACATAATGTAAGAAGGGTCTTAAATTCTATTCATTATACTACAGGGATACCGGATTCAGAAATATTGTCTTTGGACACGGAAAAGGCATTTGACCAAGTTGAATGGCTTTTTCTTTTTAAAGTTTTGGAAAAGTTTGGTTGTGGCGATAATTTTATAAAATGGGTCAAATTACCAAGGAGGGAAGCAGTCATCCACCAACACTGTTTACAGTGGGGGTGGTGTGCTGCTGACCTTGACACAGGACATTTTGGGTCGGTGGATGGAATACTTCGAAGACGTCAATCCCAACGACATCCCTGTTTGGAAGCAGAGTCTGGGGACTTTGGAACGGGCTCTCCAATCTCTGGTGCTGAGGTTGCCGAGGTTGTTAAAAAGCTCCTTGGTGGCAAGGCTCTGGGGTGGATGAGATTTGCCTGGAGTTCCTCAAGGCTCTATTGCGTGGACATCATGGGCAGTTCCCGTGGATTAGCAGACCAAGGTGCTGGGATTACATTTCTGAACCTCCCTGGTAAGGTCTATTCAGGGGTTCTGGAGGAGAGGATCCGACGGACAGTCGAACCTCGGATTCATGAGGAACAAGGACCAGCTCTCCGTGGAACACTGGACCAGCTCTACACCCTCAGCAGGGTCCTGGGGGGTGCGTGGGAGTTCGCCCAACATGTGTTTTGTGGACTTGGAGAAGGCATTCGACAGTGTCCCTCGGGGAGTCCTGTGGGGGGTACTTGGGGAGTATGGGGTACCGGGCCCTTTGATAAGTACTGTTAGGTCCCTGTATGACTGATGTCAGAGTTTGGTTCACATTGCCGGCAGTAAGTCGGACTCGTTTCAAGTGAGAGTTACACTCCGCCAAGGTTGCCCTTTGTCACCGATCCTGTTCATAACATTTACAGACAGGATTTCTAGGCGCAGCCAAGGTGTTGAGGGGATCCGTTTTGGTCACCTCAGGATCTGGGCTCTGCTTTTCGCAGATGATGTGGTCCTGTAGGCTCCATCTGAACGTGATCGACCGCTTTCACTGGACCGCTTCGCAGCCGAGTGTGAAGCGGCTGGGATGAGGATCAGCACCTCCAAATTCGAGGCCATGGTCTTGAGCGGAAAAGGGTGCCTTCTTCGGGTCAGGGATGGGGTCCTTCCTCAAGTAGAGGAGTTCAGGTATCTGGGGGTGTTGTTCACGAATGAGGGAAAAATGGAGAGGGAGATTGATAGACGGATTGGTAAGGCGTCTGCATTTATGCGGACACTGTACTGGTCTGTCGTGGTGAAGAGGGAGCTGAGCCGAAAGGCAAAGCTCTCGATTTACCGGTCAATCTATGTTCCTACCCTCATCTATGGTCACGAACTCTAGGTGGTCACCAAAGAACAAGATCACGGATACAGGCGGCTGAAATGACTATCCTCCGCAGGGTGGTTGGGTTCTCCTTTAGAGATAGGGTGAGAACAATGGCCGCTGGCTGCTCTGCTTTGTGACCGCATACCATGGAGGCCGCCATTGCTCCTCCATTGATGTAGTACCTCCATTTGGCCGCTAGGCCCCCATTGAAAAGCATTGGACTTTAGACACGTTAAAAAAAACTTTAATGCCTGGTTCCCCATTGTTTTAAACTTTCTATGGCTACATATTCTTCCTGAGAAAACGCTGGGCTCATAAAAAACCTGGGCACCAGGCTTGTTTTCGTAAGATAATTTTTTTAAATCTTACATAATTAATGAGGGAGCCGAGCCAAGTTTAGCATCAGAGCTAAAGACGCGGGAGCAGAATGGGCGTGATTACGAACGAACTACACGCCCATACATGCCCCGCGAGGGCAGAGTCTACAGTGAAGATCCCGCCCCTATGCCCTTTTTAGGAACATGCTTCGTCAGACCTGGGGAGGAGGAGTCTGTGAATCCACCATGAATTCCCCCATGAAAGTGTGTCATTCTGGTAAATGGGGAGGAGTGAGGAGGCGCTGTCTATTTTTTTTTTTTACAGTCTATGGGTGAGAAGCTCGGTCATCCGGAGGGGGCTCAGAGTAGAGGTGCTGCTCCTCCACATCGAGAGGAGCCAGTTGAGGTGGCTCGGGTATCTGGTCAGGATGCCTCCTAGACACCTCCCTGGTGAGGTATTCCGGGTACATCCCACCGGGGGGAGCCCCAGAGGGAGACCCAGGACTTGCTGGAGGGACTATGTCTTCCGGCTGGCCTGGGAACGCCTCAGTATTCCTCCCGAGCAGCTGGCCCAAGACAGAAGTCTGGGTCTCTCTACTAAAGCTACTGCCACCGCGGATAAGCGGAAGAGGATTGATGGATGAATAATATATTGCCATAATGCCCTAATGTTGAAGGATATTAAAAAAAATAGTTGTGCATATTTATGAAAACAAATATTACCCACATACATAGCTGTGAATCAGAAGAGTGTGAGTGACTGGGTGTTACAAGGAAAGCCAACAGCAGATAAAATGTAGACAGTGATGTAAAGTGAAATGAACAGACATACATGAGGTAGAACGTGATGAGAAGGGTGAGGGTCTAACGGGGTAAGCTGATTGGATGCTGAGCTGGGTCCACACACAGCAACTCACTTAGCCAGCTTCATCTCTATCTGCTGGCGGATTTCCTGTCGCTCTTGGTCAGTGCGGACTGGGAAGATATTGCGGTCCTCTAGCTCTTGTTTGCTGGGCCTGTTCCTTAGCTTCACCGCCAGCAGCTCCTTCCTCATCCTGCGTGGGAGCGTTCCTGTTGAAATTGAGCACAAACCTGGGTAAACCTGGAAGCTCACCAAGTAAACTAGCTAAAATGTAAAATGCTTGAAAAAATACAGACTACATTTAAAAACGTTCAAATAATTGACATTTTTCTGGCTAAATTAATTTAAAAATTCTGAAACATACAGTGAGGTTCTTAGTTTTTAAGGTACATTTCTAACACATTATTTACGTTAGAGGAAATGCTATACTACAACAATATTTAGAGAATATTTAGAGAATATGCAGTTTATGAAACCCCTTTTTAAAATTCTTAGCCAATAGATGGCCACTGGATCCCAACTGAACAGCTCTGAAAGGTTTGTACTGCCATATTTACATCCTATAATAATCACCTCCTGCATGCATTTGTGCACAAACCATTAAGAGTAGCTTGCTTCAACCAGTGTGCGAATGAAAGAGTGACTGAATAATGCAATTGCAAAGTCCTTTAAGGGTCTCAAAAAGTGCTATATAAATGCAATCCATTATTATTATTAAATATTGAAAATGAATGAAAATATATGAAAGAATTCAAACACTAGTTTCAAATATTGTGGACCCAATGTTGTGATTTATTTCAAGAGCAAATAATTTAGAATAGTGTTGATAAATAAATAGATATTTGCTAAGACTATCACTTTAAAGGAGACAGATTATTTAATTTCACCAAAATTTAGCAGTATGAGTAGTTATTTAAGACTTTGAGATAAGCTACATATTCTCAGTTTCTTGTGTAACAATTAAAACTGCATTACCCATGATGCATTGGACTGAAGACTGTTGAAATTAGTTATGTTCTGCTATGGAAGTAGTGGTAAATTTATGCTGCCTGCAACATCTCCATTTCGTAGATTAACTAAAGCTGGAGTTCGACTGCAATTCAGTCTTGCCTCATCCCTTTTCTGATCTAGTTTGGTTAGGCTACAATACCCAAACCAATCACAGGGGCCTGTTTTAGGTCAGGTTCAAGGCTTGACTATTTAATCAGCATCAGAATCCCCCATTGATGTTTTTTTATTTTTTATTATTCATGATTTTTTAAATTAATTTTTACCTACTAGCCTACAAAACTGTACAAAAGTTGATAAAATATTATTTTGCTGATCCAATGAATCTGTTTTTCAACTTTTATCTTAACATTGATAGTAGGGTTGTAAGAATACATCAATCTAAAAGAATGAGTTTCGTCGTCATTAAAAAATATAGTAAAGAGAGTAAATATTTTTCAAATCACAAACTATGTGCAAACGAACCTTTATTCCAGTCCATGATTGACTAGCATATATATTGTTGTTTCCATGTCAGTCTCAATTATTTTGGTCCTAATACAATAAGTAGCAGCAAAAATGCTTGCTCTGTGTTGTTTTAAAAGTTTTTAAAGGCTAACTGGTTAGTGCAGAAGTATCCTGTTCAGGTTTTAAGTAGCCCTTTGGTTTAGTACAGATGCTAACTATAATTATTAGCAGATGTGGGTAGAGTACCCAAATATTGTAGAAAAAGTAGCACTACTTCAAAATATTTTTACTCAAGTAAAAGCAGTGATAAGTCATAAAAATATTACTCAAATAAAAGTAAAAAGTACAGCATAGCAAAATTACTCTTAAAAGTATTTTTTTCTCTCCAAAAACTTGAGTCAATGTAACTGAGTAAATGTAACTATTTACTACACACCTTTGATTGGAGGTTTCTTCCTGTTAAAGAGGAGTTTTTCCTCTCCACTGTCGCTACATGCTTGCTCAGTATGAGGGATCGCTGAGGAATTGCTGTGATTGGAGTCTGCATGATCCGGGCACAACCTCACGTCAATGACAATGCAATCTGCTGGGATTCCTTACATAGAAAACTTTTAACTGATTGGAATGTTTGTATAGTTTAATTGAAATGACTTTTGTTGTAAAGTGCCTTGAGATGACGTCTTGTGAATTGGCACCATTAAAAAAAAGTTAATTGAATTGAATCATTAGTAGCTAAAGGTTAGTCAGTCCAACCCATTTATATAGTGCTTCAAAACTCAGTTTCTAATCTCTATCTTATTTCCACTCTACAGCGGAACCTCCAACCATTCACAGATCATTATTCACAGATTTCAATGTGGAATGTAACTTCAAATTATTTGTGTTTTTTGTTTGTTTTTTTCATTGCGGGTTTAAAATATTCTAAAGAGAATGCAGCTTGAGAAACTGAAATACCTAGACACAATGCGACTGTCAACAGTATTGGCTGGCGTTTCAAAGCAGCTAATTCAGGATTCCTATTAATTTCCCTTGGAACTGATTGGCTGTACCTCCAAGAGCTCTTTACTGGAGAATGTAGTTATTAGCTTCTGTGGTGGTGCTAATTTGGTTCCCACTATGCATAATAATGCATTTTAGGTATATTTGATGTTTGAACAATTAAAATAGGCAATCTGTGGTCCCTAGCCCCTGCAAATATCGGGGTCCTGTGTACTCAAAATGCCTTTTCTAACAGAACTGAGACTAGGATTAGAGGTAAAAACCTTGATTAGCATGTTCCTACACAATTAACATTAATCAGATTTTTGATTCTTCTTCCACATTTAAACATGTTTGATTTAAAATAATAAAGCACAGGGTGTGCTTTTAAAGCATTTCATGACAGTCATGACAACGTTATACGGAAACAGTCCTGAGTCAGATCCCTCTTCAGATTTGTTGCAAGACAGACTGCTACTGGAGATCCTTTCTGCCAACAGCATCAATATCAACTGTTTTAAGATACCTGCATGAAATGAGTTATGACAAATTTGCTTTGGGATAAATAAGGTATTTTTGAAATAAGTTTGAACTTAATTGTTTAATATTGCTTAAGATGCCTGAACTCAACAGACACTAAGCATACAACACACATAGAGCAGTGGTATTCAAACTATTTACAACAAGCACCAAAATGATAGTACAATTTTTCTCTTACAAGTACCATCACTATTACAGTAGTAAAACAGAAAATGAATTTTTTGTCACACACAGCAATTGGGTGGCGCTAATCCACATTCCAGCTCCAGAGGAGAAGAAGAAACCCTTCTAAAGGCTTTGCTCCCAGCCCCTGCCCTCTTCCACTCAAGTCATGGCTGCGGTCTGAAGTTATCCTTCACTGGGGAAGGAGAAGCACATGACTTTCTGGCAGAAACTTACTTCAGGGGACACAAAGACTGCCGATATCAGGTGAATCGCAAATACTGATTAAACGAATATAAATGCTCTGTCTCAAAGCCTAGAGAAATATTTCATATTGCAGACTGCCGTGGGAGGAGAAAGTCTTTTGAGCCCCCCTCATCAACCTCAGAGAAGCCTGGAGAACTTTTATTATTCGATAGGGTCTGTCCGAGCAGAGGAAAGATTAGTTTAAGATAACTAAGATTTAACCCTCAATAGTCCCGAGAGCATTTTTTCTTAGAATACCTTTTGCTGTGCTAATGCAATTCTTGCCATTTTTTCCGAAGATGTGCATTTTTGGAGAAATTTAACAAAAATCAATATTTTTTTTCTTACCAAATTTAAAACATTGTATATTCAACACCGTAACATGTAGGTCCCTTGGACATTTTTTTGTGCCATTGACTCCCATACAAATTATATTTTTCTAACAAGCCTAATTATTGCCATAATTTTTCTTTATTCTTCCTATTTTTCGGCAACCATCAGAGACTGAAATTGTAGTTTTTCATCAGACTAAGTGATTTCTTATTAAATGTTGGGGATTGATTAAAGATTAATTTAAATCATGTACATTTTTGGGATCTTGTGGCCCTCGGATACACAATGCAAAACACATTTTGAACAAATATGGTTTGAGGGATTTTTAGAGATGTCATACATTAGTGTGAATGCATATTTTAATAATTTTTGTGAATTCTGTTTCTACAGTCTTCATAAAAAAAAATCAGTGTTTATCCATAGAAGAATATCAGTGCATTGTCCTAATATGACAGTTTTATATCTGTGTTGTGTGTGACTGTGCCCACATGCATGCTCTGCAGGGACAAATGCCTACAAAGAGCTCTCCACAGCTGTGTGCAGTGATTGTAGGAACTAAGCCCCACCCACCCCAACTCCTGCATGCACGGAGTCGAATGAGTTTACAAATCTTCAGGGGAAATATATGGCTGGGGTGGGGGTGGTTGGATGGGGTTTGGTAATGCATAGGTGGTGATCATTATAGACACCTGTAAGAATATATAATTTTCCATAAAGGCCTCGTCATAGCTGAATAAATATTGATTATGTAGCACATTTTTTAATTTACTGACCAATGTATTATGTCATATAGTAAAGTCAACTACTATAAAGCATATTCAGCTATCAAAGCTCACTAACACACAATTATCAAGCTACAGCACTGGTAAAAAAAATGCTACTATAAAGCATATTCAGCTATCAAAGCTCATTAACACACAATTATCAAGCTACAGCACTGGGAAAAAAATCCATCCTAATCAGCCTGATTCCAGCAACTAAGCCCCACCCTGTGTACACACACTCACACAGACACACACACACCCCACACACACAGACACGTACATGCATGCAAAAAAACACACGTGTTCCTAGTAAGTCCTGTTCTCCTCAGACGGTACGCTTCGCTCAGTGTCCAGCGCTCCTTGGTCTAGCAGTACCCCATTCTGTCATACCCGGGTTAGGAAGATATAAAAAATATATTTTTTTATTCCAATAAGTGAAAATCCAAAGCCCTAACAATTCAACCTCAAAACAAGTCTTCTGGATGTAATTCGCAATTTTTTTTTCCATTTTTTCTGTTTCTTTTTTTTTTTCAGATTGCAGATTTTTTCAATAAACCTGGCATTAAAGTGCTTAAATCTCAAAAACAGCCAAATATTTTATTATGTTTTGTGAAGACTGAAGCCAAGGACAAGATTCATGTAAAAATATAAACACTTTTGTAATAATATAATAATATTTCTATATGAAGTTTTGTTTTAGCATTTTTTTGTGCCGAGGGTCCTAGATGTGGTATTTTATAAAGGCTAATGCCACACAAAAAGTAGGAAGATATAAAAAAATATTTTTATGCTCATAACTGACACTCCAAAACCCTGACAATTCAACCATAAAACAATTCTTCTGGATATAACATACAAATTTTGTTTTCATTTTTCCGTTTTTTTTGCTTTTTAGAGTGCAGTTTTTTTTTTTAGAAAACCTGGCTTTAAACTGCTTGAATCTTAAAAACAGACAAATATGCTTTTATGTTATGAGAGGGGATTTGTCGAAAAAAAAATAAGAATAATGAAATATATTATTTTATTTACATCTTTTTGTTCATAGACATTTTTTTGTGCAGAGGATCCCAGGTGTAGTATTTATTTGAGGGACTATTAAGGGTTAACGGTGTATTTCTTCTACTGTTTGTTACCTTGTGTAAGATTTAATCTGCTATCTTTTTGGCAAACCCACGCCATTCGACCTGAAGGTTTAACCAGTGTTTTCAAAGAGTTTCAAACCAAGAGTCATTAAATCCAACAATCTGAGTTACTCAATCCAACAGTTTTCTGTTCTTTGCTTAATGTTTGATAAAGGAATTAGAGTGGCTCTATAATAACACCACGTGGGTTAGAGGCAAGCTACGTGTTAAAACGACACCACTTGGGCTGTTGTAGGCCTGCATTTCATAAACAAAGATTGCTTTTGACGGTTTTCAAAATTGAGATCAGTTTAAAGTAGAAATAATAAATAAATAAATAAAAATAACCTTATTAGTGGTGTTTGAAACTGCCTTAATGCATCAAATGCTGGAATTAGATTGTTTATTGCCATGTTCAATCTATAACAGAGGTTAATGACTTCTCATCCAAAGACATTTTAAACAAAACAGTTAATCCAAAGAGTGTTTTTTTTTTCCTTACATCGTTAAATAGTTTACACATAAATCAATGATGCCAATTCGTTTAAAATAATCACAATTGGTAAACTAACTTAGCTTTCATTCCTCCATTACAATCTAAACCTTGGTCCTTAAGCATCCATATTCCTACAGACCCATAAGGGTTTGTATTTTACTTCATATTTATCCATTCATTGGGCCTCAATTAACAAACTTGCATACGACCAAATCAGGGTGTAAATGTTGTGTACACAAAAAATTTCAATCTGGACGTGAGCGTACAATGCGCAAAAAATATACACCAAGTCAGGAGGTGGTGTAAATTTTACACCCATTTCAATCTTCATCGCAACACGCAAAAAAAATGCATTACAAATATGCAATTTCATGAAGTTATGCTTGGGTTATGTCATGATCGTCTTTCATATTAAATAAACAAGGGGTGCCTCGCACACCACAGGGCTCCAAATTGTAGTCGATTTAAAAAGTTAGTGCCTTAATTGCTGCAGTTAGTGCGCAAGTCGTCTTTTTTCTTCCTTTCAATAGTACCCATATTTTCGGCTGCCCAATATTTTGGGAATGGATGTGTGTGCTTATCCCTTTTTTTAATCATAGTCTGTCATTAAATAAGGTGCAAAATGTCAAACTCTAAAGTCTCCCACAAATTGTCGATTTCTCAATAGCAGCAGCATACAGAAAAATTGAAGGAAAAAAAAAAAACATTCCTCTCTCCCGTAATGTGGCTTAGATAAAAATAAACACCTAAATAGACCTAAAGTGGCAGTGCAACACTGTGATGGACTGGCGACCTGTCCAGGGTGTACCCCGCCTCTCGCCCGTTGACAGCTGGAGATAGGCACCAGCCCCTCGCGACCCCTTGAGGAATAAGCGGTTCAGGAAAATGGATGGATGGATGGCAGTGAAACAGTTACTATCTAAACATTCTATAACAGATATGAATATAAATGAATAAAAAGTAACTAGAAATGTTCTATGTACAACATGATGTGCAATGTATGGTTACAGCTTAGATGTTTTTATAAGAATAATAATTAATATAATAATAATTAATTATTCTGGGTGTTCTAGCCACCACCTGTGTAATATAACAATGAATAATTGCATGTCATGCTTTAGGTGACAAAGGTTTTTGGAGCATCTAATAACCCTTTCCAAGCGCACACAAGACGCACCACGGAGCTGGGTCTGCCTTTGACCTATTTCCTGCTAGTGAAGTTCCTCTTTTTAACTATCTTGGTCGTCTGCCGTTAAGCCATGTCGTAAAAAACAGCAACGCGGAAGAGGCGGATGTTGAATATTTATAGGCTTGACTTTCATTAATACGCTCGTTTCATCCATGACATTTATCAACATGCGCAGGTCTTTACGCATAAATCTGGGCGGATCCGACACGTTCATAAATTCCACGTTGAGTCTTGCGTATTTGGAATATACACCCAAAATATTCACCGTTTTCTGAGGCCTATTGTGTTTTTATTTTCGGTAGTTATTCATTTCTTTTAATCAGTAGTGTGTGTTACTAGCTCGGGTGGTTAACATGTTTCCTATTTGTTCTCCTTTTGTAAGTAAATTTTTTGCCATAAGCAATCCTTCATAACTATTTATAGGCAAATAATTGAATCCTTCTTAATCAACAACATGAGGGACAAAAGTTATTTAGTGTCGGCACTGCTGAACAGCATTCAGGATGTGGTGTGATCATTATAAACCATCGGTTAGGATGCAATCTAAGCTTGATATTACAATAAAAAGGGGGGTTTCCTTTTGATCGGCAGGCATCATGTGGCTACCAGCCAACACCCGCAAACCCATCTGGGCATTTCCGAAAAGAAGAATCTGTAACTGTGTTCACCTCACTTTAACTTTTGTTTTTGTAAGCTTTTCACTCAGAAATCACAATTCTAGGATTTTTTTTTCAGTAACTGCCCTTTATATCTTAAAAAATCTCAAGTTCTGGATTGGGTCAATAGATTATTTGGTTCATGCCTAGGTTTTAAAGTAAAATAATCCAATCTCTCTCCCAAAGTCCCACGGTATGTTTCATAAGGGGGCAAACACAGTCATGGCTGGGAGTACTTTCTGTGAGTAGAGGGAGTCCAGAATTAGGAACTTCTCCTAAAAAGATACAAAGCCTCAATCAGTAGAATCTGGCTCGGGTTCAAGCTTTTCTTTAAAAACCTTGAACAGTGATCAATGCTTAAGCCCCCCCACTCTGTATCTAGCCTACTACTGTTTAGTTTTTAGGTGGACGTTAACGCCAGTAAATCCGTTGTTCATTGTTGCTTCTAATCTCCCTGTCTGGAAGAGCCATCAGCAGAGGTTGTGTTGTTTCATTATCCACTGGCACGGTGCCTATGTTTAGTTAGCAGGGAGAAGTAGAGGAAATATAAAGCCAGCACACCAACCAGAGATAACAGAGTTGTTCCAGCTGTCCTGGTCGCTCATGTACTGATCCAAGCGACAGTTTTCCTTGTTCTCGTCAGACATCTTTTTGCTGTCCAACTCCCCGAGCGGCTCCCTCTCTGTGCTGGACGTCCGAGAAAGCCGGCCATCCAATTTGCGCTTCGGGGAACCGCGAGCTTCCTTCGTCTGGAAACTGGGATTACAAGTCACAAGACGGGTTTTTCAACATCAATTTTGGCAAACAAACAAAAAAATTTAAATGTAATGTGATCTAGAATTGGTTTTGGATGGTGTGATACTGGAAGGATTTCTTCTTTCTTTTTTTTTTTCAGACAGCTTGTTGATGTGCAACCATGGCTACAAAGTAGGGCTGGACGATAATTCGATAGCATTATATATCTATCGATAGACGTGTGGTGCGATACAAAAAAAGTGGTCGATTAAAAAAAATTCGATAGAAAAAAAAAGTTAACTCAAATTTTTTTTTATTATAGCCTATCAGGTGGCTTAATAGAACAATTAGTATTTACTCTAAATAATTAACGCTGACCCACACAGCTCTGTCAGCCACCCCTCTCTCCTTTGAAACCACAAAAAGGATGAAATGATTTGAGCTGAAACAGAATTTTTACATAGTCCCTAAGCAAACCATCGCCGTAACTTTGCCTGGTTCAGATGTCACAGCAAGGGAGCAGTGGAGGACATTTTTCTGGGTAAATGTTTCAGTGGCCCAGGTAAAGGTTGCGTCCCATTTTGAACCGATCCTTGACGCATTAAAGATATATAAAGCACAAATCTGTTACAGAGAGACACAGGAAATTTGCCCAGGGACTAACAACATCTGTGGCTTTTAAAATCTCCATTCGGTTCTGCTTCCGGACTTCAGAAGCAAAAAGCGCTTTGAAAAACACTACAGGTTTGGATAGACCTACCGACTTCAACTCTCATTGACTGGACTGGACTTGGTTTCAGTGTTCTGGGCTCCGTCTACTCTTTGGTGAGTAGCTGGTTAGCTTTAGCCTACAGCTGAACCAGAGCTGAACTGAATTACAATAAGCTTTATTGACAAACTAAACCAAAGGTTTCAGCCATTAATATTATAAGTGTCAAAAAATGTTTAAAAGAAAAAATTATCAAGATAAGCTTTTAATTTAAATGACTAACATCAGTTAATACAAAGAAAAGTAATATTATTAACCATTTTATTTATATATATATATATATATATATATATATATAAAATGGTTAATAATATTACTTTTCTTTGTATTTACAGATGATACGCAGGTCTCTTGATTTGTTCCTGTCTTACAAATATTTATTATATATTATGTTATTATATTACTTTAATTCTTAGTTAAAATTAATTCATTGAAGAATAACAAAATGTATTTAAAATGTTTTTTTTTTATATACATTGTATGATATTTACCAATAATTATTGATAGATCAATATGGGTATTCCGTTATCAATATGCTCTTTTTCTATATAGTCCAGCCCTACTACAAAGTATTGTTTTTATGGTTGAGAGGAGCTGATTAGTCTCTTCCTACACTAGGTGCTCCTGACCCGCCCTGCTTGACGACCCTGACTAAGATGGCATTCCAGTGGAGGAACGTTCTCCACGTCTTGTTACCAACTTCTGCGTCTGCAGTTCTGTTGCCCTTTTTGTGTCTCTGCTGCCTTCTCCAAACCCCAGACGGTCTCGGCAGATGACCGCTTATGCTGAGCCTGGTTCTGCTGGTGGTTTCGGTTAGCAGTGCTTGTTAGTCATGACACTGTCATATAGCAAAAGTCTTTAGCTTCTTCATCCACAATGGCTCTTTATAGATGCATGGAAAACATTAATTACGACATTTATTTTTCCGATTGGTATAAAAAAAGTATTTTTGAAATGAATCGATATGCCTCTGCATCCCATTTAATGGCATTTAAGAGAGAACAAATGCGGGATTGTTTCATCATAAATTAATTTTCCAATTACATTTTACACAGAAAAACTTTTTTATATCTTGAATTGTTCAGTTTGGTTGTAATGCATATTCAATATTCATTTATCCAAATTTGTCTGAAAACCTAACTGACTTCAGAGGGTGTCATAACTGTTTCACATGACAGTAAATCCAATTGAAGACTGAAGTTCACAGATGCTCCTCATTTGTTGTGAAGAAACAACAGGGTAAACTGTCTCTCTCTAAATGTGCCAACCTGGTAGAGACAAACCCTGAAGAAGATCTGAAGCTATATTTGACACAAAAGTTGAGTCTACAAAGCCTTCTCTCGGGGACTGAGCAAAAATGCATGACACACTTTTTAGATTTCCATTAGTTAAGCAAATTGGAAAACAATAATTTCCTATCAGCTGTACAATGATGACCACAGTGAAGTTTGCAGTTATAAAGTGACCAAATGTGAAAAAAGGTCAAGAGAATATTCATATCCAAAGACGTGTTCATTCATAAAGTGAAAAACTTTCCCAAGCTCTCGTCACATTTCAACAGCACCAGTAACTGATTTGCTATTAAAATGCCGGCTGACCTCTCCTGTCTATGTTTGGTGGCCAGGGCACGATGCAGTTCCTCAATTATGCAGCTGGGGGGCAGTGGTTGGGGATGGGCCCCCAGGTGTGGAGACCCAGTCGGAGTGGAGATCCTGCCTCTCAGCAGAGATCCATGATGTTCTTTGGGAAGCGTGAAGTTCCTTGGTAAAGTGGCTGGGGACTTTTTCACTGGTACTGGAGGAGCACCTGGGGAAGCAAACAGTCAGATACTCTCACCAGGTGACATGTCTGTGATCACTGCTTTGTCGAGCCCATCTCACCATCTAAGCTGCCCAGTCGAGTGAGCAGTTTCACAGGAAGACTTGGTGGAGGAGGGTTGCTGGCTCGTCTCTGAGGCTTTGCTGCCGCCGTTTCCTGTTTCCCCTCGACGGCCTTGGCCGTTGCGATCGTCTGCTCCTCACCGGGGGCACTTACTGACGTGCTCTCATCTTCTGTGTCTCCATCCTCACTCTGATCCGTTTCTCCAGCCACCTTCAGATCTTCAGCCAAATCTTGAACTGAAATCAAGCAACAACAAAAACAAGGTTTGGCTTGATTTTGAAGTCTCGGTCTCCTCCTAGTGGATGACAAGAGAAATGTTAGACAATCTTATAACAAAAAAAAAAAAAAAAAAAACTATTATACTGCAAAACTTTTTTTTTTCTAGTTAAATGTACTGAACATAAAAATCTCACTTCCATTCACAAAAACTTAGTTTACAATCACTTAGATCACCCAGGTGGTGAAGCTTCTAGGGGAAATCTCAACTGAGATTTCACAGCTCTGCGTCAAATACACAAACAACTAATGACTGGTGATGAGGGACCATCAACTATGCATAACTACAAAGTATGTGTGCAAAAACTTGGATTGGATCAGTTTGTGCTGGTGGCACAAAGAGGTCCTGATCACTACTGTTCATCGATAACTGATAGTATGAGATTGTCTGCTATTAGAGAAGGCTGTATCAATGATTACAACTTTGGGTTGGGACAAATTCAGTTTTTGGGGTCCAGGGGCATGCCAAAAGAAAATACTTTAAACATTGTAGATTAGAATGCATTAATCTGGTGCAATCAGAGCCACATCTAAAACATCGCTCTTCATTCTATAGGACCTAAAACTGAAATCTAAATTTAGAGGCTTTAAAAACTGGATTTACACTAAAGCATTCTAAATGCATAAATATGTTCTATTCAATCACAGATTTAATTTAGGGTTATGACACAGTTATTAGTTATTAAGTTAAGAATTCTGCCAAATATCCTGGTTTAAAATAGCAACCTTCACCACTACTACATATCATCCACTCAGGAGGGCAGTGCAGCTCTGTGCACAGACTAGTGCTAAATGTGGAAAGGTGTGTGAGATCAAACCATTTTTGATAGGGGGAGGTATCTGTACTTTTCTTGTTAAAATATAATAATTCAACCAATTTCTGTATATTTTTTTTATATTTTATTAGTGTGTTAAAAACACATTAAATCAATTAATAGAAAAACTTCAAATTTAGGTGTGCTGAGATTTAATTTATGTGATTCAGCACCCATAAAAATTGGCTAAAAAACACTGAATTTCCTCTCCAAGGATCCCTTAGTAGGACCCAACATGTGAGGTGCCCTCTGAATGCCTGAGTAAAATGTAATTTTATTTTATTACCATGGTAATAGTACACAAATGTTGGTATAAATGAGAAAAAACAATTTTTTGCTGGGGTGGCCAGTGGGGTGGCAAGCATGTTGTTTACAGTGGCCATCCCTGGCCACCACTTGGGGGTGTCTGTGCTGATGATGTTATCTCTCCTCATGAGCAGGAATCCTGCAACTATAATTCAAAATACTTTATTGATCCCAGATGCAAATTAAGTGTTGTTGTAGCTCATTAATAAAATTTTTTTGAAGGAGTTGTTGTAGATCATGATGGCTGTGGAGAGAAAGGGTTTCCTGTAGGAATCAGTGTTGCAGCGAAACTGAAGAAGCCTCCAACTGAAGATACTCTGTTGCTGTAGGATAGTCTCATGAAGAGGATGCTCAGGGTTGTCCATAATGTTTTTAATTATATGAAAAATCCTTCTTTGCATCATTATCTCCAGTTGTTCCACAGGTGTCCCCAGAAAACAACCAGCCTTCTTTATCAGATTGTTGAGCCATTTTAAGTCTCTAGCTCTGATATTGCTACCCCGACAGATAATGGATGAAGACATGACACTCCACCATAGACTTTTAGAAGATTGGCAGCATCTTGCTGCAAACCTTGAAGGACCTCAGCTTGCTCAAAAAGTATAGTCTGCTCCGTCCTTTTTTGTAGAAAGCTTCACTGTTGATTATCCACTACAGTCTGTTGTCCAAGTGAACTCTGAGGTATTTGTACTCCTCAACCACCTCGACTTCTTCTCACATGATGGAGACAGTCTTTGACTTATCCCAGTTTCTTCTGAAATCTACAATCATCTCCTTTGTTTTGTTCACATTCAAGGTAAGATGATCGTTTCCACACCATGCCACAAAGCGGACCACCAGCGCTCCGTATTCAGCTTCTTCTCCATATCTGATACACCCGACAATTGCAGAGTCATGTGAGTGTTTCGGCAGATGACAGGACTCCTTCTTATACTGGAAGTCTGATGTGTACAGAGTGAAAAGGAATGATGAGAGTACTGACCCTTGTGGTGCTCCTGTGCTGCTGATCAGCTGGTTTGACAAATTCCTTTAGTCTCACAAACTGTGGTCTGTCAGGTAGTTTTTCAGCTGATTCTTGAGACCTCCACCTGTGTCTTCAGGACTCAAAGAACACAATTCTCATAGTGCTACCTGCTTTGTCCAGATAACACTGGCGATAAGCAAACTGCAGGGGGTCCTGATAGGTTCTAGTTTGCTTACTCAGGAGGGGCAACAGGAGTCTCTCCAGGACTTTCACAATGTGGGATGTCAGGGCAACACGTCGACAGTCATTGATGACTAGTTTTCCTTGGTACTGGAAAAAGGTAGGAGGTCTTCCACAACACTGGAAATTTCTCCTTGGTCAGGCTAAGGCTGAAGAATTGCTGCAGAATCCCACAGAACTGCTCTGCACAGGTCTTCAGGACTCTGGGGCTGACACCACCTGGACCTGCAACCTTGTTTCGGTTCAGTTTCTCCAACTGCCTCTTCACCTGACTTCTAGAGACAGACAGGTGGCAGAGTGAGATAAAGAGGTTAGCAGTATATCTTGACTTGGTTGAAGACAAAGTGGTGGAAGTAGAGTTCATGACTGAGGTGGACAATAAAACATTTGAGGTGTGACAGGACAGGTGTGGGTCAAAGGAGAGGGCGATGTCTTTTGGCTGGAAACATGAGATGAGGATGCTGAGCTTGTTCCTGAACTGAACCTGTTGAAGAATGTGTTCGGTTCATTGGCTCTGTCAAGACCCCTGCTATCCAGTCCTTCCTATGCTTAAAGCCCATTAGCTTTTTCATTCCAGACCAGACATCTCTGATATTGCAAATCTGTAGTTCGTTCTCCAGCTTCTTCCTGTAAGCATCCTTGCTGTCTCTGATATTGACTTTTAGTTGCTTCTGGATACTCATCAATAACTCCCTATCGCCCTTCTTGAAGACTCTTTTTCTTGTTCAGCAGTTCCGTTAGTTCACTGGTGATCCAGGGTTTGTTATTAGGGAAACATCTCACAGATCAGGAGGGGATGATGTTGTCCACACAGAAGTTTATGAAGTCAGTCAAACACTTAGTCATGGCATTGATGTCCTCTCCATGTGTCTGGCAAAGAGTCATCCAGTTTGTGGACTCAAAACAACCCTGCAGGGCTTCTTTAGCTTCATGTGACCATCTTCTAACAGTTTTCTTTGTTGGAGGTTGCCTCTGAACAAGTGGTTTATATTCAGAGCAGAGATCCGATTGTCCCAGAGGAGGTCTTGGTTTGGACATATAAGCAGCAAATTTACATTTGCATAAAACAAATCCAAGGTCGCATTTTCTCTTGTGGAGCAGCTGACAAACTGTTGAAATGTTGGAAGTGTAGAAGAGAGCGAGGCATGATTAAAATGACCAGATATTGCCACAAATGCATTAGGGTGCTGGGTCTGTAGCTTAGCAACAACAAAACTGATTACATTCCACATTCAGCCGTATCTGACAATGCATGTGATGTCAACAACTGCCAAAATGACATTGGTGAACTCTCCTGGTAAATATTTGGATTTAAGCTTACTGCCAAGCTACTCCACCTTCTTTTCTTTTCCCGCTCCTCTTCAGATCCCTGTCTGCTTTTACAGTCAGAAAGCCTGGCAGAGAGACGTTGGAGTTGGGGATATAATCCTGTAGCCATGTCTCAGTGAAGCACATAACACTCTATTCCCGATACTCAGGCTGAGTCATTGTCAGGGCTTGGAGTTCATCCATCTTGTTAGCTAGTGATCTCACGTTTCCCATTGTGATTGATGGAATAGATGGTTTGAATTTCCTCCTTGTCTGTCTGCTTTTCCCTCCTGCTCTGCATCCACGCCTCCTCCTTCTCAACTCATCAGGGATTTGTGGCTTCAGTTAAGGTATTATTTCAGCTTTTGCAATGTTAATCAGCTGCTCCCGGCTATAAACCATCTTGTTGCCATGGTTACGCATCATAACAAATGAGCAATAATCCCTCCAACTTCACAGGATAAAAAACCCACAAAGCACACGGTTCCAAAAAAATCAATTCTTACTTAAAAAAAAGGGGGACGCAATGTCCGAAAACACAAAACTCAATATGTAACAAACAGAGCCACTCCAACATGCAGCCACCCAGAGCAGTGCAATTCTAGATCTGATTCGCATTCAGTCATACTTTAGTCAGGTGAGTTGAAACAGACACAAGTAAAAGTCAGGGCCCCTGGCTTACAACATTTAAAAAAAATATAACAAAAGAATGAGACAATATCCAGACAAAAAAAGTATGAATCACAGATACTTTTGACACTTCTTTTATTTTTGAATACAGGCCAGCAAATATAGCAAACCTTGCCGTGGTCACTGGTGTATAAAACAGCGTACCTAGAGTCATGCACCTGCTGCTACAAACATTTGAGAAAGAACAGCTCGCTTTTAAAAACTCAGAATTCCAGTGTGGTACCATAATAAAAAGTCACTTGCACAACAGTTTAGTTGTGGAATTTCTGTAGTAATAAAAATGTAGTAATTCATTGATTATAACAAGCGGAAATTGAGAACACAGCAGAGCTGAGGTGGACGGAGCTCAGGTGTCCCCTTAGCATTCTGCAGAGTCAACAGCTACACATCTCCAAACTTCCTATGGCTTTCAGTTAAGCTCGAGAACCGTGCATGGTGCCTTATGTCACCAGTGGTGTAAAGCACAGACTCAATTATACTTCTCTGAAGGCGTTTTCAAGTTGTCATGAGAACAAACCAATGCACTGTGTCAAGTTTGGTAAAGAGGGGGTTATGGTGTGCGCCTTCTTTAAAGAGTTGGGGCCCCTAAGCTCCTTTCCTTTTCGATACCTGTATAAATATTGTACAATATCTGTAGAACACAAAGATGATTCATTTTGACTTCCAAAATATGTGTGTTAATAAACCTCCTTGTGTGCTTTCATAGTAGAACATCTGGGTCATTGGATTTCATGTATAATTACAAGGTTGACGTGGTACCAAACAGAAACCAATGGTAAACAACAGTTGACAGAAAACCTGATTTTTGGGGTAATTTGTTAGCTTTAGGTAACACGTTGATGGATGAGCGGGTTTTGAAAGGTTCTGACGTGAATTCCAAAACAATCTCTGTTTTTTACGTGAGGAAACAAGCTCTGAGAATAAGAAAGCAGTGGTGTTAACTGTGCCTGCCTGCTGCTACCTTTTTTTTTGTGTATGTGTCCTTGGTGGTGGGGTGGATATTGGATTTTTGGTACGGGCCTTTTAGATGACGCCGAACTATGAGATGTTTGGCTCACCTCTCAGTAGGGCTGTAGCCACAGGAGAGTTTACAGTCCAGTAGGGGACATAACAAACATTTACTGGATTTTTAGGGCTTTCTTGAAGGACTTCATCAAGCTGACAATAATGAGCACAAACCGTCAGTCTTTGGCCCCGTTTATTGAATCTAATCTAAGAAGGCTGCTATGAACCGGCATGGCATCTCAACCCTATTGAATTCAGTGTTTAAATACAAATATAGATAAATGCACAATCTTACCTCATGGGGGCTTGAATACAAATGGATCTCCCGCTTAAGTTTGGAAAAGGTTTAAAAATATATATTTCTCCTCCAGAATTTTCCATTACTCTTTGGTGGTCTATTGCATTAAATCTCAATAAAAAACACATTAAAGTTAATGGTAAAAATGTGTAATTAATACATTTGGAAGATACAGTAGATCCAGTTTGAATCTGTATTCCATTTTCCCTTCTTGTTTATGGATTAATATGTATTCCTGTAGCTTTGAGTTTGTCTATAAACACTGAAAGGTGTTCAAAGCAGTGTCATCTCTGACAGGGTAAAAGGATTTGACTCAAAGTGAAACAAAAGCCTTAAAACTGCATTCTGGAGGATTTATTTATTAAAGTTTTATATATCCTTAAAGTTATGTGGGGTTCAGTACTATGATAAAAGGCTAGCTCTCCACAACAATTATTATTTTTCTTAAGTCCCTCCTTCCTCCCATATACCCTATTATCTTATCCAATAGAGCTCAAGTTTCTGCTATGTCGCCTGTCAATCAACGTGCATGCGCATCTCACAGACCTGTGGAGATGAGGCCACACAGACAGGCTGCTCCGTTTCTTTCTGTTTATTGTCACCATAATGGCAGAGAGTGGTCATGGAGAAGTCATAGCAAACTTCTGCTAAATAGTTAGCCTTTCTCCGGTTACCCAGGGCTACATCAACTTCAGAAAGAAAAATAATAGGTAGTACAACTACAAACTCGAAAAATGCTTTAGAGACCAGAGTAGGGTGTTACATCGATATGTGTATTATGCAAAATTGACTTTTGACATGTAACATCCTGATAACATTATTTCCTCATTAAAGGCAGTGTGTAATTTTCGGCCAGTAGGGGGCAGTGCATACCTAAATTATCACAAGCATGCGGTATCTGTGTCTTGGAGTAAGAAACTCAACAACCGAAGTCCAACTAGTGCTGTATTCAAACGCTCAATTCCCTGAGAATTATTTATTTGCAGCAACATGACGAGCACATCAGTCTCTCTTTCATCGCTTGGAACTAGCGAAGAGGTAAAAATGTATTTATGGCAAAACTTTTTTGCATTTTGAGGGGAAATCAATGTTTTAATAGCGGGCTTGTTCCATGTGCTTTGTCCATCCGGGCTCTTGTAGAAGTAAACACTGATTTTTAAAGTCATATTTTACAATATCGCTAATATTTTGCAATTGATGTGCTTTACGTAATTATTATTACATAATAATTTAATGGCTATTTGTACTGCAAAAACTACACACTGTCACTTTAAAAATATGCCTCAAGTGTTGTTTTGACTCACCCACTTATGTTTGAATAATTTTTGAGTTTCTGCTGGTAGTTGTTGGGGGTGCTAAAACGCCTGCTCCCACCCATCTCCCCTTTTTCCACCCATCTCCTCCTACTACCTGACGTGGCTTGCTCAGCAGCCAAGCTGCTGCGTCTGCAGCCCTCCCCCCTCCTTCCCCACTCATCTCCGGTAGCGCAGCAACTGCAATAATTAGCTTAGGCTAATTCTAAGGCTAAGAGTTTGGACTTCATCTTTGGAAACAATCCTAGGACGATAAAACATCTTTTATCTTTGCGCAAATCACTTCACAGAGGACCGCTTTCTCAACAAAAGCCGTTTTGATGGTGGATTAATAAACAGACTGGCCCTAAAGGCAAGGCTACTCCATCTCCAAATATGACTTAGCATTTAACTCTGACTTCAAAACGTAGCTTTATATTTCTGTGCCTTTATGGTTAAAATGCAAAAAGTATCTTTATATTTCTGTGCTTTTATGGTTGCAATGCAAAACATGGCTACTTATGTGTGTGCTTTTATGGTAGCATCATTTCTCTCTACATTTGTGATTTCAATGCAAGACTTAGCTTCATATTTCTGTGATTTTATGGTTTCACTGCAAAACGTAGCATTATAGGGATTAATATTTATAAAAGGGTGCCAAGGAGGTTAAATATTATAAAGCCTTGTAAGTCTTGTAAAAGCCTCTGAATTCTCTCCGGTTCTTCAAAAAACCCACTTTCAGGGTTGGATATCGGATCACTTGCGTGTCGTCTTACAATCTCCAGTGTTGCCATTGTTCACCAATGTGATTTTTTCCTAAATACTAAAATGCAACACTCTGAAAACGTCCATAAAGTATCGGAGTCCGACACCACGTGTATTCCGTGATAATGGCCGGTATATGACATTCTGCAGGAGGAGTTTCACAAAGGGTAGGAGGGCTTAGAGCGGCACAGGCGAATATCAAGGCGTCAAATACGGAAGTGATGAGAAGGCAAGTTTTTTTAAGGTGGATTTTGATATATGCGTGAACTTAGGAATGATTTAGGGTAACATTTTCATTTGAGTGTGCTATAGCATGGTACCGTTTGCCTGAAAGAAGCATAATTCACCCCACCCTTTAAAAGGCTTCAAACCAACGCAGCTATGAACACATATCTGCCGAACAGGTAAGACAGTTATATATCCAGTAAAGCAAATAAATATAACATTTTATTGATAAAGTACCCAATGACATGCTGTGAAATTACAGGTGATGCGTGTGCCCAATTGTATAGGGGGGGTAGAGGGAGTGGAAAACTCACAACAGTGGGGGTGGGGAAGGATGTTTTGGGAGGGGCCTTCGTACGTTGGATAAAATAAAAAAAAATCTCCCTCCCCGAATTAATCTAGACTGCGGCTTTAATATTGTGTCTTCTGTGAAAACCACTGGTTTCTACCTGCTGGGGCTTCTGAATCGCTTCCCAGATCCTCGCTGGCACTGGCCAAGGGTGCCACGTGCTCCTCATCTGTGTCCTCGCTGTCCGACTGAGTTGGGGTGTCTGGATCATCGCTGTTACCCCCACAAGCGAGATTTGACTCTGCATACAAACCCACAGAAAGTAAGTGAGGTTGTGTAGAAGTCAGGCATCATGTGGCTGAACAAGCAGACTGTGAGAAGCCTGGAACTGTTTGTGTGCATTCTCAGTTGCATGCAGGGAGTGGGTAAAATCTCTGTTTTTGCACCTGTTTCTATCCCCCCGGGGCTTTGACTGACGAGCTCATCTCTCTTCTGCCTTCCAGCTGCCTTCTTCTCTACTGCTGAACAACACAAACATTCATAAAACAGCCCCAAAGAATGTCTGGAAAATTCGAACTACAAGCAAATGCGGGCTCCGCTCTTCCAGTCCCCAGTCCCAAGGCATAGAAGGAAAAGTGAATCAGTCCCGACACTCACCTCCGGGAGGCTTCAGCTTCTCGCTTTTCTTTTTCCTCCACTTCCATGGCTTGAAGATGCGTCCCAGGCTCGCCAGCTTGCTGTTGCGTCTGACGGGAGGTGTGCGGACTCCTGAGACCAGACAACTGGAGTGCAGCGCCCTCTGCTGGTCCATTACATCTACAAGACAAAAAACTGTTTTATTAAAACAGGATGCAGACAAGAACAACCAAGGCATTTCTCAAACCAGCTAAAAGCCTTCAAAGCTTCTTTAATCCCTCCTAACACAATCGGTCAAGTGCTAGGGCCACTGTGTGAGAGAGGAAGATGTGGGTCAGCGGTTGTGAGTGCTCTATCCAGCCTAGCTTCTGAAGAGAAGACTGAATCGCATTGTTTGAGTGTGACTCACATTGTTTTCAGAGAGAGAGCCACTCCAAATGGGCTGCTATGGAAAATGACACAGGGAACAAATAAAAACAGTTTCAGCACAAAAGCCTTCTCTACAGCGTGCTATTCTCACAGATTTGATTGTTCTGGGAAGTGTATGCAGGATTAAAATTACATGAGAGTCAGCTTGACATGAAGCAGTCCTGACTGAGGCATACATATATTAACACGGTTTGTCAAGGCTGCTATAACAATTAATAATTTAAGCACACCGAATTCAAGCAGTTTTTTTTCTTTTTCTAAGGGTTGAAGAGTCTAAGTTTGCCATTTCAGTATTTACAACAAACTGAAATTCTGTGCTATTCAGGCCGCAAGACAAACAGAGAGCGCAAGACTGAGTAACAGTTAGGTTGAATATATTACAGGTAAGTTGCTCTGTTTCATTCTTCAGTTCAGTTTCCGTGTTACGCAACTTGCTGGATTAGGAAATGTTGACATGTTTCCTGATATAAAGCAAGGATCCAGCCATTTTAGCTGTAAAAAATGGCTGTGCTAATTGCTAATATAAGATGAGCAAGACCAATTAAAATTTACCCTGCTTAATCACTTTGTTTTAAATCATGGTAAAACCCGTCCTACAGTGACTGTTCTCCAACACACAATTAATTGCCAATAACAGCAGGGTAGACATTCGTTGAAAGCTAATCTTATATCTAATTAAAGCTCCAAAGAAAGAAATCGGAAGTGCCTAAAATTTTATCCGCAGGTCAAATCTGTAAAAAAAAAATATATATATCCTAAATCTACCAACAAAAACAGTCCATCTCAAAGTCATATGCGTGGATAGAGTAATTAACAGGGAGTTGCAACCGAACATGATGGACTCACTTCATACATTGGGTTAACACTGAGCTTCAGTGCAAAAAAAATTCTGCTGTAATTTATTTTTGGAAGACTGTCAGAATGTGTTGTCAGAATGTGTTGTCACAATGCGAAGAGGTAAATACATCAGCGATGGTTTTACTGTAGTAACTAAAGCTAACCAATCTGGCAAGGGGTATAAAGCCATTTTCAAACTCTTTCATGTGCAGTGTTCTAGTTTTCAAATCAATGTCTTCAGATTATCATGTTCCTCTGCCTTAGACACATGAAAAGCCTTAAAATGTTAGTTGCAGATTGTTGACTCAAAATTTAGAAGAATCTAAATATTCTGAGACAACAATACATTTACAGTTTTAGTTGTGGTCACGGCATCCTTCGTAATACATCTCTCCAATGGCAACACATATTAGAAGAATCAATGTAATATATGCACCCAGTCAGTGTGCAACGACATGTATGTTGGTCAGTGACTTTCAATTCAAACACAGTCAAAGCACAGTCAAAACAACTTCATCCAGACTGTAAAATATTTATAGCCTCAGGTAATTTGCAATGAACGTCCCCAGATGGATTTTAGCAACATACAACAGCTCAAAGGACAGTAAACAGGGGGAGCCGGCTGGCTCTGTTGGTGGAGCAGGAGCTATGGTCCTCGGTTTGATTCACATACCAAAAAGTTGCTTTTTTTCCTGTCAAATTGAAAAAAATAAAATAATTTATTCTGTCAAAGAACAGCGTATTTTCTGCAAAAGCAAAAAGCACTCGAAAATCACCGGTCTACGACCAAAGGAAACACTTTTTTATGCCACTTAGTAGGAGATCACAAAGTGGCATCAATTCCAGAATTGTGGAGGGATTTCCGTCAAACTTTTCATCATTGGAAGTTTATGAATAGTGATTTATTACCCAGATGGGCAAACGAAAAGAGCCTTTTGTGGGTGAAGACAGACAGACAGAGTCAAGACAATCTGGGATATGAAATTAAGATGTTAGACTGCCCTACTGTCTGTGTCAACGGTAATTGGTTCTTAAGTTGCGTTTGGATCCTGTGAGGGATATTCTTTGCTACAGAGGTTGATAGGATGATTGTGGGTGTGTCAAACAGATCTGGTTGTAGAAGCAAATTCTGACGTGTGGGTTATACAGTTACATTGGAGGTAGGGTTGCCAACTTTCGTAAAATAAAATAAGGGACATAGAACATTATTCACCACGCCTGAGCCGTCCGACTCGCAGGGAGGTGTGGTTCTTTGGGGATCATCCAGAATGGTGATATGTTAAGCTTGAAATACTTTATTCACAATAAACACATTAATGAATCATTTCTGTAAATTAGGCTACAAAAAGCTGCAATGTAATGCATCCACATAAAAAAAGGAAATAAAGTGTATACAACTTGTGTTAACTTGTGTAACTGATATTATTATTGCTTTTTACTTTACTATGTTGATGCAAATTATGTTCTTGATTATTGTTTTATGTAAATGATTTTTTGTATTTTAATCTTCAAAGTGATTTATGCTCTCCTTTCTGTGTTTTAATTTTAAGCATGTAAATCACCTTGAATTGCCTTGTGTTGAAAGTGTGCTATACAAATAAAATTACCTTGCCTTGCCAAGATGGAGTGTGATCTAACACATGATGATGCTGAGAACAACATGAGGTCTGTTTGTTGAGCAACCAACAATGTATTTACAATATTTTTTTCTACAGCGACTGTATAGGGATATTGCAGATGAACCCTAAACACCTTTAAACTTTATAATCAGCTCACTTAAATACAAATTTAGGAGTAGGATGACATATAGGCAATTGAATTGGCTTGCAGGCTTGTCTGAACAACAATCAAACCACACTAAGAGAGTTAATGCAATGTTCACTTAAAAGTTATTGGTTATTTCTCTACAATATAAAATTTCAACAGCCAGAAACCTATCTAAACACGTTTAATTTTAATCTATTTATTAGCATAACAATTAATCAGTTACCATAATTTGTTCTTTAAGTTGTCATTTAAATTGATTGGATAATAGACTATGTCTAAACCTACTGGCATTAAAAAAACAACAAAATCCTCGTCGTTGTGTCCTTGTGCAAGACTGATGGTGGTCAGAGGTGGTGCCTGTGTCCGGCGCTGCAGCCTTTGATACATCCTGATCTCCAGACTACACACTTGGGCAGGCATTACAGGTGTTGCCCTTGATTGTTTTGCATCATATTTTCAAGACAGGACTATCAGTGTCATGCTAGATGACTGTTCATCTGAGTCAGCTTCCCTACCCTGGGGGGTTCCCCAAGGATCCATCCTCAGCCCACTAATGTTTTCTTTACATATTTCGTCTTTAGGAGCCCTTTTTAAAACACCATGCTGTTCATTATCATGTGTACTCAGATGACTGCCAAATTTACTTTTCTCTTAAACCTACTGCCTGCCTTCAACCTCTGCTTGACTGCCTCCAGGACATCAAGACCTGGCTGGCTGCAAATTTCATCCATTTAAATTATTCTAAAACAGAAGTAATTGTTTTCTGTCCTGCTAATACCCGAGCAACCCAGTCACTAGACCTCCATTCTCTTTCCCCTCATGTCACCTCAAGTGTTTCGAATCTAGGAGTGAAAATGGACCCAGTTCTGAAAATGGTCAATGGAAGAGTTAAATCTTGCTTCTACCATCTTAGATGGATCTCCAAACTGAAATCTGTACTGAGTGTTCATCTTCTAGAATCGGTTATTCACGCATTCATTACATCCCAGCTGGAATACTCCAACTCTTGCCTTTATGGCATAAATAAAGGTACTCTGTTCAGACTTCAACTTGTCCAAAATACAGCCACAAGGACAGCACATCACACCCATCCTTAAATCATTCCACTGGTTGCCCATATCATTTAGGATCAATTTTAAAATATTACTTTTTACATTTAAATCTTTGAATGGTCTGGCTCCTCCCTATCTGGCTGAACTACTTGACTTCTACTACCCTCCTCATGCTCTTAGGTCAGCAGATCAGCTCATTCTTAGAGTCCCTAAGGCTTGTAGTAAGTCCAGAGGGTAGAGGGCTTTTTCTATCTGTGCCCCAAAGCTGTGGAACTCACTTCCTCTCTTGGTTAGACAGGCAGCCTCCATGGGTATGTTCAAATCACACCTAAAAACTCATTATTTCTCACTGGCTTTCCTTTCGTAACTTTCAGTTTTTTGTAATTTCCTTTTTATGTTTGTGATGTTGTTTTTCAAGCGGTGTGCTAGTATCATTTATTTATTATTGCCTTGTTGCCTGTCTGCTCCTTGTATTTTTAATACTTTCCTATAATTTTATTTATTTTACTGATGTTTTTAAGTAAAGCACTCTGGCTAGTTGTAATGCCATGTTTAAAGCACTTTACAAATTAACTGGTATGGTATGGATCCAGAACTACCTGTTTGAACGGATCTAAAACTACCTTTTTGAACGGATTCCAAAAACTGTTAAATCAATTGACATTTTGAACGGGTATAGAACTACTTGTTTGGACTGGCCCACAATTTTGTGTTGTTTTTTTTTTTTGTAGTTGCAGCGTAGCTGGTTGATCTCCTGTTGGCGTGCGAGCTCAGGGAGAACAACTATCAATATTTTTATTTATTTATTGTTGTGTCACCAGTTTTATTAAACCCTCTTTTGTTTTGTGTCCAGGCTGGGACCAGGAGGTGGCATGGTGGTCCTCAGGGGAGGGAGTCTTTGCTGTGGCATGCTGTTGCCGAGTTTCATCACATCAGAGTGAATGTTTACAAATGCTTGGGGTGTTTTTCTTTTTTTTGTCGTCTTATCCCCGTGTGGACCTCCCCCTCTTGCTAAGTCTCAGTCCTGACCATTCTTTTGTTTTTCCCCTGTTTTCTAGCTGTCTGCAACACCTATAATAAAACACTGTATTTTACCATGTTTCTAAAAGACTTAAATATTTTTCAACTGTGCCACCTCGTCTCCTGCCTCCAATCAGTGGATCAAACCTGTGTGTGCCTTACTGGTGCAGTCATTTCCTCAGGTGAAATTCCCCAGGTGATGTTTCCCTTCTGGGCTGCTTTAAACATAAGTTTGAGGGGTATGACCTATGAATAGAACGCACCCCACTCTGTGTATCGCTACATTATTAAACCAGACCATCAGTCAATCTGAAAGGTGAATTCTTTTGCACGAAGTATCAACCATAAACAGTGAAGAAACACAGAGACCAATCTCAAGTTTAGTCTATTTTATTTACCAAATTGCTCAAACAAACAGGATAAAATTCAGGGTAGGCTAGATGCTACTATGCTATGCTAAATGGTAATGCTAAAGCTAAGATACAAAGACAGCCCAAAATGGCTACGGAAACAAAACACAGCGACGTCACCGTCGGGTCCGCCTCACCTGCCTACGTTGTAAGAGTGTGTGAGGTGGAGGGTGCGAGAGGTAGAAGGGGGGGGGGGGGGGGGGGGGGGGGGGGGGGGCTGGGCAAGTGTGACGCCCGATTCGTGGTTATAACTAGCTAACCCGTCTGGCTCGAACTAAGGGCTAATTAGTTAATCGCGACTGCTTCTCGTCCGCCCTCTATAGAATGGCCACACGCAGCATCCAGCAACACAAAACAGCATAAAATCAAACACACTGCTTTGCTTACAAATCAAAGGAACACAGAGTAACTTTAACACAAAATCAGTTTTTAGCAGAACATGATGCACAATTGACCAGATCAGCTCCACCAAACTGAGAGAAAAAAAGGAAAAGAGTCCTACCTTTGGGCATTCTTCCTTCCATGATCAGAGGATAGGCTTTGAAGAAAGGTTACCCTTGGGGGAAAAAGGATTTAATCTTTTGACCTAAGTTGCGCAGGAGATGTAAACAGGACGCTGACAGTCAATCAGCGTTTGTAGAGTACACCGCTGCAGACAGCTGTGATCTGCGGTGCATGCCGGAGAAAAGAGGGATTTGACCCAAGATCCCGAGGCGGGGATCTTAGGTATTTATTTATTTATTTGACAAATAACAGTCAACATCAATAATGTAAGTTAATAACCTAAATAGTGCATCCACTTTTTTGGGGAAAAGCTTTTGTGAAAAGTTGGAATGTTTTTGTGATTTTCTTCTTTGCCAATCACTTAAATTGTTTGAAAAACAAGCACACTTTGAGACAACATTATCACATAAACCTTAGTAAAACAAAATGACTTTAAATGTCCTTTTAACAGTTGAAAACTTAAAAATGTGAACAGCTCAGATTGGGTCCCCACTAGAAGAACATCTCTGCTTTTATCTTGGTGCTACAGTCCAAGACCCACCCTGGGCCCCTTTAGCCCCTCTTTATTCACCTCCTGGATACGTCCCTGCTCAGCAGTACTGGACGTTTAGGAATGGTCACTTCTTAATCATTCTGAACACTCACAAGAGTCTCAGTGTCAAGAGAGAGTGAGAAAGTATTTTTTTTTCTTACTTTGGTCGCAGCACAGCATTAAGTCTGTTTTTTGACGCGGTAACTGTGATTTTGGAAAATTTGTTGTCGCAGATAGTGACGTTAAGGCAAAACTCTGTTTTTATCCGTCCACATGCAGATACTGAAAACAGAGAAGAGACAGTTCTCCACTTTGGCCAGAGATTTTTAAAAGATTCAGGGTTTTTTGTCCCGATAATCTGTGTTTACGTGTGGATGACAGGCCAAACCGTAGAAAAATATCTCCTATTAGTGAAATACCCGGCTATGTGTAGACAAGGCTCTCTTGCGATGGAACGTGAATAAGTTTAGTACTGAAAAACATCAAAGCTAAACATCATATCTAGTCAAACAGCATCATGACATTGTTACAAATACAGTATTAAAATTATAGAACATCAATGTATACAGGCTTGGGTTACATTACCAAGTTTCAGCGATGCTTGGTGAAACAGCATGTGAATGTTTTCTGATGCTGGATCATTGAGCTCGTACTGCTGTGGTACACTAGGCCTACTTTGCAGTATATACACTGTACCTTGTTCTCTTCTTTACTTAGATGTAACGATCCCAAACTTTACACGTATTCTGCCGTTTTGTGGCATCTTTACCCTCCACCATTGCGCCAACTAAATTCAAATTGTATCATGCCCTACTGTTGTTCTTCGCACAGGTGTGAACAAAACAAGTGTCCGTGTGGAATAATCAGATGCCTGCTTGTATGTGCATAGGAATTTAACGAGGCTTCCAGGCAGAGTTTTTACCTCGAGCAATTTTTGGAATCGAGTAACTCGACGAATCGCTGCAGCCCTAATAACATAGAACATACGACAAACAACATACAGTGTCGCACATTGGAAGTAGCAGGAACAGACTTCCTCTATTTTCTGAATCCTGACATCATTACCCAGAGCAATACAACAAAACCTGAAGATGCTCAGTGCCAATATAACTAACTCAAGCATCACATTAGGGTAAGAGAGAAACAATAGCACACTTTTAACATTTCATGGTATTGTTCAGAGAGGAAAACACTACCGTGCCAACATTCTAACGGTAACTCTGCTAGCGTGTCCCCTGGCTATCAGCTACGTAGGCAGGTATATAGTTCCTAGCTGTAACGCTACGGTAGCCAGCAGGCAGTTTTTGAGGAGAGGGAGAAAATTTGCTGTGAATGCAAATGATACACAGAGTGAGATTGTATGTTGATGTCAGTAATTCCCACAAGGAAAGAATTTATATGAGGATATATGTGCATGTATGAAACCTATATGCAGTTCATATGCACATATACACAGCATTTATATGCACAAAAATTATATATATATATATATATATATATATATATATATATATATATATATATATATATATATATATATATATATATATATATTCCGCATATGTGTAAATAAACCACATATAGACCAGGAATAGTACATATATACCTATATGCACAAATGATATAGAAAACAGCCAATTTTAGATAGGTCACGTATATTCAAAGCCTATATCAAAATATATACAATTATATTGGTTGTTTCTGTGTGGGACGAGGTGCTCAGTTGCATGATTTTTTTCTTCCTGTAATGGACTTCAGATAAATATGCAATATTCTACTACTTGCTAGATAGTTTTTATATGCTGTTATTTTGTCTTTTAGTTGTCGAATCAAAGACACCTACTCTGTTCCAATTTTATTTATATGTTAAAACTGTCTCAACTGCATACTCATTTGACAGAAAAAATGTTTGACATATATTAATTTCTACTTTACTGTCAGATTTCGGTAGGATTTTGAATGAAACTAGTAGTAATTAAACAAATATGACCACACCATTTCTCCCTGTTTAGTGCTGTAGACTGCAATAACTAGCTTTGTTTGGAAATATAACATACCTAATTTTTAATAGATATTCAACATCTGTCTTCAACATGGAGCCCCCTCTAATGAACTGATTTAGGCTAATTTTGCTTTATAAAAAAGAAGAGAGAAAATACAAGAAGGCAGGCAAGGAAAAGAAAATCAAAGATTTTGATAAATGTTCTCCTAATAATTAATTGATACGGAGCCTGGTAGGGGTCAGGTGCAGAAATAATTTTTGAGCGGTAAGAATCCGTATCTTTGGTTCATTAAACCGTGCACACGGATTACTAATCTGTTCCCTCAGTTTATTAAACTGTGTGACCGTGTGGGAGGTCCTTTCCGATAATGCTATGATAAATGGTAATGCACCCTGGCTGTTTTGGAAAAACAAGTTGGTACTTTGGAAGACTGGTAAACACGCATGATTACAACCCGGGTTGCAGCTGTTTGAATCTTACTCAGGCCCTCATTTTGGACCTTGCCACATTCATTTTTTAGGTTCCTGCGTTGTTTAAACCGGGGACAATCCCCTCAAATTATGTATAAATCATGGTTTCGTCCTCATCATTTAAAAACCTGATGTAGACATTTTTAACAGTGCATGTCTTGCATCAACTCATGCACCCAGTGCTATTTTCATTTAATTAGTATCCAAACTGATATTACACTATCTTAAACAGTTTCTTTATGTGCAAATGTTGTAGTGTTCTTTGCCGAGATTCATGTTAAGTCCAATAAAGACTTCCATTCAAAGTGGGTACTGTATCAACAAAAAACTGGTTAACTCCCATCTCTTTAATACAAGGTATTTATGCTGCACCATCTGCTCCATGCATCTATGCACAGATAGCGCAGGACTGTGTCTGTATACCAGGGGGGCAAAGTTGGCATACACTTTGTAATTTATGGCCCATTTCTAGGCTATTTTTCAGCCATGCGACACATTTTGCGACTGGTTTGTCTTCAAATATTGCATTTGTTGTGCATGGATTAGTAAACTGAGGATAGGAATTCTTACCCCTCAAAATTATTTCTTTACCTGACCCCTACCATGCTCCTTAAATTGACAGTCTTTGCCAAAAACGTTCATTCTCAAGCTCCTGGGACTAAGCCCACCCCCCCATCTCTCAATCCTAGTGATGTCCCTGGGCCAAGTCCATTTTATATTTAATATACAGTATACTGGCTGACCCAACACTTCTTTATATACACAGAGCACAGGGATGCTAAGGGAGCTGAAATGAGCAGATGGCGTCTGCAAGAAGATTATTGTGCCCATCTCCAATTCATAGAAGAAAAGATTGAGCAGATCAAAATCCCCCTTCAGCACCTCCTCAGCTGGTCACAGATCCCCAATAAGGTGGCGCTCTCTGCAAGCAATTTTTGAAAGGGTGATGGAGCAGGAGAAAGCTCTTCTATAAGTTCGCCGTACCGACAGAAAAACACGTCACCTGCTCCCAACTTGGCAGGATATGAATTTTCTGGATTCCATGAATAAGGCACTGAGTCCCCTCGAGGATTTTGCAGATGCCTTGTATGCGGAGCTTACCTCAAATGTACCTCCATCTGTTCAACAACCAGATACTCCAGCTGCGTTCAGACCACAGGCTTTGTCAGCCTCAAGCAAAGCTCAGAAACCATCTACTTTGATGCTTCTATGTTGAAGCTTGCAAAGCTTCCAAAGCTTGCCATTCTGAACTATGATGGATCTTATTGAGAGAGTGGCTTGGCTTTATTTGCTTAAAGCTAGACAACATCGATTTCTGCTGCATTAGCGCTGTTTGTGGATATACCCCATTCTTCAGATGCGTTCTTAGTTTGAAGAGTTTAACCATTTGCTCCAGGAGCTACATATGGATGAGGTTCGCTCCGAGCGCTACTTTCGTCTGTCCCGCACCCAGTTTGACAACCTCCTGAACCGCATCGGTGCTCAGATCGCCTACCAAAACAAGTAAGTATTATTTATGATTTTTTAAATCTGCGAGGATGGATCATAAAGTTCTCTGTGATTGCAGACTGCAACGATGAGCTTGTCTCCCATTGTTGAGATACGTGTGGTGATATCTCTGAAATGAAACTGATTGGTTGACGCGCCGCTTCAGGACCGTCAAAACCGTCAAAAGTTCAGCTATCTGAACTTCTGCGCTGCTGGCTTTTGGCGCTTTGAAACTTGAAACACAGGAAAAGCTTAAAAAGTTGACAGGGCCAAAGCTCAAAAACCGCTGCAGAAACTGTGACGCTCCTCCAACGGCCTCCACCATAGACTTAACATGTAATCTTAACGTTGCTGACGCTGACAAAGCCTCTGGTCTGAATGAACCATTAGACAATGAGCTCACCACAACTATAAAAGAGGGCATACTAAAATACCTGAATTAAAAGTATGATGACCAGACAACGTAGGATTTGATTGATATTGTTTCTGTTGTCAACCCTCCGCATAGATCAAACAAGAGAGGATGGATTACATCAAAACAAGAGCAGCTGCAGAGCTACAGAAGCTGGTGATTCTGTAGCTCTGCAGTCACCACCTGGATTTAACTAAGCAAATAGGTACAAGCTTCCTGTTGGATAATTACTGCAAGGCTGATTGCCTTTCAGCTGGCAACAAGTTATTTAACCCCAAATGGTGCAATGAGTTGTTACTCATTTCATGAACAACCATGTCTAAAGAAACATCTCGTGGTCATGGAAAATATGTTAGCAGGGTTTTTCGTGCATTCAAATTTGCGTGGCGGCGCCTCCAGATAATTTTCTTGCCACCCCAGCCTGATATCGCTCTACCGCCAGCTATATGGATGTTATTTTAACTGCAGTTGCACCTAATGTCTAATTCACTGGGAAACATAAAGAGAAAATGTATATTATTAAATGTGAAGAGTAGATAAACAAATGTATTTCAACAATAAATTCTCCTCTCTGCCACCACGCACACAGTCATGTTTACTTTCTGCACAGATGCTACATTCAAGATTTTTACAGACTTCTTTCTGCTCCAAAAACGTTCGGCAATGTTGCAGGTACCGTTTCAAGATGGAAAATACATAGAAAAAAATAAAACTTCCGCCAGACCCAAGAGATTTTGATTGTGGATGGGTGAAAATATCAATATATTTTTGGTTGACTCCCACTTTCCATTGTATGGAGAGAGTCTCTCCAACTTTGCACTGAATGCCAATTTTTCTCACTATCTCGGCATACAGCGCTCCCAGAGAGAGATTTGATTTGTCCACCTAAAACAGCAGATTAGCATCAGGAACCAGTTCTCTTGCAGGACTCTGATCTGTAAATTAAGTTGAAGTTTCTCTGCACAGAACGGAAAAAAACAGCAAAGGTTGCAAAGGTAACGCATTTTATTGTTGCGCATACGTATAATTTTGCCATCCTTGTGCTATATGTGGATTTTTAAAGTCTGCCACTTGAGAAACAACACGTAAACCTTTGGCTTTCATCTGTTATTCATTGAATAGAGATGCGATTTTCAACACCTGTTTATACCTTCAGTGCTTATTTTGATGAAACGTGAAACAGAATAATAATAGGCTGTGAATAGTTAATAATTAAAGTTAGAAATAATAGTTAATGTCTGGCCGCCAGAAGTGTGGATACATCCCTACAACTTAATGAACTTTCAGTTTAAAGTTGGCTTCTCATTTTTTCCATGTATATTGTTTAGTAAAAGAATGCTTTAACATGATAATTGTCATATTCTTATTAGAACACTTAACTAAAAAATATCTTGCCTTTAAAAACAATGAATCATTTGAATGCACAAAATTCATCCATGCGTTGGCGGATGGTCAGGATGATACCACCTCTGCCTCAATTTGAGCCAGGAAAAATCCTGTGTTAGTGTGTTTGAAAAGGGTCCAATCATTGGCATGCATAAAGCAGAGAAAACATCTACGGTGATTGCAGAAACGACTAAAATTGGGGTAAGAACTGCCCAACGCATGATTAAAAAGTGGAAGGAGGACCCATAGTCCCCACTATCCTTCTGAACTATTGTGGCTGGAAAAAAATGCAAATGATCGTGATCGCCGATCACTTAAACCTTTGGTGAAATCAAATCAAAGAAAAACAACAGTAGGGCTCAAGGCTATGTTTAATTAGGACTGGACAATATAGAAAAAGAGCATATCGATAAAGAAATAGTCATATTAATTGATTTCGATAATTATCAATTAATATCACATAATGTAAAAAATATAGTTTAGGTTCCTCCAGTCATTTTGTTATTCTTCAATTAACTCAATTTAACTAAGAATTAAATTGATTAATTTTTCAAACTTCTTTTTAACATAAGTAAGTTTTGCAAGACAGAAACAAATCAAGAGGCCAAAGTAATATCAGTAAATACAGAGAAAAGTAATATTATTAAACATTATATTATACATATATTTTCACTATGGTAGTAATTTAAATTAAAGGCTTATTTCTATGTGTTTTAATCCTTTAAACATTTGATGAAACTTTATAATGTTAATGGCTGAAACCTTTGGATTAGTTTGTCAATAAAGCTTATTCAAATTCACTTCAGCTCTTCAGCTGTTGTGTTGGCTAAAGCTAACAAGCTACTCACCTGTGTTGAGGGAGCCCAGAACACTGCTCCTCAGTCACTGAACCGAATCCGGCTGGTCTATCCAACCCCTGTTGTGTTTTTAAAGCGTTTAATCGCTTCTGAGGGACCGGGAGCAGAACAAGTAGGACATTTTAAAAGCCACAAATGCAAGCAGTGAGACGCGACCTGGGTAAGTTTCCTGTGTCTCTCTGTAAGAGATTGTCCTGCTTAAAACAGCTGATCGTAGTTTTATATTTCGTTCATTATTGCTACGTTTAGTGTTTTAGGATCAGTTCAAAACGGGACGCAACCTTTACCGGAGCCACTGAAACATTCAGTCTGAACAACGTCCTCCGCTGCTCCATTGTTGTGACGTCTGAGAGCGGAGAAGTTACGGTGATGGTTCGTTTAGGTACTATTAAAAATTTCTGTTTCAGCTCAAATCGTTTCATCCTTTTTTTTTGTTTGAAAGGAGAAAAGGGGGGGCTGACAGAGCTGTCTGGGTCGGTGTTAATGATTTGTTTGGAGTAAGTTACTATTGTTGTATTAAGCTACCGGACAGGCTATAATTGAAAAAATGAGGGGAAATTTTTTTTCTATCGAACTTTTTTATTTACCCCTTTTTTTCCTATCGCACCACACGTCAATCGATCGATATATATTGCTATTGAATTATCGTCCAGCCCTATGTTTAATAGTAAAAGTAAGAGCATTTCCACACGCACAATGCAAAGGGAACTCAAGGGATTGGGACAGAACAGCTACGTAGCTGTAATAAAATCACTAATCAGTGAGGCAAATGGGGAAAAAAAGGCTTCAATTTGCTAGGGAGCATAAAGATTGGACACTGGAGCAATGGAAAACGGTAATGTGATCCGTTTCTAATCCAGATTTACCTGTACCAGTGTAGGGCTGGAAGATTTAGAAAAAGAGCACATCGATAAAGGAATAGCCATATTGACCACTATTGATAATTATGACAAAATGTAAAAAGTATATTTTAAGTGCCTCCCCGGTCATTTTGTTATTCTTCAATTAAACCAATTTTAACTAAGAATTAAATTAATATAATAATAATATAATATATATAATAATATAATAAAAGTTTGTAAGACAGAAATAAATCAAAAGACCTGAGGAATAAGTACAAACAAAAGTCATATTATTAACCATTATAATATTTTATCTTTTTTAATTATGTTAGTAGTTTAAATTAAAGGCTCATCTTGATGCTTTTCAATCTTTTAAACATTTTATGACACATATTAATGGATGAAACTTTTGGTTTAGTTTGTCAATAAAGCTTATTCTAATTAGTTCAGCTCCGGTTCAGCTGTTGGCTAAAGCTAACCAGCTTCTCACCAAAGTGTAAACAGAGCCCAGAACAATGTAACCTAGTTCGGTTATTGAGAGTTGAAGCCGGCAGGTCTATCCAGCCCTGTAGTCAGGGCCGGATTATCATTGCAGGGGTCCCTGGGCAAAATGTGTTTAAGGGCCCCCACCCAAAAAAAAAATGTTAACGGCCCGTCAATATTACATTTTAGACATTTCACAACATTTGGGTGTTTTCACAACATTGTCAATAACTAATTCATAACTAATGGTTTCATAATCTAATCACAAACACACTCATTCATATCTGATGATTTTTCTGTCCTGCCTCACCCCTTCTCTGTCTCTCGTCTGCTGTCCTCTGTCTTTTTGCCTCTTTCTCTGCCTCTCTCTCTTCCTCTCAGTGCTCTTTTCTCCTTTTCTGTCAATAATAACAAAACTTTGATCAATAATCTGTAGCGTCTCTTGGGGATGGTCGAGTCCTACTGTCAAACCCTCACAAGAAGTTATGTCTCCTTCCTCCTCTTTGTCTGCCTCCTCTTTGTCTCCCTCCTCTTTTTGACTCCTGTCTCCTTCCTCCTCTTTGTCTCCCTCCTCTTTTTGACTCCTCCATCCTCTTTGTCTCCCTCCTGTTTTTGACTCCTGTCTCCTTCTTCCTCTTTGTCTCCATCCTTTTTTGACTCCTTTCTCCTCTGTCCGTCATGGCTCTTCTCTTTAACATAATGTTATCCTGTTTAACGTCTTACTGCCTGTTGATCTCTTCTCCTGCCTTTAGAAAGACTGCCTTCTTGCTTTCCTGTTAGTAAATTCGTTTACAATGTCATCAAAGTCCAAATTCCTGACAAACTGAGATTCGATGGCCATCAGTGACAATGCACTGAGCCGCTGTTGAGTTTGTGTTGTTCTGAGTTCATTTTTTATTCTTGCCATTTGTGAAAATGATCGTTCCCCTTCACAATTTGTAACTGGTAGAGTCAGAAACATCCGCAGGGCCACAAACACATTAGGGAAGATGGACTGTAGACTATGTTTTAAAAGGACCTGCAGTAGTTTTGGAGGAGACTTCTCTTGCTCAGTCAGATTTCATCTGCCAGGTTCTCATCTAGATCTGAAGGGTACAATGCGGTGAGTACATCAGCTTGTTTGCGTACAGCAGCCAGGTCCTTGGAATCCTTGTTCAGTAGGATGGCAAACTTTTCATTAATGTTGCTGTATGCATTCATTCTGTGCTCCAAACAGTTAACTAGGCTGTCAATGATGACACTTAATGTTTCAATTTGAAATCTCTCTCGACCTTTCAGTGTTATTTCATGTTCTGTAGATTCGTCTGAAAATATTTTCCGTTTCTTGGTCCGCTGCAGTTCATCCTTATATGAGTGGCAGATTCCAGGAACATTCTTTGCAGACATTTCAAAATGGTCAAATCTGTCACGTATTGATAATAGAAATAATTTCAACGACTTAAATAGACGAATGGCAGTTGTGAGATCAATGTCTGCCTTAATGATTCACTGGTTGCTTTGAATCTGCTTAAGACACAGTTCCAAAACTGTGCCATAAATGACATTTCAAGACTGCCCAATTTTTTGCTCAGTGCTGATGCCTCATTCCGTGTGTCAAGTTTTTCTCCAGGATGAGATGATATCCTCTCAAGTATGTCCCTTATTTGTGCATAACACCCACATAGGGCTTTACATGCATCTGCACGGCAACTCCGTGTGGATGATAGTGATTTTAAAGTCAAATCCACCTTGATGTCTGCATTATTAAAAAATCTATTCCACCTATGAGTTGAACCTGCACAAAAGGCATATAAGGACTGCACTAGGTCAAAAAAGTGACTTGCATCTTGGCAACTGGCTTCTATTCTGTTGACACCTACAAGATTGAGAGAATGTGCAGCACATGGCACATAATAGATTAAGGGATTCCTCTTTTTCAAGTGAGCCTGCAAGCCGTTATACCGACCAGACATATTGCTTGCATTATCATATGCCTGGCCTCTGCAGTTTGAAATATCCAGGTTTAAGCTGTCAAGCATGGCCAGAACTGTGTCAGCCAGACTCTCTCCTGTGTGACTTTCAATTGGTTCAAAACCAACAAATCTCTCAATTATTTTCCCTTCTTTGCTCACAAATCTGAAAATGAATGTCAGCTGGTCAGTGTGTGACAGAGCAGGCGTGGAATCCACAATAACAGAGAAGTACTTTGCTTGTTGTATCTCTGTAGCAATAGTAGCTTTGACTTTGTTACCCATTTGCTGAATTAAGTCCTCGCATATGGTGGATGAAAGGTAGGATGTGCTGCCCCTGCCTTTTTGTCCGAACCTTTTAATGTGCTCACTAAGAAAAGGATCAAACTGGGAAATCAACTCCAAAATACCAAGAAAGTTACCATTGTGTGGTGATCCAAGTATTTCATCATTACCACGGAAAGGCAGACCTCTTTCACCTAAAAACTAAACAACAGTGACAACCCGCCTGAGCACCTCACCTCAATAGCGCTTCTCCTCCTCCAGCTGTTGCACTAGTTTAGCCGTCACTGTTCCGCTCCCAGAGGGTGATGAGCGCCGAAGCAACGCTAGCAGGCTACTGCAATGATCTGCGCTTTTCTCGTGGTCACCCACGCGTTCAGGATTTTCCCAGTCAGAGAAACCGCTAATGAACTGGTTTTTCTTAGTTCCAAACAGCATGCAGGGAAAATAGAAGATATTACCGGTAGTCGGTGAATATGTGATCCAGTCACGAAAAACACTTTCTCCATTTGGGAGGTGACAGAACAGGAGATCGTTAGAGAGAGCACGCACTTTACCGCCCAAGCCCCTATCTCTTGTTGATGCCGGATATCTGCTTGCCCGATTGTGAAAAGCAGCAGCTCCACGATCCATCAGGATAGCGCAAGTTTTTTCATGAATTTTCCCCCAGAGTGCTGCTGGGTCACGTACCTGATAAATACACTCTGAGTTGTCGCTGGTACAGCTAGCTTCAGGTGCTGAGCAGCTAGTGGCAGCCTCATCCTCTTCGGTTATCTTGTCTGGACCGTTAATTTGATCGCCTTCATCCACCGCAACTATTTCTTCCTCCTTTGTTTGTTACTATGGTTACCAGAATTGCGCCCTACGAATTATGTAATGCTATTGGTTTTAAAAAAAAGTACATTTATCTTAGTGGTTATATCTAATATATCCGAAATTTGATGGCATTTTTTTTGTGTCAACCTTAAGATTGCTTGCATGGGCCCCCTTGTGGGCGTGGGCCCCTGGGCCCGTGCCCACAAGGCCCATTGGGTAATCCGGCCTTGCCTGTAGTGTTTTTTTAAGTGTTTCTTCGCTTCTGAGGACCGGGAGCAGAACCGAGTGGAGATTTTAAAAGCCACAGGTGTTGTTAGCAGCACGAGCCCCAGGTGTTGTTAGCACCTGGATAAGTTTCCCGTGTCTCACTGTAATTGATTCGCAGCAAGCCGGGAGTCCTGCTTAGGACAGCTGAACGTAGATTTATATTGCTACATTTAGTGTTTTAGTGCGTCGATGATCGGTTCAAAATGGGACGTAACCTTTACCTAGGCCACTGAAACATTTTTCAAGAAACAACTTCCTCCGCGGCAAAGTTACACCGATGGTTTGCTTAGGGACTATCAAAAAATACACTTTCAGCACAAATCATTTCATCCTTTTTGTGGTTTGAAAGAGAAGGGGGGTTGCTAACAGAGCTGCATGGATCAGCGTTAATGATTTGTTTGGAGTAAGTAGTGATTGTTGTATTAAGCTACCTGATCACACGTCTAATATATATATATATATATATATATATATATATATATATATATATATATATATAGCTATCGAATAACCTTCAAGCTCTATTCCAGAGTGATGGGCACATCAGGGTAAGAGAGGCAGATGAAGCGAAGCACCCATCATGCCAAGTGTCTACTGTACTACTGTACAAGCCTGTGGGGGAAGTACCATGATCTGGGTTTGCTGCAATTGGCCAGGTCTAGGTTCAGCAACAGTATGCACTCCAAGACTGAGTTCAGCTGACTACCTGAATATACTGAATGACCAGGTTATTCCATCAATGGATTTTTTTCCCCTGATTGCATAGCCACATTCCAAGATGACAATGCCTGGATTCATCAGGCTCAGATTGTGAAAGAGTGGTTCTGGGAGCATGAGACATCAGTCTCACACACAGATTGGCCACCACAGAGTCCAGACCTTAGAAGCTTTGGGATGTGCTGGAGAAGGCTTTGTACACCAGTCAGACTACCATTAGCAATGAAAGATCTTAGTTAAAAAATGATCCAACACTGGATGGAAAAAAATCCTGTGATATTGCAGAAGCTTCTTGTAACAATTTTGGCCGGGCAGTGTATATTGTGTTGACAACTGCACAGTGGAGCACTTGGTAGTACTGTTGCCTAGAAGCAAGAACATCCTGGGTTTGAATCCCGGCCTGGGGTCTTTCTGCATTGAGCATGCATGTTCTCTCTGTGCATGTGTGGGTTCCCTCCGGTTACTCTTCCAAAAATATGACTTTAAGGTTAGTTGGTCCTTTTTAAATTGTCTTTAAGTATGAATGTGTGTATGCATGGTCGTTTCTCCTGTGCGTCTCTATGCTGTCCTGCAATGGACTGGCGACCTGTCCAGGGTGTACCCTGCTTCTCTCCCAATGACCACTTCAGATAGGCACCAGCACCCCCACAACCCTGTAGAGAATATACGGTGTAGATTAGGGCTGGGTATCGATTCAAATTTCAAGAATCGATTCAATTCCGATTCTCAAGAGTTGGAATCGATTCGATTCAATCTGATCCAATTCAATATTGATATTGGTCAATGCTATTAAAAGCTTCTTTTTTTACCGTTATCTTAATTATATGCCAGAAATTCAATGACTTAACAGTGGGTGAGTAACAGTTCACCATGGAAAACTGTATTAACCCTGTCAGACACAAAAATTAAAGTAGCCGTCAGGACTGTTCTTTCCCATTTCAGCTTTAAAAAGGGCAAACTATTTTAAAAAAATTGTGAATCGATTCGATTTGATTTCTATAAGAATCGATTTTTCGATTATTTCAACACAGCTCTAGTCTAGATAATGGATGGATATATTGTAATTATTTTGTAGGGCTGGACAATAATTCGAAAGCAATATATATCGATCGATAGACGTGTGGTGCGATAGAAAAAAAGGGGTCGATAAAAAAGTTCGATAGAAAAAAAATGTCCCCTCATTTTTTCATTATACCCTATCAAGCAGCTTAATACAACAAAAATTACTTACTCCAAACAAATCATTAACAATGACCCAGACAGCTCTGTACGCCACCCCTCTCTCCTTTCAAACCACAAAAAGGATGAAATAATTCATCCAACGGAGTGCCGAGATAATTTGCTCATAGGTTAGCTAAAGTCAGCTATGGCATCATAGAAAAAAAACTTCCATCTAACATTGAACTTCACATGTCAAAACAAGTTGGATGTAGTGCAATCATGGGATTTTTTTCTTGCATGTTTTTACATGTTGCTTTTCCTTATTATCAACTACTCTGTAATTTATGTCAACTTTTTAGAGCATAACAGTTGTTGGTTGCATCTCTCTAAAGAAATGGCTTTATTTTTTAAAGTTTTTTAAAGTTCTCCTTCAATAGTGTTTTTATTAAAGGGGCTGTATCATGCCATTTTACAGCTTTCAACTTCTGGGATGGACATAAAAAATGTTACTGTTGGTGTTATACTTGTATCCTGTAGTTAATGTTAGACCACAAAGTGAACTGGCTCATTTCACCCCTCTGGCATTGCATTTGCAGATTGTTGAAAACTCCAAAAACTTAAAAGGGGCTATATCATGCAAGATCAAACTTTTGGAGTTTTCAACCATATGGAAATCAATTTTCTCATAAAAAAACCCACCACACTTGTGTTTAGCTTAATGCACGCAGGTCTGAGTAATCCTCCTGATTTCTGCTCTCTGAGCAGCTGCCCCTCCCGTTCCTACAAAGCGACTGATTGTTCAACTAGGGACGTCAGTAGTTGATATTTGAGAGCTTAAGGTGTCTGCACCGCCCCTGCAGGCAGTGTGGCTTACCCTTGTTAGGATTTCAAACACACCCTCGTCCCTCTCACAGCTAAATGCTGATTCGGTTTTTGGCAGCTTAAAACACTTATTTGTTGGATTTTTTACTTTCTCTGTGAAACGCCTGTTTGGCTGCATGGATTAGAGGATTTTATTCTACATTCCTAAAGAACAGCTGCTAGATCATAGAACAAAGACGCCTGATGCACAGAGAAGTGGATACATTCTAATGCTATTTGAGTTAGCCATTTATCAAGCTGCTTAGATGATCTTATAATAGCCTTGTGTGGTTAATTAATTAATCTGTAGCATCTCAGAATGTTCAGTAAACGGGTGCAAACAACACCAGCTTTTTTTTATATACTAGGCTGGAAGTATTTGCTTAGAGGATGCAGCTGTGTTGTTCTGGGCTCCAGAACAACACAGCCTGTAGTTTGCAGATGGCTGTCTCATGAGGACGGCAGCAACCACCTGCTGCGATGGGGTACAGTGCTTTTGGCATAAAAAACAGCTCATTCCTTCCTCAGTATGCCTGAGCCAGGTAAATTGAATCAGCCATTGCTTGTCAAAGCCACTGGCTCTATGTTTTTTAGATCTGGAAAAATGACAAAAAATAAGGTTTTAAAATAATGTTTAAAACATTTAAATCACGTACATGTTGGCTTTACGTTATGCTCTTGATGACTTGAAAACGGACCAACGTACCCTCGCTTCGCCAACTCTTCCTGTCCTGAATTCTGAGCCTCGCCTGTCCCTGCCTGCGAACTACGTTCAGACCTTACATAATTTTCACATCTTGTCACAACCATGATACCTTTTAACAGCCTATTACGCTAATTTGTCTGCACTGTTTCACCTGGAATCCTGACTCTCCACCTCGCGAGGGCGCTTTATAAAGTAGTGGCTGATTTCCCCAGCCATATCTGCAACGCTAAAAACCAATAACACTACTCTGATACGGAGGACTTAAAAAGAAAAAAAGAATAAACATGACATGCTTGGATACAAAAAAAGCAAAAACAATATTTATATTTTGAAGACCCGGGGGGGAAATCAGGACGCTGATACCACCAACTAGCGGGAAAAACAATTTTTGATCTTTTTCTGCAGCTGTTTTAGCGCTTTCCGGGGCACTGCCACTGATACAGCGCCCCCGTAGTGGTGCAACGCTGCAACTGCAGTTAAAATAACATCTGTACAGCTGGGGGCAGAGTGAGATCAGGCAGAGGCGGAACAAAATTAGGTGGAGGCGGCCGCAGGAAAAACCCTGATTAAGGGGATATGAGATGTACTGGGATATTAAATATTAGTCATACCGCCCAGCACAGTATATCAGTAGAGGAATCGGGGTTGACTAAAATCAGTACTGGCAACTAAAAGCTGTTCGAAAACAGGTGCTTCAAAATCCACTTCAGAACTTTAATTGATGCAACTGATTCAACCATGAACTCCTCCGTATGAAAACAAGTTCTTGAATCAAATGCTAGGCCAGATATTGTATGTTTCGGTTAGACTGGATCATAGGGAGGGACATCAAGTCTACATTAGCACAGCTGAAAAAGACATTGTGAAGCCTAATTTTAAAAAAAGTGTTGCAGGACCTTAAAGAAGCCAAAATACAAGCATGGAAACCTCAAAGAAAAGGAGCCAGATTCTGGATAAAGAGTGGGCAAAATCTCTGATAAGGTCATACACAGGGGTGTGCCATCTTGGGTGCCCCACAATCTTAAATTAATATTTTATTTGGTTGCTACAATTAGATTCTTAATCCAAAAAAAAAATCCAATTTTTTCCCCTATCTATGCTTTTTTTTCTTTCTTAATTTTCTTCCATGACTTAATACTTTTACATCCATTCAATTTCTTTTAATTACAAATATCCAAACAAATGTATGTCTTGGTTTCTATTTCTCTGAACACATGTCCACATGTTTCATGATCATATCAAGATTTTCCATGAAAGCTAAAAGGAAATGTACAGTGGCAATAGAAGTACATGATAAAGTAACCATATGTTTAGCTCCATTGAAGGGAACATACAATTTTTTGCAACCTGGACCTTATTTATACGTTCATTTTGTCACCGAGACAAGTTTGGAGCCACTTTGAGTCCTTCGGGAAAGTTTATGTCCATTTGCAATCAGCATTTATCCATATAATGATAGTTAAGCCTAGTTTGTTCTTCTATGTCAAAACAGATTGACGCAGCGCCATTATGCGTCAACGCAAGGCCTTTCCGTCACCTACGCAAGGACGGACGGACGGAGGAGAGCGTAATTTTCTAACTATCCATCTCAGTTAGCGGAGAGTGTATGCCTGTGACTGGTCAGCTCAACAAGAGACAGAGATCATTTCACCAGAATGGTGCTTTACAGTCGATGTAATCAGTAGACAATGCAGTGTTTGGCCACTAGATGCTTTATACTGAAAGGACAGTTTATCTAATATGGTCTTTTGGCGATTTTGAGCACAAGGAGGTGTAGAGAAAAAACAACACAAGCTGCTGTGTTTATTTACATGTGTTTTTATAATATTATATGAGCTGCACGTCTAGTAAAAAGCTTTACAGCTAAATCAAAACTTACTTTCTGTTGTCATTGCTCTTGAGGGGGGGAAAACGTTCATAAGTTGAAGAAAATAAACTCTAGTTAACTTGAAACGACACTCCAATGGTAGGCAGACCTGCCATGAGAAGCTAGCAGCCCCTTCTCTCCTGGTTGGGAATTGCTTTGCAACACAGAAAAATTAATGGAAGGCAATAAACGGAAAACGTCTCCATCAATACATCTGCATCTGGGTGCAAAGTTGTTGACGGAGAAGTATAAACTAAGCTTTAAGTGAGCAACCAAAGTACAGCCTCTAAATAAGGCATTATCTGCCAAAAAACTTCTTCATTTCACCACTGTTTTGTTAAGAATAGCTAGTGCTATTCTCCTGTGACTTATGTCTTGGAAGTGCTTAATTGCACAGCCCTCTACTGATAAGGTTATATGAAACTTTTGAATTGTATCGATTTGGCACACTTCACACCACAATTAATTGATTTATAGTGAATCAGCACAGCAGTAGTCATCCAGATGAAGAATCTGTTGGGATTGACTTTTTGTCACACTCTCGGAAGAACCATGTCCTTGATATGAAAAACATAATTTTTAAAACTTTCGACGAGACTGTAAATAAGGATGCTGGATTAATTTTTCTTCAATACTAGACACTTTAGATGTAAGCAGCAGCAGGTTGATTCTTCAGTTGTCTGTTAACCCAAACAGGTGCAGATCTCCTTCTTGTTGACTAACTGCTTTAAGGATGCTTTGATCTCTTGTTACAGACGGAGCAAATCATCCGCTTCCCTTCTTAGTGGGGCGCCCTGCCATATTTACGTCTACAGGATAAGCGGCAGAAGAGGACTCCCAGTTATAGAAAAACAAGGCAAAATCCAGGGAAGCTAACTGAGCCGACTTCTGTTGTGCTGCAACAAGAGGTGGAGGATGGCTTGGAGAAAGGACAGAAATAGGCGCTCCTACACAGTCTGGCTTCGACAATGAGCTAACTGCTCAGGGAGCCTACAGATGAGTCGTGGGCAGCGAACGAACAGCTCCATGAGCACCTTCAGTTTCTCTCAGTGACGTCTTCATCCACAGCGTCTGTTTCTCGATCCCTTAAATGATGATTCATATTAACCTAGCCCGCGGGCTCAAACTGCTGGTGAAAAACGAAAACCGCATATGTTGTGATTCATTGTGAGATATGCTATAGGTGCCATAGGAGGCATCAGGAGGTTGCTAGGTACAGATGAGGACAGATATAATGGCACCCTTGGTATATAAAAAAAAAACTGCACTAATATAATTCTTATTTTCTATCAGCAGTATTAAATCACACAAAACAATTGTAGGCATTTAGTCAAAGCAGATGAAATAGACACACATACAAATAAATCATTAGAGGCACACAATTGTTTATATGAAATATGACTCATATGGTCATCAGGTCTCCATGACTAAAAAAAAATACAATAGTCATACAATTATAGTTTGAAAACGAATCATGGTTTACAGATTATTTGACACAAATTGATTTTAAAACTGCATAAACATATATAAAACACCTTCTCTAAACGTTTTGAACTCCAGAATCGATTTATTGCTGAGTTTCCCGGACACTGTGAAGAGCAATGAATTTGTAAAATAAAATTAGCCTCCTAAGGAGGACCGATCCAACCTAAATTGACACAAAATAAATAAATAAATAAAATTGGAAATACATTTTTAAATAATAAAAATAAACATGAAAATATATGAATGTAAAAATAATTTAAAACATAAAATACATAAATGTGGAGATACATTGTTTTATTTATTACATCATACATTTAGGATGTATTTTCATTACATTTACCTTTTTATTTATTGATTTTCACATCCATTTCCACATTTATTTACTTATTTGTTTTTTAAATGTATTTATTTCCAAATGTATTTCCAATGTTCTTTATTTATTCATTTATTTATTGTATTCATTTAGATTGGACTAAGTAGGTAGGATATCACTGAAGGACTAGGGGTGAAATGTACAACCCGCTACTGTATTTTATTGGGGGGTGGAAGCACCCACTGACAGAAATGTAATGTAAATCTGCTGCTGGTTAACACATTCTTACCGGTGTTGCCGATGAATCTATCTGGTACTGAAACAAATGAGGAATATGTTCTCCAATAACTACAGGATAAAGCGGCTCGAAGGGGTTTATTTATAAAGAATTGCTGCATGTGTAAGGGCAGAGATGTCAGCAACTTCATATCAAAACCTTCATCCATGCAGAAGATGGATGTCTCAAGGCAAGAAACCCAAAGATGTTAAATCTAGCAGCCCACTAAATGGAGAAAAACAAGACGTCCTTTATGTCACAATGATGCTACGCATACTTTGGGGAATCCATTGCAGACCTGACAAGATAACCTCACAAAGTTCAAAAACTTCATAAACATGTGATGTAATATCAGCACAGCTTCCTCTCGCTCTCATTCACAGCTGCTTGATCACTAATCAATGTGAGAAATAGGTCAGTTGTCAAACCAAGAGCGTCTACCAGGGATGTAATCCAGGTCAAGCCCATGGCAACTTGAACAAGCTCAACCAGGGTCAGAGCTGCTGTTGCCATAACTACCACGCTGGATGCTTCAGAAAAAATTAGGCCCTTGGAGGCAGAGAACTCTCCACGGCACGAGGAATACGGAGTTGCTGGGTGGATGAAGAAGGCTGTTACCACACGGAGCCGTAGCCAATCATGCCCGGGGGTGTAAAACAATGTTTAATGCAACTCGGGGGAAAGCTCATTTTTAATTTTCGAGACGTCCTGAAATATCAAGGAGGAGATGTAAGGGTTTTCATTTAACGAGTGAGAAGTATGATGGAGCAAACGTTGAAGACTCCTTTAAGCAATGTGCAACACTACTGTTACACAGAATGGTGATGGGTCTGAACAGAAAAACGAGAAATGTCAATTCACAACTTTGTTTCAGACACGCTATGGCTCTACAAACTTCGATTTAACACAGACCTGGTCTTAAAACATTATGTAAAAATATAAGTTATACGAGACAAGCTGCGGGAAATCTCTCCTCTAACGTTATAAATAACAACTCTGTGGACATGAGTAGACAAAACCACCAAACAGGATTTTAGTAAACCTTCAAAAAGAAAAAGTAAGCAAGAAAGAAACTAGCACCATGTACAGACTCAATATTTCCAAGCAAAACTCACTAATTGTAGCACTCAGGTGTCCAGCGCTCCTCCAGATCCTCGTATTCACTTCACATGTTCTCCGATAACTGACCAGAAACGGAACACAGCGCCCGAATTTTTAAGAAAATAAAATAATAATACTGTTATTATTATTTTATTTTCTTAAAAATTGGCGTGGGGGAGGCACACTATGTCAGAAGTTGTCCGAAATTCTCACAGGAAGGACAGGGCGCGCGAGCCCTGCTCTTATACTTGCAACTAGCTGCTCGTGTTGATGTAGCATCATGTGGGCCCCGCCCCTCTGGACGGGAGGAGGAGGGAGAGGAAACTGGCACACACTCAGCTAGAAAACAAACACAGTAGCCGGATAAACGCTTAAGAGAGAAATTAGTTTACAGGGGTGTTTTACAAACGTTAGCAAAACTCAGACGTACACACAATCCAACTATATTAGAAACGTTTTCGGTAAAACCGTATTGTAGTCTACACCACCCTGCACAACTAAACAGTGACATTCCAGTGCCATAAAGCACATAGATGAGATGCAGTGGCGGTTCTTGCATGAAACGCACCCTGGGCTAGCTTTTCCTTCTGTCACCCCAAATACTCTGTTGATATTTACACAGGAATATCAGTTAGCTCATTATAAAACACATTTATTTGCACCAAGAGCCGGTCCACCATGTCTATAGCAAAAATGTGAATACTTGAAGTACATTTTCTTCAGTAGGCCATATACAACTTTGAACTAAATTGAAACATTTTACATTTATTGAAGTACAATTTAAGTATACTTTACATCAAACTAGGGATATTGACCTGGGTTGGAGCCAGCTCTAAAATATTAATGTATAATGATATTTGCTATAAAAGATATAACAAAAGATTCTAAAATATCTTAGACATCACATGGAAGCACAAGTAATGTTCAAAATCTAACCTAAAATGCACAACTCCTAACTCCCCCGATTTTTTTGCTGATATACTGTAAAAATGAGTGTCTAGGAAGAAAATATGCACATGTCTGTCAAAGGGGCACCCAGGTGCGAAACTGCAATTCACCCCTCCCACCGTGACATACTGTTGCTTAAACTGTGACTTGTCTTAAGTATGTGCTTTAATGTAATAATTTGTTTTAAAATACCAAGGCATTCATCTAGAAATACAAATAAAGCCTTTATTAAATCACATGGCTAGGAAAGGTTAAAATGTGCTCCAACATGTTTCGGCTTGGGGCCTTCATCAGGGACTTTCAATATATACATGGTAACAGAACCTATGAAATTAAACATTTTATCACTTGCAAGACTACTCTTGTAATATACAAGCTAGAATGCCCTAGAATTGTTGACATTAGATTTGAAACTCTTTGATAGCTTTGTGTCTATGATGGATGAGTTGTGATAGTTACTACAGTTCCAGGGAGCATTCCAACCTTTTTGTGGATTTTTTAATAATTTGTTTTGTTCAGTTTTCGTTGTCATGTTCATAGCGTTGAGAGCAGGACAAAGACGAGTGGGGTTTTTTTTTCCTTCCTTGACCACCAACCCTGACCTATTGGAAATCCTCTTCACTTAACGCTGGCTGCAATACCACAGTTGGCCTGTATCTGTATGTGTAATGATGTTTCTTGTCTACGCTTCATCAGGCTGTACTGGAATTGAATTTCCACACATAAGACTATAACGTGATTAATTCATTCATTCATTCAATAGTCCTGTCTGCATGGCTTGTAAATAATTTTGGTATTTTAGTATATTTTTAAGTAAAAATATAAAATTTCTACCAAAAACTGTTCAGTTTAAAACTTTATAAGGCATTTGGATTTGAATCTGGCAGTGCTACTTTCCCATCCATTATTGAAGATGTCAGCCTATTTGGGACAGCAGCAGTCCTTCCCCTGTGGATTACAAAACAAGCATAGTCTCTCCCACACCTCTGTAGCGAGTTGGAGTAAAAAGGAAGGCAACATCTCCTTTTGCAGCGTTTTTCAAACTGAAAATGTAGCTGGCAGAATACTCTGGTAGGGTAGTGAGGTGCTCTTTAAATAATTTTAGGCTACAAAATATAAGTTGTCATGTTCTCTTCCGTGTTTCTTAAATCCTACATTTTTGCTTGGTAATTTCTGCCAATTAGTGCAGTATTTTTTATTTGCTGGTTGTGACTTTGATATGCAAATTAATATTTTTGCTAAGACAACTTTGACAATACACTTTGTTTAGATTGGAAGTGCAGACACAGGGCCAAGCACTTGCAGAGAGGACAAGGAGCAGGAGAGACAACGTTTTTCAGAGTTGACCGTGCATTTGAACAGATATGGTGTGGTATTAGACCCAAATGTAAGACTACTGAGGATAGGCTGGCATTAGCATCCGGGAGGCTAACAAATAACATGCCTAGGGCAGTCACTTCATTGGGACCAAAAAAAATGTATGAAAGTCAGTAGAGCGATAAAAGTTATATTCCGGTCCGCTTTGTCTGACGTCTTGAATCACACGTATGATGTACTTCAATTTAAATGATAACTAAAGATGTGTGTTTTGACTGTGTTTGTCAAGTGATTTTGGATTTATTTGATTGTAAAAATGTGCAATTACATGCCTACAAATCAGAACTAAATAATAAAAGCACATTTTTAATGTGTCCCTTATGAATGCTATTTTCTACTAAAATAAACATGTTTTCCAATTTTGGTTCTGGCAACACATTTCAAACAAAGTTGGAAAAGTAAAGCATTTATCACTTTGTAATGTTGTCATTCCTTTTTACAACACTTAAAACATGTTTAGGAACTGCAGACATCAAGCAATGAAGTGTTTCAGGTGTAATTATGTCCCATTCTTCCTGCAAACAAGTTCAAAGGTTGGGAAACATAACAGGTTTCTCGTTGTTGCATTTTGTGCTTCAAATTGTGGCACACATTTTCTACTGGATACAGGTCGGGACTACAGGCATGCCAGTCAAATACCCGTGCCCTCTTCCTCTGCAGCCAAGACTATGTAACGGGTACAGAATTCAGTTTTGCATTGTCTTGGGAAAAGATGTCTTCTTGAAGGCAGAATATTGTGCTCCAAAATATCTGTGTATTTCTCAGCATTAATAGTGCCATGACAGAAGTTCAAGTTACCTTTGCCAAGGGTGTTGACAAAGCCTCATACCATGACAGACCCTGGCTTTATGACTTGTTGCTGCTAACAGTCTGGATAATACTTGTCTTCTTTGGTCAGGAGCACACAGTGTAATATCCAAATGTCTTGCAAACTTTCTTTAAGAAACATTGTTATTAACCATTTCAATAATTATTTTCACATATACTATGTTGGCAAAATGACGATCCTCTACCCATCTCTGCTCCCAAAGGACTAGACCTTTCTTGGAGTCTGCTTTTGTACCAAATCATAATTATAATCACCTCTCGACATCACCTGTTTCAAATCACATTTAACCAATTTACCTGATTAATAGCCCTGAATTGGTCCTTTCCCAACCTTTTTAGGAAGGTTTTGCAGGTCTAAATGACAGAAAATTATGTATATATACAAACGAAAGAAATCACTTCTTTCTTTTTTTATTTGCATTTTCCATATTTGCCCAACTTTTTCTTATTTGGGTTTGTATATAAATATGCCATCTCAAAGCCCAATGTCAATCCCATGGAAAATTTGAGGACAGAGCTGTTTTTTGTTTTTGTTTGTTTGTTTGTTTGTTTTTTAGATTGTGGCAGCAAAAAAATCAGACCATTTCTGTCAGGAGGCATGGGCCACCTTATCAGCAAAGTATTGTGAGAGGACTGTTAACGAATATACAGAGGGTTTGACTATAGTTATTCAGTTTAAATGGTAATTACTGAGGAGATGTATGTAAACTTCTGAATTTATCAAGTAAAAAGAACTACAAAAAGATTAAATATTTTGTAACACTTTTAAAACTCTTAATATTTCAGTATTTTTTGGTTTTGTTTACATAACTTTCAAGAAAAGAGAAAGCATTGGAGAGTAAATAAGTTTATCTGCGGCATGAAAAATTATTTCACCTTTTCTGTGAATGAGTTAAAATTAACAATAAATAAAAGGATTCTTCTATAGGGTATCATTTATATCACTTTTTCTATGTATTTCCATAATTTTACGCACGTCGTTAATTATTTACTCAACATGCCAACTGTAAACAAAGACTCTGTGGTTTCTGATCAACCTTTTGGTTGGCTACACACACACCAACCAGCATGCAGGGGGAAGGCTGTGATACATCAGAGATAAAAAGTCTGTGTCTGGATGTCTCCTTGGAGACATGAGCCGTAAGCAAAGATTATTAACAATGACGCAGCTCAACTCAAAACTCATTCAACATTTACAGCACTTCATGTTATACGTATGGCCATAGATGGAGGGAATAAACAAACTGTGGTCAGTTACATACTGGAGCAACACAGTTAAATTTTGAAAACAAAAAAATATTCAGGAAAGACTACTGTTTAACGATGCCTGAGAGTACTTTGTAGGCTTTTAAATAAACCCAGTAGTGTTTTTATAGATCACCACAAAAGGAATGCAATGGCAAACAATTGTAATATGTTATTGTATAGTAGGCAAAAGGAGAAAAAGGACTGTGCTGGTTTGTTTTAACCAACAAGGACAATTCAGGACAGTATGAACAGTCAGTACTTTTACATGCATAACTCAATCAAGCTTTTGGCTGTAATCGGACAACTAGCTTAGCCAGAGTGAGAGTCGTGTCTCAGTTTACATGTCTTTGAGAAAATCGTATTACTGAATGAAGTGTGTTCAACTTCACGACAGCACATGCCGTCATGCGCCCATTCGTCTGAAGGGGCATTTCCCTTGCTGCTTGTAAATGCGCAGATTGTGGACCTTATCTTTAGCATGCATTATGTTCATTTACTTATCCAGACAAGTTTGGAGCTACTTGGAGTCCTTTGAAAGGTGTTTATATCCATTCACGATCAACGTATATCCATGCAATGGGAGTTAATGGGGGACATAAAGTGCCACCTCTAAATAAGGCATTATCTCCCACAAAATCCTTCATTTAACCAATGTTTTATTATTAATAGCTACTACCATTCCCCTCAGAGTTCGGGGCATCTCAGAAGTGCTCCTTTGTGTTTTTCCTGTGTTATTTACACGCTTTTAATACAATTTTTTTTTTTTTTTTTTTTTTTAACGTGTCCTGTCTAGCAGTATGCTACTCAGAATTGGTGTCTGAGTACCAAGTAGAAGCCCAACAGTTTTACTTTCCCAAGCAGAGTATTACAGCTTCGCTGTAGTACGCCACTTGATGTATATGTATGAAAAATCTTTATTAGTGATTACTGTGGGTTCAATTTCCTGACGTCATGGTCAAATAAACTGAGACAAGAAGGGAGAAAGGAAGAAGGTGAAGAAAAGAAACAGGACCAACAGAGGGCGAACCGAGACACCGACCGACGACACAAGACAGGGAGGCAAACAAAGAACACAAGAAAACATCCCAGTCCTCCACCTCTGCCGGACGGCAGAGGTGGAGGACTGGTGTCTTCGTTCCTGCGCGGCACCTGGGTGTCCAGGTGCCGCGCCCAGCCGGCACCTGGACATCCAGATCTTCCAGCTCCAGGGTCCAGATCCCGCCCCACGTAGGGCGCCAAGATCAGGGGCCCAGCCAATGCCGGACAGCCCCACCAGGTGAACAGACCAGCCAGCAGAAGTCCTGGAACCGGCAGGAGGACTGGGCGCCAGGCACGGTCCCCACCGATCCACCGGACGGCACCAACCTATTCTACAACCCCGGCACCCCCATAAGAGGTGCCCCAGTCAATCCAAGGAGGACGTCGGCCCGAAACAGCGGCCGCCCGACACACCGGACCACCCAGGACCCGCCCGACATGCACCAGGACCGAGCCGGGCCGCAACTGGGACCCCCAGGCCCATGCATCGAGAGTCATCATCAACCAGCGGGCAGGAGCAACCATCACCGACGGGGAGTGACGGGGAGGGAAGAAGATGCATCAGGCCAGAGAGCAGCCAAACACCCAACCTGACAGGTAGACATAGACAGACAGAGACACTCATACGTACCCTCCCTCTCATGCGTACACATTCTTACAAATACAGGACATACGAAAAAAGGACGCTATACACTCATTCATACCCCCCATACGTACACTATACTCCATACTCCCAGGCCCAGGGACAGACGCCCCAATAGAGAACCCTGCCCCTGCACCCAGGAGACAGACCCCTTTGCCAACCAGGACGGGGACAAGCAGACCGCCAAGGCCCCCACACCGGCAAGAGCAGCCCACCAGCCCAGGACCCCGACCAGACGGCGTGATGTTCTATCCGGGCTCCGACCCCTGATGGTCCAACGAACAGGGGTGTGGAAAGACCCCCCAGCCTCTCTCCCCCAGCTCAATGTGGTGTTGTTGCGTGTTGTTCTAATGTGCACTTAAAACAGAGGGGGGGACATGGGAATACTGCCGGGTACCCCCATCTCCCCCCCCGGGCCCTCAGTGTCTAGATGCGTTTAACCAGTGGGTGCCGGCACCACAGGCGAGGCCCCCACAACGGGCCCCTATAGGGGGCCCCCCATGAGGGGTCCCGCCCCCAGCGCCAATGCGCCACACCGCCAGGTCCCTACATGTGCGTTCCATGTAAATGTTGCAAGTGTAAGTGTCTAAGTTGCTCAATAAAATCGGGACCCAGGCCGCCACCGGGTAGCGAAGACGGAAGCTCCATCCCGCACCCCAGTGACGTGCCCACGTCCCAAGGCCTTGTGAATGGTAGAATGAAGGAGCAGGTGGACAGAGGCATGGGGATGGGGAGAAAATAACTGGGGTGACCATTGCCAACCCCAGGGAGCCAGCTCCCCTGCTGACTCCAATAGGCACCCCCGTTCGGCCCGATCCACCAGGGGTGGGAGGCCCCAGCACGTCCAGTCTTTTAATACAATTTACAACAAACTGCCATTTCAGTGATGTTACTGCACCCCATCACAGTTGTAGTCTGAGCAGACATTTTACTCGTTGCTAAATAACTGTCTCAGCCCACCTGGTCATTTTGTTTGTGCAATTTGGAAACACGCAAGCACAAACCATGTTAATGTTTGCAGTAGCAAGTTCTGTCTAACCCTCTAGACCGCAGATTTAATTTAATTAAGAAAACGTTATTAGCGTTTTAATCAAGATTTAGTTTAATATGGGAAAATATGCAAAGTTTAAATCAGAGATAATTGCTAATTCTAGCTTAGACAATCTGAAGCTCAAACAATAGGTTAAGGTTTCTCCTTTTTCCAAACTGTAGTACCTGTAATTTCTATATTGCTGGGGCAAAGCTCACCTCTTTTCTGCCTATCCCCAGAGCTGGCCCAAAGCACAAGCGAACAAAGCAGTTGCTTAGGGCCCCCCAAACCCATTCAGGGTCCCCCATAAAGGCTGAAATTGAACAGAGTACAGATGTTAAAATTGATGAAAAATGGGAATATAACTCAGTTTGATCTAGTTTTCTTTTCAATGTAGATCATTAAAAAAATATTGCTTACATTTTTGTGTAACTAGGCAAGTTTCTTTGTAACTAAGTATAGCAACAGTTTTTTGAATTAAAATTGTATTTAAATTTTTTTTAGCATATTTAAATTTTAAAGGAATATAAATGTATACACTGTACAAGTTGGAAAACATGGTCTTTTTTTATTGAATAGAAAAGAAATGTAAGTTATTTTTTAACATTGACTGTTACCATTGTTACACTTGGATGCTTTAGTTTAAATATGTTTTTCCCAACATAACCAGGCAGATCCAATAGCAGAACATAAGAATATTGTTTGCCTGCATTAACTGATCCATATGCAAAATGTGAGCCTGTCTGGTGTAAGGTAGAACCCAAATGAATTTAAAAAAAATACAAATTAAAAATTCAACAAACATAAATTTAACTCTTTCAGTTTCAGCAGAATTCTCCTGACCATAGCTCTGGAAGTAATGTGATGAGATTGATTGATGAAATACGAATACATCATAGATCAGGTCAGACAGGATACTGGTCTGCAATAATTTCATTTTTTGTTGTCTATACAATATAAAGTGTCACACAAACTGCTTTATATGGTAAAAAAAAAACATGAACATCAATGGTTGAAACCTTCAACATTTTTAGAGGCCAGTGTGCAATAAATCTCATTGATGTGTGGTATCAGTGTTGTTGGGTTTTTCTGCTCTGTTTATGTGTGTGTGTTAGAGTAAGTGCTGTACAGTCACATGGTAGACAACAGAATCTGGGGAAACATGCTCAGTGTCAGCAGTATAACTGCTCAGACCTGCAGTTATGAAATGCCTGATTATGGGGAAAAAACACCCCAAAACTCTTTCTGACTGATTGCAAATATCAAGTGAAAAGTGCAAACAAAGCCTTTGAGGCTAAATAAATCAAGCAACAGCAAATGGCCGTTTAAAACAATGCATGTATAATAATGCTAATCTTATATTTAGTTGGAAATTACTAACACAATCAGGCAAAAGGACTTGGTTTGGTACTGCTGTTTCCAAGAAGGTTATGTCAGGAACATAATCTAACATAAAACTGAAGTCAAATCAAGAACAAAGATTACTGAGTCTGCTTGAGAGGAGGACAGGTTGGATGGTGAAGCAGCAAGGAGCTGAATGAGTTTAAGTGTCCGGGTTCACACTCAGCTCCTCTCACTCCCTCATCATCATCCGCACCTGTCTTCAATCTCCAGCCACTCACCTCATGTGTTTATTACCCGTCACCTCCCTTCAGTCAGCGCCGGATCATTGAAGGACTTCACTCCAGATGTCCACCGTGTGTTTTCCCTGCCGTCTTTTTCCTGCTGTCCTGTGTCTTCGTTCCTGCCATCCAGACCACTAGCATCACTCTGCACCTTAAATAAACAGCTCTGCACCTTGCTTCTGCGTTTGGGTCCATACCTTCATGCACACAGCCTGACAGAATGATCCGGCCCAAACAGATGGACCCAGCGGAAGCTTCAGACTCCGACCTCCTGCGGTCTCTCTGGTGCAGGCTGGACAAGATCACCGGCTTCGCCAGTCCCTCTGTTCGCCTCCCTGCTCTGGAGGATTACATCCTGGACCTCCTTCCCCGGTGGATGCGGAAGATCTGGAGGAGGCAGCCGATTACGCTCTCCTTGCAGCGGAGGAAGAGATATCCCCTGCTCGGTAACGACCCGCTCATACCACCATTGGCTCCGTCTTCGGCTCTCTCCAGCTAGCTTCGCTCTTTTTCCAACTGCTTTATCGAGGGGTCCCCCTGTTTCAGCCAGCCGTCCAGCTTCGTCTAAGATGCCGGCTTCGTCTGCCAGCCCAGAGCTGGGTCCCCTTTACGTCAGCGAAGACGAGCTGTTAGAGTTTTTTTATGGGGACAGACTCGAAAACCTCTACTCCAGAGCGGAGCCAACTTCTTGCCGCAAGCGGCGACACAGACGCCAGAAAGCTGCGCCGGAGTATCCTCCCTCAGACTGGGAGGACAATGAGGAGCAGTATGTGGAGCAGCAGACCTTGCTCATTGGCTCTTGGCTCGCATAGTGTGCTCCCGGAAAAGGTCCGCGAAGGCATGAGCGGCCATCTCAGCCACGCAGCCGAAGGCAAGAGGCTCCTCCACCATCTTGCAGACAGCTCCGCCAACGAGGTAGAACGGTTTCCGGGTCGGTGAAGTTGCCGTCTGCTTCAGCCTGTTCGGCCCCTAAGTTAGCGTCTGCTTCAACCTGTTCGGCCCCTAAGTTGGCGTCTGCATCAAACTGTTCAACCTTCTCCTCCCTTCATTCCCTGTTTCCAGAGCCAGCTGAGACCCTTCAGTCCCTGCTCCCAGAGCTGCTGGATTTGCAGCCGCCGCCAGAGCTGCTGGATTTGCCGCTGCCGCCTAGAGCTGCTGGATTTTCCGCGCCGCCGCCGCCAGAGCTGCTGGACTTGCCGCCTCCTCCGCCAGAGCTGCTGGACTCTCCTCTGCCAGAGCCGCTGGACTTACCACTCCCAGAACCTGAGATCCTCATTGCTGCAGTTTTCCTGGCCTGCACAGCTGTAGCTCTTCAGCTTGGGGCAGGTCAGAGGACACCCGCACCACATTTTCGGCCCCCCACGCCGGCACCTCGCCTGGATCTTGGGTTCCACATATTAGAGCTCCCGGAGGAGGTCAGGGATGACCATCCTGTGCTGTCAGAGCTCCCAGAGGAGGTCAAAGCAGGCCTACCTCTGCCGTCGGCACAATTGCCAGCAGGGTCTGTGGCGGCTGCTGTCTTTTTTGGCACCGCAGCAGCAGCCCTTCAGCAACTGCCAGACCAAGGGAGGCCGCCGGAATCTCCTGTGACGGCCAGGAAGGACCCGACACCGGCCACGGAGTGCCCAGTCACAGGCCAGGCTTCACTAGCCAGTTTACTTCGTTCCCGTCAGTGGGAACAGACCAGGTCCCTCTCAAGCTCCCCCGCCGCTGCCTCGTCCGTAAGAGAGGACCACCGGGCCGTCCGCCTGTCTCCCATACTGCCAAGGGACGTCCGTCCAGCTTCCCACTGGACCTACTGGTTCCCAGGAGAGGACCGCCGGGCCCTCTGCCCATTTCCCATCCCGCCAAGGGACGTCCATCCGGCTTCCCGCTGGACCTCCAGGCCCGTCCAGCCAGAGGGCATCATCCGGGCCGCCCACCTGACGCCCATCCAGCTAAAGGACGCCATCCTGGCCATCGTCCGACTCCCGTCTCCTGAGAGGACGCCACCCTGGTCGACCACCCGACTCATCTCCCACAAGGGGACGCCGTCTGGGGTCTTGGCCTTTATGCACCATTTGAATTGTAGGAGGAAGTCAGAGTATAGAGCGAACTCCCTGCAGAAAGACCCTGGGTCATAACTTGAGCATTTTTCTGTAGGGCAACTGTGCAAATAGAGATGGCACCCTGTTACTATGATGAAACTAGTGGAACTTGTAATATTTAAAGACTCACTCCGTAACTTTGCACATAATTGCCGTCTATTAATCACCCTCTCAAGGCTTGTGGTGTAATGTCACTGTCATAAAACCAAATCTCTGGTGTCAGTTTACTGAAGGTTTTACAAGCTTGCTGGCCAAAACAACTAAACAAATCAAACTAACAGTGTGTCAGTTGGTAAACCATCAGTACCAAGCAGTAATGTTGAGCGACAAGGTACGTAAAGCAAATAGCTGTATGGTGCAGTTTTCATCAGCAGGACACTCTCTGGCAGTGACAGCTCTAAAAATGAACATGATAAATGCTGCTGTGCCACCATAATGCTTCGAAACCCCACGTTTTCAGGTACAAAAGTTGTGAAAAAATGTCCAATAAAATAAAAATAGCAAATAAGCAGAAGCAATATTTTCAGATTACTATTGTATTATCATTTCATTCTCTACAAAACCTTAAAGGTTGGGCACTGAAAATTTCAAGTGATGAAATGTCCTATGTAATTTGATCTCATTCTTCTGGCAGATATTATGTCTCTAGGTATGCAACACCAAAAGCTCATCATTACTATTTTTAAAGAAAGTATTTCAATTTTAACTAACAAAAGAAAAATGAAATATTTTAAAATATTAAATTAATATCAGCCTATTTTAAATTTCATCATACCAGATTTGCCCATGATACAACAGGCATGTTAGCATCTCCAGATGAACGTTTGAAGTATCCTGTTTCAAAAGACACATCATTTCATGGTAATATTGCCGCCATGTTGTGTCCTTTAAATGTGCTGGAGAGGTGAGAATATTGCACAATTTGTGCCACAAAGCTTGATAGTACTATTACTCCAACACCAGAGTTGAACACTTATGACTGACCAACGACTCCCTGATGCCGCCGCTGCTCTGCGGCAATGTGGCACCATTGTTTTTTGAAACAGGTAATGTGATGTGAACAGAGTCAAACAGGGTTTAACAACAGAGTGCTGCCCTTTCCATGTACATGAGCGATCAGTGGAAGAATCAGGGGTGGCTGGCCCATGATGGGCGATAGTGCAACGCCCTCCTTGAGTCACACGAAAAAAGAGAGGAGAAAAGGAATCTTATTTGCTGGTCCAAGTCTGCATATTATTGTCCAATCAACAATAGCTCTATAGACAGCTCAGTGTTTCCTCGACTACAGCAGTCTATTCTAGCAAAGTTGTTGAAGCCTCTGACTGAAATCATTCCGTTGTCATAGGATATTCCTATTAAGAGGATGCTTAGGGTTGTCCAAAATGTTTAAGAAACAGTTAGGCAGTTAGTTTGCCTTAGCAACTGGCTAAAAGATCAATAGTTTTAAATGGCCATGTGTGAATGTGATTGTGTTAATTAGTCATACCCTGTAATTAATTAGGTACAAAAATGTAATCGTTTGACAACCCTAATATCTAACCATTATAGTAAAAGTTTCCCCTGGAGAAAATTCCACCAGCCGCCACTGGGAAGAATGGAGCAGGAAAAGGATAGATTGGTGTTTCAACTGCTGCTAAGGTCTGTCCAGGTCAAGAAACAGTTGAGCCAAAAATTTAATCTCTTGAAACACTGGCTCATCAACATTCTACTCTATGATAATAGGGTAATGAGATTATGAACCAAAACAACAATATCATAGATCCAAGCATTTTACATCGGCTTTCTGCATAGGTTGGCTTGGCAAAACCTTGGGGACAGGGTGAGAAAAGGCGTCTTTCGGAGGTCAGTGTAGGGATGGATAGAAGGATGGCAAAACTTAGACAAAGGTTAGGGATATATACTTTGATACATAGCTGGGGATAATCTTTAACTCCTTGCAATCCAAACATATTTCTTTTTTAACCAACCTGACATTATTTTTCCTTGTTATGTGTTAAAAAAATATTCAGAATCGGCTTAAATCGGTCAGACCACAAAATAAACCAAAGATCAGAATCAGCTAGGAAAAACCTTACTGCTGCATACATACAGACAGACAAGCATTGCCTCTGGATTTTGATGTGAAGTTGCAAAAACTGCCAAAAAGGCAAATCTGTGTTGGTAAAACCCATTTTTCTTTTTTGTGGATTTTGGGTTTGAGTCTCACAAGGACGGATGGAAGAGAGCACATTTATGGATGAAAAACATCCGATTTTTTTGATAATTTTTGCTAGTTGGTCTGTTTCTGGCTGTTGATTCTCATCCCCAGGTCATTATGATCCACCATTTAAATCCTACTTAAGAAATCAATTTAATGGATAAAAGACGGATCAATATGCTGGGGTTTTCTTTGGTTGAGTATGAAGGCACATGCCATGTAAAATACAATAGGAGCAGTCTGTCAAAAACCAAATACAAATGCCATTCAAGTGCAGTGTAAAGTGCAGCCAAATAGAAAGACAATGATCAGACATGAAACAACGCGTTTCAGACTGTTTATTAGATATGGTGCAATCACTCCTTTTACCACCCCAATCATCTGCCTTCTGTACTAACATGAATATATACACTTAATCCCAAGGCAATCCATCCAATAAATGAGTCTGTCTGGGGATTAAAGGTTTAACAGACTCATATTTCTGTCGAGAGCAATGATGCTTGGACTGTTCTATGATATGAATACTTAACTACTACCTCTGAACAGAAAAAAAAAGACAGGTAAAGTCAGTTAAGTCGAGCCTTTCAGATATTTCTCAAATAGCCACCACTGACTTGAGAAGTTGCAGTCGATGCTGATGAAATAAAAATGAAACAAGCAGAGATAAAACAATCAGTGGGACAGAAATTTGAATCTTTCATATTTATTATCTGTGATCTGGATTTGGCAGACAGACAATGAAAATCAGGATTTTTTAAAACTCTTTTTAATTAAATGTGTTGAAAATGAGATCTCCAACTATTTTCAGTCCATGAATCCATCAACCCTTAGCATCTACTCCAAAGCATTTTTAGTTTGATAAAAATTAGGATAAATAAGCAACTAGAAAAGCACATGGCAGCAGAACTCCACCAAGGCAGCTCAGTGGATAGATCCCTGGATGGATGGATAGATGGTAAATATCAGACCAAGGTTAGGGAATATATACTTCAATACATAGCAGTGGATAATCTTTAAGTCCTTTGATTCCAAACTTAAATCTTTGTCAAGCAACCTGACATTATTTTCCACTTCTTATGTGTTATATTCTCTTTAAAAAGTATTCAGAATTGGCTTATTTATTCTTATTCTTTATTCGTTGGGAATTCGTTTCAGTACAGCCCGATCAAAAGTATACAGAGAAACAACAATTACACATACAGCTACAGGCGTACCATTGAACTGTAGCCAGCTTCAAGCGGCGCACCACATTACAGATGTGAAAAGATTACATCAGGTGGGTTGAGGGATGGAGGGGTGAAAAAGGCACTCATCTTTTATCTTGATTCCTTAATGGGAAGCAAGACCAAGACAACAGAAAAAAAACACACCTCTAAAACATGTAAGCACATACTCATACATTCACAGTGATTGGGGGTCAGCAAGAGCAGTGATAACAAGGAAAGCGTATGCATGTGTGAGGGTGTGAGTCTGTGTGTGCATGTGTGGGCATCAATAGTCAGTAGCCCATGAACTCCAAACAGCTCAATCCCACAGTCTGTTCGCCGATTATTTAATTTGCGTCCTTGGAAGGCTGAGCCAGCTCATAGTTGAAGGTGTGTAGGGGGGGTGGAGCGTCCTTCTAAATTCACATCCAAGCGAATATGTTTGGACTTAGCCAAATTCCAATTGATAAGAAATGCGCAGGCAAAGATCAACTTTCATTCTTAGCCTTAGAGTCCATCAAAGTAGTCTCCCTTCCAGCCAAATCAGTGGTCATGTCCATTCCAGCCGGCTGAGAACTTTTTCCAAGTTGATTCCTCACACAGCAACAAATGAGTCCATGCTTGAAAATCGAGTCTGAGTATCACAACAGCCATGCAGCTTCCCGCTTTCAGGCAGCCTGCCAATTTCTGTCTTAAAAGCCATAAATTTACTATACCTCAGAAAATCCACGATGCAATAATCAGCAGATATCCAGTTATCATGAATCCAATTCTCCAGATGTTTCTAGTGTCTCGATGGTCAAAGTGAGAGACCCAGGATCCTCCACAGTTATCCATTGGGACAGCTCGGCACTCCATTGTTGCCTTCTCCGAAAAAAAAAAAAAGAGAATTTGCTTAGAAGACCATCTGACCAGTCCATATCCAAAACCTTATGCATCTGTAGAGACAAGCACTGCCACTGGATTTTTATGTGAAGTTTCGAAAAACTGCCAAAAAGAAAACCTTTTTAACTAAACCTGATTTTTTTTTTTTTTGATTTTGGCTTCACATTTTTAATTCAAAAAGGTGAATTTGTGTCACACAAGAACAACAGTCTCGTCTTAAGTGTTTGCTTTAATTACATCTACCACAGGGAATAAAAGCACTTCTTTGTAAAAAAAATTGTGAAATTAACTGTGGTCTGGGATGGTCTGAAGGCTCTGTCCTGGTTAGCTGCCCCTCCACTGGCCGGCCAGTTAAAACCCAGTGTGGTGACATGTAGTCGAGAGAATCGGCGGGTTGCTCCAGTGTTCTCCATGTGCAACATATTGCTTATACTCAGCTCTGGAAGGATTTAGGTCAGCACATGAAACATTCATAAAAAGATACTTAATGTGTAAATGGCTGACAGTTTAAGTCAACTAGTCTCCCCCAGCCTGCAGTTGCCCGGTAGGTCTCTGCTTCTGCTTCTGTCATCACCCTGGAAATTTCACGGATATTAACAGACGTGTGACTGCAATCCCAGTCCATCAAAACTCTAAAAGACGGAAGCAAAAATAGCTGCAATTCCAGGACAACATTCATTCGAACTCAGCAAGACAGCTTCCCTAAAAAAACTTTGGGTGTATTAACTATTGCAAAACAGAGCAGAATACAGCAATGATACAGTGACATTTTGGATGCGGGTGGTAGAAGGAAGCCATTATGCCAAAGTAATAATTTCTCCTAGCCTGGCTTCACTTGTGTTTATGATGACAGTTTGTGCAAATATTAGTAGCATTTTTAAAGTCTCAACAGTAGACACGGATTGTTTGTGCTGGAGGACTCAGTTGTACTGTATTGTAGTTGTCGGTGTTGGGGAAGGGGACAGTGTTTGAATGTTTGTGCATCTATGGGGGTTTGTCCAGTGTTTGTATTTCTGTTGCTGTGGCAGTTAAATCTCATCTCTCATCTCTTCTTGCTCACATCTATGTTATTTACTTTCCCTCTATTCTTGTTTCCTTATAGATTTTTTTCACTTTAGATCTTGCCAAATATGTTTTCTTTATATTAGTTTATTTATTCATTAGTTATGTTATTTGTGCTTGTTGGATTTTGTTTCCTTTTATCAGTTCCATCCATCTGCTCAATACCCTTAAAATTACAGCTCCTGGATTACCCCAGCTCGCTTCCTGTTCTTTATGCCCTGTTCTCCGCATGGTTTTAAGTTTTCTTCCTTTTGTTATTAAGACTCATCATGATTCTCCCAACCTCCTGTCAAATTTTTTGGTCTTGCTTGAAAACAACATGTTTTGAGAACAGCAGCTCATTTATAGTTTTATTTTTCAGAACATTATTTAATATAAATAATTATTTTTGTTATTAATGCAGACAGTGTACCCTATTCAAAGCAAAACAATAAAACAATAATATAATAACGAAACTGACTGAATATATAAGAATTGTAAAGTAGAACCTATGAATGTTTTGTATATAGCTCTACAATATCATTATTACTAATATTATGATGGCAATATTGGATTTAAGAATAATAATATATACTGTAACTATTTTTTATTGCATCAAACCCAATGGTTAAGGGGATAGCTGATATTTTAAGTAGTTATCAGCAACAGTTCCCTTACCTGTAATAGACAGTGTCACAGCAAGCTTGTAGAAAAGATGGATATGTACAGATGGATATGTGTGGACAACAAAATTATGTTAAAGGGCATATATCATAGTGACGTAAAATACGTTACCACTAGGAAGTGCTAGAGATGTCAGCACCACTTCCGCAGACAGACCTGCTTACCTCTGGGGTAGTGGGGTAGAGTTGCAACCCCCCCCTTCTTCTCAAAGCTCATAGCTGCACCTGCTTTACCAGGTTACACAACTTTTTTTGTTGGAATTTTACTTTCTAAAATGTAAAGATTGCTTGCTGGACTCAGCTGTGTTGGTTTGGGCTCTGTCTAAAGCCTCGATGGGCTCCTTCTATAGGCTGGTAGAAATAGCAGCTGAAATAAGCTTTATTGACTCCAGTTTTAACAAAAAATACATAAATAAACCAAAGGTCTGACTCCTTAACATAACACAGTTTCATTGTGGTAGTGCACTTCAAATTCACTGTCGGACTCCTGTTTGAGATAACGCTGAGCTTTTTTTCTGAGTCAGAGCGGCTCTGCAGAGAGACGAGCGGGGTGGGGGGTGCAGGAGGCGGGATTACAGAGAAAGGAGAAGTTTTTTCGTGGTCAAAAATTAACTACAGGATACAAGTTCAATTTCAGGACAAAATAATACTATATAACACCAACAGTAACATTTAATCACATAAATGTCTATCACAGAAGTATCTGATATTCCACCACTAAGTAAAAACTTGTCTGCTGCCATATTCCCCCGAATTAGGTAAGTGAGTAAAAAGCATTTTGTAATCAGTCCAGTAAATCTCCAGATCTGGCAGCAGTCCTTTTTCTTTAGCTTAGCATAAATCAATATAAGTGAATGGGAACTATTAGCATGCTAGTAGTTCCCATTCACTTACATTGGCGAATAGGCTGCAAACGGAGTGCTGCCAGATCAAATTTTTTACTTAGGGGTGGCAGAGATAATAAACATCAACACTCTTATAAGAAGCTGTTTTAGTACGCTCACATGCAGCAAGAGAAAGTCGAATTATTGTCTTGGTCGGACTGAAATCCAACTTTTAAAAGACATGTATACACCTTAGTCCGTCTGAAGTCGAACCGAACTGGAGTTTCAGAAGCTTGGCTATTCTACCCAGATAATCTGATTGGACTCGGACTTCTCTGCAACCAGCCATTAGCCTTACACTGCTCAATATGAGATAGCTCTACTACAGAAAAGGAATTTATTATCACTAACTATCACAAAACTGACCTGAAACAAAATCTAAACTATCCCTTCAAGAAAGTAACAAAAATATTAAAGTAATTCAATTATTACACTTTTAATGTGTAGATATTCAGTTGACATAGACTTGATTCGCGTCACTAGAAAAAGGTTTTAGAAAAAAAAATCAGATCACTGTCTTTAATCTCAAAATTGTGACTTTTTTCACACAGTTCTGACTAATGCAGATGGGCGCAACCAGCTTCAATGACAGCGATGTGAGTTTAATTTTTTTATTTTATTCCAGTAATTCCATTCAAAAAGTAAAACTTGAATCTTAGATTCATTCATTACACACACAGTGATATATTTCAAATGTTTATTTCTTTCAATTTTGATGATCATAACTGACAGCTAATGAAAGTACCAAATTCACTATGTCAGAAAATTATAATATCAATTAAGACCAATACAAAAAAAATATTTTTAGAAATGTTGGCCAACTGAAAGTATTTAGATGAAAAGTATGTGCATGTACAGCAATATTTAGTTGGGGCTCCTTTCACAAGGAAAGTGACAGCTAAAACCCATGTCTTGCAGTATTCTGAGCATGGTGGTTCTTGAAGCACCGACTCCAGCAGCAATACAGTCATTGTGACTCTCTCTTCTTTTTAATGGGTTTTGTTTCACAGTCCTCTCCAGGGTGCGGTTTTTCCTATTGTTTGTACACTTTTTTTCTACCACATCTTGTCCTTCCTTTTGCCTCACTTTTAATGTGCTTGGACACAGAACTCTGTGAGCAAATAGCTTCTTTAGCAATGACTTTTTGTGTTTTGCCCTCCTTGTGCAAGGTGTAAATGTTGTCTTTTGGACAACTGTCAAGTCAGCAGTCTTCTCCATGATTGTGTAGCCTTCAGAAGAAGACTGGGAGACCATTTAAAGGCTTTTACAGGTGTTTTGAGTTCATTAGCAGATTAGTAGGTAGCACCACATGTCTTCAAAACTGAACATTTTCACAATACTCTAATTTTCTGAGCCCCCCCCCCCCCCCATTTGTAATACATATCACCAGATTCTTGCCAATACACAACTCAGCTCTTCTTAATATGCCAGACTATAGAATAACGTACCAAACTTCATCCATCCTTATCATACCACTCAGTGGAAACAAGGCAACAAGGCTCATTTTTTTTTTACTCCCAACAGAACCCCACTTTACACTCAACCCACTGCTTCCGTACCTTATAAAGAGGATTCATGTCCCTTCAAAACAAAAGAAAAGTTCTCATGACTTTCCGAAAGACATTTTGTTTCACATTTCTGGATGGTTTTTTTTGTCCTGAAATAAACCTCTATTTTTATCAGTGTTCTTGCTACTGCTCTGCAATCACATGATAGTCTCCTGCATAATGGTGCTTGTGTCCTCTCATTAGATTGGTCCAGGGTGATGTCATGTTCTGTCGTCCTTCCTGTGATGCACCCCAGGGTGCTGTAGTCAGTGGAACCCAACGCCTCTGAACCACTGAGTCTTAGCAAAGTAATTTAAAAGAAACAACGCTGCCAAGACTCAAGGGTAAAGTCCAAACAATGCAGCACCAATAGGGTATGTAAGGACTCCTAACTTTGTGTGACTAAATGTTAAATTCTTCATCGACGCTGCTCATCTTTTGAAACAAAAAAAAAGGTCGAAGAAAATAAGGGGGCCTGCAGCATTTCTAAAAATATCTTACGAGGAGCTGTGATGTGAGGGAAATAAAGCATTCCTTTTTGCCACATCTGACTGCATTCCAAAAGATTCCAGCGTTCATTCTAATACTGCCTGCACTGTATTCAGACAGCTTCTCGCAAACCTTGGAGCGGACTGCTGAGTAATCCTGACTCCAGTGAACACGTACTCTTCCTCAGTGTGAAGAACGACCTTGTATAGTCAATTTATTCCTGTTATTTGAGAGATTTGGTTGTTGCAGTACCAGGCCAGCTGTGACAGTCACCTCACTTATTTAGTCCAAGGCCGAATAGAGCCCTCTGGTGGTAGCCTTGCCCACTGTTTCCCAGCATTTCCTAACATCACACCATGGGCGATTTTAGGCCATTTTTGTGTGTTGTAGCCAAACTTAGTCAAAAAAGTATGAGATTTTTTTTTTACTTTGATTTTTTTAAACAAAATACAAAAGTGTAAAAGACATACATTATTGCTTGAAATGTCATATTTAAAAAAAAATACAATATCATTTTTTAAATTCTGTTTTTATGAAACAATATTTTTTTCCAAGCCGTCATTTAAGGCATCATACACCACTGTTGTGGACACTTTTGGTTGCTTATACCAACAGATCATCTTGTAAAAACACTTTATTGATATTTATTAATTTATTTTATTTAAAAAAACAGGTTTTGTTATGAAATACTTTTTGTAAAAATGATTTTTTTTCAAAAAACTTGAAATAAAATCCCCCCCCCCCCCCCCCGTTATCTCAGAAATAATACCCTGTATTGGTTAAAAACAGCTTTGATTCAGAAAAACTGAGCTTTAAAATAATTTATTTTCTTGTTAATTTAGCAAAACAAACCTTTATATTCATATTTTTGTTTTGTTAATTTAGAAAAAACATGTTTTTGCATTCTTTCAGGCATTTTCTTTGGTTTAGGCATCAGAGGTCCACCAAACTGCAGTAGAAGATGAGATAAATTCATTGTTTAATATTTCAAAAAGTTTTCTAATGTTTTCATATGTTTCAGATATTTCTTTTCACTAAAATAAATCTGCCAAAGAGCTTAATATTTTGCAGATGTTTATCTAGTTGTGTCTATCTGTCTGTCTGTCTGAATGAATGAATGAATAGACTATTGATCCCTCAGTGTGGAAATTTACGTGTTAAGGCAACACACACATAAAATGAAAAAGAATAAAAGGCAAGTGAAAACAGACAGTAAGCTATGGAGTACCATTTTATAAAATGAATAATTAAAAAGTAACACTGTCTGTTAACCAAATACCTCAAAGCTGTTGACGGAGTTGGATCCAATATTCAACAAATGTCATGATTGGGTCATGGAACAATTGATTACATTTTGGGGATGATCAGGTATTATGGTGGAATCTAAACTATACTGAGTTGTTTGGCAGAGGTTTAAGCTCTCCTAGTTAGGCTTTTCTAGTTATTTTGAGGTAATTTCTGATTGATTCAGTCAGTTGGTGATATTTTTATGCGCAGTGACTTTCTAAGTCACTGCATGTGATCTGTGTGCTGATATCAAAGCCAAGGTGCCACTGACTGATTGGATGCCCATTGACATTATATCTCCTGTTGTGTGTGTGTATGTTAAAATGTACAAAACAGTCAAATGTATATTGCCTGGCCGGGCTGCTCTCTGGGTTCTGAGCACCCCTAAATATCTGATCTTAGAATCGCCCCTACCTCACACTGTTCCCTTCAAAAGTATTACAGTCTGAGTTTGTTCAGATGCCTTTAGGGAAAACAAGAAGACAATCACGTTTATTTTTTTTCTTACCTTGATTCTAGTTCTTTTTATTTAAGAATTTTACCTGTTTGAATGTGTTTTTTTAAATAAACACTCTACTGCATACCTGCAGCGCAGAACCTGAATGCAATTAAACATGGAACAACTTCATTCCATTTGTTCTCGTGTCAGAATGTGTACATTTCAAGGTCGGGAAATTAAAAGAAATGTGAAAACGAAATGTCCTCTTGACTTCAATTCTGACCTGACTGTTTGGTGTGGCAGTAATTTTAGATTCGAACTTGAAGTCGGTAAGGAACCAAACATTCGTAAAGAAAGTAGTATTCTAAAAGGTATGGTGTGTGTATATGTAGCGTATTCATGCCTCTTCACTCTGAGAACCTTAACAAAAATTCTTCAGAAAATTCTTCATATATCTTATTTGAACAAGAAAACTCCAAGTCTTTGTGTAGCAAAGTGGTAAATGCAGGTGTTCACAAAGTGGGGGCTTTGTTCCTTTTCTGAGTTCCCATCCCCTGCTGTGTCTTTTTGTGCCTCCAAGTACAATCCTCTGTCAAATAAAGGTTACTGTGGCCACAAAACCTTAAAGAATTACAAGAATTTTGAGGTTTCAGTATTCTCATTGTGGCTATTTCTTCTAGCCCAACATTGAAAATATCATGAAGTATTCCCAACTTTATGTAAACTTTAAAAAAAAATTAATTGAAAAACATTGCCTCTTTTTATAGAAAGATTAAAGTAAAAGGTTTTGCTATGGCATTTACTGTTACCTGTTAGTTGACTTAACATATTGTTTTAAAGTAATATAAAAAAATTATCATAGGTAAAACCTCTGAACCACATTAAGAAGAATATTGAATGTGATTTAAAACATTGTTTTATTTAAAAATGTGCTCTATGAGAAGAGTCAGCTTTCATTATTTAATAGGTGCTGAGCTCTGCTGACCTACGTGTGGCTTTAGTGGGTAAGGCAATACCTTCCAACCAGAAGACCTAAGTTCAATACCTAGCCTAGGAAACATCAACTTGTATTCGCATTAACATTGAGTAAGAGTAACAATTCCAAGCATGTTGAAATGGAAATGACTTAAAAATAATGTGACTACATTATGTAATAAATGCATGTTACTGCAAACCAAAAATATCATGTTAATTCAACATGTTAATTTTGCTTTGGAGTAAGAAGGTAAATCATGTCAGATTTACTTATTCCGATTAAGTGGAACCGATGTATACAATTTGATCATGTAAATTGAAAAAAACGATTCTTTCAGTGCAGCCTCACCTTTGTCAGTGTGCCCCAGTTTGTAGCCGTGGCTTGCCATCACCAGTGTGTGAATGTGTGCATGGGTGAATACAAGAACAGGCCATTTACCATTTTGGTCATGTTGTGTATTTTACCAAGAAAAATTGGAGTTATGGTCTATCTGGTTATGTTAGGAATATTAAATTAATAATTCATAAATTAATTTAATTATCCCTTCAAATCATTTAGATGGGGCACCACCAGCCTTTTAGACATGAAACAAGATATATATATCAAAAGTAACTATCAAATAGCAATTACAATTTTTTTTATCAATGATTTACCAGAGACCTTTTGATCTGAAGGGTTGCCCTTTTCAATGATTCCAACACAAACTCAAATAAAAGAAACAAAGGTTTGATCCAGTTTAACCAATTTATTAACTAATTACCACAGCAAACAATAACTTGAAAACTCAACCAAATCTGTTTTGCTAACCGCTAAGCTAAGGGCTAAAGCTACCTGCTAATTAAACAAAAAAGATGGCGGACATAGGGGATGTCACAGAGGCCACGTCACGGAGAGTTTCCTAACGTACGTACGTAGAGGCGACATACGCCCGCAGACAGGCAGAACACCAAACAGGGGGAGTTTTATTATTTTATTTCCTGGACGAAATACCTCGTGGTCTCTTTAAACAAAGAGAGCGCATGGTGCTTATCAAATGAACTAGCCTTCGGTTAACAAAGAAAACCTGAATTGGATGAACAAACGGTGAACAGAGACTCTATTCAGCTTTTGCCAGCCACTAAGAAAACTCTCCAATCAGCGGTTCAGAGGCGACATCAAAGCAAAAATAACACGCGATCATTCAAACACTGCTTGTCTACTAATTAAAACAAATATGTCAACACAATCATATAATCAAACTCAGCTTACTCATTAAAAGTCAACAGTGCATTTCAAATACAGATCTGATTCATGAACGTTAAGAGAACATGCATGCATAACAATAAAAGGAAATTACGGAATCTTAATTTGCTCCACCGCTTCAGCAAAAGTAAATCCTTTGATTATGACAGAAAAAAAACAGAGAAAATGGAAGGGGAATTCAGCTCATTGGATGAGCAAAAGGGGAGAAAGTGGCACCTTCAGTCTCCTTTAGTTCAAAATGGATCGAATCAGAGAGAGGATGGTCAGCGACGATATTTGAAATCAGCTGCGATGTTGTTGGCTCCCCCTGTTTGTCCAGGCATCCACTCAGGCTGCAAGAGAACTGCAGTGGATTTGATTGAGTGATTTTTCACCCATTCGAGATGGAATGTTTGCCATGTCCAGCCCTCCTGGGAGGGAGCGGGTTTCTGTTGATTGCCCAATGTAGGGAGTGAGAGGGGGAGAGGTGCTGCGCCAGCGTGATTCGGCCAGGGGGAGAGTCTCTGGTGGAGTCCGTTCAGCTCTGGAATGGCAGGAAACCAGCTCAAATGGAATGCTGGCATCATTTATTGCAGAACCCTCATATACTTTCATATATTCATGGGTCAGCCCCAACAGTCATTTCAGTCCACCCTGGTCCTACTCAGTATCGTTTCCATATATTTTATGACATCGAATTATCCAGAAACCGAACAGTGTTTCTAGAAAAGGGGTTTAGGGTTTCAACCAACCGATGCCAAATGCTGTACACCTCTGGAATCGCCGCAGACACATGTGCAGTGTGTCAGTGACATTGCTTTGTTTGTTTCTTCTTTCCTGACTCCGAACACCTCTCATGAGCCAGAGTGTGCGCTCCGTGACTCATGTGTCTGTGGAGACAGGGTGCACATATTGCTTGTTGGGCTGAGCATGCATGTAGGCGTGAGCTGCTGCCAGGTGCTGGGTTTTCTGTTCCCTCAGCTCACTTACTATTTTCTCATTTGACTGATAGAGAGGACAAGCTGAAGCCCATGAGCTGCTGAGAAGTAAAAGCGGAGGTGGAGCGGTTCGACGATAAGAGCCTTTGATGCTAGAGCAGCATGTCAAAGAAGAACAACAGCGCACTCTTTAATAAGGACAAGAGGCCTGCGAGTGAAGAGGCTCTCATAGGATGGCGAGAACAGTGCAACAGCAAACGAAACAAGGAGCTTTCACAAGGCTCTCTTGTTCATAACAACCCAAAACGAGCATTAGAGCCTGGCAGCTACAACTGATTTTCTCATTCCTGGTTTAGATCAAATTATTTTGGTTTAAAAAAAAGACATCTCAATGAGACAAATTCATGCTTATATTGTGAAAGTTGAGAAAAGCTTTCCACCATGTTTTTATCTTAAACTAAAGCTTAAAGAAAGTTTGGCAGTTTATGAGGCTGATGAAAATGTATGTTCTCCTCCTGATTGTGACTTGTGGTGTAATATGTATGAACTGAACAAGGTAGCTGCCTTTTTTGAAGAGACTCCTTAAACCTGCAGTCCGAAGAATGTAGTATTTATGTATCAAAGTTTTCAAACTCTTTCTAATGATAGTTTGGTTCTATGGAAATGTTGAATGTTATTGTTTTCATCCGGGTACTTTCGCGCAGGCGTACAACAGTAGAGAGCAAAAAGCCTTCACAGCCGCTATGCACAGCTGTGCAGTCACCTTTGAACAATTGGAACTAACAAAATAAAACCTAAACCATCTTTGTGCAGACGATCTTAAAAGACGCATAGCAAAGATAACTGTATGTAGCTCAAAGTTTCCAGAGACATTTAAAATAGCTTACAACATACGGGATGAAACTCCTCAAATATGACTGCCACTAGTTCAGTATGGAGATATCTACAATTATTTGATCAAAATGCCGTATGCACAGCAAGGACCCTTTTGCCGGTAGTTAATCCTTCTTCAAAGCAACCCGGCCAAGCTTGCTCAAGAGAAGATGCAAATCAACCACCTTCTTTCACTGGCCAAGAAAAGCACATGAGATTCTGGGAGAAACCATTGTTTTACCCCCGAAGCTGAAACCTTCCCAGAGTTACAGACCTCCATGAGAGGAGAAACGGGAGCTGATCCACGCATACAGTGGACTGATTTGAACCAGCCAGACGGCACATTCATACGGTGTCCCAGAGCCAATAATAGTTGGATGCCGTGCTGGATAAAGCTGCCAAAAGGTACTGTTCAGTGAAGGAAAGTTGGGGCTTATCACTGCTTAGCAAATTTAGGACAAGCTACCTGCGTCTCCAACAGACATTAGGGTTCACTGCTAATTACCACAGCCACTGTTAGCCTGCTAGGCTAACGTTGACTGAGCCCCCCCCCATAGTGACGGAGAAGCCTGGAGACCTTTAAACGTTCTATAAGGTCTGTTGTCGGCAGAGGCAAAATTAGTTTATGATAACTAAGATTTAAGGGTTGTGTTTTCACTTGTTACTGTGAGTAATATTCTATCTGTGTTTGTTTGGGTACAGACAGGCAGTGAGTCTGTAAGTTTAAAGTGTAACTAAACCCTATGAAAAAGCGTTATCCCACCCCCAGGTAACATTTAAAAAATTCTACCAAAGTGGGCAGGGCTAGGAGGCACGAAGGGGCATGGCCAACAGTGGAGGATGACCAAGAGGGGGGGATGTGGGGGTGTAGTCTGGAAGACAGTCATGGCTGAACCAACTCAAACTAATATGGCTTGGGGCCAACAACCTCCATAAATCCTCTCTTTACCTCTGTTAAAGGGAGACATCATGAGATCTCTTCTCCGCCGACTGTCACGATGGTGCTGCATGGCGGACGAAGGACCCAGGCGCAGAGTTCAGGTGAGGTGATACTTAATTAGTGCAGCAAATAAGGCGAGACGATACACATGAAGGTATGACAAGGTACGATAATGATCCAGCGAGGACTGAAGCTCTCGCTGGATCTTAAATAAGGGGAGAACAAGGAGGAACAGGTGGAGACAATGAATAATCAGGGGCAGAGCCCTGGAGGTTCAGGACGACACAGGTACAAATAATAATGGAGGAGTGAGAGGAGCTGAGGGCATTGTGCAGCATGACAGGACCCCCCCCCCCCCCCCCCCCTTTAAAGGCTGATTCCAGACGCAGTGGAGAAAGAAAAAACAAAAAGAGAAGCACCCTTCCAGGGTGGGTGGAGGGGGGCCTACGGCAGGAGGGCCTGAAGGTATGCCCCTGGAGGTTGGGTCGTCGGGCGGACGGCCCGAGTGGCGTCCTCTGGCCGGACGACAGACTGGCGGACGTCCCCTGGCCGAACGTGAGTCGGGCGGGCGGCCCGAATGGCGTCCTCTGGCCGGACGACAGACTGGCGGGCGGCCTCTGCTGGGACGTGGGACCGACGGATGGCCTGAAGATCCTCTCCTGAGGACCTGGAGGTCCAGCCTACTGCTGAACGGACATCCCTTAGCAGGACGTGAGATGACAGACGTCCCCCCTCGGGACGCGGGAAGGGCGGGTTGCCCGGTGATCCTCTCTTGGTGACCTGAAGACGAGGAGCAGGTCTGGGAACCTGAAGACAAAGAGCAGGTCTGGGAATCTGGAGACGAGGAGCGGGTCTGGGAACCTGGAGACGAGGAGCAGGTCTGGGAACCTGGAGACGAGGAGCAGGTCTGGGAACCTGGAGACGAGGAGCAGGTCTGGGAACCTGGAGACGAGGAGCAGGTTTAGGAACCTGAAGACGAGGAGCAGGTTTGGGAACTTGGAGACGAGGAGCAGGTTTAGAAACCTGGAGACGAGGAGCAGGTTTGGGTACCTAAAGATGAGGAGCTGGTTTGGGCACCTAAAGACGAGGAGCAGGTTTAGGAACCTGGAGACGACGCTGAGGCGTCGGGGCCTGAACACTCAAGAGGAGTGCAGGCACAGGGGCCCGGAGGTGGGGAGAAGGTTTGGGAACCTGGAGACGAGGAGCAGGTTTGGGAACCTGAAGACGGTGCAGCGGCAGCTGAGGAGCAGTGGCTGAGGACAGGTGCAGCGGCGGCTGAGAAGCGACGGCTGAGGACAGGTGCAGCAGCAGCTGAGAAGCGGTGGCTGAGGACAGGTGCAGCGGCGGCTGCCAATCCAGCCGCTCTGGCGGCGAATCCGGTAGCTCTGGCGGAGGCTGCGGAAAGTCCAGCGGCTCTGGCGGAGGCGGAAAGTCCAGCAGCTCTGTTGACTCCGGAAAAAAGCACTGCAGGGGCCCTGTTGATAGAGACTGAAGGGGCTCTGTGGGCTCAGGGAGCAGAGACTGGAAGAAGGAGAAGGCCGAACAGGCTGAAGCAGACACCAACTTCGGTGCCGACCCGGAAACTGCTCTTCCTCGTTGGCGCTGCCGTCTTCGGCGAGGTGGTGGAGGAGCCTCTTGCCTTCGGCTGCGTGGCTGAGATGGCCGCTCATGCCTGCGTGGACCGGTTCCAGGAGCGCAGTATGCAAGCCTGGAGCCGACGAGCGAGGACCGCTGCTCACCATACCTCTCCTCACCGTCCTCCCAGTCCGACCAGTTTTTGGGGTTTAGTAACTCTTTAACCAGTGTATCCGAAGATTTTCCTGACAAAGAATCATTTTAAATCCTGAAATTTGAGTTACTCAATCTGAAAGGAGTTTTCTTTTCTGTGTTTATACAGTAGTAGCAGTTTAAAAGTTCTCATGTTTCCATGATTGGTCCTTGACTGGCCCTTGACTGGTACGTGCCTGATCCGTCAAAGGTCCCTGACAGGTTCGTTGTGGTAATGTAATCCCCCGCTATGACGTCTTCAGTGAGGCCTCGCCCCCAAGGAGCCTGAGTGAAAACCAGCTGCAATGCCTCTTTTGTCCACGGGGAGGAGCAGTGATTTTAATGTAAATGATTTATTGACGTATCAGACTCAGGGTAGCCTATAAAAATGTCATTAAAAAATGTTCCCCTATCTGTTCCTCTATGGTTTGCTGGTTTGTATGTAGCCTAAGTTTGAATGTAACTCAGAAACTCAGGGTTCAAATAGCCTACCACTGTAGTCTTATACCCAGATACAGTAGTTTTATGGCATAAGAGTGCTCTGTAATGTGAAACGTATGACAGTACTGTAGGCAATTAGCCTACTTTTTGGGTTTCATAGGGTTAGGGAACCTGGCCAGGTTCGGGCTTAATTTCTATCATTGTCCACGGTCTCAGGACGGGCTTTAGTGGTCAGCTGATCATCTCAGCGCGATCATTTATACTGTAATAAAGTGCTGCAGTGGGCCACTAACATTATTCCGACAATACCTGTCAAGATGTTGCAGGCACACTGCATGTGTCACGATGTGGAAGACCCACTCCTCTCAGATCAAAACAGAAAACATGCTTCGACTGCTGTGTTGCGCTCTCACAGAAAATACTGAAGTGTAAATGCACTATTATCCCAAGTTTCAAGTTGCAGAAGTCTCCTGCATTTATATAGCAGCTCCCTGATGGCCACAAGTCAGACAAAATCTCCTGAAATCTAGAGCAAGCGGTGAGAGCGCACACAGAGACTCACACAGGCGAGACAGACTTTTACGCAACAGAAGCAAGTGGTTAAAGCTTCATATAGCTGCAGACAAAAAAAAAAGGTTATAAATCAACATGTCTTGAAATTATTCTTATTCATTTATAATTTTAAGTTGCAGGTAACAGGTCCTTTTGACCGGAGTTTCAAACATTTGTCCAGTAAATTGAAAACAGGTGCCAGTTTTTCGCATGGATTCGTAGTCCTACAGGAAAGTACTATATAGACATATGAGTCTTTGTAGCCGGGGTAATATTTATAAATTACAGTTTTTCCCAACCACTTAAAAACCTGATAGTTTTTTGTTTGTTTTTTTAAACAGTTTGTCCACCAGCGCAATTTTCATCCAGTCAGTCTCCAACTTTTAAGGCCAGATTACAGCTCTACTCTGAATCAACGTGTGATTCACAGATGTGATTTACATGTGACTAATAATGGTCATCTACCATTAATAATAAATGAAACTGTGAAGCTATAACTTTTTTTTCTTCCATTTTTATTTAAACTAGCAAATTTCACACAACACAGCAAACCAAAACAAAAAAAAATCACATTTTGAACGTTTTTTTTAACGGCAATAGCCAAGGCGCTATGCCTCACGGTCAGTCTTGCGGGGACTTCTCAGTCTCTCATTTATTTTGTTTCTGATTCTTTGCCAATGGTCCCCAGACAGGTTAGGGAAGCGCTTTGAAACCTGTTGGTGGACCCGCTCCTTTATAATTTGAGGGAGTGGACTTTTTCCATTTGAGCCGCTCCGGTTTGTCATCTTTCCCCAGCTCTCGTACATATTAAATGGAGTAAACGCCATAAACACATTGGCTGCATATATGTCTGGCCGAGGTTGGTCTCCATCATGGCAGCGTCTGAAAAACTCCTCCTCACGTTCGGCTGGCAGAGCTCTAATTTCAAAGTCTGTCACGACATCCATCGGACGTGTGAGATGAACTGCTGGAGGCATGGGTTCTGGAGAGGGGCGGGGGTCCACCGGTTCGTACTGTAAGTCAGCCGACGCCTGGCAGTTGGACTTGCTGTTGGTGGTGCAGGACTCTCCAAACATTGAAGGCGATGTACAACGTCCTGTACGGCCGCCTCCAGCTGGCCCATTCTCCTGGAGATGTCCTCCAGTGTTTCTGTTGTGTCATTTTTACGGCCACTGACACTTGTTGCCTCAAGAGCCTCCACACGGCTTTTAATGGCCCCGATCTCGGTCACGATGAGCGCCTGGAATGAGCCAGCACAGCTCCCTGCAGCAGCGCTGACAGTGTTAGCCTGCACAAAAAAATAAGAAGGTGGAAATTATTAGTATTAGAGCAAGGTTCAGTCTTCTCACTACAGTCCTCAGGTCACTGGTACTGTTTAAATCAGTTTTAATTCAATAACTAACCACTTTTTTCTTCACAAGCCGCACGTTTGATCTCCCCACCGGTGTTATGGATGTGTGTGGCTTCGCATATGGCGAGGGCTGCTTTGTCTAGTGGGAGAAAAAAAAGAATAATTTGCTATTTTCACTAAACAAGGAAGGCTATTTAATTCTGGTTAATTATAGTGCTGTTTAAAGAAACGCGCACACAAAGAAAAGCAACTTACCACACGTTTTGGTCTCCTGGTCACTGGATTGTAAAAGTTGCCGGGTTCCATTTTTAGTGCAAAGATGTTGCCAAGGAGTGGAGGAAAATAATAAAGCGTTGTGTTTTATTGGCATTTTATATTATACCTGAACGATTATTCTCTGTGTAGTGAAATTTCATTGGCTGCTTACACCTTGGGAATGCATCCGCCAATAAGATGTGTTAGTTTGCAACACGTCATTTACATAAGCATTGCAATAGGCTGTGTTTCTCCCCCCCACACTGCCTGACTCAGTCTACTGTACAGCCAAGATGACACGCATCAACAGAGAGAGTTCCCAGCAAGTGCGTCAGATGCGACTTGAAGGAAAATCAAGGAGGGAGATCCATAAAAATTTGGTAGACAGGGTCATCAAAGTTACACTAAGGGCTACAACAAAACACTACAGAGAGCCACAGCCCCGCCGCTCATGTCCGAGAAAAATGCACAAGTAGGTTTTTTCATCCATGAATAAATGTAAAACAAAAACAAAAGTGAATTGATAATAATCAATTCACTTATATATTCTGTAATTTCTAATGCGTTTGGATTTGTCTATTCTCATTCTTCTTCTCACAGTGCTATTCTGGTTGCCATTGATGAAATGACCAAGTCCAATGACGAGATGACGGCCCTGGCAGAAAATCCAGACAGATTTTGGTGTGCGACTGGGTTTGACAAGCATTGCAAGCATTGCTCGCAGAAAAATGGGTTGGAAATTTGGCAAGGCCCGCTTCTGTCCAATGATAAAAGAACGCAACAAAGTGAAAAGGCTGGAACAGGCGACTCTGTGGAACAACTCTGGAGAGACCTGGCATGATGTTCTGTTTACAGATGAAACAACTGTTGCATTGGAACACTACGCCAGACAGAGTTTCCACAAGAAGGGCCACGTTGTGGCGAAACCTCAGCCAAAACATCCTTTGAAGCTGCATGTTTGGGGAATGATTTCCCGGCAAGGTGTAGGTCCAATGGTAATTTTCGAGGGAATAATGGATCGAAAATACTTTGAAGAGACCATCATTAAAGAACACGCCGCACCATACATAAGGACATATTTTGGGTCTGACCATCGCTTCTTCCAGGAAAATGATCCAAAACACACCACTGCTGGAGCGTACATGGCGTCTGAGGGGATCAACTGGGTGAAAACTCCGCCAGAGTCACCAGACTTTAATCCCATTGAGCTTGTTTGGCACTCAATGAAAGATTTTATTCGGAAGGAGGCTAAGCCAGGTACCAGGCAGGAGCTTGTTGACGCCATACATAGGTTTTGGGACACAAGAGTCAATGTGAACTTTTGCAACAGACTTATCACAGGACTGTCAAAAGTTGTGAGGTGTGTTATTGAAAACGAAGGGGGGCACAGTGGAAAATAAAAGTTCTGGTGGTCATGTATAGTAACAATAAAAAAAAATAGGCCTACCGCACTTCTTTTCCATTTCCTGTTATGTTGTTTAAATAATAAATGTTCACCAAGCGGCAAATAATGGTTTGTGTCTTTTGTTTTTGCCTCAATGTCACGGAATGAAATAAACGGAATGAAAATAAATAAAAATTAAAAATGGTGTGTGCAATAGGGATTCTCATCCGCAGAACATCTGCTAAGATGGTGATACCAAGTTATCGTAACAGTAACAAGGGTACTTTTAGTAAGAAGTTTGTGGAGTGCTTTTTAACAGAGAACAAGAGTACATACTGCACATAGGATGTCAGGGACTCATTGCCACTATAAGTTAATACAAGTCAAATGTTTCTATAGAGTAAAGCCAATAATTTTGTGGACGGACTGAACATAAACAAACACTAGTTGAGAGCGGAGCGCCGCCATGTTGCATCTCATAGAGCATTCTCTGCTTTCTTACTGGATGAAACGTTGACTGTTCATAGGATTGAAAGGATATATCAAAGTCTAAAAATAATTTTGCCGCTATATATATATATATATATATATATATATATATATACTTTTGTAAGATTTTAGGAACTTGTAATGTAACGTTGGGCCTAAAGGGCAGAAATTTTCTGAACAGGGCTTACACATTCACACATTTAATAGTCACACAACACTGTCTGGCTAACCTATTGTACTCGCTGATGATCATCCTGAATGCAACCCCCAACTTAACAACACACCATAGACTCCAGATCATTCACACCTCCTAAAGAACATTACCATCTCCAAGCATCCCCCCACCAAGCTTTCGTGACCATCCCTACAGTATGTAACCATGTCTATTCTGTTGTTATTGTAAACATTTCACAACTAATCTGCTGCAATTATCCAGGCACATTTAGCTTTGTCACCATTCAAACCAATGTGTCTAACCCATTACAGTGGATATCAACCTTTTTGTCAACCAGATGTGGCTAAAACAACAACGCACATGTTTTTAATTTTTTTTTCTTTGTCCCCACCCTGCATACGCACACACACACACACACACACACACACACTACTACCACCACAAATTCGCCGAGTGCTTCACTGACCAGAATCTGACCCGCACAGATCAGAGTCGCATACAAACGCAGTGTTGATACAATGCATTTTGGACAAACAATGAAGCAGAAAACAACTCTCTGTTTGAAATTATTTAATTTAATATGAATTTCACAACGCTTTATTTTAGAATGTTTAAGTAAACTAATGTTTAAGTTTACGTTCTACGATTTCAGACTATCTGTGAATGCGTCTGCTTTCTACAGCTCCTGCTGACAGCAGATCGGGGAGAGAAAAAAACCAATTTATTTGCTCAGCTGTGTGAACTATGAGGGCAGATATGAGACGAGTGAACAGGTTAGTTGTTGTTGCTTTGGTGTTGCCTAGTTACGGCAGACAGTAACTGGCTTTGAGTAATAAAATGCCTGTTTGAGACCAACCACTTGTCGTCCTTCTAAAGTTCAGTCGGAGCTACATTCATTTATATTTTTCCAAAATGATTTGGCGACCCCAGGAATTATCTCACGACCCCAAGGTTGAGAATGGCTGCATTAGTATATGCTCGAAATGAATAGGCTACCAATGTTATTTTTAATCCCTTACAGATTCCCAAAACAGCACCATTTTCACTATGAATCTGAAAAAACAAACAAACAAAAATCCATTAAATTTTTCTCAATAATTTGTCAGAATAATTCAAACTTATACATTTAAAACAGATTGCTTGAGTAATGTATAATTAATATATAATATACACAACAACTTAATTAAGAATTTATTATAAAATATATAAACTGATAAATATGATATTACGTTGTTTTTGCGTTGTGTAACTCATTACCATCTTCAAGCATCCCCCCACCAAGCTTTGCTCCCCATCGCTACAGTATGTAACCATGTCTATTCTGGTGTTGCAAACATTCCGTGGTGAGCCGAATTGTATTGTGATTGCATAAATATAATAAATAGGCTATTACGTTGTTTTGTGTTGTGGAACTCTGTCATTTTCATCCAACAACAATAACATAAAAAACCACGAGTTTATCACAAAATTAAAGGAAAGTACATTAGGTTAAAAACAAGATATACTTTAGGTTCATAAAAATAAATCAAATTGTTTACAGATATGACGTTTAAGGCTACTTGTTATAATGTTTTACAGAACTCATTTGGTGAAGTTTGGCCTGTGTTAGGAGAACTTAAGTTTATGGAGCCTATGATGAACTTTGACAATAGAAGAAGCAGGTTAATTACAAAAAAGTGAGCAGTTTGTGTTGTTATATCCAAAATGGTTTGCGCAACCAGCTCTGCTTTTTCTTCAGTGGACGTGCATACTGATAATAACATTATGTCGATGAGAATTCTGTGAGAGAAGCGCCATCTCCTGGTCATACTCTGTATTTCAATTAATGGGAGGAGTTGCAGTAAAACTTTGACACTCCCAGGAGAAAGAGGGAGGCCACTCCGGCCACTGGGATTTGGAGGGAACTCTGCCGTTAATGGGCTGGAAAGGGCACGCCATTCGTCCGGCGTTTACTCTGAATGGAAACTTTTAAACTGCTACTACTGTAAGTAACAAATATGTAACTGTGAATACCTGAATTTAATTACAGCTCAATTGTCCGAGAGTTTTGCAAGATTTTTATTAAATTTTTGTACATGTGTAAAGTAATGACATTTATATTTCACTGTAAAAACAATTATGCTGAAATACATTAATTTTTAAATATTATTTAATTCCATTAATTTTTATCCCACCACCTGTATTATTTCCTCAAATTCCCCAACCAAGTCATTTGTGTTGTTGAAATTAATATTGTAATATAAATAAAAAACACAATTTTACCAAATTTTTTTTATTGGGTATGTGGAATATAGACTTTAGTTCCACACAATGTTTTATGTGATCTGCTAACAATCTTTTTTCTTTCTAACACACCTGACAACTGATGTATTTTTTTTAATTTTTTTTTTACTTCTAGATGAATAGACAAACTGGGCCTGTCAGGAGCTCCACCTTAAGACGGAGGACCCGCATAGATTTTGCAAAACGACTCGTGCAGTGTAGGGAAGACGCTGCAGAGTTGACTGCCTTTGTGTCAAACGATGACTCCCGGCCTGACTGTGGCAATTTTATTGAAGATTCAAGTTGCTCTTTAAATTCAGGTAGTTCTGCTTCAGAACCTTTGGTGTTTGTTGCTGAGGATAGCATGGAAGTAGATGGGGACATATCTGAGACAGATGTGGTTGCTGACTATGATGGGTACAGTATGGGCAGTCTTCTAATTCGGAACATTCTGATGAAGAAGTTTTTGAACCATTTTCACTAACTGAGAGCATTGCAAACTGGAGTGTACACTTTAGTATTTCTTTGGTTGCTTTGACAGCACTTCTGGCCATACTTCGGAAAAGTCACCCTGAGCTTCCCAAGGATGGTCGGACACTGGTTAAGACTGAGACCAAATACTCCATAATGGAAAGGGCGGGTGGACAGTACCACTATTTTGGAATTCTGTCTTCACTCAAAAGAACACTGTCTAGGTGGACAAACACATTGGCAGATGGCCTAACATTGAAATTGCAAATAAATATAGATGGGCTTCCTTTGTTTAAGAGCTCTAGTTTGCAACTGTGGCCGATTTTAGGGCTGTTACATCTGTTAAAAAGATGTACAATTTGGTCTGTTAGATTTTCCAGAGATAAGGCAGCAGTACATCCAGCTCTAAACAATGTAAGTTAATAGAATGTGCTAACACCTTACCTTCACTTGATTAATGATAATTAAGGCTAAGATAAAGTGAACAACTGGCCTGGTTACAAAATGCTTTTACTCACTTGTCACTTTTTTTTTTTGAAGAGGCTCTGCCAAGTCAACAGATTTATATTTTTCCTTGTAGTCTTCAAAAATAGAGATGGTCTGAGACTGACAAACTGACAACACTAAAACACTCATATGTTTGTGAAACGGGATTTAAAAATTACTCTAAGTACTGGTATTGAGCCTAAGTGTCAATTAGGAATTATACAATCTTCATGTCAATTATAGAACTGACACACATTTTGAAAATAATTTTTTGGTACAGACAACTTTACATATATTAATGGTTTTTGTGTTTATCATCATAGGTCAACATGTTCCATCTGGTTGAGTTTAGCATCAACAAGACCGTAGCCATTGTGACTCAAAACTGGTACAATGATGGCATGGTGTATTGGCCAAACTACAAGAATAGTGACAGACTGCAAAGGGAAGCAAAACGTGTGGAGGAGCCAGGACCAGGCTGGGAGACGTTTTATGTCAGAGTTCTCAAAACCTGTAGTAAGTTGTTGTTAATTGTGTATATAACATAATCTTTAACTTATTTGTGTCACAATATTTTAATGTATTGTCGTTTTTTTATTTTTTAGATAAGTACCTTGAAGCACAGCAACACCTGCGCAACTCACTGTCATGCAACACATCCGATTTGCAGACAGAAGAGGAAGAAGATGATGTTCGAACCAAACAACAGCCAAAGGCTGTGTAAGTGTCTTCTATTTTGATTCTGTCAATTTCAGTTTTGCACCTTCAACACTCATAAAACCGAAGAAAGCTGTTACTTGTGATACAAAGACAGGTTATGACGGTTATGTCAATGACTAAAGTTTTTTTCCCCTTTTAAAATCATCAGTCATCGATTGGGTGATACGGATGAAAGCGATGAAGAAAATCATCAAAGTAAAAAATTTAGGGGCTGACCCAAACCCTCAAAGTCCACGGCTCCTTCTGTCCCACCACCTATGGCTCTGTACTCCTCCCCGATTCCACCGTTGCTGATGGACGGTAGCCATCCGACAGCTCCTTCTGTCCCACCACCGCCCAGCCCTATGCCAAGTTGCAGCAAAGCTCTGTTCTCATCACCAACTCCACCGCTGCTGATGGACGGTAGACATCCAACAGAACCAACCCATTCAGCCAGCCAGATGCACACACCCATCTGGTGTGGGAGGTGCTTTGACTCGAGCAACTCTGGAGTAAGTCGACCACATCTTTTTTTTTTTTTGGCAAATCTTTGATAAGGGCATCCTACGAATGACTTACATTTTAAGAATGACATGAAGAACGACATGAAGCAGGTTGTTGCGATGCTCAGTAGCTTGCAGAGGAAGCAAAACAACACACTTGACCCTGAAGCAGAAACACAGATCCCTGTCCTATTTCCATTGACAACGATGGAGGAAGTTGACAGTTTTGAGAACTGGCTCAAAGATCCTGCAAATATCCAACTGAAGCAGATATTGGTGGGTTTTCTCACCCACATAACTTATGTTTTTCTTTACTAAGTACATACAAGTTGTTCACACTCTTTTCCATTCTATTCTTTTTTAGATTTCCTCTCTGGCAGCGATTGGGGGCCATGAAATCCTCACATGGAATGTCCTGGCCCACATTTTCCATGATGATGATGGGAAGCAGATTAACTGGAAAGGCGTCAATGGCAAGAAGTCGTTCAGCCAGATGACGACAAAAAACTTGCTCCTGCGTAAGTATATATTTAAATGTTGACAACAGAATGGATGAATATGAATTAGTTGCCAAAAAGCAGACAGTGCTGGGTGTCCTATGTCTGAGTTGTTAAAAGAATGCTTTTTGTTTGCAGATTCTGTACGAAATAATCCACTTTGCCGTGCATGCACAGACTCTGTGATCTTCACTCGCTGGTTCAACCTGGCTGCAGATAGGGATGTCGCAAGGAGACGTCCTGGGTTGCAAGAAGCTCAACCAGCTGACTACAACACATCATTTTAGGAACCTTCATGGAGCTCTCATTTTTAAATCTAAGCCATCTTTCTTCCCAGCAAACTAAAACCAAATAACTGTTTACAATCCTGAGATTAACCACTGTGCTGAATTGGAACAAACTATGAGCAAAACTTGGACATTGGACTTGCACCTTGGACTCACCTTATTAATAACCTCAATATTTATAATCATGCTATTATATTTGCACAGTGGACTGAGTAATCTTGCTGATCAGTATGTCTGCTTTATGAAACTGGCACAGTTTCATGTCTTGATCTACCAATTTAGTCAGTATATGGCAATATTTGGTTTTTACTCCTTCTGCTATTAATTGCTATATGTTGTATGTATCCCTTTTATTTTTATTTTTTTAAATGCATATGAATAAATCTTTTAATCTTGAGTAGCTTGGTCTTATTATTCTCAGGTATTAACTTAAGTACTTAGTTTTTCTTCTAAATGTCTAAATGGTACAGGTACTTATCATGCTGGTGTTGCTGTGACCATATTTCCCCACTGTGGAATACTAATGGGAAATTATTAATGTTATTGCATTTAAAGTTAAAAGATGGTAAGTATTTAGTTTTTGAGGGCTGACAAATTTAGTGAAGATTAGATCACAATATGATTTGAGCCATAGAGGCTCTGATATGGGGGGTGGGGGAAGGAAGGTGATCTACTTCAAGGAGGGACCCGTCCTGGATCCGGAACAGATTCGTTTTGGACCAAGACGGATCCGCAATGGACCCAAAACAGATTTGCTTTAGGGAAGCCTGGATCTGACAACATCCGAACCTGGATCCAATACAGACCCTATCCGGATCCGCGACCCGGATCCGTTACGGATCCATCCTGGACGTTTAAGTAGACCTCGCTCTGGGTCCGTTTTGCTGGTCCTTTCTGGAGCCTAGAGTAGGTCCGGCGCGGATCCGTTCCGGGGTCAGTTTGCTGTAAGGGTACACTAAGAATTAAAATTAAGGAATAGAAATAAATGTCTCACTGTGCTGCAGAAAACGTAAGTAGGTCATTCATATTTTAAAAAAACAAAACCATCATCAGAACTAATTTGAATAACTGATAATAAAAATAACTGTCATACTGAAGATAATATGCAGCTGAATAAGTTAATATTGTGAATAAAATATACAAGTGGCATGAAATTTGCTTCTTACCGAGAGTACGAGACAGCGAGTTCAGGACTTCGGCTTTCTCCGTTTCTCTGCTTTGGCCTCCAGATGAGAGCCATCGGCTATGAACCACGATCAGCTCAGACTCCTCCTTGATAACCCTCTCACAGCGAGCAGCTCCATCCAGCTCACACTGAATCTTCTCTTTTGCCAACAAACTCAGAAATGCTGAAACTCCGTTTGGATCGCAGCACTGGTTTTTAACGTTGTCATTGTTCTTCAGCAAACACTAAACACATCCACTCGCTGTAGCGAGGTTTCAAAATGACGGTCGGTTTGTTGTTAAAAGACGCTGTCAAGTTACTCTCCAGTGACTCCACCCTCCAGCCAATCAGTGACCGACAGCCGTCTGACGTCGCTTTTCAGTACCAGTTCAGCACAGATGGAACCACAGCTAAAGTTGTACGAAAAATAGTATCGGCTCGGAGCAGCTCAGCTAAACTTCTGCTGGTGGAGAGTAAACAGTACTACGGACGAGTCGATCCGAGCCGAATAGTACCGGTGGAGAGATGCCTTAAGGGGCGGCCGATTATGGATGCGGTACAGTAAGGGCATGGCTTCGACGAGTCACATTTGTTATGTGCGGCTCAAGACGTTCACAAAGATAAGACATTCCTTCCGCGGAAAATCTGTATTTTTCATACAAGTAAGCATCAGGAAAGTCAAATGGATTTTCTCTGTCCCTAAAAAATCTTTCTCTACGAAGTGCTCGTCTAACAATTGCGCAGAGATGTCCACAGGATTTGGGAGAAAAGGTGAAGCCATTGCAACAGAGAACAGACGCTGGAAATTAGTTACGTCACCTATATGTTTCTTTGCTCACAGCTGATTGGTCAAACTTCAGTCAGACGTCTCGAATCCAGAACATAACCTGCCCCGGAGCAGGTTAGCCGTGCAGCGTAAGATACCATGGCAACGAACACCGATTAAAGCAGAGCTACTTTCATGGTACCTAAAACCGAGGGTTGGCGGAAACTAACGTGAAACATAGCTGGCTAGCCACCTAATCTGGCTTCATGGTACAGGCCCCTGGGGTCTTTGTTTTGATAACTGTTGAGAAGTGACACAGAAGTAAATTAGTTTAAAACATTGTAATGATAACATTTTTTACACTAGATGGAAAAAACAGTTATTTTACCATCAGGGTGCTACTTCTTCCTGTGTAGATGAAGTGTCAGGAGGTCTGGACACTGTCACAGATGTGACTAAAAAGAGACAGCTTTTAGTCATTCTGACAGTAACAATTTTAAAAAGATGCATTAGTAAACACTGAGTCATAATTTTACTTCTCCTGCTTATGGGAACTATAAAATTATAAATGTACACAGTAATGTAGAATACAACTATTAAATCAGTTAGAACCCAGAGCATGAGAGGTCATAGCAATCAGTGAACAAGAACATGCCGTCAAATGTTAGCATCAAGTATTGCTGAAAAAAATAAATAAATAACACATGCAAAATAAACACACATACTCACCCTCAGGTTCTCCAAAGCAAGGATTAATTCATAGTCCTTTGGACAAGGACCGTAACGGCGGAACACAAGCAAACAGGAACGTGGCCGGAACATGGCCAGAACCCAAGAACAGACCATAAGTTAAGGCTCAGTTTTGGAGGGTTATTCACACGAAAAGAGAATAACACTCCAGTACCGAAACCCCCTTTTAATAAACCCGCTTTTGCTTCTGGAGCCCCCTTTGGCACCAAGGTTCCGTCTGCCACTTGTGATGCTGGCACTGTTGACAAACACACAAAAAATTTCTATATATTATGCAGCAGCATTCATTCTGAACAGTAAGTGTAAGACTTGTACTCACTGCTCTGACTCAACATTGCACACTCTAGCTCCCTATCCTCATCCATATCTGAAGGGAAAAGAGGAACGCAAAATTAATGGAAAATGTAATTTTAGTGTAGTATAAAAAGCTTTCATGCCATGTCATATAATTAAATTTATATATATAAGTATGTCTTGCTGCATACCTAGTTTTAGGTGGCACACTTGGTTGAAGTTCCGCAGGTGGCGAACACGATGCAGACTGTGCTTTCTTCAGCAGGTACTGCTGCAGCTTCTTCATTTTTGTCCCAGGAAGGCAGGTGTTCTTCATGACGAACTCAGCGTAACCATCTGCTCGAGTGTCCCTGAGTTCCTTCAATGTACTCTTGGCTCGAGATCCAAAACCAACCAGCTGATCATCGTCGGAAGAAGCTGTTGCAGCACTCCTCCACTTGTTTCATAGCTGAGGATGGACGGGATCTCTTTAAAACTGAGGGCATACTTGACAAAAGTCTGTAGGCTGACTTTAGCATGGCCTCTCGGATTCCAGATTCCTCCTCTGTCTGGAAACGTTTGATGAGGTATAAAGTGTAAACAACATCATTTTTCAGAAGCCCGTTCCCCTTATATTTGCCAAACTATAAGGCATAGTCTCCCTTTAACTCTGTTTAATCCTCTTTGACGGACAACAGCTAAAGCAGTATTGATGCACCATGTCCTGTCTCATTGGTGCCGACTTGTCCTGCAGGCCGGAATCATCTCCAATTTGTTTTGCTCCAGCTGATGGCTCCTGCAGGAGAAACCCAAGGGGTCCCTTTTAAAAAAACACACAGAGTTTCCCTGAGAAAACCTGAATTTCTTCTGCATTTTCACCTGCAAAGGAAAAGTGAAAAAAAATCATATTTTTGTAAGATTCATATTAAAAATGGCAACATCCAGCCTTTCAGTTAAAACATTTTAAACATTTCACATATATCAGATAGTAACAGAGTAAACTATTTGTCTCTCTAATCTTATTACCATTTAAACTTTGATTTACAGTAATAGACAATAGTATGTGTTTACTTTATGAACAATACAAAGTAATGCATCAATGATAAAAATTTACGTAGAGCCTTTTATTAATTAATAAATAAATTGTTGCATCCTTGATCTGTGCAAAACCATTATTTTAAGTTAATTAAGGATCAGTAGGCTGGGCTAATCACAAGCTGCTATCTCGTCTGATGATTGACAAACCAACAAAACTAGCTGTTATTACATGAAAATAGTAAAACTAAAATAGTTTGAGAAAGAATAGTTTTATATATATGTTTAACATGTATAAAAGAGGCTTGGCAAAAGCTACAACTTTTGTCCAGAATTTTTAATTTATTTTTTTTATCACGTTTACTGTACATAAAAAACAAACAAATCTCTAAACCAGCTTCTATAAACATGAAAATACTAAAAATAAAATAATTTGAGAAAGAATAGTTTTATATATGTTTAAGATGTATAACGGACGCTTAGCAAAAGCTACAACTTTAGTCCAGATCGGTTGTTTTAATCACGTTTACTGTACATAAAAAATGAAAAAATGTCTCAAAGTAAGCGGACTTAAATTCAGCATTATGTCTTACCTTTATGAAGTGACGATCGGTAGGTGAATTTAAAACAAAAATACGTCTTTGTGTGTCAACTCTGGGATATCGGGGATTCAACAGAGCAGGGATATGTAGCCGGGGTCATGTTATTTCCGGTGCAAAGCATGACTACATCGCCACTTGGCTGTTGTGGCCAAAAATATATTGCATCCATTGTGGTTTAGCACTACCGTTGAAAATGAATGGGAATTGGTTTAGGGCAGCTTAGCTAAACAATTCTTGCTACTCGTGAGCTACACCATGGCTAGAGAGATGAGGAATATGTGCATAGATGCATGATGCTTCTTTGGCAAAAAAAGGGGGAAAAACAATATACTGAGGGTATTTGGAAGAAATGCAGATATTTGGCTATGGATAGTTAAAGGGCAATCAATAACATTAATAATTTATGGAAAATTATTATTGGGCACCGCTGGTCTACCAGGACCATTAATAGCCAAATATATACATATCAGTCTCTTATAGTTTAGCACCTGCCTAGTGTTGTATGCTATATTTTTTTGGGGCTATTTTATATACAGTCTCGTATTAAATATGTTTTATATAATCTTTAGTAAGCATTCAGAACGTAAAAGTCTGTTTTATATATTATGCATGGTTGTAAAAACTTTTATTGTCTATCAGTATTTTGATTGGGGTAAGCTTTTAAGCCATAAAACTCTTGGGTAAGTTTATTGCAGGCTGTAAAAACAGGATGTTTATAGATAAGGATGGAAAACAGAGCAGGGAGGACGGGCCATAAAAGTACTTCATGGTACGGCTATAAATCAGGAAACCTTGGGAATAACGTTTGGTCTGATAAAAGGTTTGGTGGGAGGAGAATAAGTCATGTGAATACTTTCTTTGTTCTTCCTTAATAAAAATGGTACAACCTTGTAGAGAGGTGGTTCAGTTCTTGCTGACCCCACCTGCAGGTGCGTCCAGTGTGAAACAGATATCTGTTGTTTGTGTCTTATTTACTCCCTCTGTCTCTCAGTTCTGAGTTTTATTTTGGAAAACTTCCCGCCGGGGTTCTGAATGTTGGCGCCCCATACCTTCCTGAAGCGAGTGGCCAACCGCATGGGATAGCAGAGCCAACAGCATGGTGGAGGATGCTCGGCCCAGTAATTGGTTTTAAGTTGTTTCAGAGCTGAGATAGATTGAGTATGAGTAGTAAGTGTGAAATAACTGGTTGATGCATGTGTTTGTGGCATTACAGTAATTTTGTGTTTTTTCCTTGGAGTTCAACAGAGAATCGGAGAGCGACTGGATTGATCCTTGCTAATCAACACCCGGGTGGTTTTGTATCAATCTGGAACAGCGCTAACACCAAATTAATAGGTATTGATTGATCTAAACGTTCTCCGTTTAATGTTGACGTGTTGTTCTTTTGGTTAAGGGCCGACCAAAGTGCGGATCGGGGCTTGAGAATTGGCCTCTCGACTTCGACAGGACGCTGTCGGAGATTCTTCCAGGCTGGCAAACGAGAAATAGTTGACGGCAGGGCCGGGGAGCCCTCTGACTGCTGCACGGATTACCTGGTTGATGCCTGCGTCTCTTCCAAACGCGCGACTGAGCACCGTAAATTGGAATTGTGTTTAATGGTCCGGCTTTTGGTCGGTCCGATTGAGGTCAGTTTTTGATAAATATTGTAAAAGTACTGTATTTGTTTCGGTGTGAGTGTGTGTGTGCGTGGAGGAGTGAGGTTTTCGTTAGGGAGCTACCGTGTAGTTCCGTGCACACCGGCCTCATATAAACTCCTCATTTAGGGGAACTAACTGACTGAATCTTAAACCATAATTCCTCTGCGAATTTTAAACGCCTAGACGATGCCCTCGCTTTCTGTATAGACAGGAGCGTAGAAGCTTGGCATTGTAGAGGAATAAGGGAATATCATTTTCAGTCGGCTAAAGTACCACCATAGCTAGCTTACAGCTAACATACAGTGTGTGTGAGTCTCGCCTGGAATAAAGGCGTTCAACCTTGTTCACCTACATAAACACGTCTAAAGCATTGTCTAACACATATAGGACTGTTGTTATGGATAACTGGTAGTAAACTCTTTAGAATATATATATAAACTAACTTTTTTATTGTAACGGAGCGGCAACGTTTCGCTTCCGGTTGAGCTTAGGTGCTCATGGTTACAGCTGATCTCTGATAGCTTAGCTTCCGAACTGTATTTGTTTGACACGGTTAAACAGTTATTCGAGTTTTTGGAGACAAAGTGTGGTTTTGTTGGAGGCATTTTGTTTCTGTCTTTGGTTGGTTTACTTGTGAGTACAATTTGTTCAGTTTAGCATCGTAGTGAAGAATTAGCCATCTGTGTCCCGGCCTTTCCATTCCGCGGTGTGACCCGGAAGTTCTATTGTGCTTGACTTGGTCCGCCAATTCGGTGGAGTTCTTTTTTGTGCAAACGGTTTACGATTCTGTTACAAAGCGAGTTTTACAGATATTTTTTTAGGTTTGTTTTACTGATAAATGGGACTGGCTTTATATTGGGAGAATTCTATTTCTTTGTGTGATTCGCGGAAGTGTCCGTCCCGGGTTTTGGCGCCGGCCGGACTCCATTAAAATTCTTTGAATTTTAGACGAAACAGCAGAAATCTCAGTATATAAATAAATTAATGAGAAAATGAAAAGTTCTTTATAAACCTTTTTAGCTTTCCTTCGTTTCGGCTTTGACTAAATCATTATTAAGGTTAATGTTGCATGACTAAAATAATACATAAACCACTTCACTATAAAAAATAAATAAATTAAATAAAAACTGCCTGTCTTTACTGTTAACTGCATTAATATTGGTATAAATTTGGCCTACGAATTGATAGTTTATCAATTAAAATAAATAATTTACAGAGTTACTACAAATAACCTACTTCAATTTTAATCCATTTTGGGATTTTGTTATGAATTTTCAATGGCAGCTGAATATAAATTGCTTCCTGCTCCACAGGGACAGGAGTGGCGCACGTTAGATGCCCAATTGTTAGTATACATTTCAAAACTATATTCTGTTTTAGTTGATAAGCCCGGTGAAAAAGATAAAAAGCAGTTCCAGGCCAAGATGACGGCCATGTGGGCACGTCATGGCGCCCGAGGGGATGATAAGAGGAGTCTCTCACAGATGTGTTTTGAGGAAGGAAAGCGTTTTGCAGATAAGGCTAAAACAGCTAGGAGCATCACTGGTGCTAAAATGAGATACTTAAAAACTGAGAAAATGTGGAAAACATGGGGTTTAACAGGACAAGGTATTGATCATTTGTGTGTTACTGCAGAAAGTATTTTTTCGGCAGACCAGACTCCTCCACCGTATCAAACTATGTATCAAACTATGTACCCCGTAATGACTACATCTGGTCAAACAAATATTTCTTGGGGGTTGGAAACAGAAGATGGCCAGATCGTACTTCAAAGCACGCAGGCTGCCTCACAGAGTTCACAATCTCCTTGTGCACCACCCCCTCTGGGTACCTCTCCTGCTCCCCCCGCTCCCCCCCTTCCTTCAAACACTGGAGTTTTGCACTGGAGCGGCCCACCACAGAGGTCTGTGGCCCATGAACCATTGACTAATAAACCACAGGGTGATCTAAAGGTGAAAGATGAGGGACAAGATTATAAATTGCACTTTGAGGTCACCGGTAAAGGGATTGTTGCACACACTGCGGAGGAGAAGAGACAGCTGTTAAACTTAGTTAACAAACAAACAGAACAGGAGACTGATAAATTGTTCTTGGCATACAATGGTAGATTAATGGAGGAAATGGAGCAGCACGAATACAGGTTAACTAAAGTTCAACGACAGATGGATGAGGTCCTGAAGGATCAGGAAAGATTAATATCTGTGGTACGAGGGCAGGCTGCGGACCTTCTAGGGAGTGCCAGCCCCAGTAAACATGATGAATGTGCAACAGTTGTACAGGTTGACGACATGCAGACGTTGGGGGATGACCAGAGCGAGGGGGTTTATAAGAATACCAGAACTCGGTGGGAGGCACGTGAGGGCCCTGATTTAATGCTTCCTTTAGTGGGAGCATCGGATGGTTCAGTAATTTACAAACCATGGAAGATGGCTGACATATCTGCTATCACTCTGCAACTCCCCGCTTTGACTGGTGGTGGAAACTGCTGGATAAATAAATTAAATCAGCTGACTTCAGGGCAAACCCTAGCGGTGGGAGATTGGAAAGCCATTATGGGTAGAATGTTGACATTAACAGATTATAATGAGATGATGCTCCAGTGCCACCTAGCGCGTGTACTAGATGAAGTCCCCTTTGCGCACCACGCGCATGAACTTGCCGAGTGGGTCAGGAGAAAATATCCTACCCCGCCCGCGTCTAAAATTTTGAAATTTCCCTGGTCAACTGATGTTACTCCCGCAGAACATAAATGTAAAGATAAATGGGTTGACGTTACTGGGGAACATCCCAGAGATGCAGGGAATAATAGGACTTGGTTTAGAGAAGCAGTTTTAGCAGGCATGCCAGAGTCTGTTGCTACATTAATGAAACATAATCCTGATTCACATATTTATGATCAGCCTACATGGGAAAGACACATAACACATTATTTACAAGATGTGCAAGATTCTGCGTTGAAGGACGCTGAGGAGAATAAGAAAATGGAGACTGCTTTGTTAAAGCTCCACTTAAAAGAGGCTCAGAATAAATTGAGTGACTTATATCAGTCAAAAAAAGTGAAGCAGATGGTGGCTGAAGCAGCGCCTACTGTTGGATCAGCGACAGTGTTGCCTTCTTTTCCTGTGATGTATGCTGCAGCTGCACCTAATCAGCCATTTACTGCTCCTTATCGGACATGGCAGCCCCGAGGCAGGTCACGTGGTAGGGCCAGGTTTGGGGGTAATAGAGGCATGGGAAGAGGGCAGCCAGGTGCTAACGGTTGTCGCAGGTGTGGCTCAAATGAACACTGGGTGAGGGAATGTCCACACCCACGAGGGGGCGCTATTCCTCCCGGTCAGCCACCTTCACATTTTGCTCCGAGTCAGCATATGGCTCCTCCCTCCTATCAAGGAGGACAGGGGGGGCCTCAGTTTTGACAATGCCCACAGAGTACCTTGGTGGGCAGGACTAAGGGGGATCCAATGCTCACAATGGACGTACATTGACATTCATTGCCATTCTTGGTGGACACTGGTGCTACTTTCAGCACGCTGGACAGAGTTTTACCAGACGTCAATTTTTCTGGGAACACAGTGTCTATAATGGGCATCTCTGGGGCTCCGATGATTCTCCCTGTCACTCAACCATTGCCTTTTACAGTGGGAGGTCAAAGACTATCACATCCTTTTGTCATTGCTCAAACCACTCCTGTCAACTTGTTAGGCAGGGATCTGCTTATCAAACTGGGTGCTACTATCCTGTGTACCCCTGATGGACTTATGGTGACTTTTCCAAATGGACATACACATTGCTGTGACACCATGAGTGGTCAATTTTTGCTGAAAGATGACACTTCACAAGTGGCTGATATTTTCTGGGCCAGATTGACTACGATGTCTGCACGTGAATCTTCTGCGGCTGAATTTCTGAGATGCTGGAAGCCTTGGCTGCTTGAACTCCAGCCTTTTGTTCCACCGCCTGACCCTTTCCATGTTACCTTCCTATATGAGAGGGGCAATCCTACTTTATATCAGGAAAAATTTGAAACAGAACTTGAAGGACAAAGTTGGTCTGTGGCTTCGGGTCCATGCTTTGTGGGGAAGGAGGGTGTTGCACTGTTTGCTGATCTGACTTAAGAGCAGCATAAATGGTATATGATGGAAGCTGAAGCGCTTCCTCACATATCGCTATTGTTGCATCCGAAACATCAAGCTAAAGATTTGGGGGGAATGGTTAAAAGAGGAGTTGCACTAAAGGATTGGGCTCCTACCCAGATACTTTCAGTCTCTTTTTCTCCTTCTTCTCAGATGTACAAAATAGACACGCAGCTCTCAGATACTACCATTTTGGAACATTTGCAGCTTTTTAGAAATCATGGCAGAGAAAAAACAGATCATCCTTATGCAGTGGAGGCCTTAAAGGTTGTGCCTGACTCATTGTGGTCAGATGGTCCCACTGATGTCGGTCTAGTGCAAACCACACCCAACGCATTTGGGATGAAACATTCTGATCCAATTTGGCGTCCGCAGTATCCACATAAACCTCAGGCTGAGGAAGGTATTGCAGACACTATTGCAGGTTTACTTGAAGCAGGAGTTTTAGAACCATCGGATTCTCCATATAACACCCCTATTCTTCCTGTGGAAAAACAAGGTACTGGTAAATACAGAATGGCACATGATTTGCGTGCTGTCAATTAGGCCCTCAAAACCCCTCCCATTGCTACACCTAATCCGTATACAGCTCTGGCATCCCTTACTCCTGATTTAAAATGGTTTACCTGCATAGATTTGGCTAATGCGTTTTTCTGTTTACCGCTCCATCCTTCTGTCAGGGATATTTTTTCATTTACATTCAGGGGCAGGAAGCTACGTTATAGTAGGCTTCCGCAGGGCTTCGCTTTAAGTCCAGGTTTGTTTAATCAGGTATTGAAGCAGTCATTAAGCACTGTACAGCTCCCTCCAGGCTGTGTTCTGACCCAGTATGTGGATGATTTGCTTTTAGCGGCCCCTACTGTTGAAACGTGCATAGAAGCTACTCTAGTTGTGTTACAACATTTGGGAAAAGAGGGATTCAAAGTCTCCCGCGATAAGCTTCAGTTGGTCAGGCAGGAGGTCCAGTTCCTGGGGCGGAAGGTGACAGCTCAAGGCGCTGGACTGACTGACACCCACAAAAATGCTATTTTGGCTCATTCTAAACCTCTCACTGTTAAATCAATGCTGTCATTTCTGGGACTGACAAATTTTTCCAGACATTATGTGCCTAATTACACGAACCTAACTACACCACTCAGAGCGCTTGTAAATGCTCATGGTATGAAAAATCTGCATGCTAAATTAGTATGGGACATACCAGCTGAGGAGGCATTTATTAAGTTGAAACAGGCTCTAGCACAAGCAGCTGATTTATCCACTCCTGACTATACATGTCCATTTTTTCTCAACACATCAGAGACAGATGGGGTTGTTAATGGCATTTTGTTTCAGAAAAAAGGTGGTCAGAGACACATTCTTATGTATCTTAGCATAAAGCTGCAAGCTATTGAAATGAGACAGCCGCCTTGCACGAGACATGCAGCAGGTATTGCTCATCTAGTGGAAAAAACATCACACATTGTCAGGGGTTATCCAATTCATATTTTGACATCTCATGGAGTCATGGCATTGGTTAATTCTGAGATGTTTACTCTTTCAACTTTGCGTCAACAGCGAATTAGCAGAGTTTTGGAAGCACCGAACATTATTTTTACGCATGAAGGAATAAACATGGCTGACCAAATGACCATCTCTGGGGAGCAGCATGACTGTGTCAGACTGAATTCGGTTGCTCAAAAGATACTTCCTGATTTGCGATCTGATCCCTTGCCTACAGGTTTTGTGCTCTATACAGATGGTTGCTGTTTTAGAGATTCGCAAGGGCAGTTGAGATCAGGTTTTGCAGTTGTTGAGCAAAATGGGGATTCACTACAGACTGTCGTTTCAGGGAAGCTTGACGGCAAGCAGAGCGCACAGCGTGCTGAGATAAGGGCTCTTATTGAAGCATGCAAATGGGCAGAGATAAAGATATAACGATCTACACTGATTCGAACTACGGGTTTTCTGTCATACATTATGAATTACCACAGTGGAAAAGAGCAGGTTTTGTTACCACTACTGGTAAGCCTATACAGCATCATGCAGACATTATGGAGCTTTTGGATGTTGTCATGTTACCAGCTAACCTCGCTGTTCTTAAGTGTAAGGGTCACAGTAAGGCTGACACTGTTGACGTGCGGGGAAATGCTGCGGCAGATTTGGCTGCAAAAGGGGCCGCGGGTTACCTGTCACATGTCCACACGCAGCTGATTGTCACGTCAGCACAGGAAATGTCAGACAGTTTTGCTGAGGAAGTGCAGTTGGCACAGCAGGCTGCTGCGTCACAGGAGATGACTGTGTGGAAGGATAGAGGTGCTGTTTTTTCTGATGGTTTTTGGCGTGGGCCTGATGGCCGTTTGGTTTTACCTGCCGCGTTAAAACCCACCCTTTTTCAGGAGGCTCATGGTGTGGCACATGTGTCATATACTCAGATGAAACGTAATCTTTGTTTTTGTTGGCATCCCTTCCTGCCACATTTGATTAAGCGTTTTTTGAGTGAATGTGTGGTGTGTGGTCAATTTAATCCTAAGCCTACTATCAAGCCAGAAATGGGAGCCTTCCAGGACTTGTCCAGGCCTGGCGAGGAGATCGTGATCGATTATACAGATATGGGGACACCTGTTAGAGGTTTCCGTTACCTGTTAGTGATGATTGATTCACTGACCTCGTGGCTTTCTGCTTTTCCTGCTAGACGGGAGGAGCTCAAACGGTGGTGAAATCTTTGATTAACCACTGGATTCCGTGCCATGGCTTTCCGACTAAGGTCAGGTCTGACAATGGCACACATTTTTAAAATAAACATCTCCGACAGGTTGAGGAACAGATGGGAATAACCCACAAGTTCGGCACTGTTTATCATCCGCAATCGCAAGGTGTCATCGAGCGTTCTAATTCTACTTTAAAGTTGAAGCTGGCGAAGATTTCAGCTCAGACGGGGCTTAATTGGTTGGATGCTCTCCCTTTTGCTCTGATGGCCATTAGATCATCTGTCTGTAGGACAAAAGGTCTCACTCCTTATGAGATGTTTACTGGCAGGATTTTCCCTGGTCCGTGGGCTGGCAGAGAACCACAGGTTTCACCGCATCCTGATCCGGACCCTCGAGGGGATCATCAGCAGCTGAAGGGCCTGGTCTCCTCCTTCCTTCCGGCTCCCCGTGACGTGCAGGGACCTGCGGCGTCTGCTTCCGAGGCTGGGCGAGTTTGGCTGAAGGTGTATAAGAGAAAGTGGCAGGAGCCCCGCTGGTCTGGCCCGTTCCAGGTTGCTGCTCGTACAACTCACGCTGTCCAGCTGCGTGGGAAAGGTTCTACTTGGTTTCACTGGTCCCAGTGTGCTCCTGCCCCCGACCCCCCCTCCTGTCCTGCAGCAGCTCTCTGCTGACCTGGGAGAATCTCTCTGCAGTGGGTGGTGTCGGTTCTGACTAGGCAGTGTCGACTGCCGAAGCCAGGAGGCGGGGCTTGGCCCACCCAGAAGATTGGTTCCGGTTGATGTGATCATTCAGTGTGATCTATATGTGCCAAAATTGGGCGAGATAAGCAATTTGGGCTTGCTTTTCTCGAAGAGGGATTATACAGAAGAGAAAAGATCGCAAGACATCTAACACATTACACAGCATGTAGCAGCCCCTTGACATCCAAACAATATGCAGCGAGAGAGTCTCGACGGGTGTAGACCCTTTTCTTTATTTCCTTTCTTCATTTAGTTTCTCACACAACATTGTGAGTACAATGAGAACTTTGAAGGACCATTAAACACCGTGAAAACTACAAGGAACAATTACAACACAATTATTGAAATAATCAATATCCAATAAATCACAATACATACAAAAGTCTTCCTTTCATGGTAACATACCTCGCTTCGCTTGCCAAGGATGCAAACTTTATCAAACTTTAGCCACTCTGCCATACCATGCAGCTGGCTTAAAACATTTGGGAAGCTGAGGACATCATAAGAATAGTTTAAACTCACATTAAATTCCAACAATTGCATGTTACAGTTGCATGATAGAGTGACAAACACTTACATGTTTGAGAGTGGAGTTTGTGGAAATCTCCAAACTGACAGAATTGTTGGGCCTGCCTCTCACCCTTATACAAAACACCTGAGAGGCAGCTCCAGCAACAGCATATTTAAAGAGACAGTGCCTCACCTTCATTGATTTCATTACACTCCCACTAAATCATGCTACAAAAAAAAACATGATTTCTGAAAAAAAAAAAAAAAAAACAATACAGAGGAATAGGTTACGTCAAAATTTACCCTTTAAGCTTCACTTTCTACGAGCACTACTACCTTTTGTACGGGACGCTCTATAATAGTAGGTTTAGAAATGTAGCCTTGTTTTTTATCCCAACTTCCATCTCCAACTTGAACTTTACGAACTAATCAATCCTGTCCCTGAGAAGCTTCAACAATTCATCCAAGTCTCCACTGACATCTTGGCAACAGTTTTTCCTTCAGGATGACAACGTCATCCACCTTAAGATTACGACGAGGTTTGTGCCACTTCTGTCTTGTAATATGGTTCATGAGATATTGTTTTTTCCATCTACACCAGAACGATACTGCACTCTACGCCATTTTTTAGCAGCCCATATATCTTCCTTTACAAATTTTCCAGGTGGTGGTAATGCAACCTTAGATTTCATCAAAATCAAATGGTTAGGAGTGATTGGTTCTGGTGCTTTGGGATCATTAATACTTTCAATAGTTAAATGACGACTATTTACGATAGCCATAGCTTTGTAAAACAATGTTCTAAGGGAAGAACAATCGAGTCTCCCTGCACTTTGAGCAATAGTAGCATTTAACACATTGCAAATGCTTCTGATCTGACATTCCCTGACTCCTCCTGCATGACTTGCAGAGGAAGCATTGAAAATGGACTTGCACTGTTTATCTGCAGGAAAAGATTCCAATGCATACATGTCACAATGCTTGAGAACTACTTGGAAGTCATTTTTAGCACCAATAAAATGTGTGCCATGGTCACAATGAAGCTGACAAACTGCTCCTCTCAAACTGATGAAGCATCTCAGGGAGTTTATGAAAGCATCTGTAGAAAAATCATCAAGCAACTCTATATGAACTGCACGTGATGACAAACATGTAAAAAGCAATCCATATTTTTTACAGTCTTTGCGACCTTGATAAACACAAAGGGGCCAAAACAATCCATTCCAGTATACAAGAAGGGAGCTGAAACTTCAACACGTTCCGTGGGGAGTTCTGACATGCGCTGTTGTTCTGTAGGACGTCGAATCTTTCGACATTGGACACAGTTGTGAATCAACTTAGCAACTGCTTTGCTGCCTCCAACCACCCAAGTTCCATCACAGTCTGACTGCGTCCTTGATGACAAATTGTTGCATGGAAATGAGAAAATATCAACTTTGTGATATGGCTCTCCTTAGGCAGAATAATAGGGTGTTTCATTTCTTTACAGAGGGTTGACTTGACAAGTCTTCCACCAATGCAAAGAAGCCCATGATCTAAAATGGGATCAAGGCAAGCCCAAGGGCTGGTTTTTGGAAGGTTCTCATTTCTTTCTAACAATTTGATTTCTTCTGTGAAAACCTTCTGCCGAACCAAACCAATGATCACTTTCTCAGCCTCCTAATGTTCTTCCACTTGAACAACATTGCCAGTATGAGCTGACTTTACATTTAGTCCCTTTATTCTTGCAACTACTTTGACAAGCAGTATCCAACTTGAAAATCTGTTGAAACGGGCAAGAATATCCCCTTGTTTACCGATATGAGTGACAGCAGTTTTCACAGACAAGTAGATCCTTTGCAGGGTTTGGAGAAGGTGATATTTCAAATTCCCATAGAAACTGGGGTCCTGCCAGTTTGTTAATAAAATTTCTCCTGCATGGAGACCTCTCGAAGCGTGGTCAGCTGGATTGTCTGTGGTATCAACATAATGCCACTTACATTGATCTGTGACATCCCTTATAAACTGAACACGATTTGCCATAAACGCATGGAACCTGCGAGCATCATTATTAATGTAGGCTAGAACCACCTGAGAGTCTGACCAGAAAAACTCAATTTGTATTTCTAGTTCAGCTCTTAGCATGACGCTCAGTCTCGCCGCAACATCAGCAGCACTAAGCTCTAACCTTGGAACACTGAAAAGTTTGGTTGGAGCAACTCTAGATTTGACCATTACGAGACAGCAGTGAACTTGCCCTTTATCATTTTTGTATCTGATGTAAGAACATGCCCCGTATCCTGTGTAACTGGCATCTGCAAAGTGATGCAGTTCTACTTTTAATATTTTGCCCAAATTTGGAGGATGGTAACATCTTGAGATTGCTACTTCTCCTAGTTTGTCTAGATCACCTTTCCATCCCTCCCACCGTGCACGCACATTTTCTGGCAATGGATCATCCCAGCCCATGCCTTTGCGGCACAACTCTTGAAGAATGGACTTCCCAACCACGATAATGGGAGAAACAAGACCAAGAGGATCATAAAGAGATGAGACAACTGACAAAACGCCACGACGAGTTAAAGGGTGATCCTTAACTGAAATAATAAAGCTAAAGGTGTCATCTTCTTTTGACCATAGAATGCCAAGCACATACTCTAGCGCTGGATATGGGTTGAGACATATAGGTCCTACAACTGATGCTCTTTCTGATGGGGCAACACCCTCTAGTACCTTCCTTTGGTTAGAGTTAAATTTATGAAACCTCAAACCCCTCATTTTGCATAATGTCTGTGCTTTAACAATCAGGTCTGTGGTGTCTGCGACTGATACACTAGTCAAGCCATCATCCACATAAAAATTTCTCTCAATAAAGGCTGAAGCTAGAGGATAATCTGTTTTATATTGCTGGGCAAGATACTTAAGCCCAAAATTGGCACAACCAGGAGAGGAGGCAGCACCAAAGAGATGAACTGCCATTCTATACTCTTTGGGCTCGGTTTCTAACTGACCTCCCTCCCACCATAAAAACCTGAGGTAATTGCGCATCTTTGGTGGAACAAAAAAACTGATGAAACATTTTTTCAATGTCACAAGTCACTGCTACATTTTCTTTTCTGAAACGAGAGAGAACGCCTATTAAAGGGTTTATCAGGTCAGGACCGGTAAGTAGAGTGTCATTTAATGAAACACCCTGAAATTTTGCTGAACAATGGAAAACCACTCTTAATTTATCCGGTTTCTTAGGATGGTATACACCATGATGTGGAATATACCATGCCAGCTCTCCCTCAGAAAGTAAATGTGCTGGCTCTGCAACACCTTGTCTAATTGCTTCTTCCATGAATGCAGTATAACGTTCATGGTACTGTTTGTCTGCCTTTAATTTTCTTTTGAGATGCTGCAATCGAAGAAAGGCTAGTTTCTTATTGTTTGGCAATGTGGGTGGACTTTCATCCTTAAAAGGAAGAGGCATTTCGTAATGTCCATCCTCTCTCCTTGTGATGTTACTTGAGAGAAGTTGCACAAAATGATCATCTTGAGAGACATTTATCTTGATATTTCCTCTCACTGAAATCCATTTCTAAGGCCTTCAATACATCTGTGACTGGGGGCATTGGTGACTCTTTCACTAAAACTCTGTGCACAAAACTCTGACCATCCTGCCGGTCAGGCTGCGGGTTAGCTGACCCTATGATGCTCCAACCAAGCACCGTCCTCTGAGCAAACGGTTCGTTTTCTGATCCTGAGATGACTGCTAATGGAGCTAAAGCAAATGGGCAATCATACCCTATCAGCATTCCCACTTCACAGTCTTGGAGAGGCGCAATTTATTTGCTAGTTGTTTGAGATGTTCCCATTGAAGTGCAGTGTCCTTTGTAGGTATATGAGACTTATCAACTGGGATAAAATCCCTAGTATAAATTTGTTGTGGTTTAACAGTCGTTTCTAAACCAAAACCTCTGATCTGTAAACCACACACAACTTTACTTGAAATGATAGTATCCACTGCTGTCATTGTGCTAAGCTTCAACCGAACTGGCTGAGCGTTCACACTTAGTTTAGAGATTAGGCTTTCCAATATGAAACTAGAATCACTGAGTATCCAATAAAGCGTAAGTAAGAATTTCCCTCTCTGGCTCATCTACAGCTGCCACAAAAACTGGAACAATACTAGAAGTAGCAGAAGAAAGCTGTGTCAATGTATGAGACATTGCATGCTGGACATCCTTAGTGTCATCCTCAGCTGTTAAGTTGCTATGAGATACTTTACTGTTCTCAGTTTTTCTGTATGTGCAGACATGTTGGATGGCGTCACCTACAACTGTTACAGGTGAGTTTCTGACTACAATCTCTAGTAATGTGCCCTTTTTTTAAACAACCAAAACAAAGCTGGTTTTCAAAAATAAGTTTTCTTCTCAAAAGGTTTTTGTTATAAAAATTGGGCATTTACTCACTCCATGTGTCTCATCTTGACAGACTAAACAGGATGGCTTAACTTTGAAAACCTTTGGACCAAAAAAGGGAGCTTCAGTTTGGACAGTAGTGTTAAATGTCTTTTTCTTGAGACTCTTTCATCCACGGCATTACTGTTTAGCAGGAAGGGAGAAGACATGGGATTACAAGCTATTTTAGCTTCTTTCTGCACAAATTCTGTAAAAACTACAAATGATGGATATTCTTGAGACTTGTCCAATTCCTCTGCTACAAAGCGACTCCATCGACGCACCATCCATTCAGGTAATATATTAAGCAGCTTATGGTTCTCTTCACCATCATTGAGAATAGCTAGACCCTTAACATGGGTACGGCAGTAGCACAGCCTTGTAGAAAATCAGCAAATTCTCTGATAGCAAAGGGATCATTTGCAGCTAATTTAGGCCATCTACTAAGTTTATCCCTGAATGCTCTCTGGATAACAAAAGAGCTCCCATACCTTTCTTCAAGAACTGTCCAAGCTCCTTTATATGCATCATCTGAATTTCTGTAGAAAAAAAACTTCCACTGCCCTATAAGCTGCACCGGCAAGGTATTTCTTTAAGAACAACATTTTTTCACAGGCAGGGAGTGGTTTTTGATCGATCATAGCCATAAAGGAAACTCTCCAGTCTATAAACTTCAAAGGATCACCAGTGAAAACTGAAGGTTCAGGAATGGGTAAACGACTTGAAATAAACAAACTTGCCAGTTCTTCAGTAAGACTGATCTGCTGGCTCCTTGGCTCCTCTGGATGGACATACTGGGTTTGGAATGGAATAGCCTTTGGATTTAATGGGATCTGAAATTGTGGCTTTTGATGTGTATTTTCTACTTTATGATGTCTCTTGCTCACAAACGTCCACATCACCAAAAGAGCTTTCATAAGCTTTTACTCTTGAGCGCTTCATCAATTTTTACTTTCTTTTCTGCTTGCAACAGTTGCAATTTCCTTTCCTCCTTCAGTTTTATGGTCATTTCTGCCTCTTACTTTATAATCACTCTCCAACAGATTTAACTTTCTGTTCCTGGATCTCTTGAAGAGCCTTGACATCGTCTACTTTAGCAGCAAGTTCTGCCTTTGCCTCGGCTATTTTAGAAGATTCAGAGGATGCTGTTGAGCAGAATTCAGAGGAATCTAACGAAGTTGCAGTTTCTGTTACTGAAGTTCCAAATATTGAGCCATACTCATTTTTGTTCAATATCAGTCTTACACGATCTTTCTCAAGCTGATCATTGAACACAGTTCCGATAGTTTCAACCCGTTTTATAATGAGCTCAAGAATTTCTGCAGTTAAAACCGAACAAGCATCCATTTTTTTAACAATGGAAGGAGTAGAAGTCTTATTTCTACAAATAGGTTCATACAACTTGCACAACGGTGTTTCTTTCATTTAACTTCTTCCTTTATTTTCTCCAGATCACAGAATCCCTTAAGATTTGTTCTGGCATCTTTGGCAGTTTTTTTTTCAGGACTTGTACGCCATCTCAAATGCCTTTTCATTTTTCTTTGCTTGTTGACCATGAAGCTCTTTACCTTTTTCTGTTAACGTGTGCTCTCTTGAGCTAGCTCTAACTTGCTCTAACTCCTTGGGTTTCTCTGTTTCTTCTGTTGATTCTAACATTTTGAATTAGTTTACTAGCTCTTTAAGAGTAGATATCTAAATTAAATGGCTTCAACACAAACTTCTTCAATTCTTCAATAAGTCATCAATGAAACACATACCCTTTAAATTCTTACAAATGTAATGCTTGAACTGAGAGGTTTACAACACAGACGCTCATTATTTGACTTCAGTCCACCAGTATCATCCTTGATTTGATTCAAATTAAGTCAATCATTGAAGCCCTGACTTCTAGATGCCAGCAAAGGACATCAATTAGTCTTTACTCACGGTTCATCATGGATGAAGACATGCAGTATCTCTCATGTAGTTTCAAAGTCTTTCACTTCAGCTTAATAAGTCCTTCACTCCAGTGTCAGCGCCACGAGTTTTCACAGCATATTTAAAGAGACAGTGCCTCACCTTCATTGATTTCATTACACAGCAGGTTTTAACCACTTCACAATCGGTGAAGGAAGCTATTGGAGGCGGGGCCTGTCTGTGTATTTGTGTTTTACTGGGGGAAATGTTCAGTTAATGAAGTAGCTGTCATTTCATTGAGGGCGATCTGCATAAATTGGAAGAAATAAAGAGCCCACTCTACTGAATCATCTCATCACTTGCAGCCGCTTGGTGACAGAGGACTAAACAAGAGTGAAGAATACAGAATACAAATATAAAGACTGAACATTTATTAATCATTTTTCTGTTTTTTACAGGTTCTTTAACCAATTTTTATTTTACAGGTGCAGATTGTTAGACACTGCCTAAGAGGGTGTCAAAGACTTTTTAAGTAGTAAATTTGTAGGATTTTGTCATAATATTCAGTTTTTACGGTTTTATAAAAGTTTTTATTAATACGCTAAAACATTTTAAGGGGTGTTTAAATCATAATTAGGTTGACTTGATTACTAAATCTTTGTTTCAATTATCTTTTTTCATGATATGGTTTTCTGTAGATGTTTTTGAGGTTGGTGACAATTGCTAGAGTTTGCCTTGTACTAAAAGAATACTGAATTGGGTTAAACATTAAAAAAAACGATAAAAAATAAATTAATAAAATAAAAATATTGCTTAAAGGGAAAGATAAAGAAAAACAGACACCCTTCCTTTGTTAAAATAAACATAGGATCACACCACCAACAGAAAATATGCATCTTTGGGAAAATAAGAAGGTGCTGTGCGCCACAGGTTTTTGCATGGTGTTATTGGTCAATATTATCTTTTACTGTTGTGGTGAATGGCCCTATAATAGTTCTACAAATCAAACACAGGTTGGAGTTCACTCAATTAGACCGAGAAGAAACTTAATGGCTAAAACATCTCCCTCTTTACTGTGTGGCACTTCAGCGGCCCATCGTGGACTTTCTCAATTTTGCATACCAAGACGACGATCTGCAGTGATTACTATTCCCTTAAATACATTAGTTTATAAGGGACAACAAGCAAGTAAATATAAAACCTACCCCTTGTGGTACATAACAAATTATCAAAAAGATACTAGTTGGTCCACTTTAATTGCTGATCCCCTAGGATATGACTGGAGAAGGTACACCACTACAGCTTTTGCAAAACACATGCGTCCTTTGGTTAAATTGGATAAGGTTGCAGATAAATTACTTCTTACTGTTAATTTAACTAAGAGTGATCTCCTCCCCTTAAAATATCTCCAGAATGGGCAAGGTTGTACTCTCTTTATAATTTGGGTTTATAAAGGGGGAAAAGATGTTAAATTTCCTATTATAATCTGTCAAGACTCTCTGAATGCTTCCACCTCGGTAAGTCAAAATCAGGCCTCAGCAGAAAGAGGTAGTATAATTAAAGAAGAACCATCTGTGGACGATTACTTTGAAATGATGACAGGTGTGGGAGGTTCCACTAATAATTGGTTGCTTATGGTAGAACAAGCAGGACAAGAAGCGAGGCAGGACTGTGTTGTGTGCATGGGAGCCAGACCTATTCTCAAGGTGGTCCCTGCACCTGTTGAGCTCAACACAACTTGTCTGGTTTCCCTGCTGTGTAGTGAAAATCCAGTAAAAGATTGTAGTAACTGGGAAAAATTATTCCCTATAGCTGATAACAGAGCTACCCCACCCTTCTTTGATAGTAATGTTGCTCCAAATAATTTTACTTGTTTCAAAAATGGTAAGCCTGGAAATAAAGTAGTGGGTTCAGTCAACATTACATATTGCAATTAAATCCAAACTTCTATTAAATCTTTTCAGGCTCGTGCTGATATTTGGTGGTGGTGTGGAGGAAAAATCCTCCGCTCCATTTTACCTAGTAATTGGACAGGATTGTGTGCACCCGTTACATTAATTATGCCAATAGCAATATTTACTTATGATCCCACAGGAGACCAGACTTTTCTCACTTTGAATAATCATGTTAGAAAGAGGGACATAGGCCATGAAGATGATCCAACTTATATTGATGCCATTGGAGTTCCTAGAGGTGTTCCAGACGAATATAAATTGGTTAATCAGATCTCAGCAGGTTGGGAATCAAGTATTTGTTGGTGGTGCACCTTGAACAAGAACGTGGACAGAATAAATTATATACACTATAATGTACAGAAATTAGCTAATAAAACTAGAGATGGGTTTGAGGCTGTACATGAGAAACTTAAAGCCACCTCCTTAATGGCTTTTCAAAATAGAATAGCAGTTGACATGCTCTTAGCTGAAAAGGGTGGTGTCTGTTCAATATTTGGTGATCAATGCTGTATGTTTATCCCTAATAATACTAATGCAGATGGTAAACTAACTAGGGCAGTAGAAGGACTTAGGATACTTTCAAATAGGCTAAAAGAACAATCAGGTGTAGATACCTCAATGTGGGACGATTTGTTAAATAATATGTTTGGAAAATGGAAAACTCTGGCAATGTCTATAATGGTTTCTTTAGCAGTATTTGTGTCAACTATGGTGTTATGTGGATGTTGTTGTATTCCTTGTATACGTTCATTACTCATAAAGTGCATTGACAAAGCTGTTGGTAATAATATGCAAGGTCAATATCTGTTACTCCCTCACATGGAGCCTGAAGGAGAAGTACAGAGGAGTGGTCAATCTATTTGAAAATAGATTGAAAGAGGGATTTGTTGTATGCTATATTTTTTTGGGGCTATTTTATATACAGTCTCGTATTAAATATGTTTTATATAATCTTTAGTAAGCATTCAGAAGGTAAAAGTCTGTTTTATATATTATGCACGGTTGTAAAAACTTTTATTGTCTATCAGTATTTTAATTGGTGTAAGCTTTTAAGCCATAAAACTCTTGGGTAAGTTTATTGCAGGCTGTAAAAACAGGATGTTTATAGATAAGGATGGAAAACAGAGCAGGGAGGACGGGCCATAAAAGTACTTCATGGTACGGCTATAAATCAGGAAACCTTGGGAATAACGTTTGGTCTGATAAAAGGTTTGGTGGGAGGAGAATAAGTCAGCAGCACAAAAGCTGCTCTTAGTTCTTGCATAATAAAACAAGTGGTACATACTTGTAAGAGAGAGAAAAATGTCTTGCTACCCCACCTGCAGGTGCGTCCAGTGTGAAACAGATATCTGTTGTTTGTGTCTTATTTACTCCCTCTGTCTCTCAGTTCTGAGTTTTATTTTGGAAAACTTCCCGCCGGGGTTCTGAATGTTGGCGCCCCATACCTTCCTGAAGCGAGTGGCCGACCGCATGGGATAGCAGAGCCAACACTAGATAATGCTGAGGTGAATAACTTAGATGAAGGAATGAGTCCTAAACGTGAATTGAAACATGACAAACAGTTACTTTCCAAATACAAAAGTTATTTACAAAAGGGGGAAAAGATAAAAAGGTTTAATCACTCAAGCTAGTAACTAACACACTACTGATCAAAATAAATGAATAACCAAAATAAAAGAACAATTAATGGATAAATACACAACAAAAATAGAAACCATGAATTATTCTGGAGGAATCTGGATGCTTAAAAGGACCATGGCTTATTTTGTTAATGCTGGAATGAAAGCTAAATTAATTTACTAATTGTGATTAGTTTGAACTAATTAGCACCATTGATTTATGTCTAAACCAATAAACAATGTAAGGAAAGATAAACATTCTTTGGATCAAGAAATGTTTATTTAAAAATGATCTGGATAAGACGTCATTGACCTTTGGAAAATTACGTTATTATAGATTAATCACGGCAGTAAACAATCTATTTTCAGTGTTTTGATGCATTAAAGCTGCATTCTGGAGAATTTAATGTTGTATTAAAGTTTATATATCTTAAATATAATTTTAACATAGATCTTTGGAGACATGGAAGATCAGAGCACAGTATAATGCCTTTTTTTCATAAGAGTCTGTCAGTCCTGAATTTATTGCTACAAAATGCTAAGAGGTGACAACAAACTCTCTTCAGATTATAGTACAGGGTTACCCTTTTATAACTAAAAGAAACATGATGTAGTGATTTTAGGAGGTTACTTACTTAGCCATGATGAAAAATATACCTCTGAATAAACAACAGCTCAGCAGAAACGCTTTGCAGCACCTCCGTGGCCGGTGTGAACACGGTGAATTGAGGATCCATGAGGATCTCAACTCACTGTGTGCTCACCTAGTCTGTAGCAGGGGGAGACGCGCTGAGCGCACAGTGAGTTATGATGCGTCTTTGGGGGAAAAACAGGTAAATATTTACTTTCAGGTTTATGGCTTTTAGAGATTTAATTACTATTAGGTTAGATTAAGTATGAATTATATTTTCCGTTTGTCAGTAATAAAGCTATTTTGAATGTGGTGACACAAAGTTAAGACATGCCTTTCGGAAGCTGTAAAAATAGGTGCTAAAATAGCTAGCACAAAAATCTTGATTTTAGTAAATAACTACTTATTTGCTTGTTCTTCTCTTGTCAAACAACCATCAAACAGCGGAGGAAAGCAGACACTGCTTTAGTGAGTGAGTGCGTGCTCCCACATCATCGGATACAATTTCTCACCGGGATAACTATCTTGGCACAACACAACCATGTATCACATCATCATGACCAAATAACCCTGGATCGATTATTTATCAATTACCAGTCCAGCAACACTGCTAGTTCAGCAACCCTATCTCATTTTGTCGTATCTCTAATGCCTCATTTACACCTCAACTGAAAGGTTGTAAGAATGGGTTTTAGAAGCTAATGCTACTTTGACCTAAGCTGAGCAACAGTTTGACAGAAAAGAACTTTCACAGCAGTGAAGGGAAAGAAATGTTCTCTGACCTGTCTTGCTGCTCTCTGAGGGAGCAGGAGGAACAGCAGGAGGTACGCTGTAAACAAGGGGAAGAACCTGGTCCAGTTGAGAAGCTGGCAGCTGCAGCCTACAGCTCCACGGCTACGCCAGGCGCATCTGTTCCCTTGGTGTGAATCAGGGGTTAACAAGCATTGTCCAGTGGTAAAGCTCCATCAAGCTTCAGCTCTTACTAGCTTAGTTTATTTTCCTCACTTCTTCTGATAACGTCTCCTTTGGTTTCTTGGTGGATCTGCTATGGCTCAAGTCTCAAAACCTTGGGTTAATTTATATCATTAGATATCGCGTAGCATACCGCCGTCAAGTGAAACTCAATCAGTACATCCGGGTAAGCGGTCCGTGGGTGAAACGTTCTATAGTGCGGTATTCAGCCGAGCGACCCTCCCATGTAGTGACAGCTCTGAAAAAAACCATCATAAATGGTGTTGTGGCAAATCATGTCCTCCCAGATGGTCAAATTCTTTCTCTTTTAAGTTGTGACCAGCTAGGAAACCATTAAATAACAAAAAGGGATTATTGTTTTGAATGCATGTCACGATTCTCTAAAAATTGTAATTCTGAGGAGAAGACTTAAGTTGTTTCTCCCTGTATCCAGTGGACAGCACAGTAACAATATATATATATATATATATATATATATATACATATATATATATATATATATATAAAAACATACCCTAAAGCAGAGAGGAAGGAGAGAAGAGAGGTCTAGGAGGCAGTTACACTGAAAAAAATGATTTTGTGGTGTAGTAATATTTATTAGGTTAACTGTCACGATTTTTATTTTCTAATTGTAAGTATGAGTGAGTACTGGAATTATTCAAGTAAATCTATATATGTCATTCATGTAATAAATAAACAGTGTGGGAAGAGTAAGTTTTATTATGTATTTTCACATAATATTCAAAGGTTTTCATATCATTGCAAATGAACTTAGAAATATCAAGTAAGTTTTAATAGTGTTTCAAGTTTTGAATCCGCGCATGCGCCTTGTGACCATGCTCGCCTCCAGGACGCCTGCGCGTCTTTAACCACCTGAACACATGAAGACGGTGACGGCGGTCAAGTTGGATGGCGGCAGGAGCGGCTAAATCACCATGAAGGTACGTTATTCAGAGGTTTTCCTGCAAATGAAAAGTTCAAATGATGATGATATAAAATATAACATGACCCCACTTGCCATTACCATAGGCTAAATGTTGTAGCGTAATTTTACTAAACTAAGCGCAACGTCCCTGACCATGTGGACATTGGTGGTGCACCCCGGACCTTGCTGTTTTCCGATAATATAATACATCCATGTGCTGTTCCCTGGGTAGGTGCACGATTTGTGAGCTCCACCGTCGTTTTTGATAATTATCTTAAGTTTATGTAGTGTTTATGAAACGTATAGCTCCCGTACGTTCGAGCACGTTCTCTTAATGTAAAGTTAACGATGGTTTTCATAATGTGGCCGGACATGTTTAGGGCTGCAACGAGTGGCATATTTAACTATCCGGACCCTTCCTTTACAAGGAAGTTTGATTTAAAAAAAAAACAAAAACAAAAAAACAGCCCAATGAATTTAGAAGTATTCTGTTCAGCACATGTTCATTCCCAATTTCACGCAGTTTATCATGCTAAATATGATTTTATTTATTGTTATTTCATATTTGTTCCTTACTGTGGCTGTTTTTTTATACCAAATGAAAATACTTTGTCATATTTCAACTAAAAGAACCAACAGAATGCACCTAGGAAAGGCCACTTGTTGAAATCATGGAATTTTCCATACTGATTAGCATTGAGTATCTGAAATTGAGATTAATTTGTGGGAATTTGAAAAAAAATATTTGATCTATTAAAAAAACATTTGCTGTGATAATTTGCTTGCAAATGCTTCCAAAGGACCATCACCTTAATTGGAGGCCTTTATTTTTAAATCCTTCGTATTGCTCATAACTTGAGATGAACTGTTTAAATTTTGATTCTACATTATTCTTGATACATATGACCCAGCTCTATCCCAACGACATGAATCTAGATCAGCAATGCTCTATTACTTTTTTGAGGAGAGGAACAGAATCACAGTGGCAAAAATGCAGGATTTCCTTGATGTAGCCTAAGATTTACCTTGCTGAAATTGTTCCAATTCTGTGTGAAAGATGTGTTATTACTACTATTATTATTGTTAAGAGCGATATTTTAAAATGTTTTGAAAGCATATCATCAAATCGGCATGGGTTTGACAATGGCACAGTTTATTTTGGTTACATGATTTTGTAGTTTTAATGTAGCATTCTGTAGTTTTAATGTCTTGTCTGTTTTCTTATCCTTAAGCCCAAACCACCGACTTTCTGCTGTTGACACAGTGCCCTCTCAAGCAGCAACTACAACAAGCAGTGTCACAAGCAACGTCATCTGGCTATTCATGTAAAAAAAAAAAAAAAGAAATATAATTTTAAAAAATGTGTCGTGCTTTGCACTGAATTAGTTGAAAGAGGTTTACCATCATCACAGAACATATAGCCTACTTTTCCAAATTAATGTGAAGCAGAATATGTTTTAAATTTTGAAGTTGTGTGCTGCACCTCATAAAATGTAATGGATACAAACCTTGAAAGGACAATCTAATGTTGTATAGTGATATGAATATAGCCCAATAAATGCTGCTTCTCCATTGTCCTTCAAGTAACTTTGAGTATGATGCATTAATCATTTGATTTCTTTGTATTTTACAGCCTCCACTGTGAAAGTTCTCCTGAAGCAGTATTTGATTTGAACTGCTAATGTAAGGTAAATCTAAAACCCTAGGTACCTATCGTCATTAGTTTTAAGTTGACTTTTATACTGATTTATACTGAAAATCTAGTTCTAATCGGGTTTGATTTATTTCTGTGTGTATTTTCCAGATACCAAAAAGATGAAATGGTCTTGTAAAACGTGTAGATTTGAGGCTGACACACGGACAGAACTGTTGAAACACTACAGACTAAGACATGGAATGGTTAGCCATGGCCAGACAGTGCCTTGCCTTTATAAGGGTTGCCCTTGTTCATTTAAGACGTTCAATGCCCTGAAAATTCATTTATCCAGGCAGCACCCCGAAACAGTAACATCAAAAGAGGTTCTATCTTTTAGTTGTGCCCTGTGCAGTTCCGCTTGTTTTGATTCAGAGAGTCAATATTTTGAACATCTTGGGAGCCATTTGAGGAGATTTGAAGTAGTTGCATGTGTATTCAAAAACTGCACCTTCACCTCAAACATATATTCAACATTCGCCTCACACAGGCATAGGAAACATTCTCCACACAGCCTTGAAGACTTTAAAGATGAAGTATTGAAAAAATATTCAGATCCAGTTGGTGCTCAAGATGAGCCATTGTTTGAGACTGAGGAGGAGGATCCTCAACCTTTGATTGAGGAAGACAAGGATCTATCTCGGCTCATAAAGGAGAAGTTTGGAAGCCTTTTTCTTAAGTTAGAGAGCACCTTTAATGTGGCAAACAGGTGCATTGATGAAATTGTTAATGAACTTCAATTCATATCATGCACAGCATCAGTTCCTGTTATAAGAGAGTTGATCGAGTCCACTCTAAGGACCCATAGCTGTGAGTTTGACACAGTTGTGATCTCTGATTTGGTTAAAATTCTCAGCGAAGCACACCCAATAAGCTCAGCTTTGGCAAACGATGGTCCCTTTTCAACATCTTACAAGAGAAGAGAGTTCATGAAGGAACATTTTTCAGTTGTCGAACCAAAAGAGTACATACTCGATGAAAATGAGTGCAAAACATTCCAGTATGTGCCAATATTGCAATCTCTATCACAGGTTCTGAACAACAAGAGCAATCAAGAAAAACTACTGGATACTAGTAGAAATTCGGCAACAGCCTTACAGTACCAATCTTTTCATGATGGATCCAACTTCCAGATGAATGTTTTTTTCTCTGAAGAGGACAGACTTAGTCTTATCCTGTACATTGATGACTTTGAGGTGTGCAATCCCTTGGGAACCTCAAGAAAAAAACATAAAGTCACAGCTGTATATTGGATCTTGGGAAACATTCCAGCACAGTCTCAATCAGCATTGACATCCATTAATTTAGCCGTTTTGTGTAAGGCAGTGGACACCAAGACATTTGGATACCAGAAAGTGTTAGAGCCATTGCTAACGGATCTGATGACTTTAGAAAGAGATGGCTTATTTGTTTCTGGTTTGGGAAAAGTTGTCAAAGGAACTGTTATGTGTGTGGTAGCAGACAACCTAGGAGCGCACTCAGTTGCAGGCTTTGTTGAAAGCTTTTCTGCTTCTTATGCTTGTCGTTTTTGTCTTGCTGAGCGGTCTGAGTATCAGTCAAAAGAGGTGAGATCTGGGTTTTTTCAACAGCGAACTGAGGAGCAACATGCAGTACATGTTCAGACTGCTTTGTCTAGTCTGAATGATTACCCATGCTATGGTGTGAAAAAACAATGTCCACTGTCTGAAAAGCTTGAGCACTTTCATGTTACATCTGGGTACCCTCCAGATGTTCTACATGACCTTCTTGAAGGAATTATTCCATTGGAGTTGGCTTTGTCTTTTGATGCCCTCATCAAGAAGAAGTATTTTTCTCTTTTTGAACTAAATGATGTCATCCTTCAGTTCCCGTACAAGTGGAGTGATAAGACAAATCGCCCTCATCTTGTCCCCGGCAACTTTTCAAACCGTAAAACGGTAGGAGGCAATGCACATGAAAATTGGTGCCTGCTACGTCTGCTGCCTCTGATGATAGGTTTGAAAGTACCTGAAGATGAGCCTGCGTGGCAGATGCTTATGACGTTGAAAAGCATTGTGGAGCTTGTTATGTCACCAAGTCATACAGAGGAAAGCATCTGCTATCTTGACAGTTTAATATCTGAACATCGCAGCAGACTTCTTGAAGCTTTTCCTCAACAGAAGCTCATCCCTAAGCATCACTTTCTTGAACATTATCCCCACCTTATCCGAGAATTTGGTCCTGTGTCTGCTCTGTGGACCATGAGATTTGAGGGGAAACACAGCTTCTTCAAGAGAGTTGTCAGGCACACAGGATGTTTCAAGAATATCTTGCTTTCTCTAGCAAATAAGCACCAGCTTATGATTGCAAACCATCTCCACCAATCAAATGCAGTCAAACCATCACTCTTGGTACAAAAACAACAGAGGTGGCATTGGATGTTCTGAAGGATGACATTAACGATCCATTGAAGTGCAGATTTCCAGGTGTCACAAGAGTACATATTGCCAACTCTGTGAACTGTTCAGGGACAACCTATGCTGCTGGAATGGTGGTGTGCCATGGTTCTACTGCTGGCTTGCCAGACTTTGCAGAGGTGCTTCAAATCATGATAGTTCATAACAAACCAGTGTTTGTCATCAGACTAAAAATGGCATGGTACAATGAGCACCTTAGAAATTATGAGTTGGAGAACACAATCAATGAGAAAGTAATTGAGCAAAAGGATCTTCCAGATTTTTATCCTTTGGCAGCATACACTATGGCAGGAAGACATCTGGTAACCTTGAAGCACCACATTTGCTTCCCTTATTAGTGGTCACAAATGCGGGATGTATGTTAAAATGTGCGTTTGATGTCAAATGAAAAACTGCAGATAGTGATCATATTCTAACATCAGCACTGTACATAGTTGTAACTTAACATTAGAATGAATGTCTGCAAAAATTAACAAATATTTTTTGTGTTTCTGATACAGCCTTCTCTGCCAGGATGGGCACAGCAGCAAAGCTCCGCATCATTTTTGGAGACGATGATATTCGCAAGCTCATTCTACCTGAAGGCATACCAGGCAGCCTTGCACACCTTATTTGTGCCATCCGAGAATCTTTTGATATTCCTGGGGATTTTTCTGTGCTTTACCAGGACATGGATTTCATTGGTCAGTTTTTCACTCTGAGCAGCATTGGAGATGTGGAGGATAAGGCAACATTAAAAGTTGTACCAGTCCAGCCAGTTATGCTCACTCTCAATTCAGTGGAAGAAATGGAGTTTGACTCGCCTCCACCACGAGAATCCTCTGATACTGTCTCCACCCACTCTTCATCATCAGACACCACCATTCTCTCCTCCCCTGATGAAAGCGGAACTTCCCGACGCTCTCAACCATGGCCAGCCAGATTCTACATACCAACATTTTCCTTTCATGTAGAACAACATTTGCAGGCTGGAAACCAGGCATTCCTGAAGAACGGTGCCTTGCTCAACAACCCAAGTTTGACAAGCAGCATACTGGAGAAGCTTGCAGAAGTGGTTTTTGGTTACACGGCATACCCCACAGGGATTCAAATTTTGACAGTGGTCGAAGCCTTAATTGAAAAGTTCCCATGCCTCAGGGAACCAGGGTCTTTTAATGGCCTTTATGGGTGGCAGCAGAGGATGAAATGGAAAATGGGGAATTACCGTGCTAAATTGAGAGGCCGTCAACTAGCCTGTCCAGAGCTGGAAGTGAACTCACTGAAAAGACAGAGGTCAAATGAGAATGGTTCAAGCAAAGGCATCAAAAAGCCCAAAAAAGCAGAAGTAAACTACCTGCCTCCACTGCCAGTTGGGGACACAGAAGCCACTTTAGAGAAGGAGAGAGTAGACATGCTACAAGAAATTAAGAAGAAAAACAATGAGAGGATAATATCTGAGAAAATGGAAAGATCCTTTTCCCTCAGAAGACAGGAAGTTGTAAAGCAGTGCCCCGCCATTCAAGATTTCCGGGAGAGATGGCCTGCTCTTTTCTCTGAAACTCAGGTAAAACAAGTGTCTGTGTGTGTTATAATTCTATTAAGAAATAGTGTTTATTAAAAAGTAAATAGCATAATTGTACCTTCTTTTTTCAGATAATGGAGGAATTCAAAAGAATTACAACAATCCCCTTGGAAAGAACCTTTCTAACTAAGCTGGACTTCTACACACCAAAAATGCAGGAGATATTCAGCAAAAAAGGCGGAGTAGCTGGGAGTAAAATACGACCACTTCTGGATTCACTCAGTTTAGTAAAGCAGGGGTTCCCAAACTTTTTTGGCTCAAGACCAATTATAGAAATTTGATGTCTTGATGGGACCCAAGCCGGATATTTCTTTGTCACACACACTCACAGTGAGAAAGAGAGGGCAGAGGGGAGAGGGGGGGCAAGCAGATGGTGGAGGAGGAGGAGGAGGAGGAGGAAGAACAGGAGGGGGGAGGAAGAGGGGGAGAAAAAAGTAGGGGGAAGGAAGTGGGAGAAGGGGGGAAGAGGAGGAGGAAGGAAGTGGGAGAAAGGGGGAGGAGGAATAAAAAGGAGGAGGGGGAAGTAAGGGCGAGGAGGAAGATGAGGAGGAGGAAGGAAGTGGGAGAAAGGGGGAGGAGGAATAAAAAGGAGGAGGTGGAAGTAAGGGCGAGGAGGAAGATGAGGAGGAGGAAGGAAGTGGGAGAAAGGGGGAGGAGGAATAAAAAGGAGGAGGGGGAAGTAAGGGCGAGGAGGAAGATGAGGAGGAGGAAGGAAGTGGGAGATGGGGGGGTGATGAAGAGAAGGAAGAAAAGGGGGAGTAGACAGAAGGAGGAAGAGAAAGAGGAAAATGAGGACAAGCAGGAGGAGGAGGAGAACGAGGGAGGAGGAGAAGACCAGGGAGGGAGGAAGAGAAAGAGGAAAATGAGGACAAGCAGGAGGAGGAGGAGAACGAGGGAGGAGGAAGAGGAAAAATGAGGTACTGTAGGTAGTTGGAGAAGAGGCAGGGAGGAGTGGCAACAAGTGGCAAATTCAAAATCACAAAAGATCCACTTTGTGTCCGGACCCCATATGGTACTTCCTACACAAGTATCTTCTGTCTGTTAAAGCAGCCACATGTTGAAGCCAGACGGGAGGCCATTATTCGTGCCCTGATGGAATTCCTGGGGGAGTCTTCAGGGGAACTCATAAAGGACTACAAGGTAAAATCAAACATTTTCAGATCACAATGTTCACTTGAGTACACTAAATTGTATTCTTAAAAAAATGTCATTATTCAGTTCAATTACTTTGGCTCCCTTTGTGGTTTACAACTTTTTATTTTGCATGCTGGTGGGCCTGAAAACCGTTTCTGTCCTTGGTCCGACAAAAATTACTAAAATATGTTTACTTGAATGATAAAAAAAATTATATTGCTTGATGAAATTTTGTTTAATGCATGAAAAGCAAAAATGAAAAACAGTGAAATTTGGGGTGACGATTTTCTTTCCTCGCTTCTCTTTTCTCTTCTTTGTGTTCTTTTCTGTCTCCTCCTCTCCTTTCTCCTCTTCTCTCTCCCATTTTCTCTCTTTTAATCAGTGTTTCCCATAGTGAGACAGGAAATAAAGTTCAGGAATCACTGGAGTTGTGTATAAGGTCCATAAGGCCTGATTTACTACAGGTTGTTTGTGAATGTAAAAGCGATGGCAAACTTAAGCTATTTTTGAAATAATGATATTTTTGATAATAGTCTGCAACTTGAATAAAAAATTAAGCTCTTATTATGCACCTGAACATATTTCCACTTCTATATTTTACAGGGTATCAGCAGAGAGGCAGCTCAAGAGGACCAGGCTGAGCAAATCCTGAAGATTTGTGTCTACCACACAGGAGAAGAAGATGAAGGTGCATCCGACGCTGATGTGTCGATTGTGGTTGAACGGACTGAGGTACTTGACAACTGTGGAAGTGTTGAAAAGGCCTGTCTCCTGCTGATGGGCATTGTTTATGCCATGAACTTGAGTTACCCACCAAAAATTAAGTACACTTTTGAAGTGTTCCAGAAGATTCTTCTAGAGCTTGATGTCCTTAAGCTGTCCCCCAAGATCCTGTCTCTGCGAAACAAACTTATAGCTTGAGTGCACAGGTTTGACCCAAGAGTTGTCCTTTTCAAAGAGGGAATTAAAAGAGAAAAAAAGTGGCACTTTGTTTATGTGGCTATTTGTCTATGTTCTTGTTTTAATGATGTTATTTTTATTTCAATTTGTTGCACTTTATGAATGTGTGCTATCTTTGGGTCGAGGAAGAAGGGAAGGAATAAAGGAGAAAAGGAATGAAAGGAAGTTAGATCAGCATTTTCACGGTAAACCAGAGGTTCTCAACTGTTGGATTGTGGGGCCATTTTCAAATGGTTACAGATGTGAGTGTTGTATTGTTTATAAGCCTGTTGGAACATGCTTTATTGAAAAACATATTTTCACCAAATAGTTGTCCTTTCAAAGAGGGCACTAAAAGGAAAAAAAGGCACATTTGTTTATGTGGCCATTTGTCTATGTTCTCATTTTAATGATTTTATTTCAACTTGTTGCACTGTATTAATGCATGCCGTCTTTGGGTCGAGGAAGGAAGTGAAGTTAGATCAGCATTTTCAAGGTAAACCAGAGGTTCTCAACTGTTGGATTGTGGGGACATTTTCAAAGGTTCACAGATGTGAGTGTTGTATTGTTTGCGAACCTTTTGGAACATGTTTTATTGAAAAATATATTTTTTCACAGAAAAATAAATGTATTGAATTAACAGTTGCCTCATTTTTAAAGTCATTGTTTCAATACACAAAAACATTAAGAACAAATTTAGGCAATTTAAGCTGCGGAAAATTATGTAGAATGCTGTGTAAATGTTATTTACATATAGTCCATAAATAAAACTAAAAAAGGTATTTAAAATTACCTTGAAAGGCCATTGATTTTAGGTGAGATTTTTCAGTTTGCAGCAGTCAATAGTCTGAGTAAAACTTACAAAGAAGGAGAGAGTAAAATTCAATGTCCATATTAATTATAATCAGTAAATTACTCGAGGTTTTCAAGTAAAAGCAACTTGTATCCTGCAAGTAAGGTTTACTTGATGATCGCCCTTGTAGAATTTACTTCCAATTGCAAGTGCAAAAAGTTTCCTAGGTTTTCTTAAGTAAATAACACTCCAAATTTTTTTCAGTGTATGATCTGTGCAGAGAGAACGTTTGTGTGGACGGAGGAAATCTACACAAGAAGCATAAAATCTGTGCACGAAAACAAAGATTCGAGGGAGAAGATACCATTTTTGAAAGACCAGACGTTTTGAGAGCAAGTTTACAGGTTTTGAGGGAGAACAGAGAGTAATTGAAAGAGAGCAGAAGTTTCAGGAGAAAGCTTTAAAGATTTTATGTGCAAACACATCTAATCCTGTATTCTCAATTTGTAAGCGTATGATCTTAATTAATGGCAGTAAAATATCCCCATTTGCTTCCCTCTTGGGCTGTTTCATGGGCCTATCAAATGTTTCATTAGGTCTATCAATGGTGTTTGTTTGAAAGATGTCCTTATTTTTCATATTATGACAGCATCAGTATCAGTTGTGAGATGGATTTGTACTGTACAGTCCACACTTCACATTTTTCTTTATCACACAGAACCTAGAAATGAGGTTGTTTGTTAGATTAGGTTGGTTTGTCTTTAGTCTCTGCATCCTCATTTACTACTTCTCTGTTGCTACACTCTGGCCCAGCATTCCATTTTATGACAGACACAGAGATTTCTTTGTTGAGATCCTAACATTTATTATTATTTTCCCCTTTCTTATCTCCCAGTGGTTTACTTTGTTTTCCAATGCATGTATCTGTTTTTATGGTGGATCTCCTTCATTGTTCTCACAGCGAACCCCTGCAGGCTCACCTGAGCTTTCACTTCCTCAAATTGCCAATACCATCTGAACCAGTGTCAGGTAACTATTAGTCTATTATTGTTACATGAAAAATTCCAACATTCTTTTTGTATGTGCACTTTTGAGAGCTGCTTTATGTTTCTTTTATTGCAAAGACCATTTTAAAGACAATTTTATATCACCAGGATTTCTACAATTGGTGTAAAAAGGCTTTTGCTTTCGCTTACTTTGCTAGCCAAATGAGGCTGAGTAACACAAATATGTAAACTTGTTTGTTCAAGGTATTGCGTCACAGAGACAAATTGTCAGTCAAATTGGAGCCAGACAACTCCTCTTAAAGTCTCAAGATCTCCTGCTTCTTTTCTTTTTTTCGCCATTTTTTAAAATGCCATTCATTATTTATTTAGATCTTGTTGACTCTGTCTTGCAGATTTTCCACATCAAATATATATGTTGAATATAAGTCGTTATTTCAATGGCAAGTCTTTTTTTCAAAATATTATAACTGAAGGTTTTGAAAGTTGTCTTTCTATTTCTATTAAGTCTATAAATAATTGTAGTCCTCCAGATAAAGTTAAGTGTTGAAGCCACTTCTATGTTACCACGTTTTCCTGATATCAGAAATATTTGAAAAACCTAAAGTAGAAAAAAATACACTGATCTGTCTACTAGAGCAAGTGTTTCTCAATTGATGGGAATATATTTAAAAGGGTTATTTCATTAATTAATTGAATAAGTATATGTTCATTCAATCCAGAGTAAGAGATGTGAAGAGTTTATTTTGGTTCATCCTATATGGGTTTTCACCTAACCTATCCATCCATCCATCCATCCATTTTATAAACTGCTTGTCCTCATGGGGATGCAGATTTTTTTTCTTTCATTTGGTGCGGTTTAAATTCACTTCATTTTTGTAAACACATCCACGCGGGTGACGATCGGTGCTGCCATTGGACAGCAGTGACTAGGGTGGAACGCAGAGGACAGACCCAGAAATGGAGATAAACATAGAGGTCCTATGTGCTGCATTCCTGCTGTGCATGATAGTGCTGTTGTTCAAACTGCAAAATCGTATGGCGTTTCAATAGCAGCTCATTCAACACCGTTTCGCAATGTTCTGTTTCAAATTTTGGAACAGCTTCGGCGAAATCATGCTGCAACCCGAAGGAGACGATATGCTCTGCGTGCCCTGAGAGTAATTTTACCATTATCAATTAGGCCCATTGCTAATTATCTGAGTTATTTATTTCAGCTCAGGCTGTTCCTTTTTATGAAGCTTATGTAACAAGTAGGGAAGGGTACCGAAACCCGGTATTAAATTAGCCCCGTTGCTGATTCGGACCGTCCACTCGGACCGATAATTTTCAGCCTTGTCAGCGCTCTTAACGGTAAAACTAAGGTCATATTCATCTTTTGTTGGAGATAAAAACACAAGCCAAACACTGTATTGGCAGCCCGTTAAGATAAGTAGTATCAATAATAAACTATTGGCTATATAAGTTCAGTCCATTTAGTATCAATAAATCCTTAACGAAACCTGTCATGGGATTTTTCAGATGACTCTAATTCAGGCACAACTCCAGACAGTAGAAAACAGGTTTTAAAAGAGTTTATTGAATTACAGGACAAGAACTGGAACTCAGGAACAGCCAGGCAGGAACTCGGGGGACTGGACTGTTTGAAAAGAAGCACGAAGGGATTACAGAATTTGTTTGTGATCCGGTAAGTAAGATTATGAAAGGACATGATCTTACTTGGTCAGTCCCTGGTGAAAGCTGGGAAGGAAAGGAAGGAGGCTGTTTGCTAAGGTTAGCTGGGGATGATTGGTGATTGCGGTGGTTTTAATTCAGCAGATGGTTGATGGTGCAACAGCTCTTTGTTTCTGTTCTTTGACAGGTTCTGAATTGTTGGAGGACAAAAAGGCAAGTGCGGTGAACGCTTCATGTGAGTAAATATGATTATAGGTTTTAAATGGCAGAGTTGACCAGGAGGACATCCAGAGGAGCTTACAATATAAGGTATGGAGAGCTACTGAGTTTGGCCTTGTTACCACGCTTGGTAGTGGAACCATTTGGCATCAGCCTCCTGGAGCCGCTCCCCTTTTGAACCGGAGCTCTGATGATGATCAGGAACACCTGTGCAGCTCCTGCCAATCACACCCTGGAAGAGAGGAAACATGTACCCATCCACCAGCACACAGCAACAGACTCCTAACAATACCTCCCCCTCAACAGATTCCCTTCAGGCGGATGACCAGACTAGGATGCCGATTACTCCTTGAAGGACCTGATGATTGATGAGTCTAAAATAAAAGAAGCAGGACCCCATATACGTTCATCGGGACTGTAGCCTTTCCAGTCCACCAAGTAATGGTGGTCACGAGCCCAAGAAAACATATCAATGATGCCCAGGACTGTATACAAGGGATGTCTATCAATGATCCGGGTGGGTGGTGGGGTTTTGGCAGGTTCTATCCGAGTCACGTGAAAGACCAGGTGGGTTCTAAGTTGCGCAGGGAGTTTTAACTTGACTGTGGTGGGACTAATGACTTCTATGGGGTATAGACCAATGAACTTGGACAGCTATGTGGTACAGCATTTGAAAGCGAAATCTTTGAATGACAGCCAGACCTGTTGGGAGTATGAAGGGGCTTGAAGACATTTTATATTGGCGATTCTTTTGTTTTGGATGGAAGTGCATTTCAAGGCTTCTCTTGTGTGGTTCCAGACTCTGCATAAGGCATTTATCATGGATTGTACTGAGGGAATGATGGGTTCTGGATGTGTGACAGTAAGGAGTGTGGGCTGGTATCCTAAAGAGATTGCAAAAGGTGAACATCCTGTAGCAGAGGATATATTGATATTGTGCGTGTATTCATTTCAATCCAAGTTTTGGCTTCAGGAGGTAGGGTTCTGAGCACAGACGTAAGGCGTTTTTGCTTTTTTTTTATTCAGGCGCTCATGTTGACCATTGCACTGTGGATGAAAACCACATGTTAGCCAAACCTTGGCCCCCAGTACTGAACAGACGTTTTTCCAAAACTGCGGAGTGAGCTTGGGGCCTCAGACGGACAAGATTTTGCTGGGGATGCCATGAAGTCTGAAGACGTGATGGATAAGGACTCTGGCAATTTCATGAGCAAGTGGAAGTTTGGAAAGGGCGATGAGGTGGCAGACTAATGAAAATCTATCACTGATAGTGAGTATGACAGTGTTACCTTTAGACTTGCTAGACAGGCTGAGGCATACTCAATCACGTCCTTGTTAAGGGATGGCCAAGAAAAATAATAGGAGAGTAATCTAACTGTTCTACTAACACCTGGATGGCAGGAGAACATAGATGCATTGCCCAAATAACTCACCCTTTATCTGAGAGCTGTGAGGACGTAAAGTAGTTTGGGCAAACCACACCCAGGGTCAGGTTCAGATTGGTAAACCGTTTGGATGACTTGCTCAAAATCCAAGGTAAAGACTCTGACGAAACAGGTTGCAGGAAGAATAGGTGAAGAGAACAAAGACCGAGCAGAGGAGCCAGTGTCGGGAACTGAAAAATGAAGAGTGCTGTGAGGTTTTCAGGGAGGAATTGAGACAGGCTCTTGGTGGCAAGGAGCTGCTCCCTGATGACTGGACAGATACAGCAAATGTGATTAGGGAAGCAGGTATGATGGTAGTTGGTGTGGAACGATGGAGTCTAGGAACATATACGGAAAGAAGTTAGCTAAGAAGAAGTAGGACCCCGAGAAGACTGAGGGAAGCAGAAAGGAGTACAAGGAGATGCATGGTGAATGTAGAGGTGGCAAAGGCCAAAGAAAGGGCATATGGTGACCTGTATGCTAGGTTGGACAGTAAGGAGGGAGAAAATGGTTTGTATAGGCAGAGAGACCGAGATGGAAAGGATGTGCAACAGGTTAGGGTAATCAAGGATAGGGACGGAAATGTACTGATATGTGCCAAGAGTGTTATGGGAAGATGGAAAGAGTACATTGAAGAGCTGATGAATGAGGAAAAAGAGAAAGGATGTAGAGTAAGAGGTGAATTTTTGGATAAGAAAGTTCCTGAGATTATTAAGGATGAAATGAGGAAGCTTTGAAAAGGATGAAGGCAGTTGGTCATGATGGCATGCCCGTGGAGACATGGAAGTGTCTAGGAGAGGTGGCAGTAGAGTTTTTTACTAGGTTCCTCAATAAGACATTGAAGTCTGAGAAGATGCCTGATGACTGAAGGGAAAGTGTTCTAGTGTTGATATTTAACCCTCTAGGCGCCAAAGACGCAATATTGCGACAAGCAACATTGCTGACTTTAACGAGCCAAAGCTGGAGATAGGGCCACTAATTTAATTACTACTTTACACCAGAAGATGGGGAACATGTGTACTTTTAATCTTGGACACCTTTTTGGGTGTGTTACCATGGAAACTTTTGGAGTAAATCGGGCGGGGGACGCGAGGTACAGCTGCTGCGGTCACAGTATAGAGAACGCGACTTTTAGAAAGATAAAACTTCTGACGCCGAGATGTCGGAGTTCCCCGCCGTAAAGTATTGGCCTATTCAGATTCTGAAGATAAATATTTACCTCTGATCTGTTCAGCTGTCCTGGGAGAAAGTGAAACTAAAATGTCCCGCAGCAACAGCCAGTCCCGTTTCGCCATGACGCTCCACAAGCAGCAACATTCCAGCTCTGCATCACGTTCTCCCGCTGAGAAAAAGGTATGAGTTCGGGTAGCAAGGTGGTCATCACAATGCTAATTGTGACCAAGGTGGGAGGGATATAAAAAATCAGTGGAAAAAATAGCAGATGCGATCGAAAACAGGCTAGAAAAAAGACCGCTTATAAGCGAGTAAACAGCAGTAAAGTTCTCTGCCCCGCTGCAAGTGAGGATGATGATGATTTTGGCGAGGTTTGCTTGACAGATGAGGAAGAGTAGAATCACCAATGGATCAGACAATTTGATGAGCCTGTTAGTTATTTTTGGGACGGATCTGTAAAATTCTGTGGCCAATATTTTCTTTCTGTTGATTTTATATACTGAATAGAGTAATGAGCCACATAAGAAAGGACATAAACAGATATATCCACCTGTTCTTGAAAAAAAGCCAAAAAAATGAAACCAATAGATGTAGAAAATACATATATAGGAAAATCTAAATAAAAAAATAAAATTATTGATGAAAAAAAGTTTTAAAAAATGTCAAAAAGCAAAAAATTGTAAAAGTCATGCAATCCAATTGTGCCAACGCCTGATGACGTCACAATATGCAAATTAGATGTGTGATTTTGCTCCTATCACAAACTTTTGATCTTACTGAAGATTTTTCTAATTTACAGTGTACCTTTATCTATAACCATTTTAAAGCTACAACATTTTGAACTATTGATATCAAAATGGAATATGTTATAGAAAAACCCCGGCGCCTAGAGGGTTAAGAAGAAGGGTAATGTACAGAATTGTGGCAACTAAAGAGGAATAAAGTTAATGAGTCTTTGGGAATGCAGCTTTGGGAAAGAGGTGTGGAAGTTAGGCTTCGGGCAAAAGTGAGCATTTGTGAGCAAAAGTTTGTTTTCATGCCAAGAAAGAGAACTACAGATGCAATTGTTGCTTTAAAGTTCTCATTCACTGGTGTTTTTAATAATTTTTCAGTGGTCCCTGGTATGGAAGAATGCTGTCTGTGTCGGTTTCTGTAAAAAATAAATATTCTCAGTTTATTTCAGTGTATGCCAGTTCAGTGCTGGGGTGGCCGTGGAAACTCAAATAAATCTGCGGTCCTTGCTCAGTAAGATTAATGACATGTAGGTTTCTGTACTGATCGGCTAACTGCAACACAACTCTTCAATGTCTCTCTTTACTAAAAGCATTAACATGAGACAAAAATTGTGCCAGTATTTATGTTAGACAGAGTTTCCCACCCGGTTTTGGGAGCATTGTGTCTTTTCCACAGGAAGAGAGGAAGTCTGGAGTGGCACAGAAGTATGTTAGAGTGGTGCAGGACATGCATGAGAGCTGTGAGACAGCAGTGAGGTGTGCAGTAGGAGTGACAGAGGAGTTCAGGTGGAGGTGGGGCTCAATCAAGGATCGGCTCTAAGCCCCTTCTTGTTACAGGCTGACAGATGATGTTAGACAGGAGTCTCCATGGACTATTTTGTTTGCAGATGACATTGTGATCTGCAGTGAGAGCAGGGCAGAGTTGGAGGAAAAGCTAGAGTGAAGGTGGTGGGCACTAGAAAAGAGAGGAATGAAGATCAGTCGCAGCATAAATTTGTGTAAATAAGAAACACACAAGTAGAACGGTATAGTTTCAGGATATAGAAGTGAAGAAAGTACAGGACTTTAAGTACTTAGGGTCAACGGTCCAAAGCAACGGAGAGTGTGGAAAAGAGGTGAAGAATCCCTGGTTGAGAACCTCAGAAATGAAAGTCTCCATCTGTGGTGTCTTCTCTAAGGAAAGGGGAAACTGGTGGCGATGCAGGGGCACTGCACCTGCCAAGAGATTGATGGCCATGTCATAGGAGCGATGGGGTGTTAATTGGGAAGTCTTTCTCTTGCTAAAAAATATAACCCAGATCTCTGTAGAGTGGAGGGATCTCCTCAATGACTGGGCCCGGAATGACCTCCAGTGTTCTGAGGGACGGTGGGCGAACAAATTGAAGTGAGCTGGAGGGACCCCAGTTGAGGATCTGCTGTGTGGACCAGGAGAACTGAGGCTCATGTGCCTGGAACCAGGGATACCCTAAAATGAGTGGTGTGGAATTGGAAACGATGACCAGGAAGCAGAAAAGACTGCGTGATTGCCAATCCACATCTGGACCTTGGTGGTGCGGTATCGGATGGGATTGAGTTGCAGCGGATGTCCATTGACGGGGATCACAGGTATGGGTCGCAGCAGCAGCTGCCGAGGCTGTTACAATTTTTCATTCAGCTGTCTGCATCAGTATCCAGCAGAGCGGAGCATGTGTGGTGTGGATCAGGGTGGAGAAGCTGAATTGAGATGAGAAAAGGATTAGGAGCCGTCATACCAGGTAACATTCCTCCTACCTTCACCAGACATTATCTTTTCCCGGCCGGAGTGGGCAGGGGATGCGCCAGTAATCCACATTGGGAACATAGAAACTCTCTGCACCGTGTCTCTCTCTCCTCAGGGGGCAGATGGGGGAGCTGCATCGGCTCCTCTGGATCCTCCAAGCAGGGGCGTGGCGGAGCAGAGCTGGTTTCGGCTGTGCGTCGGAGAGCGAACCGGTGGTTTGGGGTGGCACATCACACGCTGGTCGAGCTCGAGAGCCAGGTTCGCTGCTGCATCCAGCGTCTTGGGAGTGTCCCGGCCATCCATTGTGTCATTGATGTAAGCGGCAAACCCCTCAAGGATGATGGATTGCAGTGTGCCTTCGCTCTAGGACAGTTTGACGGCCTGGGTGTGGAACTCTGCCGCAAAGAGGTGAACCACCTGGTTGCGCTGATGCAGGTGAAGTAGCTGGCCCTTAGTATCCACCTCACTCTAGAGTTCCGCCACAAACAGTGTGTGGTCCTTGCACAGGGGTGACTTCTGATTGTAGGGAGCTGCAGCCCATTCTTGTACTCTCCTGGACAGCAGCGAGGTGAGCAGACCCACTCTGGAGGCTGAAGCAGTGTATATGACCAGTTGGCACTCAAAAATTATGTCCAGACTGGCTATCTGGACATCTGGTTTGCCGTCCAAGCCATTCCATTTGTCCGGGAGACAAATCAGTGGTTTGACAGTGGGGGATGGTTGATGGCTGTTGAGAAGCCCGGCAAGGCGGATGTGGGTGTCGGAGATCGTCTCCAGGTCGGAGCTGAGATGGTCGACCATGCCTCTGAGATGTACCACTGCGATATAGCAGGACTCTATTTCCGCGAGAACATTTGTTGCAAACTCAGTCATCCTGTCAGGCTGTAGTGATCAGAGATCACAGCTTGGAAGATGGATGTTCAAAATGCAAAGTGAGGATGGAGCCGATTGTCCAGTTGGAGCAGAAGTGAAGGACAAGCTTGAAACAGAGCTGATGTTCTGGCTGGAACTTGTCCTATGAGTTGCTTGGATAAGCTCGAAATGATGCAGGTTGAATACACAGGAGCTACACATCATAACAAGTCTGATGACTGAGCACCATAGAGGTGAATGAAGGAAGCTTTTGAGTGTGTGAGTTAGGAGATCCAGCCGATCGCTAGTTAAAAGTTCATCAAGCTCACCTGATGACTTCTTGACAGCGATAAATGAAAGTCTAAAATCACTGCCATCATTTCAGCATTATTTGTATCTTACCTCTTTGTCATAAGGTGAGAATTCAATTTTATTTACATTGATTCTGAGCAGAGGCAGTCTGCCCCTGTCTGGATCACCTCTCCTGAAGGTATTTGGTTTTCAAGTTAAACTGTTTTTTTTTTTTTGGTGTAGTACATGAAACGTCTGGAGACGTAAAGCTAAATAATATTGAATATTGCAGTGAATATAAATATTGAGTCATGCACACTGGATTCTGCATTTTGCTTTGGTTGGGAGGTGTGAAGATTTTGATTTGAATTCTGAGTTTTAAAGCGAAGCTTTGAATTGTGCCTGAGATATTTATGAGTTGAAGTTTATGAAATAAAGCGCTGATGAAATAAGAAAGCTCAATTCCACTGTAGCAGAAAATTGGCAGCGCAGTCTGTGAGGTTAGTGTAATTAGTCCTGTCCTCTTGGGGTCACTCTCTAATCCACCAAAGTGAATAAAGGAATAAAGACTTAGGCCAGGTTCCATGACGACCCGTTGAGAGGGCCACAAATGTTGAATTATTGAGCTGAGTATCTACTTAGAAAATTACGAAGAAAAAAAATTGTTATGGAAGAAACCAAGTACTGATTAAGGCCTGTGTAATTTTTTTGTATAAGTGTTTTATTAGAACAAGAGTAGAAGTGTTGCATGCAAGATAAATATAACCTTGTGTTGTAAATAAATAATCCTGTGTAATACTTGTATATTCAAAATTGAGAATGTTGGAGAGCTGTAGGAGAGCTGATGATAAATTTGTATATATATCTTGAAAGAAATTGGGGAAGTGTTGGCGGAATAACATATTTAAGTTAAACGCATAGTAATACTGAAATGTACATATTTTGGTTTAACATAAGGACTATATAATAATAAATAACTTTACACAGAACAAAGAGTTTGGATCTAAAGTAGCCGTAGGAGTGAGAAAATTAAGTTAAAAAAATAGTAAAATGGATCAATAATAAAGTATTAGAAAATAATGAATTAGGATAAATATGATATTATAAATAAATAAATAAATAAATAAATAAATATAAACAAGGGAGTTAACCAAGAGATTAATAAAAGTACCAAAAATAACTGTTAGACTAGTCCAGAAAAAAAAAAAAACGGAATTCAATATATTGGAAAGAAAGTAAAATGTAAAGAATAATTAAATAATTTGAATCATGGGTGCACTCAGACAATGTGATTCGCTGCTGGTGGCTCACTGAAAAACACCGTCCTGGTTTGCTAGGGGGAGTTCATTATGAACAGTCACTTCGAAAGTGTGGGTTCTCAGAGATGTATTGATTATGAGCAACACATCAGTAGTGGCGAACAAATTCAGAAAAGCAACAGACGCGCACTTAAAATGCATAGGAGCAGATGCGTAAAGCCTATCTAATTTTATTTAAATTAAATGATATACTAAATGCGCCTCTTCCCCATTTCCATAGTATGAGAGACTGAGTTGAAAAGGTGAGGCTGAAACGGAAAAAAAAAAATAGCACATCTAAAATAATTTTTAAAGATAAACAAAAGAGTGACCGCTGACCGAAATTTATGTGGTGTGGAGAGGATTCTGAGACCACCTGTCCGGATCGAACGGGTTTGGATTGGGAGGCCGGCCTCAATTAAGACTCGGGTAAGATACCAAATTGTGGACAGTTCAGTCTTGGATCCGCTAAATAAATAACTTACTATTGTAATAGTCTAATAATCAAATCCTCAAAAATTTTGATGTGGATAAACAGCAGAACAGAGAGGGAGCAAATGAAATGCATAAGGTGATATTGATTGGTATTGGACTGAAAATAGAAAACTTGTGCATCTACAGAATGATTATAGATGTTAAAATTAGTACAGTTTTGAAGATAAAACTGAAATATCTAGTTGGAAAACTGGATGGTGAATGTGAATGATTGAGGAGCATATCTGTTTGTGTTGGTTTCAAAATGGAATAAAATGAATGAAAGAATAAAAATAGAAGATGTATGAATAAAATAATTAATTGAATATATTGAAAAGCAGAAATGTTGAACAAAGAAATTTTAAAACATTGCGTGATCTTTCCATTTTCATAATTACACAAAACTTTGAAGGAAAATAAATAAATGTATGGTATCAATGCATTTTATATCTAAGGAATAGACATTATGCTTCTAATTTCATGTTTGCTCTCAGACACCATATTCTGTAGGACATTGACATGGGGTCTACTGGTCTTACTGGTTTATTTTCAGATATTTTACTCACCTCAAGGATTTGGGAGATCTTTGTGTAGTATTGCCAGGCAGGAAGTTATAAGGGTGAAGGAAAAACTTGCAGCTACACCCACAGTAAAGATTGACAGGGAGACTGAACATAGGGTTAACCCATGTATTTCAGCAATCATTAAAACAGGACAATTACATTTGCGATCAGACCAGAGATCTATTTGTTGGAAAATATTTTGAAAAAATCTAATCATATTGTTTTGCATAATCCGGGACATTCAATTCAATTCAATTCAGTTTATTTATATAGCGCCATTTCACAACAGATGTCATCTCAAGGCACTTTACAAGAAGAGTTATTACAATTCAATGTTTAATGTAGAAATTAGAGAACCACAGAAGATTGCGTTGTGTAATTCTCAGCAATCCCTCACATTGAGCAAGCATGCAGCGACAGTGGAAAGGAAAAACTCCCTTTTAACAGAAAGAAACCTCAGGCAGAACCAGGCTCAACACAAGCAGTCATCTGCCGAGACCGTCTGTGGTTTGGACAATACAGAACAGAGATACATAACAGAGACACAGAAAGAGCAACAGAACTGATGCAGAAGTTTGTTGCAGGACGTGGAGAACTTTCCGTCACTGGTCAGGAGTACCTACTATAAGAAGAGACTAAGAGAAAACAGGTTAGCGCTTGAACTGACAACACATCATGCAGTTGGGGAGAAGTAGGAGAGAAAGTAGGAACAGACTCTAATAATGTCCTCCAACAGCCTAGCCTAAAGCAGCATAGCTACTAGCATTAACCTGTCTCCTAGCTGCCTATTAACATATCTATAACTGTGAGCTTTGTCAAAGAGGAAAGTTTTAAGCGTAGTTTTAAAGATAGACTAATTGTCTGCTTCACGAACCAACCCTGGGAGCTGGTTCCATAGGAGGGGAGCCTGATAGCTGAACGATCTGCCACGCATTCTACTTTTAGAAATCCTAGAAACTACCAGTAAACCTGCGGTCTGAGAGCGAAGTGCTCTGTTAGGAACATATGGAACAATCAGGTCTCTTATGTATGATGGAGCTATATTATTAAGAGCTTTATATGTCAGAAGGAGGATCTTGAATTCTATTCTAGATCTCACTGGGAGCCAGTGAAGAGAAGCTAAAACAGGGGAAATGTGATCTCTTCTTTTAATATTCATCAGAATCCTAGCAGCAGCATTTTGGACTAACTGAAGACTTTGATTGTATTCTGTGGATTAACTGATAATAAAGAGTTACAGTAATCCAGCCTTTAAGTAAGAAAGGCATGGATGAGTTTTTCAGCATCACTCCTGGACAGGATGGTTCTAATTTTTGCAATATTCCTAAGGTGAAAAAAGGAAATCCTAGAGACTTCTTTAATGTAAGATCTAAATGACATATCTCGGTCAAAAATAACACTGAGGTTCTTTGCTTTATTACTGGAGGCTAATTTAATGCCGTCCAGGTGAAGAGGTTGACTAAGTAGTTTCTTTTTCAGAGCTTCTGGTCCAAAGCGACAACTTCTGTTTTATCAGAATTCAGAAGCAAGAAGTTTAGAGTCATCCAAATTTTTATGTCTTCCAGACATGCCTGCAGTCTACCTAACTGATTGGATTCATCAGGACTTATGGATAGATATAGCTGTGTATTATCTGCGAAAATATGGAAATTTATCCCATGCTGCCTAATTATTTTACCAATAGGAAGCATATATATAGTAAAGAGAATCGGCCCAAGCACTGAACCCTGTGGTACTCTGCAAGTAACTATTGAGGTTGAGCAAGATTTATCATTCACCTTAACAAACTGAAATCTGTTAGACAAATAAGATTTAAACCAGCCTAGTGCTGTTCCTTTTATACCGACACTTTGAAGCCTTTCTATGAGAATATTGTGATCGACAGTGTCAAAGGCAGCACTGAGATCTAAAAGGACCAGAATGGTCACCAGTCCATTGTCTGAGGCTATGAGAATATCATTAGCAACCTTCACCAGAGCTGTTTCAGCGCTATGATGAGCTCTAAAGCCTGACTGAAACTTCTCAAACAGCTCATTATTGTTTAAATGCTCACATATCTGGTGTGCCACTATTTCCTCAAGAATTTTAGACAAGAAGGGAAGATTAGATATCGGTCTATAGTTAATTAAGTCGTTTTGATCAAGAGATGGTTTCTTAAGTAGAGGTTTAATTACAGCAATCTTAAACTCCTGTGGTACATATCCATTGACTAATTATAGATTCATTACATCTAAAATTGGAGCAGCGATAAGAGGGAAAACTTCTTTTAAGAGTTTAATTGGGATTGGGTCTGAAACGCAAGTTGAAGGTTTAGATTAAGCTAATAATTTTAGTACATCAGAAAGTTCGGCTGCATTTAAGCAGTTTAAGCATATATTAGGTTCAACCATTTTTGATGCTGCCTCATTAACTAAGGAGGAAGCAAGCATATTGGGAAGGTTCCCAATTATCTTATTTTTTATAGAGTCTATTTTATTTATAAAGAATTGCATGAAGTCGTCACTACTAAGAGCTTGGGGAATGGTTGGCTCGATAGAGCTATGATCCTGTGTGAGTTTGGCAACTGTATTAAAAAGAAACCTAGGATTATTTTTATTCTCCTCGATTAAAGATGAATAATATGCTGTTCTAGTTGTTCGAAGGCTCTTTTTATATAGCAATAGACTATTCTTCCACACTAAATAGGAATCCTGTAAATGCGCGGAGCGCCATTTGCTCTCTAGTTTTCTAACGTTCTTCTTTAGGGTACGTAGCTCTGAATTAAACCAGGGAGCTAATCTCCTATGGCTAGCTACCTTCCTTTTTGAAGGGGCAACTTTGTCTATTGCCAGACGCAGGGCAGGAATTAACGCTATGAATAAGAACGTCAAATTGTGAGGGGTCATGAGTTAAATCACTGTTTTCTATTGTACTTTTATGTACTGAGGAAATTAAAGTTGGAAGAGCTTCTTTAAAATTTGCAACAGCATTGTCTGATAACCTTCTGGTATAATGAAGTTTTCTTTCAGGTTTGATATGATCCGTTAGAGTAAGTTTAAAAGTAATGAGAAAATGATCAGACCGGATAGGGTTATGTGGAAAGACTGTTATTTCTTCACAGTCAATGCCATAAGTCAGCCCAAGCTCTAAAGTTTGGTGACCACGATGGGTTGGTCCCTGCACATTTTGAGTAAAGCCTATTGAGTCTAAGATAATGTTAAAAGCTATATTTAGACTATCACTTTAACTACCAACATGAATATTGAAGTCTCCGACTATAATGACTTTATCAGTGTTTAAAACTAAGTCAGATAGAAAATTTGAGATTGAGAATAAGGGTCTGGTGGACGATATAAGACCACAAATAAAAGTAGCTTTACTGCTTTGTTATTTGTATAAGGAAGGCTAAATATTAAATGCTCAAAGGAACTGTAACTATTATTTTTTGGGGATGAATTAGTAAATCTGAATGAAAGATGGTGGCTACTCCACCTCCTCGACCAGTACTTTGAGGGACACTAAAGTCTAAGTAGCTAGGGGGAGTTGTCTCATTTATTGTGACATGGTCCTCTTCCTGCAACCATGTCTCTACAAGACAAAACAAATCAATATTTTTTTCACCAAGAGTGTTTTTGAGGGGAGAGATCTTATGTTTAGTAAACCACATTTAATTGATTTATTTTTCTGTTCAGTCGGAGTTTTATTTATCTTCATGAGATTTTTATACTTTGTTCTAGTAGCATTAACTTTTAATCCATTTGTTTTGGGTAGTGGACGGGAAACTGTCTATATAGGGTAGTGGGTGGGTGGCAGTCCCTGTTCCCTGGCCTGGACTCTGGGTTGTCACGGCTTTGGGGAATTAGAGATAACCCTATCAATGTTCCTGGAAAGAAGCAAAGCTCCGCCCGCGGTTGGATGGATGCCGTCTCTACGTAACAGTCCAGGTTTTCCCCAGAAGGCCCCCCAGTTATGAATGTAGCCCACATCGTTTTCTGGACACCACCTTGACAACCAAAGGTGAAACGAAGCATACGGCTGTACATGTCATCGCTAGTACGATCAGGCAGGGGACCAGAAAAAATTACAGTCAGACATCGTTTTGGCGGCCCTGCACACCGAAGCTACGCTAATTTTAGTGACCTCTGATTGCCGTCGGGAACCTAATGTCCACAGCTCTGGCCCCTGGAAGGCATTTGACGGTTGTCTTTCGTGCCTCTGGATTCACGTTCCTAACTATGGAGCTGCCAATTACAAGAATCGGCTTCTCGTCGAACCTATTGTTCACAGAAAGGGGCTGGAGGTTGGCCGCGGGCTGAGGTCTGGCGCTAGGCTTCCTACGAACCGTCACCCAGCTCGCCTCAGATCCCCGCTGCACGGGAGCTGTTGGAGGACGGCTAAGGGGTCCTGTCATAACTGACTCCGCGCTAGCTACTGCTGGGCCTGGCTTTTCTACAGCACGGAGCGTCTAGCTCAGAAACCCTCGCCTCCAAGTCTACCAAAGTGCTGCACTTATTACACCTATCATCTTCACTAAATGAGCCGGAGGAGTAGCTAAACATCTGACAGAGAGAGCAGGAAAGAGGAGGATGTTCAGAGAGAGACGGAGGAACAGGAGACAAAGCTGCCAAAGCCATGCTAACCGTGAAGCTAAGCTAACCTAGCGGTACCTTACCGAGCCCAGAAAACCAGTGTAATGCTTCGCGAGTCCCAACATGTAAAGAACACCAACAGAAAATAAATATTTTATTGTGTTTGTGTGTTAAAGTAACTCAGAAAAACTTCTTTACAGAGAAAATTAGATCAGTTCAAAAGAGAGAGAAACACTGACTTGATTCAACCGAGTGAGTCACAAAACAGGAAATGACGAGATACGTCTTACCAACACAGTCTCCTCAGATGCACGATCCATGGGACATGGGAAATATATCATAATGGATTTGTATACATATACAGACGTGAACAAAATTGTTGGTACCCTTCATTAAATCAAAGAAAAACTCAAGGATGAAAAGACATTGCTTTTCATCCATGCTTCAACGGAATTATTTAAAAAATAAATGCATGAAACAGGCCTGGACAAAAATGATGGTACCCCTAGAAAAGAATGAAAATAATGTGACCAAAGGGTCATGTTAATCCAAGGTATGTCCACTAATCAGCATCCTAGGTGTCTACAATCCTGTAATCACTCAGTGGGCCTATATATAGGACTCCAGGTAGTCACTGTGTTGTTTGGTGACGTGGTGTGTACCACACTCAATATAAACCAGAGGAAGCAAAGGAAAGAGTTGTCTCAGGAGATGAGAAAGAAAATCATAGACAAGCATGTTAACTGTAAAGGCTATAAGACCATCTCCAAGCAGCTAGATGTTTCTGTGACTACAGCTGCACATGTCATTCAGTAATGTACGATCCATGGGACTGTAGCCAACCTCCCTGGACGTGGCTGCAGGAGGAAAATTGATGACAGATCAAAGAGACTGATAATCCAAATGGTAACAAAAGAGCCTAGAAATACTTCAAAATAGATCCAAGCTGAACTTTATGCTCAAGGAACATCAGTGTCAGATCGGAACATCCTTCGCTGTTTGAGCCAGAGGACAAATCATTAAAAAAACAGACTGGAGTATGCCAAACTAAATGCTGACGAGCCACAAAGCTTCTGGGAGAATGTCCTGTGGACAGATGAGACAAAAATTTAACTTTTTGCCAAGGCACATCAGCTCTATGTTCACAGACGGAAAAATGAAGCATATCTAGAAAAGAACACGGTCCCTACTGTGAAACATGGGGGAGGCTCGGTTATGTTCTGGGGCTGATTTGCTGCATCTGACACAGGGTGTCTTGAATCTGTGCAGGGTACAATGAAATCTCAAGACTATCAGGGGATTCTAGAGAGAAATGTGCTGGCCAGTGTCAGAAAGCATGGTCTCAGTCGCAGGTCACGGGTCTTACAACAGGAAAATGACCCAAAACACACAGCTAAAAACACCCAAGAAGGGCTAAGAGGAAAACACTGGCCTTCTATGAGCCCTGATCTCAATCCTATTGAGCATCTTTGGAAGGAGCTGAAACGTGCTGTCTGGAAAAGGCGCCCTTCAAACCGGAAACAACTAGAACAGTTTGCTCATGAGGAGTGGGCCAAAATACCTGCTGAGAGGTGCAGAAGTCTCATTGACAGTTACAGGAATCATTTGATTGCAGTGATTGCCTCAAAAGGTTGTGCAACCAAATATTAAGTTGTGGGTACCATCATTTTTGTCCAGGCCTGTTTCATGCATTTATTTTTTAAATAATTCCGTTGAAGCATGGATGAAAAGCAATGTCTGACTTTCATTGGTCAACATTTATATAATTTTTATTTATTATTACTTTTGTCAGATTAAAGTTATTTCTGTGACCATTATGAGTTTTTCTTTGATTTAATGAAGGGTACCAACAATTTTGTCCACGTCTCTATAGGAGTGATGTAATTATGTGTCCAATGACTTCTCTGTTCTGACTCACTCCAAAGCTACCGAGCAAGCTACATGTGCTCCATCTTTTTAGACTATGGATGCAATGAAAACCTTTACTATGGATGATCGTCTGGTTCACTGTGGATCCTGGCTCTTTTCCTATCTGCCTCTGAACTAGAAGGGCAGGAGAGCATTTGCTGAACCTAAAGAGCATTCTCTTCTTTGGCTGCAGTAGAGAATCCGCACCTGAGGAGGAAGAGGAAGCACAGTGCCACTGCTCCTTATGACCCTATTGGGGTATCCAACGTTCTATCAGAACATAAACTATGGAATGATGGACAGAACAGTGGTTCTGTTTATATTCCCATGGGCCGGGGTTGGTAAGATTATGTGGAGATTGGAAACTCTAAATTATAGGTTTAGTGGTTTTGTTAATTCATCCCTGGAAGGTTTAAACGGTCTAACAGCTGAAATGTAAGAACTCAGGTTAACATCTTTGCAACATAGATTAGTTTAAGAACGACTGAATGCCTCCAGTGCAGGTGTCTGTGTGACTCTAGTGTAGTTGGAAAAATATTTTGAATAAAGAGGTGAGAAAATATTTCCTTAAGTTCTTGGAGGTTTAGTTTGGACTTGTTTGTGTAAACAACGAGGAACAGGTTATACAGACAACAATACAGAGTATTCATAACAGCTGAATCCTGCCTTCCACCAACTGACGGTATCTCTCTGCATTCAAAATGCCATAAACGAAATGCACCTGTGTTCTTCGTCCATAACAGATGCCTCCCCATACCATAACCCGACCACCACCATGGGCCACTCGATCCACAACATTCACATCAGCAAAGCGCTCACCCACACGACGCCACACACGATGTCTGCCATCTGCCCTGAACAATGTAAACCGAGATTCATCCGTGAAGAGAACACCTCTCCAACGTGCCAGACGCCATCGAATGTCCGCATTTGCCCACTCAAGTCTGTTATGGCAACGAGCTGTAGTCAGACCCCGATGAGGACGACGAGCATGCAGTTGAGCTTCCCTGAGCATCTTGATGTGGCACACCTTTGAGGTGGGATGGATTATCTCACCAAAGCAGAAGTGCTCACTATCACACATTTAGACTGATTTGTGAACAATGTTTGAGAGAAATTGTAATATTGTGTATCTGGAATGAATTTTAGATCTTTAAGTCCATCTCATGAAAAATGGGAGCAGAAACAAAGGTGTTGCGTTTATATTTTTGTTGAGTGTAATTACCCATGAGAAGCAAAACAATGTCCAAAGTGAAGCTATTTGTTAGCATCTATGTCTACTAAGTGGAACAAGGGTAATGGGGGATGAGAACTAAAGTGTCCAAAGGTATATCAATATTGAGAGGACAGATTAGGCCTGGTGGGGAATATCAGAAAAAGAACCCTCTAATCTTAAACATAAAAGGATTATCAATAATTCGGAGATCTAATAAAAATCTCTGTTGCTACCACCAGACAAGAGATAATACATAGTATTGGGAGTGATGGTGACAGGGACGGCTCCATTAGGATTAATTAAAATAGCAACAAATGCCTGGCCTGGAACGCCTACACCAACTTTAATCCCTAAACAGGAGCATGCATCTGAAATAAGAAATCCTGGAGTAATGGTGTTTGATCAAGCAAATTTTACTGAGCCAGGTTCTGCCGGATGTTTCTTCCTGTTAAAGGGAAGTCTTCCTCTCCATTGTCGCTACATGCTTGCTCAGTATGAGGAATTGCTGAGGAATTGCTGTGGTTGGAGTGTGCATGATCCGATCCAGAATTAAAATTTTCTGTCCCTGCCTGAGGTCTTACATCAGCTAGGCGTGGTGCCTTGGTGACCAGCTATTGGGAACCGGGTGTATGGCAGTAAGATCGTATTGAGCTGGACAGCGAGACTGAGCCCATTAGCTTGCTGGTGTGGAGGTTCTCACTGTGTGGAGGACAGAAGTAAGATCTCATATCGAGGCGCTCATTTGTTTGTAATAAAATACTGATTTTGATGTTGTCCTTCAATGACTGAGATATGCCTGTTAATGTTGCTGTTACAGGTTGGATTTTAAGGTTACATTCTTCAGATGTCATTGTTTCATACATATCTACTGTTTCTTTTGTGAGCAAATACTATGTTTCATTTTTATATTTTTTCCGATTAATGTAGTTGATATTAGTGGTGACGTGAAACATTTGGTCTTTTTATCGCAGATGTGTTAGATTAGAGTGATTCTAAAACAGATTAATTTTGGTTATATTTTGAAATTATGAGAAAAACTTGTTTTTAAGTAATAAAATGAACATCTCCCTGCTAGTATTTCAATTTTGTCTTACTTGAATGTTTGGAGGATTTGAAAGGTTTTTTGGCATACTATTTGAATATAATAACTTTTCGTATTTATAATTTTGTAGTCAGCAACGATAATGTAAAGAGTAGGAATTTAGTGAAGTAACCACTTTGAGTGTCCCTGGGAGCGTTGGCTCCTATGAAGTTGTGCCTTATGAGTTAGTCCACTTTTACGACAGCTCTGTTTGATTTTTTTTTTCTTACATCCTGCATTGGGTGAAATTTGAATGCTTGTGTTTATTTTTGCTTTGTGTTATGCTTGATCTAGGTAGTCACAGTGGCCACATTAAGCTTGGTTTATGTTTGCCGCATCCGCGAGGTCCGCACGGCTCCACGCGGACAAATTACGTCATTTTAGCAACCACGCCTCTCCGCGCGGCCTCCTCCCGCCCCAAAATTTCCGCGCCGCGCACCTAGGAAAATTTGTAACTACGCGGACGGCCCCACACGGAAAAACATGGCGGATTGGCAAGAGCTACTGCTGGCAGAGGTCCGTAAGTACAGGCATCTGTATGATTCGGCCCATAAAGATCACCGTGATCAGCGCATTGCTCAAAATTCATGGAGGGAAATTGCAGTAACAGTAGGGAAAGACGGGGACACTTTGAAGAAATACTGGAAAAATCAACGAGACCGATATGTAAAGGTAAAAAGAAATGCAAAAGGGAAAAGCGGTGATCCTGGAAGACAACATACCCCACCAATTCTGAGAGAGATGGGTTGGCTCTCATCCTACATAAAACACAGAACAACAGAGACCAATATATCAGGAGAGGTCAGTAAATCATTTGTTAAATAATTTTCTGTTACTTCAAAATTAAAAAACGGCTTTAATACAATAAGTGTTATTTTAAAGGTGAATTTGGATGAATCTGAGACACAGGCCGATCTCCTCCGGCCTACCACCCCCACAGCCTCCCAGGCAGATCTTCTTTGCTCTACCAATTGTTTTGGAAGGAATTTTCATTCAAAATAGGATTCCTGCAAACCAACTCACTATGCTGTCAGTGAACTAACTAAGAACCACCAGATCCCCAAATCCTTCCAGCGTGTTCGTTGAATTTCTGCAAGAGGTACAATAAAAACACATCACACAATTACTGCAGTTTGCCAGAAAATCACTCATGAGCGGGCCCAGCTGTTGGAAAGAAAACCCCCAGCTGAGCAAAGAACATGAGGTGTGCCTTGGCTTTTATTAAAACAGCATTGAATAATCATGAACACAAAGGAGTGGTTTAAACATCTTCAACAAATCAAAAATAGACAACATTATTTATGCATACACACAAAGTAACCTTATTGGTCCATTCATATTTTTGGTGGGTTGTGCATGCCTAATTAATTACCTTCCTGTTATTCTACTTAAATGTGACTTTACAAACCAGCTCTAACTAGATTTTCTGCTGACCGTTTTTATCTGCATCCTTCCATTGTCAATTGTGTGGTAAGACTTTCTGCCAACTAGGTCTGTGCTTTCCTGTCATATGTTGAGTTCACAGAAAAAAAAAGACAAACATCTCTTTAAGCAATAACAACACTTCAAAGCGGTTATAATAAAGTCACCAATACATTTCGTAGATCCCAAAGTAATGTTTTATACTATTTTTCCCATCACCCCACACATGAAGCAGATTTTCTTCAGTCAACCCCTTCACCCTCCCCCGTACCATCACCATCTTCATCATTCAGCACAATATGCCAAAGGACCCTCCAAAACAACCTGTCCTTCATTTCACCAGAGGGCCCGGTCAGCAGTTCTCCAGCATCCAGATATAGTAGATTCAGTTGTACCTTGCTTTAGGGTTTATTTGAAATGTATTCTGAAATAACCACAAAAGTGCTTTTCTCTTCAGAACAATGCCGTACCTCAGAGACTGCAGGCCCAGAACCAAAGAGGCGCAAAAGGCTTGAAGATATGGTTCTCAGAAGGCTGGAGAGAATTGACAAAGAAAGAGAAGCCCGCAAGGAAAACGAAGACGTGCGTTTCGGCTATGTTGTAGGTGACATGCTGGCAAAATTACCGCCTCACAAAAAAATGGAACTCAAATTCCAAGTACATAATCTTTTATACGACGCCATTGTGTCCCAGAACCCACAGTAGGGCTTTAAGCTCTATTCTTTATATTGCCATTTTTTCTATATTTTTGTAAAATAAAGTCAAAGCACTCTTACAGTTTACGCAATCACAACAACACACCTCAGAACCAAATAATATATTTTTCTGTAGTTTATTTCTGTTCAAGTAAAATATAACAAACAAAAAAAGCACACCTCAGAACAAAACGGCAGTCAAGCTCAACATTGTTTTTTCTTGTACACTTTTTTTCCCCTTGTACTGTTTGTACAGACTGGAGGTCACTTTTAACCTTTGAGTAAGCTATATTGAAGAAAAAAAAGTTTTTTCACTGTAACAGAATATTTTTAATAAAAATTGTGGAAATCTGATGAATTGTCTGGCTTCATTCCTTTTTCGGTCTTAATTCAGCATACCTCTCCTTAGCACACTTTCCTGCCAGGGTACAAGTCCTTGTGGTGACATGAAAAAAGATTTGAAGTCATTTCTTGCAGAGACTGCAGCGCGAGTAGCTCTTGCCTTGCTGAGCCGTCCCGGGTCCAACAAGTTGCTGTCACCTGCTACTACTCTTCTCCATTCTCCATGCACTACATCTCCGGCAGATGTTACAGAGTCTGAGAACCTGGGTGGGACGTAGCGTGTGGCGGGGGAGTTGGCAGCATCTGTGCTGATCAGGTAGTTGTGTAGGGCAACACAGGCCTTCACAGCTTTTACAGTCTTGTCTGGGTGGAAGTAAATCGGTCGTCTCAGGATGCACCATCGTGCTGCAAGGATGCCAAAGCTATTCTCTATCACCCTCCTGGCACGTGAGTGGCGGTAGATATAAATCCGCTGCGTGTTATCCAGGTTTGTTCCTGCAAGGGAAGTTAAAAGACATTAGGTTACATAATAAGCACACACCTATGAAATCGTCCTCATTTCACATCCCAATATGAATACCTGGAAAAGGTCGCATCAGGTTCTGGTGGAGAGGGAAGGCAGCATCACCGAGGAAGACATGTGGAACAGTGACTTTGGTACCAGGGAGGCTGGCAGGGGGTGGTATGTCCAGGGTTCCATGGAACAGGCTCTTTCCAAACATGCATTCCTGAAAAACCCCACCACGCTCTGCTATCTGTTTCCTGATGCCAACACACGAAGAGTGACGGCAAGTCTTTCTTCAAGTTTTACGGGACAAACGTGGGTAGCTGAGTGTTTAATATAGGGTCGAATACGATGAAGCAAATCGTCGAATCTATAAGCAGACATCCGGAAATACTTAAAATGTACTTGCTCGTCGATATCACACATTGGTCTCACAAGTAAATTATGTTCCCCGTCATGTTGTCGACTCCTGTTTAATGGACGAGTGGACCATCTCCTTTTTCGTCTGTTTCTTAACAGCATCAAACAGCACAGCAGCTCTTCCCTTTCGTTGAGGCTCAGGGGTGTCGCCATGTTGTAATCAATAGTGATTTCTACTTCTACTACAGTGCAGTGCTGTTCACAAGCCGGTTGAGCACAACGTCGCCCCCTACAGTCTTCAAGACTATTGGCTCTCAGCAGGGAGAAGCCGCAGAAAGTATAAATGCTGCTAGAAGGCGTCGCGGCCGGTTCCGCACGTCTCGTTTCCGCGCGGAATGTTTATGCGGGAAGCATAAACCAAGCTTCAGGGGGCTTTTACCTCTGGCCTTAGTCAAATGAAGGTTAGAGGATGTTTCCCGCTTAATGTTGTCACATGTGCGGTGTCCAGCTTGCGACTCAATCTGAGTGATTCGATTCCTGGAATCTGACATTCTGAATCACTTCGGAGTGTGGCTCATTTCTTTGATGACCATGTTTCTCTTTGTGGAAAGTCTCACGGGCTAGCACTAGATTGGTTCTACTGATATGGTAATCTCTGACTTGTGAATCTTTACTGAATACATATTCTGTGTGATCCTTTTTAAGGGTCAAAGGAGGGAAATGTAGTGTATATATTTTAAACACTTAGATAAAGTAATCTGTAGTTACAAGGTTAAAAAGAATACTGTCTCAAGAACATGCCTGTTAATTATGTGGGGTTAGCAGACCAGGTAGAGGGCTCTGAAAGTGCTCATTGTTTTGAGCAAGGAGCAGGGCTCTCAAGTTTTCAAGATTGCTTGGAGTGAGATTGTGACGGGGCAGGTGTAAATTGTAGAGCACCAGCGGGGGTGGGTGGGTGGGGTGTCAGGTCTGTCTTCGTCAAGCTTCGTCAGCCAGCGACAACACTGCCTATTTTGGATCTTACCCGGCTAGCAACGAGACATTCTGTTTTCTGATTGGTTTAGAAATACTATGTTCTGATTTGCTAACTCAAGACAGCTGAATGATGAGCTGTGCAAGCTCACAGCTGTGGTGGGCATCGACTGTTCATAGTAAAGCGCCCTCTAGGCGCCAGAGGTTTTTTTCCGAAACGTTTGATTATTACATCTTAATTTCAAAAGGCTATACCTTAAAAGTGATAAGAGATAAAGACTTTCTGTAAATTAGAAAAATATTATGGATGAGCCAAAGTTTATATGGGGATTAAATTCCCCCATCTAATTTGCATATTATGACGTCATAATATGCCATCTTGGATTATAGAATTTTCATGAAAAGTCACATGTTTGGATTATAAAATGCAGCACTTCTTTCTCCCCAAAAGGTCCCTCACCTTCTGAATGCTATATTGCACAATACTGAATGCTCAGGTAGTAATAGTAATAGTAAGTAGTAAACAAACTGAGGTTTGGTTGTACCCTTTGTCCAGCCTCCCTCATGCTCATACCATGGACAAGAACATGGTCAAGCACAGTAGCTCTGATTTAATCAGATATTACAGTTTTTCTCAATTGCTAAAACACTAAACCCTATTGTCTGAACCAAATGCTCAGTTGCCTGAACACACTGATTGAATCAATCAATCCTTTGGCAAAACCAGAAGCACGTTTCACCAGTTTAGACACAACTTGTCAACACATTTTCATTGTGATGTACCTGTGCTGCAGAATGGTGAGCACAAGTGACAAAAGTCAAACACAATGAAAGCACAGGTGTCACCAGTTGAACACAACAACTCAAAATTGATCACACTTGTGGCTAATGATGTGAGGGAACATATAAGCCACTTCAGAGAGCACTGGTTTGTGAGCTCTTACAATGGATAGAAATCTGAGAGGAAGAGTCCGTGTGAGAGGTGGTAGAGGTGGTCAAGGTGGTCAGCAAAGACAAAACACAGTAATATCTGATGGAATCAGAGCTACTGTGATTGACCATGTTCTTGTCCGTGGTATGAGCATGAGGGAGGCTGGATAAAGGGTACAACCAAACCTCAGTAGATTCACTGTGTCCACCATAATCCGAAGATTTAGAGAAGAGAACAGATAATTACCTTTTTTTTTAAATCATAGTCTAGTATGTAAATGCTGACAGCAATTACCGTAAGACATACTATATACTGTATATATATATATATATATATATATATATATATATATATATATATATACAGTATACTGTAAGTAAATACATGTTCCAATACACCACTGTACCAATGTACTCTAGTATTGTAATGGAGGGTTGGACTAACTGTTTGTAGGCCTAGTATTCCATGTATATTTTTTGTAACTCCATGTTCTCTTTTTGTAGAATTGAAAGACTGCCACAGGGGGGTGGCAGGACAGGTATGTTCTCCCCACACCAAGAGACCCTAATTGTTGATATGGTCTGTGAGAACAATGGCATTAAACTACGTTAAATTCAGCAGAAGATCATTGAGGACCATGTAAATTTTGAGGGTATGAACAGTGTCAGCCTCTCTACTGTTGATCGTGTCCTCAAGCGCAACAGACTGCGCATGAAACAGCTATACAGAGTGCCTTTTGACAGGAACTCAGAGTAAAAGAGCAAAGATTCCAGTATGTACAGGTTGGCATAAATCCAAACACATTCAATGTTGATTACTGTAGTGATTTACTGTAGTGGCCTAAATCACTTTGCGTATCACTTACAGAACTATATATATTTCTACAGAGGGTTTTTGAACTGGATGCAATGGAAAGACCCCATGAATACATCTATATGGATGAAGCTGGGTTTAATCTCACCAAAAGGAGAAGGAGAGGCCGTAATGTGATTGGCCATCGGGCCATTGTTGGTGTTCCTGGGAGTGTGGTGGCAATGTCACATTATGTGCTGCCATCACCAATCATTGGGTTGTCCACCATCATGCTAACCTGGGGCCCTACAACACTCACCAGCTCCTCATTTTCCTCAATAACATGCGAGATGTTTGTTGGGCCAGCAGGATGAGCATCCCATCTATGTTGTTGTTAGGGATAATTTGAGTTTTCAAAGAGCCCTCCAGGTTAGAGAGTGGTTCAATATGAACCAAGGTTTTATCAATCTTTGCCTTCCACCGTACTCCCCTTTCCTAAACCCCATTGAGGAATTCTTCTCCTCATGGCGATGGAAGGTATATGAACGCCAACCTTACACCAGGGTAAATCTCCTGCAAGCCATGGGACTTGCCTGTGGTGACATAGGTGTGGAGACATGCCAAGCCTGGATACGGCATGCCAGGGGTTTTTTTCCCCGTTGCCTTGCCAGATAAAATGTGGCCTGTGATGTGGATGAAGTCCTGTGGCCTGACCCAGTACGGAGACATGATGCTGTGGCTGAATAATTCACTTATTTGTATTTTTTCTACTTTATTTACAGTATGCATAGGCTCACTGTACACAAGTGGCAAGCACATAGGATTTCTGTTTGTTTATAAAAGTGATACAGTAGATGTAAATGCACTAGATTTCTGTTTTGTCTTTTTGTACAAGTGCTAAATGCACCTTTTCTTTTTTTTTTGCAACTAGCATTTAGCCTAAAGTGAACAATAAACATTTATTTCTCCAGCTTCATGTCCTGAGTATTGTGTTTTCTATTTTTTCTACGTAGTGTTTAGTGACTGTTCAGTAGTGTTTTTAATTTTGATTGACTCGGGGCACGATTTGACAATATAGTTCAGTTTTGAGCACAGATTGAGCTGTTTTGAGGTAAAAGTTTGGTTTTGCAAGAACAGTCTGACGTTTTGTGAATGTAGCTTGAAAATTGGGTTTTGTGTTCACAGTTTAGAGAAAAGGTTAACTGCTTTCAAGAAATGTGTTTTAGCAATCGAGAAAAACTGTACTGTGTTTTGTCTTTGCTGACCACTTCGACCACCTCTCACACGGACTCTTCCTCTCAGATTTCTATCCATTGTAAGACCTCACAAACCAGTGCTCTCTGAACTGGCTTATATGTTCCCTCACATCATTAGCCACAAGTGTGATCAATTTTGAGTTGTTGTGTTCAACTGGTGACACCTGTGCTTTTATTGTGTTTGACTTTTGTCACCTGTGCTCACCATTCTGCCGCACAGGTGCATCACAATGAAAATGTGTTGACAAGTTGTGTCTAAACTGGTGAAACGTGCTTCTGGTTTTGCCAAAGGAGTGATTGATTCAATCAGTGTGTTCAGGCAACTGAGCATTTGGTTCAGACAATAGGGTTTAGTGTTTTAGCAATTGAGAAAAACTGTGATACGTTTGAATATGTTCCGAAAGCTTATGTTAAAATAGAAAATGTCGATGCCAGGATTGGCAACGCTGACGATTCTTCTTCAAAGACTTTCCGACTTTGGCGTGCCAGTCAGCAAGGAGGAGGCAAAGAAATTCAGGGGTAATTGCACTATCTATCTATCTATCTATGCTAGATTTTCTATATGGAATGTTGTGGCTATTTTCACACCAAAAATCGCCGTTAATAGGAACGTAAATGACTTGTGAAGTCTTGTTGACCTTGTTCATGGGATTTTTCGGGACAAATCAACCCAGTGTATATACCACTCATTAATTGTTTAATTTTGATGGGTCGTTTAGTCGGTCAAGTGGCATAGCCTAGCTATCCAAGCAAATTTATCATCCGGCATGCCTTTGTCATTATGACTCATAATCACACAGGAGGCAGCTAAATGTAATTTCTTCTCCCCCAAGAAAGGAAAATTAGGCTACCCGTAAAGAAAGAAAGAGGAGCATAGCATAGCAACATAAAAAATGCAATCACCTACTGTCTTGCTAAAGACATGCTACCAATAAACACGGTGGAAAATGACGGATCCAAGCAGCTAATTAAAGTAATACACCCTCCTTACCAACTCCCTGGATGTAAACATTTATCTCAGACAGACTTTCACAGCTTTAAGTGTAGTCAACTTTCAGTTTTAGCTTTGTATTTTCATTTCTCCTCATTTATTGCCTCACAGCATAATATCATGTATTTTCAATGTATTTATTAAGCGCTTTTCATGCAAACAGTAATACAATGTGCTTTGCGTGATAAAAACAGTTTAAACATTACAATAAAATAAACCTTCACACACAGAATATAAGCTAGCTGTCAAAAATACACACACACACCTGATTCTGGTCTCATTCTAACCGTTACAAGCACCAATCTTTCTTTCCGTCTCTCTTAAATATATTTACAGTCGTTGCTGTTAACTCAGTCTAAGCAATAAAGTCTTACTCAGTCTAAGTAATAAACCACGAGAGACCGTGGGATACCGTGGATTTAATTGCTTCAGATAGCGATGCAAATTGAGATAATGTTTTCAGCCTAAAAGGTTTATCAAATGAGAAGCTATATTTGAGCTAGCCTGGACGTTAATGTTAGCTGTGGTGCACATAGCCTAGCGTGTTTGCCAAGTGTTGCCTCTATAATTTTTTTCTCAAGGAGCACCAACATTTTCTTTGGAGATTTATTTTAGCACTCTCTCTTATTTGGTGGTATATGTGTCCTATTTCAATATAAGTGAATGTAGGCTATGTCTACAAAAGTAGACAATGTCCATAGTAATAAACAGATTTTTTTTTAATTGACACAATAATACACCACACACTGCTCTGTGCACTTTTATTTGTGAATGACTAATTTTGCCATTGGTGACATGTAATAAGCTTATGTGCCTGAAACCTGTTGATTGTTTGTTATTGTTTCAGAAAATGACGTGGATGGAGAAACGGTGGATTTTGGACTGACCGAAGCAATGATTGGATACGTCTTCGATGGCTCTTTTAAAAAACAACTCAAATTCAAATAGCTTGTACAACAGTGTAAGGAGAGTGAGTGTCCTTACTTCAGAGCCAATTCCTCAAGAGGTTCCCTGGCAATTTCTACCAACCCCTGATCTACACAACCACTACACAGGAAGGAAAACGTCTATTATATTTGCTTTGTAGCTGAGGAATGCAAAGAACTCTTTCGTTTCTGACGCTGACATTTTCATTTATTGACAGTGCTGTCATACTGTCTCAGTGTCTTGACTCACATCTGAAATCTAATTAGGCCCGAACAGCTAAGCGCTGTGTGTAATGTTTTGTGTTGGATGGTCATCAGTTCCATGACGATCCTAGATGGTCAAATGTTGACATCAATTAATCCCCCGCTCGTTTACAACAGGAAGTGTAATGTACTGCTGTGAAAGTTCCAGAATTTACACAGTTGAGAAAATTACCATAATGATGCTGCATAGCGGCTGCAAACTAGTTGGGGTAACTCTGTGTCAAGTACTGAGGGTTTTTAAAAAAGGGTGTGGCTGTGGCGGCGTGGCGAAGTGAGGCGTCACGCCATGGCCATACGTTTGGCTCTAATTTCCAGAAAACTGATCTAATCCAAACCAGATTCAACAGGATGGATATTGGTCCATCACTGGAGAGTTTTGAATGCTAATATTTGGTGGGCGTGGCCAAATTACTCCACAGTACCCCCTACAACCCTTAAAAACAACAGTCCCAAGCCATAATTAATCTGAGCACAATTTCATTAAACACACATATGTAGTGCCTCAGTAACTATAAAACAGTCTAAGAGTCAAAGTCAAAAAACAGCAAGAAAGTCAGCCATTTTGAATCAAATACACCATCTTCTGCCATTTAATGACGTCGTATTTAATCGAACTGCTCCCAGAGCTTTTGACCTACACACTTCTAATCCACGGAGGAGAGACTTTAGGCCGTGCATATCAAAGGTTATCACAGGAATTTTTCAGCATCAAACCTGGTGGGGGTCGCTAGGTCACAAGCTTAGGCTTCTCCCCATAAATATTAAACAGTTACAACTGAGGGTGTGGATCCTGCAGCATGGTTAAGCTGGGCTGCATGTTATTAAAATATGATTGTTTAGCATTTCCATATGCATTGTATGATGTGAACCAAAATCAAGAATACGGATATTGATCCAACCCATACGGTATATACATGCATTTATTTCATGGGTTGGGTCTTATTCCTGCACAGCGCCCCCTAGGACTATTAAAATGATCAACATAATGTGTTGCTTTTATATAGGGAATTAAAATTCAGTAGAAATATGTAGGTTGTGATATCCTTGACCAAAAATTATTTTGAACCCACTTCAAAACATCACAGAAAGTCAGCCATTTTGTATCAAAGATGCCATTTTCTTCTATACATTTCACATGAGAAAAAAACTCATCTTTCAATTCATGTCTTACACACTTACAAATGACTGAGTATCTTCACAAGCTTGAACACATTTTTTTAGAAGGATTTGAGTTTATCATATCATGTGGGTGTGGCCAAGTCCACAATCCTACGTTTTCATGACATAATTACAAACTGTATTATCTTGCACATTAAACGTCAGAGGTCTACCATACTTCAGGCTGTCATCACGTACCACCAATGAACACTGTCATTTACTCATCTAACCCCGCCCCCTGCCAACAGGAAGTGCAATTCTTCAGTAAAAAGGTGGTTATTTGGCTTCCTTTACCTAATTAAATCTCCCCGTGCACAGTAACTGGAGAGGCTGCTTTAAAGTTTTTGTCCAGAGCTGAGATGTTTGGAAGGAAGATGTTGCTGTAGCACCCATGGCGAATCCTCATATCACGCCATGGAAATACGTTTGGCTCTAATTTCCACACACATCATCTGATCTGCTCCAAATTCAACAACATGCATTCTACTCATGTCTTAAACACATATGTATGGAAATATTTGGTGGTATTAGCCTAATACCTGCACAGCACCACCTAGAATCATAACAAAACCCCTGTCAAGCACTGTTTTCAGGTTGGATTATTCAATTCAGAACATATTTAGTTTCTCAAGACTCCTGAAACATTTTGTAATGAAGGCTCCTATTCCCTCATGAAGTCAGCCAGAGCGGCGCTAAGCTGCGAGGGCCGCTAGACGCTGCTTGCGGCTTTAATTCTGATTGCTTTTGCCCTCGTATCAGTTTCCATTCAAACTTTAGCTTCTTAACCTATCAAACATGCATATTTATCCTGGCAAAGACTTAGACACAGTATGTTTGTTCCATTAAATAGTTGGTTGTCCAAATACTTACACCTTGTTCTTTACAATGACTGAATTATTCATGTTTTTGCATTGCATTTCAGTGATGAATCAGCCTGTAGTAGACTACCTTTAATAGTTACCATCCCAACCTTTCCCAAAGACGTACAGGTGAGACTGGATGCAAAGAAACCGATCCAACATGTACCAAAGCTCCGCAATAAAATTGTTAGTGTGTTATGAGTACATGCTGGAATACACTCTGTAAGTATTTGCGGAGGCCATATTAAAATTTGTAACCTGCAAAAGTTTAACAAATACTTGTAAAAGGTGTCACCTGGTTAATTTCAAGATTTTCACTGCACTTGGTATACGAAGATGTTCAAGTGGCTAAAGCTCTGATTGTGAGATACCCATTCCTGCGGGACATGGAGGGCAATGGATATGTAAGTTAATTCAAAATTGAACCGATTTTATCATCCATACATGAAAGGTATACACGGGAGATTAGAGTGTGTGTGTGTGTGTATGTGTGTGTGTTTTATCCAATAGCACACCTGGCACATGTCTCTGAAGAGGAAATTTAAAGCTGAGCGTGCACCTCCCGTCAGTTCCAGTGAAGTCCAGAAATTTAAACAAAAGTTTGGCCACAAGAAACAGCACCCAAGTCCCGAGCAATTGCACAGTAACACAACTTTGTGTCAAAAGCCAGCTACTCATGAACTTGTAAGTTCTGTCAAATGCACAATGGTTATTAACTTTATGATCGTATTTAACTTTATGTTAGAGGAATTACTACATCTCCAACATTGCTTGGCTGGTTTCATTGGCAAGCAATTTGCTTTATTCTTCGCTTGACTAATCTGAAATGGTTAGGGCGTATTCTAACCTCAAAAGTTTGTGGGTTCGTTTATTTGTTCAGTTTGGAAAAGGATTAAGAACATGTTTGTTTGTTGCGTTCAGATTTTGGTCTGATTGTATGAAATGTTTGTATTCTCACCAAATAATTAAGATGAGCTTCTCGGGGACAAGTTTAGTCTAAAACCTTTAAAGGGACCAAACAACTCCTGTTAGAATACACCCTTAGTCTCTACCTTAAAGCCACAACTTCTCCCCTTAACTATTTTAAATTATTGCCATTTAAGTCTGTCCCAGCCTGTTTCAAGGTTGTTCAACTTCTCAAAAAAACTGGTTTTGATCATCAATGCCAGATAAATTTCCGCCCAATATCTAACATCTGGTGAAAAGCTTCCTCAAGGGTCAAGCACAAAACTGAAAGCATCAGGCATGATGAGCCGTTCATAAACTGATATATACTGAACATTATGTACCGTGATTTAAGACAGGCGCTTAATAATTTTGTTCTCTAAACCTGTGAATATACCACTTGCTTTAAGAGTCGTCTGAAGATCAATTGGCAGTGATTGCAATGGCATGCAAATGGTTTTACCCACCATCTTTTCAAAATCCCCCAACATATTGGTAGTCGAAAATTCCCAACATTGCTTTAGTTGCTGGCGGTAACTGAGAGTTAATGTGATATATTTTAAAACTTTTACAATTATTGGACAGACTCTTAAAGTATTGGTGCTTCCCTTCGAAGCACTTACACCATACACCAAAACAATCATAGGGGACCATACATTAATATCAGTCGAGGGTAATGTATTAAAAAGTGACACTTAAGTCTTAAAATAGTTCCAAATACTTCTACCATGCCTGATAGAAATTCATGAATAAGTAATTCTAAAGATGCCACATCATCTTTGCTGACTTTGAATGCCATTACAATATCTGCTATTTCACGACATAAAAGATAAACCTGCCAGTATTGACTGCCAGAGGGAACACGGTTCCCCATTATAAAAGGAAGCAAGCGAAAGAGACACCATTTCTGAGAAGCTGTGCCCACAATTCCTGACTTGTGAAAAAGGCGCTCTGATAATCTGATAGGCTTATCGGCCTTATCATTCTGACCTATACAAAGTTTTTCTAGCTCTTCATTGAACTCAGATATGGTAATGTGCTTTTGTATATGGGTTGAAATGATGACATGCTTAATTGTAAGAGGAAAAACTCCCTCTAGCATGTCGTGCATTAGATCTGGTCACGTCAAAATAATGTAATGTGTCAAATGAACTAGAACCAGTCACACCGTACAAAGCAGAGCTGTTTTCCACACATTGGAGATGGTAATGGTGGACATCTGTTGTTCTTAAAATGAAATCTCTTTCCCAGAACTTAACATTGATGTCAGAATAATTTGCAATAGAATAGCGACATATGCTGCCAGGACTCAATCACATCCGAAAGCCTCCAATCATTTGGGTTGATCAGATTGTCACCTGAGAATGATGCTAAGGCAGCATAAACCTTGTGTTGTACGTCACCAAACCTAATAATGAAGCCTTCAGTTGCCAGTGATTGTAAATCATCTATCATAGGTTTCAATATGAAAATAATACCGAAGGCAAGGCTATTTGTAGAGCACAATTCATACACAAGGCAATTCAAAGTGCTTCACAGTTGCATAAATTAACAAAACAGATAAACAGAAAACAACATAAACTTAAAAAATAATTACAATAAAAAAGGAAGAGTGCAGATAAAATACTTTCAATTGTCATATGCACGGGTAAAAATAACTGTTTTCTGCCTGGATTTAAACATTCTTAGAGTTGAGGCTTGCCTCACATCCTCATGAAGACTGTTCCATATTTTGTCTGCCTGAAACAGAAGTTTTCGAGCTAGGTCTGTAAGTGATGTTGAAATTGAACCTGGAGAAAAAAAGGGACCACCGAAAGTGTCTGGGGTTAAGACGTTTGGTGTTTCTGAGGTATGCTGAGTTCTTATGGTCCGTTAGGATCAGAATCGGTAGCTTGGTTGCCTCCAGCCAGTGCCTCCACTCCTCCAAAGCGAATTTGATGGCTAAAAGCTCCCGGTCCCAAATATCATATCGGCTCTCTGTGGGAGAAAATCTTTTAGAAAAGAAGGCACATGGGTGGATCTTACCATCGGCCGAGGAACGTTGGGAGAGGACTGCACCGACGCCGGTGTTAGAAGCGTCGACCTCTAGGATGAATTGGTTCTCTGGGTCAGGTTGGATCAGGGCTGGATCTTGTGTGAAGCGTTGTTTGAGTTCCTTGAATGCCCGGTCAGCCTCTAAATTCCAGGAGAGAGGAGCAGCGACGATACTAAAAACTTTTGATAAAGCGTCTGTAAAAATTGGCGAAGCCAAGGAACCGTTGAAGCTGCTTTCTGGTCTCAGGGGTTGGGCCACTCCTCCACTGCTCGAATCTTGGCTGGATCCGCCCTCATACGTCCTGGCTCAAAAATGTAGCCCAGAAAGACAACTGATGATTTGTGGAATTCAAATTTTTTTGGCCTTTACATACAAACTGTTCTCCAGTAATCTGGTAAGGACCTGCCGGACGTGGATTCTGTGTTCATGGATGTCTTTAGAAAAAATAAGGATATCAGCAAAATATACAAAAACAAAAACATTAAGAAAAAATTGCGGAGCCCATCGCTGACGAGAGCCTGAAAAACTGCTGGAGCATTGGACAGACCGAACGGCATGACCTGGTATTCGAAATGGCCTATATGAGTTTTGAAAGCGGTCTTCCACTCGTCACTTTCTCGGATTCTGACCAAATGGTAGGCATTACGGAGGTCTAATTTGGTGAAGAAATTGGCTTCCCGGGCTGAATCAAAAACTGAGGAGATCAGAGGTAAGGAGTATTTATTTTTAATGGTGATGTTATTCAGAGCCCTGTAATCAATGCACGGACGGAGGGTTTTGTCTTTCTTTTCAACGAAAAAGAAGCCTGCGTCCATGGGAGAGGTGGATGGGCGGATCAATCCTGCTTTAAGTGACTCGCTGATGTATTTCTCCATAGCCTCCCTTTCAGTTTTGGACAGACTGAATAGTCTGCCAGCTGGCACAGGAGCACCAGGTATGAGGTCAATAGCACAGTCATACGGACGGTGAGGTGGAAGAGAAAGGGCCTTTTCCTTACTGAAAACGGGATTAAGGTTGTGATATTCTGGAGGGACTGAAGTAAGATTCGGTACAGGTGCTGAAATCTCGGTAGCCTTGCAGTGAGGGAGAGCCGAACGTAGACAATTAGCATGACATGCAGAACTCCAGAAATCAATAAGTTTATGGGGCCAGTTGATGACAGGATTATGTTTTTCGAGCCAAGGAAATCGAAGAACAATATCGGAATCAGTGACGGGGAAGACTAACAGACCAATTTGCTTGTGATGGTTACCAAAAGTTATGAGGGTGACTGGGGGATGAGGTTAACTGATGGCCATCTAAATCTGAAACGTGAACGTTTTGATGAAGAGGTTCTACGGGGATAGACATTTGCTGAACCAACTGGGGACTGATCAAACTCTGTTCAGATCCAGAATCAATCAAAGCATTTATGGTCAGATGGCGGTTATCTAAAACAAGAGTAGCTGGAAACAGTAATCTGGGATTTTGAGATGAAGCCCCCATCATAACTCCCAGCCTTAGTGACGGACTCCCCCTTTTGGACGAACTGGGCAAGAAGCAATAAAATGCCCCTTGGCGCCTCAGTACAGACAGGCCTGTTCATCCATATGTTTCTGGCGCTGAGCCGGAGTTAGCCGAGTCTTACCGATCTGCATGAGCTCGGAGTCCTCGGAGGATGTACCCCTGAACTGGAATCAGGAACTGGACCGGCTGGTGGCTGAAAAACAACTGAAGAGGGTGAGTAGCGAGTTTTGAGTCTTGATCTTTCCCTGATGCGTGCATCAATCCTTATGGCTAATTTTATGAGGTCGTCCAAGGAATGAGGTTCGTCGCCTGTTGCCAGCTCGTCTTTTATATTTTAATTTAAAGATTGAAAAAATGCTGATTTTAATGATGGTCTGTTCCAACCGGATTCAGCTGCCAGGATGCGGAAGTCGACACAACGTTCGGCCACAGATCTGTCACCCAGCTTGAGACCCCAAAGACGTTTAGCTGTCTCTTCCTCGCCTATCGAGGGGCAGAAGGTTAGTTCAAATTGAGTACAGAACTCTTGGTAGGTTAAGGTGGCCAGATACGACTGACTAAAACAGGCGTTTGCCCACTGAAGGGCTTGATCAGGAAACAAGGCAATGCAGTAAGAGATTTTGTTGGTATCAGAAGAGAACTGATTCGGGGATCTTTCAAAAGCTAGGGCGCATTGCATGAGAAAACCTTTACTTTTACTAATTTCCCCCGAGGTTGGTTCAGGCGGAGGAGAGACAACTTCCCTGAAGGGTGAGGGTGAAACAACCTGAGCCGATACTGCGGAAGGACTGGGATTGCTGAAAGGAGCGGCTCTGGGTCTGACGGAACGGAGTTCGTTAAGCATTTGAATGATCTGATTGAATCCTTGTTGATAGCCTTGTTGCTGCTGGACCAGGGTCTGGAGTAAAACATCGTGTCTACTAAGCATAGCTCCCTGCTTGGAGAGAACCATGTGTAACAGTGCAGCAGAGTCGATTTGGTCAGATGATTCTGTCATGGTTGCAACAGAACTGACTCTTAAGCATACACAGCTACACACAGGATTCCAGGAAAGATTGTACAAGTTTTATTAATGTTTTGCAGATTGGGTTCTGAGAACAGCAGCCTGGTTGGTGGAACACGGAGGAAGCCACTGGAAAGAAGGATATCAGGTGAGATAGTGAAAAGGAGGCTGGAGAGGGAGGTAAAGATTCCGTAGCCAGGCTAGATGTCCTAGGGCTGGAGAGACGTGAGAGATTCAACAGAGAATCCAGGGCCACGAAAACAGCTTGGCAGGACGACTGAAGAACACAGAGAATGACACATGTAAGTCAAGGCAAAATTACTCAAACGGGTAGTAAGAGTAGAGGTCAGTACCACTCCTTGGAACGGAATTCTCTGACGCCTGTCTGGTGGCACAGCTCTCCTTAAACCCTGCAGAGTTGATGAGGAAATCAGCTCCAGGTGAGCCCAACACTCAGCACCTGTGGAGGAAAGAGGAAATGGCTCCCTCTGCTGGATCCCACCGGATCCTGACACACTGTGTTTTTCCTTACAGTGTGAAGCTTTTCCAGGGTCTTTATTCTTCAATGAGAGAGGCTTTCTCTACGTGGGACTACAGAAAGCCACAGACTGAGCAAAAAGCTCACAATCGCTGGTGAGGTCGCCACTCTTCTTCTTTCTCTCCGAGCCTTTGTTTACTTCCCGCTACGTACCATATGACGGATCCGCTCACTTTAACACTGTGGTGTGTTGCAACTGTAAAGCAACACTTACGAATCGAGCCGTGTCGAGTTACCGATAGTAATCTTACAGTACGGCACGGCAAAAAGGTACTAGTGGAGAGATGCCTTATGACTATAACAACAAGTCACTGAAAAGCTCTTGGCACCAATTATCTATTGATGATAAACTAAGCCCAAGAATGTATATAAGCGCTTTTACACTTGGGTCAGCTTGGTCTGGTATGGGTTGGTGCGGCCCCATTACACAGCATTTTATACTACCCCTGGCCGGACTGGGCCGAGTGAACCCTTTTGTCAGACTACCTCCTGAATGAGTCCGAAGCGGGCCGAAGCTACCCAACACGCCGACCTATGGACTGTCCTTTAGAGTGATGTCACTGTCACTCCTATCGGCGTAGCCGTGGCAACTGATTGGCGGGGTGTAGTGATGTCACAGAATCGCGACTGATCGCTCCGTAGTAAACAGCCAAATGGCAACTCATTTTGTGAAAGAACTCATTCAGGATGTCGGGACAGAAGAATCTTCCTCGGAGCTACAGCGAGGTGAAGACCTTTCTGTCCTTGGTTGCTGAGGACAGAATCCAACTGGAACTTGGCAGAGCAGTCCGCAATGAGCAGGTTTTCCAAAAGCTCTCTGAATCCATCGAGAAGCACAGCAACCGGCGCACATCCATACAGTGCAGAGGTAAGCTGAAGAAACTCAAGAGTGAGTACTGGGCAGTGAAGGACCACAACAGCCAGAGTGGCACAGACCGAAAGACATAGAAGTGGTTTGCCGAACTAGACACCATTTGTGGTGAAAGGGTGACAAGCAATGGGAGGAAGTACGGGGCTGAGCATGGAACTCCAGAGTCAGCTACAGCAATGCCAGTAAACGATAAGTGGAGACTGATACATGGAATGTTAATATGTTCTTTTGTTTGAAGCAGCATGTGGAAAAGTATGGCATTCAGTCATGCACGTGTAGTCCTTTGTTTAGTGTGCAGAGATGCTAGCTTGTAGCACTACTGAGAGAGGCTAGATTTAAGCGTTAATTTGCTAGCACAAAGGTCGCCTTCGTGTTCTTTTAATTTGCAAAGTTATTGGGTTTTGTGTTCTGCTTTAGAGAGCATTTATTGGTGGATCTCACATGAAATGAGACATTTGGACGCTGGGTTGGGGAAGTGTAGTCCTTTGTTTACTGTGGCGAAACCGTAGCTTTCCTGGCTAGCTTTTAGCAGGCCATCACTGTGTTGGGAGTTGCTGGTTATTCACAATTTTAATCAGTTATGTTTTTTTTTCCTTTCAAGAGACCATTGCTCCGGAGCAATCGTTTCTCCGGATGCTGGAGACAAGCAATGTCGAGGAAGCGTCGGACTACGTTGAGCCCTGCCGTTCCTCAACACCATTGTCGCACCAATCCTCCTCCTTCGGGTCTCAGTGTCGGACAGCCACAGGTGGGATTTGTTTCCCATATATGCCACATGTCTATATTTTTTCTTTGCTTTGCAGATAAATTTAAACGGTTCAGTCTGAACATGGCAGTGGTGTTGGAGCACATGCAGGAAGCAGACGAACGCAACAAAGCTGCGGAGGAGGCCAAAGAAGCACGGCTCGAGGGGGACAAGTGTAGTGCTGTCTTGCGTCCAGACTGAAGGTTTGCAGCGAGAACACTGTTCAAACAGGGCGAGCTGAAACGAGACTCAAGCACTGTAATATCCGACAAGGATAACTGAAGGATGGAAACTTGTTGCCGCGCCATTTATAAGAATACAAAACAATATCTGCTTACGCTGATGATTTCTGTGCTCCTTCGGAGCCACCAAGATGAATTATGCTGCTGAATTGCTTTCTGGAGCTTTTGATATCTCCTCTGTGTCAAGATCATTGCAACAAGATCATTGTGACGTGTTCTTGCTAGAAGGTTTCTCTTTAAAAAGAACCACAGGCCGACAAAAAGGGAAAATCCTACTACGTCCTCCATTGTTGTTGATCTCTGCTGTCAATTTCTTTCTACTTCTTGGCTGTTACAGATGACATCACCGACATTTTGCGCCACTTTCTCTGCTGAACCCACCCACGGCCTAGGTGTGATTACAGCTATATGAACCCAACCCGATCTGTGCGGACTCAAGCAGTGTGGAGCCAGGCCGGCTGGGGTTATCCAACTGTCCCCACACCTGTGTGTGTGTGTGTGTGTGTGTGAGCATGCTGGTGCATACAAAGTTACCCCATACAAGTGTTTGATAGCTGGTGTGAGGAGCCATCAATGCATCCTACAGGAATCAACGCAGGCATGAAGGAGGAGGGGGACCAGAGCCTAGGAGTCCCAGGCGGACTAAAGCAGGACCGACCAAACCCCCGAAGGAAGGAACAAAGGGAGGCCTCCGGGAAACATACAGCAGCTACATTGCAGGGGCTTGGGAGGCCGCAGAGATGAGCCCATGGGCTCTACTGGCAACCGGCTATGCTGGGGCGGCCTGGTCAAGGACCCGGAGACCGCGGGGACCAGGGGCGCCCCGCAACGCACCAGGGCCCTGACCAGGGATCAGCCGACAGGGGTCCTCCACCGCAAGACCGGGGGGACCTCTGCCAGCGGACGGATGACACACCACCAGAGGAACAGCAACAACGGACGGACGGCCTCCCTAGACCACGTTTATCCAGCTTCTGGACATGAAGATGATCCAGAAGGTCCAGATCCCACCCCACACAGAGCACCGAGACCAGGCACCCAACCAAGGCCAGACAAACGCAACAATGAATCGACCAGGCACGGAACCCACAGAACCGGCAGTGGTGCCAGATCTGACCCCCAGTGACCCACCAAATGGCACAACGCAACTATTCCAAACTGGTACCCCCAAAAGAGGTGCCCGAACCAACCGAAGAGGACTTTGGCCTAAAATATCGCCCACCTGACACACCGGTCCACCCAGGACTGGCACACTCAAGGGCTAAGCCAAGACATGGAGAGCCATCAACCCACCAGCGTTAAGAGGCATCAGTCACTGGCAGGGAGTGATGGAGGGGAAATAGGCGCCCGTTAGATGTGGGGCCTGAGATGCGCCAGGTGAGAGGGCAGTCGAGGATCCAATTTGCAGGCGTGGATTTCCAGATTTCTGGTGTACTAACGTGTTAGGAAAGAAAAAAAATAAGATTTGTGTGATCTGAAAATTCCCAAGATCTGAGGGTCGCTTTAACTCTAAACCCCACCATTGTATCCTACTTAAGCCAATCAGTTATAGTGTAGGGGCCGGTCTTGGGTTTTTAATCAATCAGATTGATGTAGCAGTTACTCCATGTGCAAGTGTGTTTTAGGAGGATCTTTGCTGACATCTTTGTGCGCATGCTCGAGTGCTGTGGTCACAGAAAGCAAACAATGTTTACTCTAGCTATAAAGATGCAACGAACACTTCCAACACAGTTAGCTGGCTAAATCCCCGATATAACCATTTTAACATTTGAAAAGTGGGAGAGGTTTAGAGAGAAACGTAAAATCTGTATTGACGGTGAAATAGAAGTTATTTAAAGCCCCTTTTAGATGTGAAAAACAAAATGTTAGTTTGATTCACCGGTGTCATGGCCACAAATCCACCAGGGGGGACATTTGTCGCTATTCCTAAAGCCGACCTTTCACTCATAAAAAGTTTACAGCTTTCAAAAGTTTGGAGACCTGAGATTATGTTGATTCAAGGCGAGTTGGGCCATGTTTGTGCTAAAAGCGGAGGTCAAACAAACAGAAACAAAGCATGATTCGTATCGCCTGTAAAGAATTGCAAAAGAGAATGACTTCAAAGCTGGGTAAGACCACATTGATCATCGTCCTTATATTTATGTATTTACTTATGGAAACATAGTTGCTGTTGTACAGTTTGAGTTGTCCTGTGACTTTAGTAATTCAGCAGTATCTGGTCTCTGGTGAAAAACTGAATATCACCACTTACACAGCTCTTTTTTTTATGCAGTCTTGGAGAGAAACATGCGGTTGCAGCTGATTAAATTAGAAGCAGGTTTCAGGATAGGATTTACAGCTGCTACTACAATCTGAATAATCAGGTGCTGATAGTGGTTTGGGATATCTGTATCAGAACGTGAACACAATATAACGCAGTAATACCTATGCTGGTAAGTGACTAGTTAAAAGCAGGGATGTATTCCTGAACAGACCTACCAGGCCCAGGGTCCCAAGAGCTCTGGTGCTCTACACATACAGTACAGACCAAAAGTTTGGACACACCTTCTCATTCAGTGCGTTTTCTTTATTTTCATGATTATTTACATTGTAGATTCTCACTAAAGGTATCAAAATTATGAATGAACACATATGGAATTATGTAGTACTTTTAAAAAAAGTTTGAAAACATCTTGATTCCAAAGTCACCTGACCTGAACCCAATTGAGAGGATTTGGGGTGAGCTGAACCGCAGAGTTAAGGCAAAAGGGCCAACAACTACTAAGCCTGTGTGGGAACTCTTCAAGACTGTTGGAAAACCATTTTGGGTGACTACCTCTTGAAGCTCAAGAGAATGCAAAGCAGTAATCAGAGCAAAGGGTGACTACTTTGAGGAATCTAAAAAATAACACGTATTCAGTTATTTCACCCTTTTTGTTTAAGTACATACAGTAATTCCATGCATTCATTCATAGTTTTGATGCCCTTAATTAAGAATCTATATTGTAGTCATGAAAATAAAGAAAACGCATTGAATGACAAGGTGTGTCCAAACTTTTGGTCTGTACTGTATATGCGTCTGTATCACAGGCTTGTCTTGGGTTTGTTCATCCCATGTCTGAATAATTTTTATTTATATCCACAAAAGTCATCAGAATCTTTAATGCAATGGGCTTTATCAAAATGTTCTCCCAGGGGAGCACAACCCATGATCTCGCTTAACATTACGTTGTTTGGGGCATATATCTTGGTTTAGGGGCCTTCCAGGGAAAAAATTCAGGCTCAGAAATTTTTTTTTACTATCACCCCTGAACCTGACAAGTAGACAGAGACACACTGTCACAGTTGTCCCTCCCTCTTACGCACACACATTTCCACCAACACGCCAGGACACCCAAGAAAGGACACTGTACAGTCACTCAAACGCCCCAAACACACGCTGTACTTCCAGGTCCAGACACCAATGCCCCAGCAGAGCAACCTGTCCCTGCACCCAGGAACCCCATACCCCCTAAGATGGGGACAAACAGACCACCAAAGCCCCCACAGAGGCAAGAGCAGCCTACAGCTGCAGCACCACCAAGCCCCATGGAGCCCAAAGCCGTCCCCCCGTCCCCATTCTCGAGGGAGACCTAAACCCAACCCGACATCTGGACTACTATCAAAACACAAGACACTAGACACCCAGACTGAGTTCAGTCCCCCTTCTTCTGCGCACCCTCCCCTCCGTCCAAGCACACCCCATAACTGCCTTCCCACCAGCAAGGGAGGCCCCCAGCACTGCTTGCGCATCAAGGGCCTGCACTCCGAGGCAGGAAACCAGTGCACCACCAGCTGAACTACCCCAGCAACATACCCCAGGCGGCTGACCCAACAGGCCAACGGTCAACACTCCTCAGCTACTGCCATCCGATGGCCAAACACGAAACGGAACACAGCACCCCACTTACCCGTCCCAATGCGTCCACCCCATAGTCAGTCCACCGTGGAGCCCGACCCAGTCAAATACCCGACCCCAGCAACCCACAGAGCATAAAGAGCAAGACCCAGGAGCCATATCCAGTGCCAAAACAACCGACAAGGCCCAGAAACGCCACCCACCTGCTGCAGCCACTAGCCAACACCCCAACATGCAAGTACAGGGTGGGGTCATTCAGGAGCCGGCAACGAGAACCAGCCCAGAGAGAATAAAAAAAGCCGTCAGCACATGCCCACCACTGGCCAACCATGACCCCCACCAGCCACCACCATCATTAGAGACCCTCCATACCAGCCAAGCCCCGGTCACCCCAGGGCCCCGAGCATCAGAAAGTATGAAATAAGAATATGAATTGCGCCTGAAAAAATAGACATTAGCAGGTTTTTTTCACTGTAAAGAAGCAAATAAAAATCATTAATAGTAACTACTCACTCTTATTGACTTTAGACCAACTGTTGGTCAGTAAAAACAAAAAATTGAAAGTTGAATGTTAAATGTTACTCTAGGGGGTGTGCCCCCAAAAATGGGGCTAGCAGTTTAAGGGATTAAATGTTAAAGACACTTACACAACCCAAAAAGAACAACACATTACGGAGTTATTACGGAGCCGTGGCTCGGCGAACTGATAGCTTACACTGGGCAGGCTGCATTAGCACTCTGTGCAGAGAACATCTAGAGAATAAAGTCACTGTCAGTCTGAGTGCAGCACCATTTTTTATAAACAGGCACGCATTAAGAAATAAAATGATAAACTTGCAACAAACAGGCAATTGGCTGCCATTTGTACAACATGTAATAAAGCGGAGAGAGCTGATTAGATCTTACGAGAGCTGTGCGTAAGTAAAAATCGCGGTATATGGTAAACCAAACAAACTCAGATAAAACACGCCAATAAGATAGAACCAAATGCAGTAAATATTTTTTTCTCTCTTTAAACTAACCATTCAATTGTATCTTTCTTTTAAATAAATTAGACAAGGAAACCTTGGAGTGCTGCTTAAACGAGTGCTTTGACAATATGGTCTGGTGCAAGCCATGAAAACCCACATCTGACATGCTGTCGAGCACTCCATCCCAGAAACGCACCCGTTCTGAGGCCAGCACATCCACCACCTCGCCAGATAAAAGCTACAACGATGTCCTGGACTCAATAGAGAATAAATTAACCAGCCTAGATGATGGTTAGGCTGTGCTACTGCACTGGTTGAAGTTTTACACAAAGACTTTCAGGCTCTAAGGGAATCTCTGGAGTTCAGCCAACAACAGGGAGCTTTGCTCCTTGCAGAAAATCAAGTCGTAAAAAGAACTAACTGAGAGGATGACCCAGCTGTCTGGAGAAAATAAAAGGATTAAGGATTCGAACCTAGATATTCATGTCCGATCCATGCGAGATAACTCTTCTTTTCTGGAATCCCAGAGCAAACAGAGGAAGACGTTGAAACCACTGTCCAACAATTTCTCCAACTTCCAACTCCAATTTCTAAAACTTCAAACGGTTCCACGGTTGAAAACATCACTTTTCACCGCATCCACCGGCTCAGGGGTAAGAAGCCCAACAACACCGCCTGTGCTCAACTGTTGCTAAATTTGAACATTTTAAACAGAAAGACCAAGTCAAACCACAGGGCTGAAAGCTGGGGGGACGAACTACAGCATTAATGATCAATTTCCCAAGGAAATCCTGGACAGACGGCGCATGTTATTTCCAATTAGGAAGAAACGTATCAGTGAAGGCAGCAGGGCTACAGTTACTGTAGATAAACTGTGTATTAACGGTCTGCTGTTCAGAGACCCCCAGCTTACTCCTGTGCTTTATTAGTCATATCTAACAGAGACTAGATAAGAGTTTTTTTTATCAGATAACTATATTTTAAGGTAATGTCGTGTTCAATAAACCACCCCCAGTTCAGGAGTACTTTAGAGTATAACCTCTTCAGTGGAGAAAAAAGTCAGGCTGAGTCTTAAGTTAATTTCACTTTCTGCAGAAAAGTGGAGAGTACTTGTCCTCATCAGCTGAGTCCGAAAGCATTCTGGCCCTCTTCGCAAACAGGCTTGTTTTATTCAATCCACATGTTGGTTCCCAGCACATTCACACCAATACATTTGCTGATTTATTTCCCCACATACACATTTCAGCACATCCTGCTAGATAAGGTGTTCCTGGCATTTCAGTACATCCTACTAGATAAGGGGCACCTGATCCTGCAGCTTCATCTCTAATTAAAACACTCCCTCTATGGTACAGCACATCTCATATCAGATACTACTTCCTCCAAGGCCTTTAGTAACTTTCAGCAAGCATAAAACATTTAATCACATTAAAAATCTTTAATAATCCCCCTTTTGAACTCTCTTAAGTCAAAGCAGTGCATACCGTTAGTAGCTAGAGAGTAAATAAACCTATCAAAAATCATAATCATGTTAGAAAAGCACACCTCAAAAATTTTTAAAGTACTTCAAACCCATCCTCTTCATTTTCTTCCACTGGTTCTTCTCCTAAGAGAGCAATCATCATGTGTGTAGAGTCCTGGGGAGCAGGGGAGATGGCTGTGGTGATTAATCTGTTAAGGAGGGCGCGTACGCATGGGATGCAACAGCATCCGCACGTGACCATAATGACTGTAAACACTGCTAGGGAACTAAACTTTTATATTTACCAAACATATTAAGAAAAGTTGGAAAGGCTCGGTACCAGAGGGAATCCTCTAGTCTTTGGCGTGAGTCTTTATATATTAGACGGTGCCTGTCTGCTCTCGCAGCTGTCCAGGCTAAGGTATACCCTTCGTGATATTCTATCTGTCCGTCCCTGCCTTCTTCCGGCCAGACCAATCGAGTGATCCAAATTATCATGTGTGTTTTGTTTTTTCTGGCCCTGTAATAGGTAATAATTATTTAATGCTACTGTAAGTAAGTTGATCCCTCTTTCAGCTGTTTAGGCCAGTCCCACTGCCCTCAGGAGTCCCCATAAAAATACAGCCATGATTATACACCAAAAAACGATAAGCACGTGGAGCCAAGCGGTTGTCCTTTTTTGCTTCAAAGTTGATTAGATATACAAGTGATTATTTAGTCTGCAGAGGTGAAAACAGTAAAATGATAAATGATAATAGTTACAACAAAAGTTTTGCTCTTCTTAACCTGGCACTTCCTTTCCCCCTCTCTGGCTCCTGGCAGCTGGGAAGTGTGGTTTCGCTCTTTGTCTTTGTAGCCGTTGGCTGGCCTTCCGTTCCTCTTTCTGGTCGTCTACTTCGGGTCCTGGTCCTCTTCACCTTTGTGGATTCAGGGGTCGACTACCCTGAACCCTGTGATTTGGCCGGGGATTATTCTGCCCCACTATTTGGCCTCCTCACCTAATTGGAGATCTTTCTGTGTCTCAGAGCGGGATCTCTGAGGTCCCTCCGCGGGGGCGCACTGGCTCCAGTGATACCAGGTGTCTCCTTTTCCTCTCAGGCGAACAGCATGAGACGTCCTCTCCACCACCTGGTATGGGCCCGTCCACCTGGGTTCTGACCACTTTCTCTTAGTGACCTTTAGCAACACCCACTCGACTTCTGGTGAGCTGGTCACCTCCGTTTCGCCTCTTTGGTTCTGGACCTGCTTGGAAAACTGAAATACCACACTTTGCAAAATGTTAAAATACATTCTTTTGCACAGTTTCTCATTTTCATCTGCAGACAAAGGTAGTTTAGTACTGGGCCCAGGAAATGATCTACCCGTTTGTAGTTCATGTGGAGTAAACCCCGTGGCTGTGTTCACTGAACACCTGATAGACATAAGGGCTGGTGGTAGTGCTTCAATCCAATTCATTTTAGTCTGTGCACAGATTTTGCCAATTTGTCTTTTAGAGATTGATTCATTCTTTCCACTTTTCCTTGAGACTGTGGATGAAAGACTGTCCCAAATTTGTGTTTCAAGCCCAAGGCTTTTTCAACTTCCTGCAAATCTTTGTTCTTCAAGTGTGTTCCGTTATCTGATCTTTTCAGGGAACCCATGTTGGGGAATGTAGTGGTTTATCAGAATCAGAATCAGCTTTAATGGCCAAGTATGACACATACAAATATGACGCATACAACGAATTTACAGATACAGTACAACCTGTCCAAGATCTTTACAAACAACAACAACAACAAACAGATCCAGGTCACTATTGGGCATGCAGCCACCGAGCGGCGCTCCCGTTTATGAAACGGCAGGCATTTGACTACCGTTCTACTGTCCTCTCCATATTGTCTAGCATTACACTAGCATACATTAACACTACTCTTTCTCCCCCTTTTTTCTGGAACAAAACGCCATTCATCCTTTCCTTTGTTCCAGAAACATCCAAATGAAACGGCAGACTGTAATTAGGGGTGACCAGTTCAGTTGCTGTGGACAGACGTTGTTTGAGCGTAATGAAAGCCTCCTCTGCAGCTTGAATCCATTTCAGAGGAGCAGACAGATTTGCCTAGCTCCCTGACGAGTTCCCTTAATGGTTGTGTTAGGCCTACATAATCTGCCACAAAGTTTCTGCCGTATCCCGTTAGGCCCAGGAAAGACAACATTTCTTTCACTGTATGTAGTAGTGGATGATGTAAAATAGAAGATCTATGTTCAGGGGAGATTCTCCCTAAAAATGACTCCTGTTGTTGAATAAAATTTAATTCGAATTGCAATTCATTAAAAATAGTTAAACCTACTTATTATTTTGCATAATCACGTTAAATCCCAAATATGTTTAAATCCTGCAACCATACATTATCAATTTGCTAAAAATTAAGTCCTAAATTGTGTATTGCCCTGAACCAATCTGCTACACAGACTTGGTTTGCCTGTCATAGTCATCCCCTATTTAAATTACATTTATTTTGATTAAAAGATTTTGCTTTATATCCGGTGGTTCATTAAGTTAAAAAGAGTCATAATCTGAAAAAGGATTAGCCTAGAATGTTGGCAACTGTATTAAATGTTGCTATATCATATTCCCTTATTAATAATACTTTGGTCTCATAATATAATGTTTGTTTTTCTCTTTTCTGTGTCCTGAGTACCCCTGCAGAATGTGTCGTCCAATTAGAGATTAGTTTCTGCCAGTTACCTCAGCCTTATTTAGTATCCATGTTGATAGGAGGAGTATATACCAACATTACCAAGTATGTCATTTTAATAACATAACAATACAAATGCACCCTCTAAAATGCAAAAACTAAACTATTATTTAACATTGAAATATATGGTAAAAGTTACTTCCCGATTTCTGTGTTCTTTTATTGGACATCCACTCCTTTTCAATCTAATCCAACTGTATTGTGCTGAGAAATTATTTCACCCATCTAAGTAAAAATAATCCCAGGGGAAAGAGCAAATCCATCTTATTTTGGTGCAACACCGTTGTTCTTCCTGAAAACTAAACAAAAACACCTCCCTCATTGATGGATTTAAAAGCAAGAGCAGGCTCAAGAGTTTACTTTTTGTCTACAGTTCAACTGATTACTATCCATTTGCTTGTTCAACCAAATTGATTCTTTTATTCACTTATTTTATTTATCAAGTTTAAGACATACTTATACGTCTGTTTTACTATGTTTCTTTTTAAATGTTATCCATTATTCTATTATCCATTTCAGCTTTTTTAATCATCTTAATCCGTGAAGCACTTTGATTCATTCTTTCTGCTAGAAATCAAATACAATTCTGACTTACTTTTGATTTAGCTGTGCCATTACAAGTCATCCTATCTTAAATTTAGTACATCCCTGTGGATGAAACGTAAAAATAAAGATATCATTTAAGTAACCGTTACAGTTGTGCATTAATAAGGAATGTATCCTTTGTATTCCTTAGGTGTTGAATTTGCTATGTAAATAAAAAATAAATAAATAAAAAAATAATAATTTTTCTCTCTCACCAGCCAGCAACCCCATGCTATAGGCCCAGTTCTTCCTTCCACCCAACTTTCCAAATTTTGTTCCCGGTAAATGGTGGTGTCTAACCTGGAGATAATTCTGGGGAAGGCACGGGGGTTTCAGAGTTCAAGCAACCAGGGCCACCTTCAATCAGAAAAACAGAAACTCTTGTGGTTAGTTCAGCAACATTGACATTGAATCAGCAGCCTTTGATCGTCACTTCTTCAGCAGAAATTGTCCATTTTACACCAGCCAAGTGGATTCACACATATTGTCCTTGAAAGTTCAGTTCAGCATGAGGAAATGTGCTCTTTTTGAGGGTGCCCCCTGCTTCACCCCTGAAAATATTCAGTCACTGGTGCCCCCCTGGTTTGGGAGCAGAGCACAAGACAGAAGAACTTGTGCGCTGGTTGTATAGATTTTTCTTTCTTTGGCAGTTATGGCAGGCACCTGGCACTATCCGTCATCAGCCCAGCACCCCCTCTCGTCACATCTCCCCAGGAACATAAATTACATTTCTAGAATGTTATCTGAGGGGTTGTCTGTTGGCGGAATGGGAAAGCGAAAAGAGAGAAAAAATATATAATTAGAGGAAGAAAAAGACAGACAGAGAGTCGATCCTCTCAGCCTATTCAAATCAACTTTAATTTAAACTTTTATTTTCATATTCATTAATCTCCTTCCTCAAAAGCTGAATTCAAATACCTTTTCCACTCAGACTGCCTATGTGGGCCCTATTTTACTTTTATTTTAATCAGTTATATTAGCAAGAATTTCTTCAGTATTAGTTATGGTGCAAATATACTAATTTATAGGTTTGCTCTCTCCAACAGGGATGTTCATTAATCCTTATATGTCTGATTAAACTGTTGTTCTAATTCTTCTCCTGCTTATTTTAATTAATGTTTCCTGCATTTTTCATCCAATTTATATGCTATCTCTGCTCTTCCTTCTGCTTTATTTTCCTCTTCTCTGACTTAGGTTCCTCCCATCTAATTTCTGTTGCGTCTGTCACACTGCTTGTAAAAATTCATCTTTCAGGCATAACTGCTTAATCATTTTGACCCATGATATAGAGGTTATTCCACTTAACCATCTTTAGACACGTACTGTTCATCCTTGAAGCCCCCCTTTTTTTACTTTCAAAATGTTTTTTTTGTTGTTTTTTTAAACATATGTGAGTCATTATCATTCCTTACACTTTATCAATTCAATGCCTTTCTCTATTTTGTCAATTTGATAAATGTCTCTTTCATCTCATGTGTAAATTAAATATTTATAAAGATTGACCATCGCAATCTTTTATCAACACACTTAGTTCTTTTTAGTGATTTAACCATTTTATATTTATTTCAATTAAAAATCTACTTGCTTTTCAATCTGTCCTTTATCAATACAGCTTGTATTTTTATTCTTATTTAGCCAATTTAATCCTGTTTCAGACACCAACTATAGACATATTCCTAAACTATTCAAATTTTTGCACCGTCCTCCATTTTGCAACTTGGTTGAACTTGTCGCTTGCTCCAGATACATGTCGTCCTCTCGAGCTTCAGAATTATTCTACCCTATTTTTAATAGGATCGCAGATCTGATCATTAGTGAGAATTTTCGGTTTTCTTTTGAGCTGGTTCAGACACATTCTGAACAGCGTCCTTTAAAGGTATTTTATAATCCATTGAAAAATACTTCTTTTACTTAAAACAATAAAAATAGCAATACATCTAGACCGTTCAACGTGAAGAGAAAAAAAAATGCAAATTCTTGAAATTACTATAAAAACTCCTGCTTTTGAATTCGGAATTCTTCTATTAAATCTTAAACTAAAACTTACCAAATTAGACTCGCTTAGGAGTAACTGCTTTTACTTGTTTGTTTTTAATTGTCACATGAATTATTGTCTTAATCACTGTAAATGCTTTCTTGTGTTAAATACTGAGCTTTCTTCAGCAAAATTAGTAATTGAACTAAACCTGTGTTTTTTACTCATTTGTCCCTACATTGTTGTATTTTTCTTGATTAGTTTCTTTTTGTAACTGCTCATTTGTATTTTAATCATAAGTAAAGCACCCTGGATTGAATTGTTGTAAGTGTGCTATACAAGCAAAACTGCCCTGGCGCGCCTTCTTTTTGATTAAGACTAATTTAAATGTTATCAAGTATTTGTCTTAATAGTATTTATTAATTCCCCCTTTACCAAGCTTCTATTTTTTTTTTATAAAATATTAAATCCAAATTAAACAAGACAAATCCACATTTAGTTAAGTTTGACAAGGTAGCTGTTTGCGTAATTATTTAATCTCTTATGAGTTACTCCTGGTCGTTTTCAAGAGGCGTTTCCAAACTTAAATCGCACCTCCGAGCTGTTTTTTTTTTTTTTTATCTATTTTTTTTTTCATTCACAATTGATCTTAAGAGCGAATGCCCCAAGCCGAAGCTTAGTAAAGTTAAAAGGCTTTATAAACTGATGTTTAGCTTCTTATCAAGTTATTTTTATTCAGAGATTTATCAAAAAACCCAAGATTCTTGAACAGACTCCGCTCGCTGCGAGCTCCCCCAGCAAAGAGATTCAGTCTGGTGCTAACCTTAGCCCTTTTCGGCTAACGTCGCTTAAAACAGTTAAACTCTACCACGAAACTACTCAACAAAATAGCAACACATCCTTCGTTAAATAAAGGATTCCACACCTCAATTTCAATTCTTATCAGCGTAATTCACACCACTTTTTCCAGATTTTAATGTGGCATAAAACTAGACGTATCCGTCACAAATTCAGCACGGACTGAAACGCGTACCCAACATCAGTTCCGCTATCTATATATTCTAGAGTGTTTAATTTCTCTTATCCATTCATATATTCTTATCCATTCATATATTCTTATATAATAGTTTATACTCGAGTTTTTAATAATGATAGTCCTGTTCTCAACACGAGCCCAAAAGTTCAGCTCTTTTCTCAACCGCCTGCTTTCACACAAAGTCGAAATCTCACACACACACACACACACACACCCAGCGCTGAGATGTCTCTCTCTCACACACACCTTCTCCTCACTTTCTCTCTCCTCTCTGTGATTCTATTTTCTTAAAACACCCTTTTACTCACATTTTTGGGACTTGAACCCTCAACACTATATTAAAATTCTACTCGTATCACCCACTTCTAGATAATTTATAAACCTCAGTTACTTGAAGTCTAGACACAATAAGATTTTTGGTAAAATCCAATGAGCAGAAGAAAAGGTCTGCTTATCTTCTTTTGCGTGCACGCCTTTGTGTCAGTCTCCTTTCCCCTCGGTCAGTTTCAAATAAGCTCCAAAGAATCCTTTTTAGGATCCCTTCTCTTTTATTTCAAAATAGAATTTTGGAGATCCTACCTCCAGGGCCTCAAACCCAGCTCTATAACCCGGTTATAGTACTTTTCTCGTCAGAAAAATATTAGGACGCCACTCCAAGATAAAACATTTATCAGACCCCGGGCCTGCCGTTTTCTAACCTTTATCAGACCCCTGGCCTGGTGCAAGCCGGTTGCTTTTCTCAATGCAGTATTCCTCCCGGAGGATTTAAGTGTGTAACCCGGTTACCACACAACTCTATGTTCAGTAACCCTGTTACTTTATCTCATACCTCGTTTTTCTCCACTGCAGTAAATTTAGGAACTTCAGGTAGCTACTTGAAGTCTGACACAAAAAACTCTTTTGAACAAAGCCAATGAGCAGAACAAAAAGTCTGCTTACCTTATGAAATTGCCGGCATGATTTGTGTCAGTCTCCGTTCGCTTTGGTCCGGTCCAAATGGTCTCCAAGACTCCTTTTCTGTGACGAAAATCCGGGTCACGGCACCAAATTGTCGTGTTCAATAAACCACCCCCAGTTCAGGAGTACTTTAGAGTATAACCTCTTCAGTGGAGAAAAAAGTCAGGCTGAGTCTTAAGTTAATTTCACCTTCTGCAGAAAAGTGGAGAATACTTGTCCTCATCAGCTGAGTCCGAAAGCATTCTGGCCCTCTTCGCAAACAGGCTTGTTTTATTCAATCCACATGTTGGTTCCCAGCACATTCACACCAATACATTTGCTGATTTATTTCCCCACACACACATTTCAGCACATCCTGCTAGATAAGGTGTTCCTGGCATTTCAGTACATCCTGCTAGATAAGGGGCACCTGGTCCTGCAGCTTCATCTCTAATTAAAACACTCCCTCTATGGTACAGCACATCTCATATCAGATACTACTTCCTCCAAGGCCTTTAGTAACTTTCAGCAAGCATAAAACATTTAATCACATTAAAAATCCTTAATAGTAAGCACAGCTCAGCAAGCTGTTTACATTTGTAGATGTGGTCGGGGGTAAGGCTGTGCACTAGGATGGGTGCTCTGTTTTCCCTCTATTTCAAATTTGTGTAACCAAATCTCTTTATTGCTTTTCTTTGTTCCTCTATCTCACAAACACACAGACTTTTTTCATGGCATAATTATGTGTCCATCACACTCTCATTCTTAATACATCTCTGCTTTTATTTTATCTTTCTCTCTTTATCTCTGCTTCTGGATTTTAAATAAGGCAACTGCATGGACAAACCAAGACTACTCTTGTATTTATTAGCTTCCTTAGCGATATGAAATGTCTAACGTCTATCTTAGCTCTATGAATTCTGTCAAATTTCTAACATGAAATGTTCATGGATCTGGTACCAGAGATAAAATAATTAAGATTTTCAACCATCTTAAAAGATGATGGCAGATGTCGTCTTACTACAGGATTAATAAATCAAGCTCAGCTGCAGATGATCTTAAATCACCTGAGTATACTAATGTATTTTCTTCATGCTATAACTCTAGACAACGGGGAGTAGCAATATTAATAAATACAAATATTAATGTTAAAGTAATAGAAACAGTTACAGATCCATAGGGTAGATTTATCATATTAAAACTATTTATACATAACCAAAAGTTATGTATACTTAGTGTATATGGCCCAAATGTTGACGATCCTGCATTCTTTCATACCTTTTTCTCGGTTTTGGCTGAACACATGGATTGCTCACTTCTTCCTGGGGATCCATAGTTATAGTTAAACAGTACATGAGTGATTATGCTTTTATGCAATGCATGGGGATTTCTTCATCCCAACTGCAGAAAATACACTTTTTTCTCAAATGTCCACCACTCTTATTCTAGATTAGATTATTTCTTAGTCAGCAACTCACTGATGAATTCAATGCCAAAATTGGAAATTTAATACATCATTACTTAAGGATAATGAATTTATTGAATATAGTGAAAAAGAATGGGCTTCATACTTGGAACTTAATTACCTCCCTGGTATGTCCCCATCCACTCTCTGGGAGGCAGGGACAGCTGTGATTAGAGGTAATAATAATAAAAAAAATAAAAATAAAAATAAAATTGAAAATAAACATATTCAGGATTTAGAAGAAACTATCAAATCATTAGAAGCTTCCTTGGATAAGGAGAGCTTGGGCAAAATATGAAAAGCAAAATTAGAATTAAATGAAATTATTAATAAACGGACCCAGTTCTTAATTCAATTACTTTGAATAGAAAACTTTGAACATAGTAATAAATCAGGTAGCTTCTTAGCTAACCAGCTTAAAATAAATATAAAGCCTAACTTTAAACAACTATATCTGCAATCAAAGACCAAATTGGGAATATAGTATATGATCCTGAAAGTATAAACACTTTCAAAGAAGTCTATGAGACTTTATACTCCCTGGAGATAAACCCATCAAATAATGAAATCAAACTATTTCTGGATAAAATAACTCTTCATCAACTATCGCACAATGAAGCAATAGCCCTGCATTCAACACTAACAGCGGCTGAACTCCAGGAGGCCATCCAAAGCATTCCCAATAATAAACCTCTGGGCCCAGATGGATAGGATGGATGTTGCAGGAAACAAAGGAAAATGGAAGACTACCGCCAAACATGAACTCTGCCTACATCAATCTTCTTCTAACCAGGAAAATACCCTATGTCTCCTACCAGCTAATGTCCCATTTCTCTGATCAATGTTGAGCCTTGCAAGAAGGATAGAGAAAGTAACACCTTTTATAATCCATCCTGATCAAACAGGTTTATAAAAGGGAGATTTTCCCCCACAAATTAATGTCGATTAGTAGATTGAATAGATTATTATTACTGTAAAAACATCCAAACTAATATATATCTTTAGATGCAGAAAAAACATTTGATAGAGTTAACTGGAAATTTTTATTTGCAACCTTTGGGTTCGGAAATTCTTCTATAAACTGGTTGAAAATATTATATAGCTCCCCAATAGCATGTATCAGGACTAATAATCAAATATTATCAAGGTTTTTCCTTCAGAGACGTACCAGGTAGGGATGTTAAAGGATTTATTTTAATATTTTCAGTTTTATTAAAGGGTAATTTATTTTAATACATTATGTTTTATTACATGCATTATTCTGAGTTTAAAGAAAAGTTAGGTAAGAAAGGCTTTACTTAAAATGAAGGCTGAAAGCTTATCTCATGAGCTTTAGCTGTGTCCAGAGTGGGGTGTAGGTCAGTGGATAGGTCAGTGAAACATTCCAGAGACAGCTGCATGTGAATCCCTCGATGAAGAGACCACCTTGATGAAGGGTAATAAACTTATGAAGAGTAATACATTTATAAGGGTAAGAAACTTGTGAAGAACCAATCGTGGAAATCTAAGCTATAAAATGTGACGTTCCAAATGAAGACTTGGTCAGACTCTGTAAGCTGACCCGTGTGAGTTCCCCACTCAGACGCTCTGTAAACTGAATATTTGATCTGTTTTAATAAACTTAAATTATTGATTCCTCTCCTTTGATCTCTGATAAAGTAACACGTACAGAACACCAGAACTGAGGATTTTAAGCAAGGCGTTTAGTTCCAACAATGTCCAGTTTCTCCTTGTTTTCTATTTTTATTTAATCATTAGAACCAGCAATCTGTTGTGTGCCTGTCTTACTATAACTTAATTAGACGTGACACTCTGAATTAAATCACCACCAATACACGACATCCCCATTTTCCTTAGAATTACAGTTACTTAATTATGTAATCCAGTAAACATGTAACTGTCAACATAACCCCATTACAGCTGTTTTATATCAAGCTGACGGCCTTACAACTCAAAAGCATATTGTATCTATCTAAGAACAGCAAACAAATTACTGTTTCACTTCTGTTACTTATAACTCACCAAATTTCGTTTTAAATAAACATGAACATTAGAGTACCCATAAAAATGTTACTGCATAAATTTAACACAAAATCACTGAGTCTTAGTGCATTTTTTTGAGTCTCTTGGGTCTGGTCAGAATTTACATTTTCAGTGGTTTTTGAGTGTAAGTTTCTATGTGTTTCTCAGTTCCTTCTTTGTCAGGTGCTTCTTCTTGTCCAAGGTGTACTCGTATTGTCTATTGTGTTTCAAACTTTTTCACATGCATGGTGTTTCTGCGATAACATACTGTATTGGTTGGAGATTCAATAACAACTTGATCTCCAAATTTGTTCACAACTTTATGTGGTGTTGCGTTGAATGGTGTTGTAAATTTGTCCACTTTGTCTTGTAGTAATACTGCTTCTCCTACTTCCAACTTGAAGTACTGGGCTCCTCTTCGCTCTTCAGCATACAACTTAGCTTTTCCTTTTTGTTCAGCATCTCTGTCATGGACATCTGGTGCTGCTGTATTTGCCTCACTGAAGTCAGGTAACTTTCCTCTTATCTTCCAGTTAAACAGGAGCTCCGCTGGGCTTTTTCCCGTGGTGGGATGCTCAATACTGCGATAAATTGTGACATATTTTCTCAGTTCTCGTTTCCAGTCAAATCCTTCTGCATGAGCAATCCTGATCCTTTTTATTAATTATGCATTTTGTCGCTCCACTTCTCCATTAGCATTTTGGAGTTATTTTTATATGTTTCATCTCATTTGTTTCACGAAAGCCTCTGAACAAATCTGATTTGAACTATGGGCAGTTGTCAGAATTGCAGGAAACTGGTAATCCATGTCTGCTGAATATAGATTCCAGACAGTCAATGACCCCCCTGCGGTTGTGGATGTTAGAACTTCATACTTGTGGTAACGACTTTAATAATCTACTATCACCAGAATGGAGTGACTTGTTGGAAATGGTCCTAGTAGATCTACAGCAACATCCTGCCACAGTCGATCTGGTAAAGTTGTGCTGGTCTGGCCACAAGCTGACATCCATGACACGCTTTGCAATATTTTTCAGCTGCTTTGTCCATGCCAGGCCACCATACCTTTGTTCTGAGATGTTGTTTTTTTCCTACTATTCCTAAATCTCCTTCATCAGCGAGTGCTAGAGCTTTTGCTTTTGAAGTTTTTCTGACAGAACGATTTGTGATTCCCCCCCAGAACTATGTATCCTATTACACACAGCTCATTTGCAATTGGTGCATAAGGCTTGCATTTTTTTTTCAAAATGTCCATTTTCAATTGCTTTCCACACTTTGCTTAACTCTGTGTCTTCGGCTGAGGCTTCCTCTACATCCCTTGTAGTGAGTGCTTTAGGTGTTGCATTTACTGCTATAAATCTCACATATTCCTCAGACTTGCTTATGCATGTCTTTTTGTGTTCCTTCAGACAGTAGTCTGGATAGTGAGTCTGCAATGTTTTGCTTCCCTGCAATGTGCACCACTCTGTATTCATAAGGTTCTAATCTGAGTACCCACCTTTATATGCATGAACATGGTTTGGACCGCTGACTATATATGACTTCCAATAGCTTGTGTCTGTTACTAAATCAAACTGCCTGCCATACCTTTGGATGTAGTCTTTCACATGCCCATACTAACTGTTGTGGGATAAGACATTAAAGAATTAGGAGGACCTCATATTTTCATATTTTAATATTTTGATAATCATTTTTGTTGGCTGGGTTTCTTAAAACCCTGAATTAAAAGGTTTCTTAACCCTGGATGATTTTTTTTATTTATCTACATATATAACCATACTCATTTAACACTGATAATTGTGAATTTAATACCTAGATTTTTTCTATCATTACTGGGTATTTGCAAATTTTTTTTTTGTTTTGTTTGTTTGTTTGTTTGTTTGTTTTTGTTAACTTCCTAGGGAAACATAAGGTTCATGGAAGGGGAGATTTCACAGAAATACAAGGGAAGAGTAACTTGTTCATTTCAATAATGATTGAAATTATTGTTGAAGGTGGACTTCTGCACCATTCTTTGGCTCTCTGGCTTCTGCTACGGCTCTTACTCTTTCCTCCGTTGGTGGGATGCCCTTCTGTGTCAGCAATATTCCCATGAAAACCAGTCTGTCCATGTTAAAAACTAAAATATGTGTGACTGTCGAAGGAGCAGGACGTGTTTTTCCTCTCCTCCTGCTCTACTCCTGCTCTCTTCCCCCCTCCACTCACCCATACTCTACTTATTCTCCTCTTAATTTCTATTTTAGTTCTTCACCCTAAGGATACTGGACGACCTCCCTGAGATGGATCTTCCCCTCTTTTTTCTTATTTTTCCACTGTGGCCTACTCCATAAAGAACTGAGGAGAACAAACAGGTCTCTACGCTGAGTACACTCTCCCAAAACACACTGGAAAGGATGAAGGACATGGATTTTCAAGAACCTGGCAGGTTCATGCCAACAACACAGAGTACCCGTCCGAACAGATGGCATCTATCGGGAAGAACCCCCCACTCATCAGAAGAGTGGCCAGTGCACAGACGAGAAACACCCAAGAATAAAAATAAGGAATGTCAAAAGAAACTCCAACAACCAAAAACTTCGATTATCCCTTTAAAGAAGAGATTCATAGCGCTGAGCTCTCCCAGCTCCCTGATTCTGGCAGACTCAGAGCAAGGCCAAAGAAAAGCAAACAAAGATTATCCGAACAGCAACAAGAAGCAGCAACAAGAAGTCAACACTGACAAGAGAGAGATAGCGGTATAATGTGTCTCTTTGGTATGCAATATTTGATTTATGACCCTGATTTATGACCCTACAGATGGAGGGGTTTTATGACTTCCGGAGGAGGGGGAGGGGTTTTATGACTTCCGGAGGAGAGGAGGGGGTCAAAACCTTGTGCCAAACACGATTTATCACTACCGTTGGAGGCGGCGCCAAAACTTTTAAGACAGGAGTCTTTTCCCCTTTTAAATAGATCTTAAGAATCATCGGGCCTCTTTTCTTCAGAAAGACGATGGAGCGGGCCATGTAAAACAACGAACAGAGGAGCAACGTTGTAATTCTTCTGTGCTCAGTCAAAAAGGTGACAATCTTTAAACTTTAATTAAACTAGTAATACATTTAAACAATTGTAAATTAAAAAAAAAACGTTGATTAAACTCTAAATTTTAAGTAACTTTAAACCATTTTCCCATGTAGTACGATTATTTTATTCTAAACTCTAAAATTACACTTTAATCCCTATAATTAGCATAACGATTAAACTTTACAACATTTAAATTTTAATACCTTTAAAATTAACTTTCAAAACTAAGCACATCCGGTAAGGGCTTTTATATTGAAAGGCACACCTCCGGTGTACTAATTGAAAGTGTGTTGCAATCCAGCTTAACTACAGCGAAATACTTTTTTGGTACGTTAACTTCCGATAATGCTTTTATATTGAAAGGCACACTTCCTGTGCACATGTTTATGAACCTCTACTTAACTACGATGAAAAGACGAATTTGTGTACCTCTACAGAATGTTTAAATTACAGAAAAAACATGAAGCTATCCAGCCCAAAAAGAAATCATGCTTTCTTTCACCACGGAATGGGACGGTTTACAAAACCAAGATCTTATTCTTTCCACATTAACTGGTAAATCAATTGCTCAAAAGGGCCAAGGGTTTCCTTCTATTTTAGAAAAAAAATGGTTAAATAACGCAAAACTCTGCTTTAACTTTAAACAGTAATCAACTGATTCATTTCAGCAGGGAATTTAACACATTCTAGAAAGAGCAGCGCCTCAAGCTTTTTACTATCTGCCCTGTGACTGCGCCAACGTGGCATGCTCCCATTTGGCTGTGTTCATTAAGACATCTGCTTTGTTGAAACGCAGTCAAGGTTTCCTGAGAGGTTAAAAAAGATGATACCCTGCTGCTGTGATGACACCGTACAAAAAAACATTAAGCATTTTGCCATCTTCCCCATGTGAACACTGACACGGACACGCTCCCATCCTCTGATGGTGATTGACCCACGCCAAACGGTGGTGTTCATGAAAGACACCAAGCAACTCCCTGCTTCGTTGAAACACGGACAGGGCGTGACACCTGTTTTTGCCATCTTCCCCATGTCGATGCTGACACGGACGCGCTCCCATCTACTGATGGTGGTCATTAAAACATAAACAAAACGCAGGTGGCATTAGAACACAGACAGGCCTTTTTGTCATCAACCCCCCTGAACATCCGCCTTTGTGCTTGCAACGGGGGTGGAATATAATAATAAAACTGCTCCGATATAGTATAAAAACAGGCCGTTCCGAACCAGTCAGTCAGTAAAAAACAGAGGATAGAAGCAGACCTGTGTGCGTATTTGTCATGGCAAGAAGAGCTGGTAATTTTCTTACGCGAAAAACCAATTTTCTAGACACCTGTCGTTAATCAACAGACTATTTTTGGTGGAAAACCCGCTTTGTGAACTATGTGGGATTAAACAGAGACCCCCGCAACTGAGGGTCCTACGTCAACCGTTTACGGGGTGGTCTTCTTGCCATCGGGTCCAATTCGGTAGCTGGGTGACTGTATCGTCACCTGAGACTCAGTATATCCAAAGGCAGAGGTATCTGAGAAAAACACAGCAGAGCAGAGTTCAAGACAGACTAAGTAGGTTCTTCAGTTAAAATGTCAGAATACAAATTGGACGTTCATGCTTATAAAAAGTAAATCCCGCCATGACCTGAATGTAGAATCCTTATGTGCATTCAGTATATAATGTGCTGCAACTGTTTATTTTTCAAATAACTCAAAAACAGACCTGGTTATTGTGGGGGGTTTTATGAGGAAGGATGTATAACCGAATTCGGACCCCTGATATTGTTTACTTGTGCTGGAGTGTAAATTCTATATTAAAGTGTTCCTCTATTGTGGATTAACAGCAAAACTGTCAATTAGATATGTTCACGGTTGAGGATCCAGCGGTCCTCAGGAGGGTCGAAAGAGTGGTATTCTGTTCCAGAAATAAAGCAGAAAAGACACAACCAGATCTGTTTGTTATGTGACGCACCTGCAGGACGGGCCCACCATATGTGCGCGCTGACTAACAGGGCTAATCTGTTTTTATTGAACACAAAGAAAAAAAGAAATCACATGACATGGTCACCCCCAGTACATAAACATTCATTATGTGCCAGAGAATCACATACTTCCCCCACTCTGGTTCTACACCAAAATGATTTAGAGACACTCCGCTTTTATAGGGGTCTTGCCCTAAACTGTCTTTCTTCCTGTTTCAACACAATCTGCTGCAATTTATAAGTTCCTCCTCTAAACACAGATAGGTATTTATGACTGTTGTAAAAGCCTGGTACAAATTTAAGATTGTTTCTACTTCAAATGTAAAAGAAAATGTGTGTTCATTGTCAAAGATGGAAAAAATGAAGAGTATATAGTGGGTTTACAAAGAAAACACAACTGACCCAACCCAACTCCATATGTTTATGTTTGTGAACTGTATGACAGAAAAGTTTTATTCTGTCAAGCCAAGAGCGCTCTTTCCATCTGAAAAAACTTTCTCATGACCTATCTAGACTCCAGCTACCATCAACAGCTGATGGAAGGTGTCTCACACACACACACAAACACACACACACACACACACACAAAGACCCAACCCCCGCTTGTAAGAGCATAGTTAGGTTAGGCTAGTTTGTATGAGGCGGGCCTTTTTTTGTGCATAGTATCACCACATGATTCTTGGATGATAGACTGCAAAAATCATAACATTGTAGGAGTAAAGGAATAAAACAGTCTTAATGAAACTAAATTAAAAATGTGATCTTCAAAACACCACCGAGTGGGACAGCTTGATGGGAAACAAAGAATTTCCTAACAGGGGAACAAATAAAAGTTTTCTATCTTAATAAAAGAAGTCTTTTACTTTTCTTCTTTACCTTTAAATTTGCTGTTGTTGTTGGATCTTTTCCTGAATCATTAGACTTTTGTGTCGTTAACAAATGTACTCATAAAACAAAAGCCCATCAGTTACTGATAGTAAATTATTTTTGTAATGGTTATTAAGCCAAGCAATGTTGACAAACAATTGTAACGGTGAGTAACCTCCTTTTAGAATTCTTTTAATATCAAAATAAGCAACAGGCGCTAACTGAAATAGCTTTTTTCCCCCTCCATTCTGTTTATTAGGGGAACAAACTAAGATCTTTCAAATATTGTGATTTTTTCAAAGTATTCGCTTTACCCTCAGTTAGTAAGCGTTCGGTAGAAAAATTGCATTGGTATTTCAACTCAGGTCAGCGTATGTGCTAGATTTAAAACCATGGCCTGTGATGGAAAATGCTTTAGATTTTTTGTACAGGTAATGCAAATCAAATATAATTAAGAATATATTTTTTTTATATGCAATGATCTACAATTGTTGGTCCTTGTAAAAATTTAGTTTGAAAACAACACTTGGTTACAAGCTTAACTGTACAAATGTTTGATTATGCTCACAGCAGTTTAAATCTCTGCTTCATCCACGTGTTTCATATTGTACAGACACTATGCAGTCATAGTGCATTATAAACACATTTGCTTCCATTATTCCTTTCCTCAGCGTTTTTGTGGGGGATGGGGCTTAGGACTGACACCCCCTAGAAACTCCCTATTTTCATTCATCTAAGATTCCTGGTAGAATGTAGTCTTCTTTCATCCAGTGCTAATCATCCTGACATTGGTCTGAGAAACACATCTAAACGGAACCATAGCTACAGGTAAGCACATCTCCCACAATTTAAAATCTGTCTCTTTAATATCTTTGGGTTTCTAACCACCGCTTCGCTGTCTTGCAGGACCGCTAGTCTGAAATCCTGAAAACTGTTCCTTTGCCCACACGCCTTTAAAGAAACTCCAGTCCTATCACCTCTTCTGCATAATTCATTGAATCTGATTAAGGAGTCCATCGCCTTAAGTAGCAGCAAAATACAATGCAGTCAAGGAGGAATACGCCATCAACTTAAGATTAAAAAAGAGTTACATTTCAAGATGAAGATCAGAAAATGTCTACTGAAGTAAAACCAATCTTACATTGGTACCAGATTTTCACAACAGTCGTAAATACCAGGCTTTGTTTTGAGTAGGAACTGATAACTTGCAGCAGACTGTGTTCAAACAGGAAGAGAATATAGTTAGGTTATGACCCCTATAAAAGAGCGTGTTTGTAAATCATTTTGGGGGAGACCAGGCTGGGGGAGTGTATGATACTTTGGCACATAAGGAATGTCTATATACTGGGTGTGTTCAACTATAATTCTGTGTTGTGGTGCTTCAATAAAAGAGTGCTTCCCTCTCGAGAAGTGAGTCAGACTTTGGTCTGGCTCCATCTGATCAGGTGTGTTGCCTCAAACAGAATTCTGTTGTGTGGTTGTGTTCTTTCTCTCTGTCCCTGGGTCTTATTCTGAAAAGGTTCCGCTGAGGAGCGTCGGGTCCTCTAAAACACACAGATAGCAGTTCCTGATTCAAGAAGGAGTTTATCCTGCTAAATTAATAAAGGGTAAAGGTTTTCAACCCCGACACTACTTCATTATCTGAAGCACCTAATGGGATTCCCACCGTTACAACGTGTGATAAATCCACTTCTACAACTTTGGACCAAAATCCCACCTTGGCTTTTGCATAAGACTCTCCTCTTCTAAGTGAAACTCCGATTTCAGCCCCGGAACAAGAGAATCACACGGACTGGTTATGTTCTTTTTTTTTTTTTTACGTGTCCTGTCTAGCAGTATGCTACTCAGAATTGGTGTCTGAGTACCAAGTACAAGCCCAATAGTTTTACTTCCCAAAGCAGAGCATTACAGCTTCGCTGTAGTACGCCACTTGATGTATATGTATGAAAAATCTTTATTAGTGATTAGTGTGGGTTCAATTTCCTGACGTCATGGACACTAAACCGAGACCAGAAGGGAGAAAGGAAGAAGGTGAAGAAAAGAAACCGGACTAGCAGAGGCGCGAACCGACGACACAAGACAGGGAGGCAAACAAAGAACACCAGAAAACATCCCAGTCCTCCACCTCTGCCGGACGTCAGAGAAACAGTAATACACAACAAAAACAACAAACTGTACAGAACCAAACCAATAGTTGGGATCTAGTAGAATAAACTAAGAATTACACATTCACTTCACACAAGCATGGATTAATGAACATAATACAAATGTTTCTGGTAAGCTCCTGTGAACAACTAACTAATGATGATAACCTCAGCTTAAGATATGTCCGTCCACACCAATGTCTCCACATCTATGTGTGTGCGAGCATGCAGGTCTGAATAAGGTTTCCCCATGCAAGTGATTGATAGCTGGTGTAAGGAACCGTCAATCCGTCCTACAGGAATCGACACATACATGGAGGAGGCAAGAGATGTATGCATCCAGGGTCCCACAGAGTACAGAGGCCACAGGCAGATCAGCACAGGCTCGATCACCCACCAAGAGAGGAACAGATGGAAGCCCCAGGGGAACACCAAGCAGCCGCAATGCTGGGGCCCGAGAGATCGCAGTGACAAGCCCACGGGCTCCGCCGGAAACCGGCTACGCCAGGGCGGGCCCAGATCAGGCACGGAGGCCACGGGGACCAGGGGCACACCGCCCCCCAGCGGGGCCCCAACCAGGGACCAGCCGACAAGGGCCCCCCGCCGCCGCCGCAGTACGCCCACCCCCACCACCTAACCCCCCCCGCCTTGCATAGGTGGGAGTCCGCTGCCAACCGACGGACAACACACGCCGCCGCCACCGCCGACCAAATACCCACGTCGCCAACAACTCCGGCCCGGGGCCCCCACACACCCACACGCCAAGGAAGCCACAGCAAGAGCCACATCGGATGTACGCCCCTCCCCAGGCCGCGCCCAGCCGTCACCTGGACATCCAGATCTTCCAGCTCCTGGGTCCAGATCCCGCCCCACGCAGGGCGCCAAGATCAGGGGCCCAGCCAATGCCGGACAGCCCCCCCCAGATGAACCGACCAGCCAGCAGAAGTCCTGGAACCGGCAGGAGGCCTGGGCGCCAGGCACGGTCCCCACTGATCCACCGGACGGCACCAACCTACTCTACAACCCCGGCACCCCAATAAGAGGTGCCCCAGTCAATCCAAGGAGGACGTCGGCCCGAAACACCTGCCGCCCGACACACCGGACCACCCAGGACCCGCCAGACATGCACCAAGACCGAGCCGGGCCGCTACCGGGACCCCCGGCCCCAGGCATCGAGAGCCATCATCAACCAGCGAGCAGGAGCATCCATCACCGACGGGGAGTAACTGAGGGGAAGAAGACGCATCAGGCCAGAGGGAAGCCAAACACCCAACCTGACAGGTAGACATAGACAGACAGAGACACTCATACGTACCCTCCCTCTCATGCGTACACATTCTTACAAATACAGGACATACGAAAAAAGGACGCTATACACTCATTCATACCCCCCATACATACACTATACTCCATACTCCCAGGCCCAGGGACAGACGCCCCAATAGAGCACCCTGCCCCTGCACCCGGGAGACAGACCCCTTTGCCCACCAGGATGGGGACAAGCAGACCGCCAAGGCCCCCACAACGGCAAGAGCAGCCCACCAGCCCAGGACCCCGACCAGACGGCCTGATGTTCTACCCGGGCTCCGACCCCTGATGGTCCAACGAACAGGGGTGTGGAAAGACCCCCCAGCCTCTCTCCCCCCGCTCAATGTGGTGTTGTTGCGTGTTGTTCTAATGTGCACTTAAAACAGAGGGGTGGGACATGGGAATACTGCCGGGTACCGCCATCTCCCCCTCCGGGCCCTCAGTGTCTAGATGCATTTAAACAGTGGGTGCGGGCACCACGGGCGAGGCCCCCCACAACGGGCCCCCTATAAGGGGCCCCCCATGAGGGGTCCCGCGCCCAGCGCCAATGCGCCCCACCGCCAGGTCCCTACATGTGCGTTCCATGTAAATGTTGCAAGTGTAAGTGTCTAAGTTGCTCAATAAAATCGGGACCCAGGCCGCCACCGGGTAGCGAAGACGGAAGCTCCATCCCGCACCCCAGTGACGTGCCCACGTCCCAAGGCCTTGTGAATGGTAGAAGGAAGGAGCAGGTGGACAGAGGCATGGGGATGGGGAGAAAATAACTGGGGTGACCATTGCCAACCCCAGGGAGCCAGCTCCCCTGCTGACTCCAATAGGCACCCCCGTTCGGCCCGATCCACCAGGGGTGGGAGGCCCCAGCACGTCAAGTCGGGGCCCACGGCAGCGGCACCCCTGAGCCCCATGGGGGCCCCGGCAATCCACCAGCCCCCATGCCAGGGGCATACCTAAATCCTTCCCAACATTCACACTGCTAACAAAACACATGTCACTAGACACCCAGGTTGAGTTTAGCCCCCCCTCCCGTCCCAAGCGCACTCCGTTAAAAAGAGCGCCTGTGCTAGATGGTAAAAAGCCTCCCCGCCAATAAGAGACGCCCCAGGCATCGCCAGCGTCCGAGGGCCCCCACGCCGAGGCCGGAACCCGGCGCATCAACGACTCGGGTACCCCGGACACGTCGCACCAGGCCTGTGAGCAGACCGAAGCCCCAGGCGGCCAACCCCCAGGCCGACATCCTCCAGCCTTGCTACTACCGCCCGATGGCCGGGAGGCAACAGAACCCAGCACCTCCACCCACCAGCCCACACCCCACCAACCGGTCAGTCACCACGGAGGCCGACCAACACCGGCCAGAGGCCCCCACCTCAGCACCCCCCCGAGCGCTAAGACCAAGACCCAGGAGCCATGTCCAGTGCCAATATAGCCGATCGGGCCCGGAGACGCCGGCCACCCGCTCGCCGACGCCCCGACGCGCAGGCGAGGCAAGGGGCCACCGGGGAGCAAGCGACAAGACCACCGGCCGACCACAGCCCCCCCCAGCCGGCACGTGGAGGCCAGCTGCCAGCTTCAACCAGTGTACTCAGCGGAGATCTCTATATTGATTAATATTCAGAGTATTTTTATTTTTCCAGTTCAAGAGGATATTTTTCTTAGCGATGCATAAGGCGATGTGAAATAATTGCATAGACTTTGTATCCATGGTAACTTCATCTAAATTTCCCAGCAAGCAAACTGTGGGAGCAGGTGTGATATTACATTTCAGACACTTTGATAGGTCTTCACATATCTGGTACCAATATTTCTTAACAGGTGGGCAGAACCAAAGAGCATGAATATAATTGTCTGGTAGATTGCTTGTACATTGTAAACAGGTATCAGACGGCGTATAACCCATCTTGAACATCCGTTGCCCTGTATAATGCACTCTATGAAGGATTTTATATTGTATTATTCGTAGATTAGGATTTTTAAGAAATTTAAAGGTTCTTAATGAAATTTGAGACCAGAGGTTTTGGTCAATTGAGATGGACAAGTCCATCTCCCATTTTGAAATAGGAAGGGCTATTGATTCATCTATTCTATTTAATGTTTTGTTTATTTTAGATAGCAGTTTGGGAGGGTTAAGATTAAGGAAGTCTAAAACTTTTCCTGGAATTTGTAAATCAACTGTATTGAGCCTAAATGTATTTTTTATAATTGATTTAATTTTTTGGTATTCTAAGAATTTATTCTTGTTAATTCCGAATTGTGTAACCAATGTATTAAATTGGATAAAGTCTGTTCCATCAAATATCTGCTCCAGGTATTCAATTCCTTTACAACTCCAGCTTGGAAAGTTGATCATGCATTTTTTTTGTAAGATATCCGGGTTATCTTATGATGTACGTTTGAGTAAAAAGTGTATTTTCTGTCGTTGGGATGAAGCGATCGCCATGCATTGCAGATTCCATAATCGTTCATGTACTGTTTAACTATATCTATGGATTGCCATCTGCGCTGAGTACCTGCTGTACTGAGCCTGTCTATTTGCACAATTTGGACTGGTTATGTTCAGCTCTGGTTATGTTCAGCTCTTGTTTTGTCCACAAGAAAAAAATTTCATACACACAGGTCCTTCCCTGTTTTAGTAGCGTATCCTGTCTTACCGCCAAGTTTGAACAAGAAATGATCAACATCAAACAGGAAAAAGCTCACACTATATTCTAATAAATACATTTAAACACTGAAATATCCACAATGCATCACCAACACGAATATATGCAAAATAAAAAACACATTTATCATGTATGCTCAGGGCTTGGTGTCTTTACTTTTAAAAATGATGACTTTTTAAACCGGTGTAAAGTTTGCACGATTTGCTTTTTCTAAACGATGGTCTGTTTTTCTCCACTGCCAAGGTTTTTGTGTGTATGACCAGCAAAACGGTTTTCCTCTAATGTAATTTTTCAAATATCTGACACAATGTATTTCTATAACATAGTCGGTAAAAAGGTGAGGTTATTTTTCCAAATTACATGTTAAAGCTAAACTCACAACTGGATATGGTATAATTTATATACTCATTATTTTTATGCAACAAAAAATTGTGAAACCCCTAAAAACGTACAAACGTAGTATGCAATAGTTTATTGATATTCCATACAGGTTTTCAGTGCCTGAATGCTGCTGCTCTAATACACTAAATGTAATGGATAAATTTTATACCAACCAGTCTACAAAGTGTCAAATCAGAATTGTTCATTGTTTTTTCTGGGCTATCCAAGTATCCATGTGATTTAGCAACTGATATGAAAGACAAAGCAAAGCATCTATCCCGCTGCTTTGTGGCAGAAAAAGAGGGGCAGCACATGGAATTCAAATTTAAAGTTTATCTGTGAGTATGTGCTCAATCATTACAAAAAGTTAATGGATTTATGTAAAACTACTCTCCAGATACTCCTTAATGAGTTGGGCTAGGTCTTCTCCAAAGTAGAGTATTAGAAACTTTAGCAGACACTCTCTTTTGATATTGAGTTCAAGGTTCTAGATAAGTATGAACACATTCATATTATATTTTCACATTTTAAAACAAATAGATACATAACAAGACTAAGATAGGGACATAGTACAGTAATTGTGATAACATTTAAATCTTTACCTGAGGTCTTATCAAGTATAAAGGTAGCATGACAAGACATAACAGTGATGTGTGGGAGAAACAATATAAAGGAGCTTTACCCTGCCTTTTTAAGATGGGAAATTGGGGTAAATTTGGGGGTAAAAAAGGTCAAACTTGAAGAATTTTTTGGGGGGAAAATGTGGCTCATAAAAATTTAAAAGAAATAGAAAAAAGTGGAACAAAAGAACAAAAGATGAAGGAATGGGGGTAAATTTGAGAGGGAACACGGAGAAAATTGGTAGAAAACTTATGGACATTTAGGGGAAATGTGGTAAAAATGTGGTGGAAAAATTGAATTTTTAAGGAAAATTCACCAAGTATCGTTAAAGTACCGGTATAAAAAAAAGGTATCAAACACTCATTTATGCAGTTTATCAGCCCAAAAAGTGGATTTGAGGTTTTTTTTGTTTTTTTTAATAGTTTGCCATCGAAAGATACTGTTTAAAGCAGAGCTAAGTGCAGTGTTTGAGGTTAATATTTATGTCTACTTGTGTAAAATTATATGGTTTGTCCTGATAAAGACAGAAACCCTTCCCTGCATTGTTAGGACTTATTACCACTAGATTTCTTCTTTGACCTTCACGCATTGACATCTGTCCCTCTCCTTAAATTACTTAAAATAAGAATGTAGCTAATCAGTCACTCACAAGATGTCTGCTACGTTAACGGTTACCAATTAATAAATATAGTTTTATTAAAGATATTTGAATGGGCTGCTGGTCAGCAACAAAAAGCAATAAATCAAGTTCAAAAATGTGATAAAAGTCCTTCAAGTGGCAAAAGTGGACATATAACCCCCATGTACAAACTATGGTAACTTTTATGATGGAAATAAAACCAAACACGAAGAGAGCTGTGCACAAGATTGTCACTTGATTGGAATGCATTTTCCATATCCAGGAAAAATGGCACTCAATTTTTAAATCTATTCTTAAAACTAATTTCAAACCACAATTGAAACTCCCTAATTAAAAATACAAGTTGCAAGGCATACAAAGGATAGGCACACAAATGTATCAAATCTATATACACAACATAACCAAGCACCTACCAGATCAAGAACTTTAAGTATCTGCTGGGTCTTGTCTCTGATGACTCCTCCCTTCCTTCTGATGAGCTTGATCAGCTTGCTGTGGTGCTTGTAGCCAGAAATCTTGTCTGAAGTGGAACAGTTGTAATCCTGAGAAATTCAGCACTGATCTGAAAAATATGAAATAAAACAGAACACAGAATGTCTACATGACAGCTACATGAGATTGTGAGATGAATTCTGAAAAAAAAATACATGTTTAACAAAATAGTAACATTTCATAGCAGATTTCTTATAATAGGCAATAAGTATCCTCTACTTTGCAGATCATTACTTGTATAGTTAGTTGTAGTAGTTAGTAATTAGTTGTGTAGTTCAAAATATAATTTGCCTCATGCTCTGTGAACAATGCAGGCCATCTTTCTCTCAGCTCTTCCACTCCCAATTCCTTTTCCACAATTTCTTGTCTTCGCAGTGAAAAGGTTTCGGCCATTTTGTCCTTTACCACTGCACGATTATCTTGTTTCTTTACTTCCGTTACAAGTGACAGTCTCTCATTTTCCAGTTTTTATCGTGTCTCTCCAGTTGGTATGTTACGTATGTGATTAGCTTCTCCTCTCTTTGGTCTCTTTACTTTTTTTACTTTTTGCTGGTAAGGCATCCTCTGGGGGCTTTGGACTTCAGTGAATTGACAAGTAACACAGAACACCCAGTGCCCTTTAGCCCTTTAGAGTTCGGTAGTTCCCCATTTTGATCTTAAAACGCCGCTTCCAACCATAGCAGCCACTGTATGAACCAGGTTCGGACAGGCATGGATGCTTCTTGATTAGAGCTTCTGCTACTTAACTAAAGTCAGCATCTGTTGGGTAAGCTTTGAACCTGAATATTTCTTCCGCTACCTTTTCCAGAATATCGGACTTTGTTTTTGTACTGTGCTTAAACCTTGTCTTGTTTGACCAATACTCTGCATTTCCTTTTTTCCTTTTTCTAACTGCAGTTCGGTGTCATAGGAAAACTTAGGGATTGGGAACTCTCTTGGCCACATTTCACATCTTGTTAATCTGAGTTTGATGGTGAGGAAAGGATCTCTGTGTCATCTGAATGGAACGTAGAAGATTGTTCATCCTCCAAGACATTGAATCTTTGGCTGCAATCATCAGCTACTGGAATGACCTTGATGGTAGTCAAATCCTCAATTTCAGCTGTAGATGTCAAATTTACAAGCACATCGTCAAAGTCTTTGTCTCCATACTGTAGCCTGAATTCCCCAATCAATCCACACACTTTCCTGACTTAATCAATGAGTTGATCCATTGTTTTTGGTATTCCATCTGGTAGAATAGGCTTCCTGGTGTCATCAGGCATCATTATAATTCCCAACTTGGCTGGCATCTTCAGTGCTGTGTCGAAACGAAGCATAAATATTTGTTGTGTACAAAAAGTTCTGAAAAACACAGACCACTGTTTCACTGTTCAGAAGAAGTTGTGATATATGTTTAAAGTTGTCTTTTAACGTTGAGAATTGATTGCAGTAGCATATTAGGCATTTAAATGTGGTTGCTTCAGTTTGTGAAGAAGGCTGATGAAATCTGGACAAATGAGTCAAAAGTGCCTTCCACGTCTTGCAGGACAATTAAAATAGATACATAGGACATATAGGAAGAGCGATATCCATAGTGTCTGTGCTCAAGCGTATAATCTTTAACAAGTTCAGATCTTCGTGAAACAGAAGTACCACAGTCTTTGCATTTCCACATTCACCGGAAGACAAAGAAAGAAACATAAAAAAAGATCCATGTTAGGCAATTACTGCTTAATGCAATTTTCATAATGCAATATTATACTTTTTGATATTAATTAAATGTTATATGCCTATTAGCGGTTAGGTCTTCAGGGGAAAGACAAAATTCATTAAACTGTCTGGATGTTAATTTCATTTAAGGACTAAATAGTGTGCGTAAATTGTAACTTGCAAGTTACAGGCTTATGCACACTATTTAGCTCTGATGGTTCTCTACAAATTTAGTCATTCATATTTGTGGTGTCCACCTCACCCAGCGTCTGTCTGAATGTAGCATGTGAGTAAGTGGTTGGTGCTGGCTAGAGGGAACGATTGCGCAAAATTTGGAGCCTCTCTTTGGTCGGTCTGCCTTTGGGCAACTGTGGCTACAATAGCAGCTTGTCATCACCTAGTATGAACTGAAAGAAAAATGACGACACGGTAGAGCAGGGGTCCCCAAATCCAAGCCTCAAAGGCCGTTGCCCTACCAGTTTTAGATGTGTCTCTGCTACAACACAGCTGATTCAACTTATCCACCTTCTTCCTCAGCATGGCATAGTTCTGCAGAGTCCTACTAACGAGGCATCATATAATTCTGGTGTTTTGAACCACGGAAAGAACTAAAATCTGCAGACACTGGCCCTCCAGTCTTGGATTTGGGGATCCCTGCCGTAGAGCTTTGAAAAGCTTGTAACACAGCTTTGGAATACAAGTGTAATACAGATAATGTTCACTTCCCAGTAGGAAACCCTTCAATGATTTTCAAATTAGAGTATGTAATGAACATTGAAATGTCATTAATATCTGTCTGTGTCTTATATCAGAAAGCAGAATTGGCATAAGGAGCCTTCTACAAACATTCACTTTAAGTTGAATCCATCAGAATGCCCTTAAGCGGGGCTACTTAAGCTTTATGTGATTACAATCAGTGGAAAAATACAACTTTTAATACACCATTCACAGTCATGCGATTAATTATAAAAATAATCAGTAGATTAATTGATTACCAAAGTAATCATTAGTTGCAGCCCTACTTTCTGGTGTGCATGTGTGGATCAACAACCAAATTCTGCAACGGTGAATTATTCCAGAAAGCGGGTACCTGTACAGAAAATGATGCACGCATTTTTAGGGCACAATGATTGTTACTTCCATTTGTCACTTAAAACTATCTATGACATGTATGTAATGTTTCTCTTTAGTCAGTTATTGTTCTGATGATGAGTCACGGAGCAGGCATGAAGGGACTATGGCCGGGTTAAATACGTTGAGGGAAGATCGTCTTTTTTTTCCCCTGGCCATTCAAGAAAATGGTGGTCAAGATACACACTTGGTGAGCCGTCCTGCAGGTCAGTCTCATGACAAACAGATCTGTGTTGTTGTATTTTCTGCTTTGTTTTCTGGAACAGGAAATCACTCTGTCGACCCTGCGGAGGAAAGCTGGATCCTCAACCGTGAATAGAGCTAATTGACAGTTTTGGAGTTAATCCACAATAGAGGAACACTTTAATATAGAATTTACAATCCAGCAAAGGCCAACTTGAGAAAATTGCTCCAATTTGTTGCAATTAATTTTGGTTTATGCAGGTCACTTTAAGTTTTCAAGTTAAGTAAGTGAAAATAAATTGTGTGTAATTAACCCAAATCAATCATTTGTAACAAATTGAAGCTATTTATTGAAGTTACAACTGGGTTATCTTTCTCTCAGTGTAAATGGCCCATTGAGTCTGGAATGTGACATGTTCCTATATGCAGCAAACGACTTAAGTGCTGATGCCTCTCTACACAATAACAACTGCATATGGTTCGAATCTGCCATTGAGTCTGGAATGTAACATGTTCCTACGCAGAAAACGACTTAAGTGCTGATGCCTCTCTACACAATAACAATTGCATATGGTTCGAATCTGCCATTGAGTCTGGAATGTGACATGTTCCTATATGCAGAAAACGACTTAAGTGCTGATGCATCTCTACACAATAACAACTGCATATGGTTCGAATCTGCCATTGAGTCTGGAATGTAACATGTTCCTACGCAGAAAACGACTTAAGTGCTGATGCCTCTCTACACAATTACAATTGCATATGGTTTGAATCTGCCATTGAGTCTGGAATGTAACATGTTCCTACGCAGAAAACGACTTAAGTGCTGATGCCTCTCTACGCAATAACAACTGCATATGGTTCGAATCTGCCATTGAGTCTGGAATGTAGCATGTTCCTGTGCAGGAAACGAGTTAAGTGCTGATGCCTCTCTAGACATTAACAGGTGCAAATTGCTTTAATCTGCCATTGAGTCTGGAATGTGAAATACATTCACTGAAAGGTTTTTATTTGGATCTACAATGTGATTACTGTATCACCAAAGCCTATCTGTTTCCACCATGAAATACACTGGTGTCTAAATAAAAAAACAAACTTTACGGTATAACAATTTTATTTCAAAATACAGGAACAGTAAAAAGCTAGAAAATGGAAAGTAGATGAAAGCATCTGTTTATGGTAGAGTCTTTGACTTGAGTCTTTGAACACCACTTCCTACTCATTGGCATCTTCTTCTCTTGGACATCCATGTGGGTGTTTTTCACATCCTGAGAACGCCCCCATGGCAAAGTTGTGCAGGTAACATGCAGCCAAGATGATCTTCACCACAGTCGCGGTGCATGTGTTCTGCAAGTCTCGCATATGCCTCCACTTGCACTTCATCCTCCCAAATGCATTCTCCACACAATGACTCTACCCTCGCTGATGTTGGTGTTGACAGATGTAAGCACTATGGTGCTGGTACCCCCCCCCCCCATCTTCTCCTTCCAGTCTTGGAAAAATGGGGAGGACCTCAGTATTCTGGCATCATGCTCTCTGCCAGGCATCCCAGTGAAGACGTTGATGAAGCAGCCTTACGCATCAACAACCCGCTGGACAGAGTAGTAGGACTTCCTGTTCATGTAGTCCCCCCCTCTGACCGGTGGCCTTTGAATCCTGATGTGGCAGCCATCAATCGCTCCGATGACTCCCTCAAGACCAGATGTGATTCTGAAGCGGGTGGCAAACACCCTCTTCTCACAGCCTGCGGGCCAACAGACAAAAGTCTGACCAAGGTTGGACATGATGGTCAGCACCTGGAGTACGGCAATCAGGGCAGGGCAATCCTTAACTTCACACATTCACATTATATGAAGTTTGTAAAATACTTGTACATTAAAGGAAAAAAATACCTTTCTTCTAAAGTTGTTACAAGTAATGTGTTACATAGGAAAGTACAGAGCAAAATGCATCCCAACAGCCAACGTCGCTATTGTTTTTAGCACACCGGCAGCTAGTTTGCTAGCCTTTGGGATGAATAATGCTATTTAGACAGCATTCCCCCCGTGTTTTTCCTGGTCCGCCAGGCAACAGCTTCTTTTGAGCCGTTTTTCAAAAATAAATGTGGGCGGGATTATACTCTGGTAGGGTATTGGCTTGTTGCACCGGGAACCGTTAATTTACTTCCACATTCTACGGTGTGATTGCTTGCACTTCCGGTTACGTTCTGAGCCGGCTGAAAACAATGGCGCAGTTTTACCCCCGCTGTCTTCAAGATCTCCCTAAAGTGTCGATTAACGACGTCCATCGCTTGATTCGAGCTTTATCATCAGCTCCCCGTTGCAAGAAGGAGAAGGGCTTCAAATGTTATGTTTCCAATTACATCGACAACTATAAAGGTAAGTTAAACAAAAGACCTACCTGTCACTGTCAGGCTAACTAGCTTTAACTCCTATTGACTTCCCAGAACTTTTTTTTAATCGTCTTTCTTCAGTCAGTTTATCTTACAAAGTAACCCCAAGCTGTACAGTTTCACTGGTTTGCAGTCTCAATTCTCCACAGTTTCTAACAAAGACTCATCAGGCAGGGTGAGCGTCAGGGCGGTCTGTTACAGATCAATGCGAAGGCATGACAAGCCCCATGAACTCAGAGTAGGGTGAAACACAACAAAAATGTTCATCTGTTGTTCCATGCCAGTCGGACTATGTTTTGGGGTTCTTGTGTCGCTAATTTTAAACTTATGTATAGTTACCGTTTCTTTCTATTACTTGACGGGGTTGATTAAACGTAGCATGTCACAATATATTTATGAAGACTAGACGTCTAACGCGGCAGGTAAACATATGCTCCATCTAACTTTATGCTGAATTGCACACATTTTTGTTAGCATTTGGGGAAATAAATAATTATCAGCTAAATGTAATGCTGGCTATAAAATATATTAGTAGCTCTTGGGCGACATAATTTCTAGTGTGTCTGGTTTCAGATTTAATTGAATGATAGGACGTACATTAATGGCATCATTCGCTTTCATGAGAACCCCAGAATCTGGTCTTAATGGCGTCAGTTCCTTGTTCTAGTTTAAGGTTGAATTCTTTCACTTTGTTAATGAAACGGCCAGTTCACGGCCCAGTTCAGTCTGTTTAAGACTTTTCGTGGTTATTTATTTCGTGGTTGTTCCGTCTAAAGCTCAGAATGCAGTACAGGTTCTGGTCGGTGTTACATCAGTGTGCATTAGACCCAAATGTATCACAACACAGGACTATACAGATGCTTACTCCAAATTCTGATACTTTTTTAAAATTGTTATTTCCTTTTTTTACATTGGTTTAGTGAGTTGTCATTACACCATTATTAAAATACAGACATTTGTACAATTCAATTCAATTCAGTTTATTTATATAGCGCCATTTCACAACAGATGTCATCTCAAGGCACTTTACAAAAAGAGTTATTACAATACAATGTTTAGTGTAGAAATTACAGAACCACAGAAGATTGCGTCGTGGAATTCTCAGCAATCCCTCATACTGAGCAAGCATGCAGCGACAGTGGGAAGGAAAAACTCCCTTTTAACAGGAAGAAACCTCCGGCAGAACCAGGCTCAGCACAAGCGGTTATCTGCCGCGACCGTCTGTGGCTTGGAGAATACATAACAGAGACACAGAAAGAGCAATAGAACTGATGCAGAAGTTTGTTGCAGGACGTGGAGAATTTTCCGTCACTGCAATGCCATCTTAGTCAGGGTCGTCAAGCAGGGCTAATCCGGAGCACCTACTATAATAGAAAACAGGTTAGTGCTTGAATTGACAGCACATCATGCAGTTGGGGAGAAGTAGGAGAGAAAGTAGGAACAGACCCTAATAATGTCCTCCAACAGCCTAGCCTAAAGCAGCATAGCTACTAACATTAACCTGTCTCCTAGCTACTAGGAGACCTGGCTACCAACACTCTGTCTGAGTCCTCCTGACCCGTGGACGGTGTAGGGCCGGTAACGGCCCCCGTCATGCCGGGGTCTTCTCGGAGTCGGGTTGTTTGAGAATGCAGCCCAAAGTGGGTGGTAAACTCCATCTAAGGCTAAATACCGGCACGAGACCGATAGTCGACAACTATCTTAAGGAAAAATAGACAGAACTGAGAGGACAGAGTTGAAGAGGGCGAGAAACGTTTAAGAGATAAACGGGTGGGGTCCGCACAGTCTGCCCGGGGGATTCAACCCGGCAGGTAATGGGCGGCCGCACTGTGCGGGAGGATCCCCTTGAGGGACCTCTCTCCGGCGCTGGCTGGCCCCTGTGGGGCACATTTCTTCCGCGGCGGTAAGCCGCGACCGGCTCCGGATCTTTACCTGGCTTACATTAATCTATCTCTACCTAGCTACTCTACCTCTTCCTATCTCTTCCTAACTTTTGACACTCTGCCTGACTACTAACATTAACCTGTCTCTTCCTATCTACCTGTCTGACCTGACTCTAACTACCTATAAACATATCTCTAACTGTAAGCTTTGTCAAAGAGGAAAGTTTTTAGCCTAGTTTTAAAGATAGACAAATTGTCTGCTTCACGAACCAACCCTGGGAGCCGGTTCCATAGGAGGGGAGCCTGATAGCTGAAAGATCTGCCACCCATTCTACTTTTAGAAATCCTAGGAACTACCAGTAAACCTGCAGTCTGAGAGCGAAGGTCTCTGTTAGGAACATATGGAACAATCAGGTCTCTTATGTATGATGGAGCTAGATTATTAAGGGCTTTATATGTCAGAAGGAGGATCTTGAATTCTATTCTAGATTTTACTGGGAGCCAGTGAAGAGAAGCTAAAACAGGGGAAATGTGATCTCTTCTTTTAATATTCATCAGAATCCTAGCAGCAGCATTTTGAACTAACTGTAGACTTTTAATTGTATTCTGTGGACTACCTGATAATAGACAGTTACAGTAATCCAGCCTTGAAGTAACAAATGCATGGACTAGTTTTTCAGCATCAGTCCTGGACAGGATGGTTCTAATTTTTGCAATATTCCTAAGGTGAAAAAAGGAAATCCTACAGACTTCTTTAATGTGAGTTCTAAATGACATATCTTGGTCAAAAATGACACCGAGGTTTTTTGCTTTATTACTGGAGGCTAATTTAATGCCGTCCAGGTGAAGGGGCTGACTAAGTAGTTTCTTTTTCAGAGCTTCTGGTCCAAAGACGACAACTTCTGTTTTATCAGAATTTAGAAGCAAGAAGTTTAGAGTCATCCAAGTTTTTATGTCTTCCAGACATGCCTGTAGTCTACCTAACTGATTGGATTCATCAGGATTTATGGATAGATATAGCTGTGTATCATCTGCGTAACTATGGAATTTTATCCCATGCTGCCTAATTATTTTACCAATAGGAAGCATATATATAGTAAAGAGAATCGGCCCAAGCACTGAACCCTGTGGTACTCCGCAAGTAACTATTGAGGTTGAGGAAGATCTATTGTTTACCTGAACAAACTGAAATCTGTTAGACAAATAAGATTTAAACCAACCTAGTGCTGTTCCTATTATACCGACACTTTGAAGCCTTTCTATGAGAATATTGTGGTCAACAGTGTCAAAGGCAGCACTGAGATCTAACAGGACCAGAATGGTCACCAGTCCATTGTCTGAGGCTATGAGAATATCATTAGTAACCTTCACCAGAGCTGTTTCAGTGCTGTGATGAGCTCTAAAGCCTGACTGAAACTTCTCAAACAGCTCATTATTGTTTAAATGCTCACATATCTGGTGTGCAACTATTTTCTCAAGAATTTTAGATAAGAAGGGAAGATTAGATATCGGTCTATAGTTAATTAAGTCGTTTTGATCAAGAGAGGGTTTCTTAAGTAGAGGTTTAATTACAGCAATCTTAAACTCCTGTGGTACATATCCATTGACTAAGGATAGATTCATTATATTTAAAATTGGAGCAGCGATCAGAGGGAAAACTTCTTTTAAGAGTTTAGTTGGGATTGGGTCTAAAACGCAAGTTGAAGGTTTAGATGAAGCTAATAATTTTAGTACATCACAAAGTTCGGCTGCATTAAAGCAGTTTAAGCATATATTAGGTTCCACCATTTTTGAGGCTGCCTCATTAACTAAGGAGGAAGCAAGCATATTGGGAAGGTTCCCAATTATCTTATTCTTTATGGAGTCTATTTTATTTATAAAGAATTGCATGAAGTCGTCACTGCTTAGAGCTTGGGGAATGGTTGGCTCGATAGAGCTATGATCCTGTGTGAGTTTGGCAACTGTATTAAAAAGAAACCTAGGATTATTTTTATTCTCCTCGATTAAAGATGAATAATATGCTGTTCTAGCTGTGTGAAGGCTCTTTTTATATAGCAATAAACTATTTTTCCATATTAAAAAGGAATCATGTAAATGCGTGGAGCGCCATTTTCTCTCTAGTTTTCTAACATTCTGCTTTAGGGTACGTAGCTCTAAATTAAACCAGGGAGTTAATCTTCTATGGCTAGCCACCTTCCTTTTCAAGGGGGCAACTTTGTCTATTGCCCGACGCAGGGAGGAATTAACGCTATGAACTAAAATGTCAAGTTGTGAGGGGTCACGAGTTAAATCACTGTTTTCTGTTCTGCATTTATAAACTGAGGAAATTAAAGTTGGAAGAGCTTCTTTAAAATTTGCTACAGCGTTGTCTGATAACGTTCTGGTATAATGAAGTTTTCTTTCAGGTTTGATATGATCCATTAGAGTAAGTTTAAAAGTGATAAGGAAATGATCAGACAGGATAGGGTTATGTGGAAAGACTGTTATTTCTTCACAGTCAATGCCATAAGTCAGCACAAGATCTAAAGTGTGGTGACAAGAATGTGTTGGTCCCTGCACATTTTGAGTAAAGCCTATTGAGTCTAGGATAGTGTGAAAAGCTGTATTTAGACTATCACTTTCATTATCAACATGAATATTGAAGTCTCCGACTATAATGACTTTATCAGTGTTTAAAACTAAGTCAGATAGAAAATCTGAAATCTGATCTAAAAATTGAGAATAAGGTCCTGGTGGACGATATAAGACCACAAACAAAAGTGGCTTTACTGCTTTGTTATGTGTATGAGGAAAGCTAAAAACTAGATGCTCAAAGGAACTGTAACTATTATTTTTTTGGAGATTAATTAGTAAATCGGAATGAAAGATAGTTGCTACTCCACCTCCTCGACCAGTACTTCGAGGGACACTAAAGTTTAAGTAGCTAGGGGGAGTTGACTCATTTATTGTGACATGGTCCTCTTCCTGCAACCATGTCTCTGCAAGACAAAACAAATCAATATTATTTTCACAAATTAAGTCATTTACCAAGAGTGTTTTTGAGGGGAGAGATCTTATGTTTAGTAAACCACATTTAATTGATTTGTTTTTATGTTCAGTCCGAGTTTTATTTATCTTTATGAGATTTTTATACTTTGCTCTAGTAGCATTAACTTTTAATTCATTAGTTTTGGGTAGTGGACGGGAAACTATCTCTATAGGGTAGTGGGTGGGTGGCAGTCCCTGTTCCTTGACCTGGACTCTGGGTTCCCTGAGCTGGACTCTGGGTTGTCACGGCTTTGGGGAACTAGAGATAACCCTATCAATGTTCCTGGAAAGAAGCGAAGCTCCGTCCTCGGTGGGATGGATGCCGTCTCTACGTAACAGTCCAGGTTTTCCCCAGAAGGCCCCCCAGTTATCAATGTAGCCCACATCGTTTTCTGGACACCACCTTGACAACCAAAGGTGGAACGAAAGCATACGGCTGTACATGTCATCGCTAGTACGATCAGGCAGGGGACCAGAAAAAATTACAGAGTCAGACATCTTTTTGGCAGCCCTACACACCGAAGCTACGCTAATTTTAGTGACCTCCGACTGCCGTCGCCGGGTGTCGTTGCCACCAGCATGGATAACGATCCTGCTATACCGCCGTTTGTCCTTGGCCAAAAGCTTCAGATGGGACCTAATGTCCGCAGCCCTGGCCCCTGGAAGGCATTTGACGGTGGTCTTTCGTGTCTCTGGAGCCACATTCCTAACTATGGAGCTGCCAATTACAAGAATCGGCCTCTCCTGCTCGGCGGGTGCGTCGCTGAGCGGGGCGAACCTATTGTTCAGAGAAAGGGGCTGGAGGTTGGCCGCGGACTGGGGTCTGGCGCTAGTCTTCCTACGAACCGTCACCCAGCTCGCCTGAGGTCCCGGCTGCACGGGAGCTGTTGAAGGACGGCTAGGTCCTGTCCTAGTTGACTCCGCGCTAGCTACTGCTGGGCCTGGCTGTTCTACAGCGCGGAGCCGGGCCTCTAGCTCAGAAACCCTCGCCTCCAAAGCTACAAAAATGCTGCACTTATTACACCTACCAACTTCACTAAATGAGGCGGAGGAGTAACTAAACATCTGACAGAGAGAGCAGGAAAGAGGAGGAGGTGTAGAGAGAGATGGAGGGACAAGAGAGAAAGCTGCCGAAGCCATGCTAGCCGTAAAGCTAAGCTAACCAAGCGGTACCTTACCTTACCTAAAAACAAAGTAATTAACCCAGTAAAACGCTTAAAGAGTCCTAAACCGTGAAGAAAATTAACGTTTTAATGTGTTTGTGTGTTAAGCAACTCAGAAAAAACTTATTGACAGAGAAAGTTAGATCAGTTCAAGAGAGAGAGAAACACCGACTTGCTACAAACGAGTTAGTCACAAAACAGTAAATGACGCGATACGTCTTACCAACGCGATACGTCTCCACGCTCCATAGAGTACAGTAAAAATATAAATGCATTCTCACTATAATAACGATCTGCTCATCAATAGGAGGACGTTTCTGTAAAAGAAAAGCCACTGTTTACAATTGCCTTAGATTAAAAATTTACCACAAAAAAAAAGAATCTGCCATCATAACTTATCAGCTCTGTTATGGACACTGTTTTATATGCACGTGTCAAACGCAGAAACAGAAATATGTATAAAGATTTAAGACATCCTCCTGCAGTAGGCTAGTAGGTGTAAACGAGAAAGTAACTGCAACTTTACTGGAATAAACCATGGCTACACTAAGATAGGGCTAGCCAGTCTGTTAAATTTGACTGTCATACACTGATTTATTAAAATCAAAGAATCATACCGTGGATGTGTGAAACCTTTCCGAGTCAGCAGCAGAAGCTTTGGTGTTGGTGACCCGGATCATCTTAGTCTTGGATGCAGACTCAATCATCTTCCAAAAATATTGGAAATGTCTGTATGAGGCAAATCTGTAAAAATAATAATAAATATTTAGACAAAATTAAGACTACACATAATGAGTGGGCAGTCCTCTGTGGTTAACCTCTTACCCCCTGCTAAGACTTGCAAAAGCGATAACTAAATTTTTTTTTTTTGCTTTGTTGTTTTTTTTATCATTTATTTGCAACCTTATTTGTCGCTTTTCTGTTGCCTTTTTGTCACTTTTTGTAGCTTTTTTTAAAATAGATACATCTATGGATAGTGCTGTTTACTTTGCAATATTAGAGATAGAGATTGGCTAAACTTTATAGACAGATTTTTTATTTAAATTTACCCAAATTTGTCTGTCTTATATATTCTATAACTGCCTTATAGAACATAGAAATAACGTCACACATAATTTGCTGAATAACTAATTACTTGTACAGTGTGGTAACTGAATTACTATTTTTTTTGCAAAGGTAATTTGTACCATAATTAATTACTTTTAATGTAAGAAGCCCAACACTGTTTATAATACAAACTTACCTGGTATAATGGTGAATCTAGTCATCTGAGCCAGCAAAGCGCTCCAGACAGAAACGCGTTCGCAGCTGCAGTCTCTCTGTATTCATCATCGACCTCAGCCAGGTCTTTAACCGTCGAAGAGCGCTGAAACTCCTTTCCGCCTCACAGGATGACACTCGGACCACAATTAGCAGTCTCACCAGAGTTTCAACTTGTGAGAAGAGCCCTCTGACCTCTGGTTGGATCCTTCTAAGAATTTGGGCTGCCTCTTTGCCGGAAGTGTAGGCGTGGAAATAGAGTAATTAGATGTGGTTTACTAAACATAAGCTCCCTCTTCTCAAAGACTTTATTTCGTTTTATTATTTTTAAAATTGATCTATTTTGCCTATCAGAAACCTTGCTGCAGCAGGAGGATTTTGTAATTATAAATGATTCAACTCCTACCAATTATCAAAATTTTCACATTCCTAGAAGTACTGGGCGAGGTGGAGGAGTTGCAACCATCTTTCATTCAGATTTGCAAATTTGCTAGACCAATTATTAACTACAGCTCTTTTGAACATCTAATCCTTAGTTTTCCTCATCCAAACTGCAAAACATTAAAATCACTTTTGTTTGTGGTTTTGTATAGTCCACCAGGCCCTTACTCTCAATTCTTGGACCAGATCTCAGATTTTGTATCTGATTTAGTTTTAAACTCTAACCAGGTAATTATAGTAGGGAATTTTAATATTCACGTGGAAACTGAAAGTGATAGCTTAACTGCAGCCTTTAATATGATCTTGTACTCAATTGGCTTTACTCAGAAAGTGAAGGGACCCACACACTCTGGTCGGCACACTTTAGACATTGTACTGACATACGGCATTGAGTGTGATGAACTAATAGTCCTCCCACATAACCCAGTCCTATCTGACCATTTTTTGATAACCTTTGAATTTACTTTACTCAACGTTCCAAAATCTGAAAGAAAATTTCAATACAGTAGAACTTTATCACACAATGCTGTAACAAGTTTTAAATAATCTGTTCCATTCTTGTTTCCGTATGTGTCTCAGAATACCACAGTGGATGGCAGTAATTACGACACTAGCCCTTCAGAAATTGATGGTCTGGTTCAAAGTATTACTTCCTCACTGCGTTTAGCACTAAGCAGTGTAGCCTTAGTTTAGTGCAGAGCTGCGTACTTTAAAGCAGAATACTGGAAATTGGAGAGAAAATGGGGCTCTATACACTTAAATGATTTCTTTCTACTTTATAAAAACGCCCCCTCGAAAAGCTAGAACAGCATATTTCGCATCATTAATAGAGGTTAATAAAAAAAATCCATGGTTTCTTTTTAGTACAGTTGCCAAACTTACATAGAGTCATAGCTCTGTTGAGCCACCCCCTTCTCTCAATAGTGATGACTTTATGGGCTTCTTCATGAGTAATATAAATTCTATAAAGAATAAAATCATTGGCACTCTCCCAAACATGACTAATACTCTCTCAGTATCTAAGGCAGTATCAGAGAGAACTGTAGAACCATGTCTATGTCTGTACCATTTTGATTCTGTTGAACTTTCGGAATTATCACAAATATTAGTTTAATCTAAACCCTCAACTTGTATGTTAGACCCAATACCAACAAAATTATTTAAGGAAGTGTTCTCTCTGGTTACTGGCCCTATCCTAGACATGATGAATCTATCCTTAATAAATGGATATGTGCCACAGGAATTTAAGGTTGCTGTAATTAGGCCTTTACTATTTTTTTTTTTTCGTGTCCTGTCTAGCCGTTTGCCACTCAGAATTTGTGTCTGAGTACTAAGTACAAGCCCAAAAGATTTACTTTCCCAAGCAGAGTATTACAGCTTTGCTGTAACACTCCACTTGATATACAGTATTTGTATTAAAAAATCTTTATTAGTGATTACTGAGGGCTCAATTTCCTGAAGTCATGAACACGAAACCGAGAAAAGAAGGAAGAAAGGAACAAGGTGAAGAAAAGAAATCGCACCAGCAGAGGCGCGAACTGACGACACAAGACAGGGAGGCAAACAAAGAACACAAGAAAAAATCCCAGTCCTCTGCCTCTGCCGGATGGCAGAGAAGCGGTAAAACAAAACAAACAAAAACAACGAACTGAACAGAACCACACCAATAGTTCAGATCCAGTAATAAAAATTAAGAATTACACATTCACTACACACAAGCATGGATTAATAAACACAATACTAATGTTTCTGTTAAGCTCCTGCTAAAAGCTAACTAATGACAATTACCTCAGCTCAAGATATGTCCGTCCACACCAATGTCCCCACAGTTTTGTGTGTGTGCGAGCATGCAGGTCTGAATAAGGTTTCCCCATGCAAGTGATTGATAGCTGGTGTAAGGAACCGTCAATCCGTCCTACAGGAATCGACACAGACATGAAGGAGGCAGGAGACGCATGTATCCAGAGTCCCACAGAGCGCAGGAGCCGCAGGCGGACCAGCGCAGGGCCGATCACCCACCAAGAGAGGAACAGATGGAAGCCCCAGGGGAACACCAAGCAGCCGCAATGCTGGGGCCCCGAGAGATCGCAGGGACGAGCCCACGGGCTCCGCCGGAAACCGGCTACGCCAGGGCGGGCCCGGAACAGGACCCGGAGGCCACGGGGATCAGGGGCACCCCGCCCCCCAGCAGGGCCCCGACCAGGGACCCGCCGAGAGGGGTCCCCCGCCGCCGCCGCCGGGCAGGAGGCGCCTGCAGCCGATCGACGGACAATACACGCCGCCGCCACCCCGGACCAATACCCACCGCCAACAACCCCCCCCCCCCCCACACACCCACACGCCAGGGAGCCACAGTAAAGCCACAGCGGATGTACGCCCTCCCCAGGCCGCGCCCAGCCAGCACCTGGACATCCAGATCTACCAGCTCCCGGGTCCAGATCCCGCCCCATGCAGAGCGCCAAGATCTGGGGCCCAGCCAATACCGGACAGCCCCCCCAGATGAACCGACCAGGCAGTAGAACTCATGGAACTGGCAGGAGCTTGGGCGCCGGGCACGGTCCCCACCGATCCACCGGACGGCACCAACCTACTTACAACCCCGGCACCCCCATAAGAGGTGCCCCAGTCAATCCAAGGAGGATGTCGGCCCGAAACAGCGGCCGCCCGTCACACCGGCCCACCCAGGACCAGCTAGCCATGCACCAGGACCGAGCTGGGCTGCAACCCAGCCTCTCTCCCCCTGCTCAATTGTGGTGTTGTTGCGTGTTGTTCTAATGTGCACTTAAAACAGAGGGGTGGGACATGGGAATACTGCCAGGTACCTCCATCTCCCTCCCCAGGCCTGTCTAGATGCATTTAAACAGTGGGTGCCGGCACCACAGGCGAGGCCCCGTATAAGGGGCCCCGCCTCCAGTGCCGAGGCGCACCCACCGCCAGGTCCCTACATGTGCGTTCCATGTAAATGTTGCAAGTGTAAGTGTCTAAGTTGCTCAATAAAATTGGGACCCAGGCCGCCAGCGGGTAGCGAAGACGGAAACTCCATCCCGCACCCCAGTGACATGCCCACGTCCCAAGGCCTTGTGAATGGTAGAATGAAGGAGCAGGTGGACAGAGGCAAATGGGGATGGGGAGGAAATAACTGGGGATGATAAAAACTTGGATGACTCAGAATTTTCTGCACCTAAATTCAGACAAGACAGAGGTTGTTGTCTTTGGACCAGAACCTTTAACAAGGAAACTGCTAGGTCAATCACTTCATCTGGATGGCATTAATTTGGCCTCTGGTAATAATGTTAAGAACCTCTGTGTAATTTTTGACCAATACATGACATTTAAATCTCATATTAAACAGGTTTCTAGGATTTCTTTCTTTCACCTCCGGAATATTGCTAAATTAGAAACATCCTGTCCAGCAGTGATGCAGAGAAACTAGTCCATGCATTTGTGACTTCGAGGCTGGACTACTGTAATTCCTTATTATCAGGAAGTCCACAAAATGCAATCAAAAGCCTTCAGTTGATCCAAAATGCTGCAGCAAGAGTTCTGACGAATATTAAAAAGAGAGATCAAATTTCTCCTGTTTTGGCTTCTCTCCGTTGGCTCCCTGTTAAATCCAGAATAGAGTTTAAGATCCTCCTCCTTACGTATAAAGCCCTTAATAATCAAGCTCCATCGTACATCAGAAATCTGATTGTTCCATATGTTCCTAACAGAGCACTTCGTTCTCAGAATGCAGGGCTACTGGTAGTTCTACTGGACTTCAAAAAGTAGAAAAGGAGGCAGATCTTTTAGTTATCAGCCTCCTCTCCTGTGGAACCAGCTCCCAGTTTTAGTTTGTGAGGCAGATACTCTGTCTGTTTTTAAGACTAGGCTTAAAACCTTCCTTTTTGATAAAGCTTATAGATACTTATATAGACACTAGACCTCATAATCCCTCTCCGATTTCTAACAGTAATGTATTAATTTACCAGAATAAAATGATTAGAGAATTGAACAAAGGTTGAATCATGAACCAGGAAAGAAAAAGATTTACACCAGGTTTTAAGGCTAGAAAGTGATGGACAAAGATAATGTCAGAGTATTCGGAAGAGCGGGCCTTTATCTACTCCAGTTATATCACTTACCAATAATATTATCTCTCTAATAAATAGATTCTGGAGAGGGTGCAGTCCTACGAGCAAGGAGAGATGTATAAGCACTACAATACTTACCCATTTACCTCCTTCTTTCCTCCTGGATTTCCAGGCAGGGAGTAGAGGGCGATGGAGTGTTCAGCCCGTTCTGGCGCGGGGGGGATGCAGCCCGGTCCGGCAGCCCTCCTCAACTCCATCTCCCTCACACCGTACACTGCTAATAGACTTAAGAATTAGGAAAAAAAATTATCTTTTTTCAGACCCTAACACACCTTCTACTTTTCTTTTCTACTACTCTCCAGATATATTTTTCCTAATGTTAATGCAATTGTTAACCCAGTTTTCTCTCAGTGTTTTTCTCCCCATAGAAGCTCTACCCGGTCTGGTACCCTGCTCAGCTATAATGTCCCATGCCGGATGAGGAGCGTTGTTCCAGATGATGCTCAAAGTTACTGAGCATCCTCCATGCGGTCTCTTCTCTGTCTTCTCAGACACCCAGACGGTCGTGGCAGATGACCGCTTGTACTGAGCCAGGGTTCTGCCAGAGGTTTCTTCCTGTTAAAGGGGAGTTTTTCCTCTCCACTGTCGCTACATGCTTGCTCAGTATGAGGGTTTGCTGAGGAATTGTTGTGGTTGGAGTCTGCTTGATCCGGGCACAACCTCACGCCGATGACTCAACGCAATCTGCTGGGATTCCTTACATAGAACACTTAACTGATTGGAATGTTTGTATAATTGTATTGAGATGAATTTTGTTGTAAAGTGCCTTGAGATGACACTTGTTGTGAACTGGCGCTATTTAAATAAAAGTGAATTGAATTGAATGATTTGCTTTAAACATTGCCAACTGAATTTGCAGTTTGTGAAGGTCCAGTTCTGGGTACAGGCTCACCATATAGTTGGTCTTTCCAGTAAGCAGCAGCTCATCCAGCTTGTCCAGATTTTCCAGGCTCGGAAGGTCAAACAGATCACATAGCTGGGTGATAACCGTGCCAAAGGTGCTGAAAAACTGGACCCGGAAATACTCCTCTTGTGTCACAGGAGTATGATGCTTGGCTGGACCACCATATCGTCTGGATGGCATTCGGACATGAGGTGGTTGTATTTGCTGGAGGTCCAAGACTGCAACAAGGTTCACAGCTTTATCATAGATTCCCATGAAACTCTCATCTCCTCCATCATGTCCTCAAAGAGATACAGCACTTTCTAGTGTAATCAACAGCTTTCAGCATTCCACTGATGGTCTTTCCTCTTGCCTGCAGACTCAAGTTCAGGTCCTCCAAGATCATGAGGAGCTCATGAGGAGAAGGCCAAGAATGGTGTTGCCCTTTTCCAGTCCGTCAAGTAGGCCATTAGCTTAAGAAGCAGTGCTGTCAGTGAGATTTGTAGATACCATCTCTTCCAGGGCAGCCAAGATGGATGTATCCATGACAGATTAACTGAAATGTTGGCTGCTCCATCATAGGTCTGTCCCCGAAGACCTCAGAAAGGCAGGTTTCGACGGAGCCGACAACCAGAGGCTATTTTAAAAAGGTGTTCCCCAGTTGTTGAAGAGACCTCATATAGCCCAACAAAATCCTCCTTAGGCTCCAGGCCCTCATCATCATACCGGAGGTTTATCGAGACCTATTCCGTACCAGATATGTCCCGGGTACCATCCTTTATCAGAGAGTACTGCAGTAAAGTTAATGAATGATTTCAGTTGCTATTTGTCTGATAACGTTGTTGCCCATCAACCTCAACTTCAGCAGCTCATTTTGACACTCAGGACTTGTGTATGAAGGATTCTTCTGCAGCCAGCTTGCCAGATTGGGGTAATTCTCAGCCTTCTCATCCAGATGCTGCTTTAAGTTTCCCTCATCATTATGTCATGACTTCTGAGAGCTAGGCCCTGTTTTGCGAGGTACCTCACAGAACTAACAAAGGCAGCGTTTCCCAAATGCAATAGTTCTTAAGGACTTAAGAAGGGTTCGGCTAAGAAGGACCGCCAAGATACGGGTGTTTCCCAGAAGCGTTCTTAACTGCCTTCTTTGGAGAACCTTAAGGTCAAGCCTAAGAAGCTTCTTTAGAAGCTCTTAACGGGAGCTGCTGGAACTGAATCAATCAATGCCAGGCTAATTGATCACCCACTTTTTTATCAACGCTGAGCGCAGCGCGCAGTCACACACAGCGTTGTTTATACGAACTTGCGATGTTCATGATGAGTACAGAGATAGTGAATTAGCTTCACAGTGTGTACTGATGACCATATATAGATAAAAGAAAAAACAAAAACAAAAAACAAGTAGCCTAGTTGCCCGCCTACGCGCATCTCTCCTGCTGAAACAAAGTGTTTGCACGTGGGTATAGCATTAAGTTAATTTTTGTTTTAAATGTGTGTGCCATCAGGTGTATCCAAGTAGTAATCAAGCCTATTAGCGCATATATACCCCCATGAATATTGGCACACACATGTGATAATAGATGAAACTGGCAGCAAAAAGAGCAAGCAGGCACCATTGTTTACCGCAGAGGAGATGGGCGTCCTAGTGGAGGAGGTGTGGCAGCACCATGAGGTTTTATTTGGAGGAACAAAAGGGAAAAAAACCATCACGGTGAAGATCCGTGTATAGCAGGCTATAGCGAAGAAGATGTGCACCTCCAGCCCATGTGGCCTGCGTGACTGGGTGTCGTCAGAACGAAATGGCAGGAGTTTCAGAGCCTGACCAAAAAGAAGAATGCCAAGGTGAGAAGGGAAGCCATGGGCATGGGTGGTGGAGCACTAGGTGGGATGACCCTCACTCCTTATGAAGAGAAAGTCCTTCTTCCAGTTTTTGAACCCCCAAGAAATAAAGGTTTGTTCGATTTTTTTGCCATTGTTGAGATGTTGCTTTTGAAAGCAGTTGTGCAGAAGAAGCACAAAACTCATTTTATTTCAGGACTGTAATGGAGCCAGGGGAAGATTTTGAACGAGCTCTCCTTGAAGTGAAGAGTGCAGTTGGGCAGAGTTTGTGGCTCAACTAGCTGTGCAGCTGATTGGTATGGGGAACTTGGACCCTCAGCTGAATTGATCTTCTGGTTTGCATGTTCAGGGTTATCCTGCTGCTCCGCAACAGTAGCTGATGGCACGATCTGTAATGTAATTAATCAATTGTAATTTTTTTCTCTACATAGTTCTCAGGAATATTTTAATTGCACACAATGTTCTCTAATTGGTATACAATTGCCATTATTTATTTTTATATCCACAACTTTCTTTCCTGTTTGTATTTGTAGTAGAAAATGTTGTGTTGTAGATCCATCTGTTGGTGTTTTCATTCAACATTTTCTTCACAAGTTTAACCAATCCAAATCCCTGCAGATGGATAAAACTTGCATATGCTTTTTTTCCCCTGAACCCTCACCTGCTGAACCGATCTGAGCTTGTTTCAACCCACTCCACTTCTTCAGCCAGTGGTTATGCTTGCTGTAAGAGTATACCAAGGTTGGTTTTATATTTATTGCAAGGTTATCAGTTTTTCTGTTGGTATGTGAATCTCACCTCTGCAATTTCAGCTGCCTGGCTTCCAAGAAAGGACACATTCCTAAGACACTCAAGTTATGTTGTTTATTTGAAAAACACTTGACATTAACATATTTAAAGTGTGCCTGCTCTAAGTGATTAGAAAATGTAAATAAACTCATAGGCTAAGTCAAAAAGTAAAATGACTATTATCTGGAAATAGCTGTTTTTTTTTAAATTACCCTGAAACACTAATTGGTCAGTCATATGGGACAAATTTTTTTTAATTGTCTAATGAAACAAAACGCAATAAAAATCAGGATGTTTGACACCTGAAAACACATATGCTACTTATGTTTATGGTGCACTCTCAGACATCACATGTGACTCTGATTCCTACTGAACAAATGTGCTGCTACTTTGTAATGCCATTAAAATCTGATTTTTAGGTTAACATTGTTTGTCCTTCAGTCATGTTTGCACCCAAAACCTGAATTGAGACTTATTCATTTACACACTTTCACCAAAAATATTATCCCTCTAATACTTTTGAGTTATGGAGGGGTCATTTAACATAAGGCCATTTGCTGTCGGGACCTTGTAGGAATTAAACAGCGCCAGTCAGTGACAGGTGAAGTCTTCAAAAAAACGAAGAAAACCCAGACATTTAATCAATCTATGAAATCCTCCCGAAAGCCCATGAAAAGCAAACATGTCTCAGGAGGAGGTTTAGTCAGCTGGCATAGCTGTCTGCTTTGTTAATGTTATTGCTGCTAGCTAACTGTCGGCAGCCGAGAAGAGAAGAAGTCATTGTCCTCTTATCTACGTCAGTATCAAAAATGATAACACTGGATAACTTAATATTTTTTTGTAAGAGCTGCACTTACAGCACATTTTTTCTTGCCGAAAAACCATCGGCTATCGGTTGCGTCTTTTCAACATGGTGAGACACCAACTTCAGCTTAACTTTTTTTTTTTATCAATGAATCCGGTAGTTCACAAACAGCTTGGCTGTGGGAGTGTGGAGTTGACCAGAGAGTGGAGCTTGATATAAGTGTGACCTATACATGTCTGATGGCTTCTCTTGGGTTGGGAAATAATGCACAAGGAGCTGCCTAGGTGTTGGCATCAGTCTTCATTTTAATTTACCATCTGCATTCACATACAGCACAGTGTGGTAACATCAGTCTCTGGCAGAAAAACGTGCTCATTCTCCACAGCGATCCTCCGTAGCTTTTTGGATTACAATAATGAAATAATAATCAAAATAAAGAACATTCGAAATCACAGTGATCGTATAGTGGATACTTTTGTTTAGCAGTTAAAGCAATTTAATAAACTAACAATGAGTATCTTTTTAAAAGAAAATATAGCAAATACATTTTTAAAATAAATGTAATTGAAATTTTTAATCTGCATATACTTAAAATTTTTTATGAAATTTAAATTTCTCAATGAAATAATAGCTATAAAACACACAACTTCACTTCACAATGATAATCCTTTGCTACAGCACCAAAGTGCTATCCGGCGACACATACCTGCATTCACATACAGCACAATGTGGTAACATCAGTCTCTGGCAGAAAAACGTGCTCATTCTCCAAGGAGGAGCCATAGCATTACAAGGGGGAGTTTTCCGCAACTTTCACATCAGCATAAATTTTATACTAAAAGCACAACTGTAGTGCTTTTAGTAAAACATTGTTCAATATTAAGCATATTTTGAAACTCGTTACCTCCACAGCGAACCTCTGTAGCTTTCAGGATTACCTATTATACCTTGCTTCTTAAAGATGAATGCAGTTCCACTTTTTGCCACAAGATGGGTGCATTTTAGCAGGATTTAACACTAACCTTTTTAACTATGTTACATAAGCGTTAAGAAGAATATATTTCTCCGAAAAGCTGATTGCATATTTGACTGTATGCGGATACAAATGATATAACAAGCATCTTTTGTGTTAGGTTTGCTATCATATGGATATTAATGATTTTTCCTAGCCTACAGCCTAATGGTGGGTTTTAAAGTGATAGTCTAGATCTCTATATGAATTACAAATTTTAAGAATTGTATTAAATTGACCTCCTGGCCTTAAATTTTGATATAAAATGAGTCATTTTATGAATTATAACATTACGGGTAAGTCCCGCCTTCCCTTATCTCAGCTATGGCTCAAAAGCCACGGTGCCGTCCACCTGAACCAATCAAGTGATGCCGAGGGCTGTCAATCATCACGAACGCTATGCTGTGTGCGCATGCTCAGTTTTCTGTTTTCACTGAGCCTCCGAACCAAGCCCTTTGTCCCGAGCGTAGCCATGGATCAACCCCTAAAAAGCATCCTCACCCCCGATAACTTCATTGTTGACACTGGTTGTTTTCTCTCTCTCCTCCGCGTGTCTTGGCCCATTGACCTGGCGCGTGCACGGAACAGTAGGCGCGGCTTCAAGACCAATGAGAAAGGGGGGGTGGGGGTCGGGGGGAGCTCGGGTCGTTTTTTTTCAAATCATGTCCCTCTCTCTCTTTTTCCTTACAAAGTCCAGACTATCACTTTAATGTCATTTTAAAAAAAATATCTGGCTCTCAGCTTTATTGAATACTTGAAAGATTTTTAACAACTGTCAATACACTATTGAGCATACTGTAGTAAAACGTCAAACTGATGAATACTTAAATATGAATAGCATAGGCTATTGAAAGATTGTCCCCTGGCAATATTTAAAGTCTACTCAAGTGTAATTATAATGTCCCCAACAATTCTAAAAACAAACTGTCGCCCTTGATTGTGATACACTGACTTTGTTCACACACATACCTGTGAAAAAGTAGACTGACGGAGTTAAAAATAGAGCAAAAGTTAGTGTACGGATTGTTCAGCATTATGTAGGGACTTGTATTTTCAAAACAAAACATCATTAGGACTTTGAAGCACTCAAATTTCTATGTCGATCCTAGGAGGGTAGATAATTTAGTTTCAAGTCAGCTTTGTTGCTCGATATAGAAAATAAAGTCCTCCCAAAACATTAAACAAATATCCTATCTGTTGCAGAATCTTTGAAATAAACTTTTACCACTTTAATTTTGTGAATGTAGTAGTAGTAGTAGTAGTAGTAGTAGTAGTAGAAGTAGTAGTTTATTCGGTCATTTCATTCCTTCAAACAATAAACAAACATTTCCGTTATTTGTGTACCACACGACCGAAAGGGCTTAGGCTGAAGTAAAAACGTACTATGCCTAACCCAGTGTACATACTTCCACGAGAAAACAAAACACAAACATTTATAGAAAACAATATCAAGTGTCTAACAGCAGAGAAATAAGCAGGTATTTATAATTGATTTAAAAAATAAATTTCAAATATTCCAACATATGTGTATATATACATTTGTTGTATGATATTTATGTAAAACTAAATCATGTCATCATTTAAATTAATCTATTTGGATCTATTTAAGTCTTTTCAGTAATTTCTAACTTTATTCATCCTAAGCTTATATATTTTTGAATGACAGTAGATTTATACAACTTTTTAAAAACTCTGACTGTTTCAGACTGTTTTAACTGATCTTTCAAGTCGTTCCACAGATTAATACCTCTTACAGTAATACATCGACTTTTTTTATTCTTTTTAGCTTTTACTTCTCTGAGAATGGCAGTTCCTCTGAGGTTATACTGACTTTTCCTGTGTTCAAAAAGCTGCTGGATTTTAGGAGGGAGAAGATTATTATATGCTTTGTACACTATTACTAAAGTATTAAGATCAACAAGATTATATATTTTTTGAAGATTTAGCTCTACAAAAATAGGGTTGTTGGTGCATAGAAACCTGATTTAGTGATAATTCTTATTGCCTTTTTTTTCTGAGTAGGAAAATAGGATGAGTATTGGATTTGTAATTGTTTCCCCAAATTTCCAAGCCATAATTTAGGTAAGGAAGTATGAGGGAGTTATACAATCATAAAAGAGATTTTGTATCAAGTGCAGTTTTCATTTGACCAATGGTTTTTGTAATTTAATTTTTAATGTACCTATATGCGATTTCCATTCAAGTTTTCCATCAATGATAACTCCTAAAAATTTGTTTGCTTGAACTCGCTCAATTTCTGTATCATTTATTTTTAAAGTTGTATGATCATTAACTTTCATATTTCCAAAAATAATATATTTTGTTTTACTCAGATTCATTGAAAGTTTGTTTAGATCAAACCATTTTTTTAGAAATATGAGCTCGTCTTCTACTGTAGAAAGGAGTTGTCTCAGATCCTTTCCAGAGCAGTACAGGCTAGTATCATCCGCATATAATAAACATTTTACGTTTTTCAAAACTTCACAAACATCATTAATGTACATTATAAATAATTTTGGACTCAAAATAGAGCCTTGTGGAACTCCATGTGTTATAAGTTGTGCATATGTACATATTGGTATCTGTTGCTAAGATAGCTTTCCAGCCATGCATATGCAGGTCCCCTGACACCAAAACTTTCAATCTTTTTTAAAAGCCTTGTATGGTCTATGGTGTCAAAGGCCTTGTTCGGATCGATAAAAACACCCACTGCATATTAACTATTTTCAATTGCAGTAGCCAGGTCTTCCACAAGAGCCATGATTGCAGTTGTGGTCGATCGTTTTTTGATCGAAAACCATATTGATGTTCACTTAACAAATTGTATTTGTCAACAAACTTGTCAAGCCGAATTACATATAACTTTTCCAAAATCTTGGAGAATTGCGGCAGAAGCGAGATAGGTCTGTAGTTGTCGAATATATGTTTATTTCCATTTTTATATATTGGAACTACTTTTGCAGTTTTCATTTCTCTTGGGAAAGTGCCAGTATGAAAGGACTGATTTCAAATGAAAGTAAATGGTTTTACCATATAATTAATAATTTCTTTTATCATCATCATATCAATGTTACAACAATCTGTTGACCTTTTATTCTTCTTTTTTTTTTTTTTTACAATATTTATAATTTCATTTCCTCAACCTCTCTTAGGAAAAGTTAATTTAGACTTTGTTTTGAAGTGTTACAATTCAATCTTTTTCTGTCTTTAGGTTCTAAGATTTTGCTTACTAATGTAGGTCCAACTTTAGTGAAAAAGATATTTAAGGTATTTGCAATTTCATTCTTATTTTCTATGATTTTGTTTTCATTGACAAAAAATTGGGGCAGATTAAAAGTTTTCTTCCCCTTCTTAATTATTTCATTAAGTATTTTCCAAGTCCTTTGAGTATCATTTCTGTGTTGTTCCAATAATTTATGGTAATATTTCCTCTTATTAGATCGAATTATACTTATCAACTTATTTTTAAATGATTTGTATCTATTTTCAGTATCTATAGTTCTATGTTTTATGTATAATTTATAGAGATGTTTTTTCTTCTTACATGCTTTGACAATACCATTCGTAAACCATGGCTTATCGGCTACTGCTTGATGGTTGACCTTGCACATTTCAAGAGGACAATGCTTGTCATAAAGTCTTGTGAAAATTGATAGAAAGGTATTATAAGCCATGTCAGGGTTTAAAGAGGCATAGACCTCATCCCAGGTCTGGGCCAAAGATCCCATTTAAGGCCAGCAATAGCTTCTGGCGATCTTTATCTGACTAATTTATGACTAACTGCAACTCATAAATAAACATAGAAGAGAATTTGTAGCTTGCACAACATTCTCAGTCCAGTAACAGTTATATTGTCCGTGTCTTTTTGGTCCATGTAGTTTTTGAGTCATCTCTACAGTATCTCCAATCCAGTAACTGTCATTTGGTCTGTGACTGTCATATATTTTTGTCAATATAGTGTACAATTCTTCTCAATAATATCTCCAGTCCAGTAGCAGTATACTAAACATAGTCACAGATCATAGCAATCTGTTCCCAGGCTGTTTGATTTCTAAATCTTCCAACAGCATCATTGTAATCCAGTTTAGTCTAGTCAGAAAGCTAGCAATGTTTTTTATATTCATCAAGGTCTGTAAGCTCCCTTACCAGTACAACTTTTGCTTGCTCCGGCATGGCTCCGTTGAGTTGAATGAAGACCTTGCAATTCCTAGTCCATGTCGCTTTTATCTTGTTTTTCTTCCTTAGGATCCGGGCTTCCCTTGCAATCCCAGTATTTTTAATTGTGAGATGTTAAAATAAACCGAAGAGCCTTTTAGCTTTCTTCCTTGGAGCAGAAGTTCAATTTTTCTGTTCGCAAATCACAGGATAATGGTTGCTGGCTTAGCTTTGTCCTTACTCGGAAGAGTGTGGCACGCTGAGATGTTTTTTGCGTCCAGCTGAATATCCTTTTCTGCAAAGAATAACACGATTTGTCTTTCCAGCGTTAGCTGATCAGCTGGTTCGGCATCCTTGCTAACATTTCTTCCATGCGCTGCAGCTCTGGCGTAAGAACAAGGTTTTATGCTCAGACCTGTGATTATAACATCTTCAATCCTCATATACTGCTCCAAGTTCTCAATCCTTATTTCTAGAACCTTAATTGTTTTATCTTTTTCGTGAATGACATCCTTAAGTTGCTTCACCTCGTCAACAAGTTGCATCAACTTAGTCAGCTGTTGGGTGACTTTAGTCAACTCTCCAGTCATGTAATTTATCGACTTACACATCTCTTCCATCTCATTCTCCATCTGCGTTGTTCTCGTTGACGGCATCGTCCACTTTCGTGTGTTTATTTGGTTACCTTACGTATTTAAGAGCAGGAAAACTTAATTTTTTAAACAAACAAAAGCTCAGCAAACAAAAGTTCAGCGATCACACGGGGCGTCGCCATCTTGAGACACAGGGCGTCCTGTAAGATTCCCATCCCTACAAATTATCTACAAACAAGCACACAGAGTAAAAAATGTGACATGCCGTTTATGAGTTATAAGCTAAAACACCTTTAACCTTTTTTTACCACAGCGCCACCTATAGGTGTACCTCCCTGAATATCTGTATCTGAGTAGCAGTGTGGGTACCAAAAAGATATCCAAAAAAAGTTCTCAAAAGTCTTACGATCTAGCCTGCAGAATTCGTTTCAGAGCAAAATAATAATAACAATGATAATAATATTATTATTATTATTATTATTATTAAGAAGAAGAAGAAGAATGTAAGGGAACCCTAAAAAGGAACAAAAAATAGGCAGTTATTTGGCATTTAAGTTGGAACAAAAAACAATGGAAAACACAAATCAATAGTTTTTTGCCATTAGTCTTTTCCTATGAAATGAAAACGGGGGGACCCCCCCCCCCCCTTATTTGTTTTGTATGAACCGGAAGTTTTTGCAGCTTAAACACCTTCAGAAAGGTAAACAAGATCCTTGCAGCAGCCACTGGACCTCATTTACAAACTCGTCTGTGATCATGACGGAACAGTACTCCAGCGTTATTTTAGAGATGGCAAAACAAGGACTGTCTTCGACAATTTTATCTCAGAGTCTGTCATATGAACAGGGACAACCTTAAGGATTTTCTGCGAGAAATATCAGAAAGTTTTGTTTTGACCAAATGTTAGGCAGTCGAATCTGGGATAAAAAAATGAAAAAATTAATGTGGAGGAAAACAGTACTGGTGGACGATATCTGTCAGGTTTAAATGAACATGATTCAGACTTCAATTCTCACCCTTCCAAACAAAAAACAAACCCAAACCTGTTTAAAAACACACACAAGACCATGTGTATTTTTATTAATTTATTTATTGGAAGCTTAATAAACTAGCAACATTAACATAACTACTTGCTATCACTTTACTGAGAAATACATCAGAAGTGGCGTGAAGACTGTCGGATCCACTTCCCTGGGTGTGGTCAGGATACACCCCCCTTTGTAAAAATAACACGTGGATGCTCGTCAAAGGTCACGGCATGCCATTTTAGTTTAACTTTCTTGCTCCTTGGACAACTGAACATCTTGATCAGACGTAAATATTCCTTTTCAGAATCTGAATAAGCCAATACTTCCCGGTGGGGAACTCAGACATCAGAACATAATTAGTTTTATCTTTCTAAAACTCGCTCTCTCTATGCTGTGACCGCAGCAGCTGCACCTCGTGTCCCCACTGGCATTGCTGCATAAAAAGCTGATTTACACCAAAAGTTTGAATGGTAACACACCCAAAAATGTGTCTTAGATTAAATTTAAAGGTGTCCACCATCTCCTGGCGTAAAGTAGTAATTAAATTAGCGGCCCTATCTCCACCTGTGGCTCATTAAAGTCAGCATTGTTGCTTGTTGCAATATTGTGACTTTGGCGCCTCAACTGTTAATTTGTTTCTTGAAAATTGTATTTTGTTTTACAATTTTTAAAGTTGTTTACTGCTAATGTAAACAACCACCATAGTTTTGGGGTTGTAATTGGTGATCTTCCTGAAACTTTTCCACACAGAGGCTGAATCAATGTACGCTTCTTTTCTGAATCTGTACTTGACCTCTCTGTAGCAGTCCCTGTCTTCTGAACGCCTTTGTCCTTTCTTTTTTCCCATTATTTATCACCCAGTACAGTCCTGGGCATTGCTCTCCCTCGTCCAACCCCAGGAGTTGGCTTCTGAACGCCTTTGTCCTTTCTTTTTTCCCATTATTTATCACCCAGTACAGTCCTGGGCATTGCTCTCCCTCTGCCAACCCCAGGAGGGCCCTACACTGCTCAAGCATCCTTCATGCTTTGAGGAGGGATGAACCCTTCTTTTCACCTGAGGGTGTTGGGATTCTCCAGCCACCGTGCCCCCCTATCTTTGTCCTTTCTAACCACAGCTCTTTGAGTTTAGGGCTAAACCAGGCTCCGTCATTATTATAGCTCACTCTGGTGCGTGCTGGCACAATGTTGTCCTCACAGAAGTTTACATACGAGGTGACAGTGTCCGTAAAACCATCCAAGCTGTTAGAAACGGCTTGGATGGACACCTCAGTGTGTCCCAGTCTGTTGTGTGAAGCTCCTCCACAACTCCATAGTTGCTCCACAGATTTTTTGTCCTCAAGACAGGTTTGGAGAGCTTGAGCATCTGTCTGTATGCAGGGATAAAATGGATCATCATTATAGTCATCTGTATGGTTTTTTTTGGGGGGGGGGGGGGGGGGTTCTAATACAAAAGAAAGTAAAACAAACACTTGAAGGGATTAATTGATCAAACACAGGGAGTCACTGCTTTGTAACTTTTCAGAGCTCTCATGTGCAATCAGGAGGCAATCAAGTGCAATGCTTTTACTGGTGCCCTTCCAGCTAAGGCATGCCTACTTGTCAGAGAGCTCAAAGTACACAAAGACTATAACGTCACCTTTTTTACCATGCAAATACTCAGCAGGTGCCTGTTTGCCAACCCGAAGTTGTGCTGGGAAATATAAAGTCTAGAAGATGATCATTTGTTAACAACTAGGTCAGGAGACTGAGCAATTTTTGAAGTTGAATGCCCACTCTGCTGTAAACTGGACTTTGTGTGTGCAAATGATGTAAAGTATCTGTGTCTCAGGCTTTCATTGTTCTTGGGGGCCAGTGGCTTGCCTTAAGTTGTAACACTGAAATGAGGAGGTGAATCATGAATCATGAAATGCAAAAACATAATTTGCACAAGATGTAGATTATTGTTCTTGTAAGTTTGTCTTTTAAAGAAATTGGATCTGCATGGATCAACTTAAACACTGTCCATAGCATATTGTACTGAAATGCTTTGATTTTACTAAAATATTTTATTTAAATTCACAGTATTTGATATTTGCTTGGAATAGTAATTATATAAACTTTTAGTTGAAAGAAATATACTGCTGATTGCGAGAAGAAAAAAAGGTCACTTTTCAACTCAGTTCATCTCTTAAAATACTTAATTGATCCCAAAGGAAAATAAAAAGTTATCTTAACTTAAACTGTCCCAGTTTAATTTAGAGACTTGTAGATCTGAGAGAAGACTCTCCTTTTGTGGTCTGTACTAAAGCAGATCTGAAGATGATTCTAACTGACGTATCAGTTGTTGTCATGGTCTATTTGTCATTGTTTTAATAGTTTGTTTGCTTTTTAATCATCAATTTTGGTTGATATTTTTAATATTGTGTTCTCCTGTGTGCTTAATATGGTTTAGTCTTTCATTCATTACTATAAACACTTGGCTAGAAGATATAGCTATTATATTATGCTGAAAATTTAAGTCATCTTGGGGGGTGGTTGCATTACTCAGTTGATCAAAAATATGCTCGGGGTCCTGGACCCCAAAAAGGTTCAGAACCACTGCCCTAAAAAACCTGCAGTTGGTTTACAGCAAAAAAGTGTTCTTTATAAAACATGTTTAGGAGAAGCAATACATGTCCCACTGTTCAGGTTTTTTTTGTTTTTTTTTTACTTAGAAAGAAATCCACATTTTTTTCCTACTTCATAATTGGATAGTACTTTGATTTGTTTTGGTCAGTCACATGCTATCCCAATAAACTACACAAAATGTTTGTTTCACATAAAAAAATTGAAACTTTTGAAAGAAACATAAATATTTCTGCAAAAGGCAAAAAAAGTATTATAAGATCATCTTACGAAACAGCCTCAAAGTACCTTCAAGATGCCTTTTATAAGAAAAGTGGCTGCTCTGTGACCTTCTGAAGGAGATGGCTTGATTTGTTAGACAAATAAAACCTGAAAGCCCTGGCCCTACCCTGCCAATACCAGGTGGCTTGGATACGTGCCATCAATGCAAATGAGCTACCAGCAGAACACTGTGACACACCAGCATCCTTCAACCCCCCCACGCACCAAAAAAAAAGAAAAAAAGAAATGTTAGCACCACCCTGCTCAGCATAAGCCAGCACTGGAGACGAATGTGCACACTTATTTAGACACTGTTGTCGATCTGCTGTTAGTAGGTATGGGGTTACAACCTTAATTGGATAGCTAGTTGAAGACAAGTGAGAACATTTCATACCTTCTTTGTAAAATAAGTGCAGGTAAGCGTTGGTTTTAATGGATTTTATTGATTTTATGTAATTTACTGAAAACATGTCTTCAGATTGCATTTTTAAGAAATCTAAATACATGTTTATCCTGTCCTACACAATAATCATTTTTATGCATTTAAACTTCAATTTTTCATGAATTGTGTTATACTAAAAGTATCGTCTGAGAGTGAAAGCTTATGTGAGGATCTTGTCTGTCGAGATGAAAAAAGTTGACTCTATTTCTGAACGTACCTTTTAATTGAGTTACAGATATTACACAAAAACTGCTACCAGTTTTATAAACCTGCTGTGCAACAATGACTAATAGCAGGATGTATTATTACTCTGAAAGGAAAATGTTGTGGGCAGAGGGATGTGTGTCATTTATGAAATTTACACTAATGTTTTTATTACAGCTGCTGCTGTGGGCAGAAGTTAGCAGTTCTCTGTACCAGAAGCAGAAAAAAGCCCCACAGACTTGTTGACATTAATAGCAAAGATGCAAAGTAATGCAAACGTGTTTGCTTATGAAAATCCTAGCCTCCCAAACTAACAGCTGAAAGATAAAAGGGATGGCTAAAACAAGCTAAAAAAATGTCTCTAGTAAAGTTAAGCATGAACCAACAGATACTGAGAGACTTAACTGGAGCTTAAAGAAAAAAAGGGATGGTACTATTTGGACACAATAATATTTTCAGGATTTAACATTCACCATTTTTTTATATCATTTAATCAGGAATTTTCCATCCTAAAAATACCATGTCACAAAAACTATGGTTTTCACTTTCAAAATAACAGAGATACGTTTTTGCTTTAATAAACAGTAAAATGTGATTTGATGTGGTATAGTTTGAGAGGAAGGATCAAAATAGTATTCTGCATATTTAATTTTATGTTGTTTTTTCTTTGACATCATTTCATGTTCCACCTGCGCCCATAGGACACAATAACCCAAAAATACTGCCAAAAATAATGTTTTTTTTATACATAGTCATCTATCTATCTATCTATCTATCTATCTATCTATCTATCTATCTATCTATCTATCTATCTATCTATCTATCTATCTATCTATCTATCTATCCTCCTGTTGTCAGTGTTAGTGATAAGCTCTGGCTTTTGTTTGATTTTGTACTTAATCACTATGTACATGTTTTCCTATTCCATAAATGCAAATTTGAATTTCTTTAATGCTGTATTTTCTAAAACTGCAAGTATCACATACAGCAACACCGACTTTTTAATCAATTAATTCATTAAAATAAATATGTATCACAAAAAAACTGTAAAAACGTCCTGTTTTTCTGAATTTTTAAAGAATGAAAAACTGTATACCAAAATAAAACTGAAAATCCAATATAGTGTTTTCCAAAAAGTTAATTTTGAATGTGAGTGAACAACAAAATGCAGAATAGAACAAGTTACTGTGTTTAGTTTAAAGCATTAGAAAGACTGGAAGGAAAGGCAGAAAAAATCCACGTTACCCCATTTGCCTGAGCACAGAAAGAGTTCAAAAAATACAAATTTACAAAAAACTAGTGATTGATCTAAATGGGTTAACTAGAACTAGGATTAATTTATATTTAACATCTATATTTTCAAATTCTGACTTCTGTGGCTTTAGGAAAGATTACTGTTTGCTTGCTACCTTTATTTCAATTTTGATTATTTGAGTGTGGTTTAACCTGATCTTCTGGCTGTTGTTGTGAAGGGAAAGTACCAAACATTAGATCTGCCCTGTTCTTTTTGTTTAAAAAAAAAGAAGAAATGCAACTACATACATAATAGAACCCTAACCCTAACCCTAGGACACAATAACCCAAAAATACTGCCAAAAATAATGTTTTTTTATACATAGTCATCTATCTATCTATCTATCTATCTATCTATCTATCTATCTATCTATCTATCTATCTATCTATCTATCTATCTATCTATCTATCTATCTATCTATCTATCTATCCTCCTGTTGTCAGTGTTAGAGATAAGCTCTGGCTTTTGTTTGATTTTGTACTTAATCACTATGTACATGTTTTCCTATTCCATAAATGCAAATTTGAATTTCTTTAATGCTGTATTTTCTAAAACTGCAAGTATCACATGCAGCAAACACCGACTTTTTAATCAATTAATTCATTAAAATAAATATGTATCACAAAAAAACTGTAAAAACATCCTGTTTTTCTGAATTTCTAAAGAATGAAAAACTATAGACCAAAATAAAACTGAAAATCCAATATAGTGTTTTCCAAAAAGTTAATTTTGAATGTGAGTGAACAACAAAATGCAGAATAGAACAAGTTACTGTGTTAAGTTTAAGGCATTAGAAAGACTGGAAGGAAAGGCAGAAAAAATCCACGTTACCCCATTTGCCTGAGCACAGAAAGAGTTCTAAAAATACAAAATTACAAAAAACTAGTGATTGATCTAAATTGGTTAACTAGAACTAGAATTAATTTATATTTAACATCTATATTTTCAAATTCTGACTTCTGTGGCTTTAGGAAAGATTACTGTTTGCTTGCTACCTTTATTTCAATTTTGATTATTTGAGTGTGGTTTTACCTGATCTTCTGGCTGTTGTTGTGAAGGGAAAGTACCAAACATTAGATCTGCCCTGTTCTTTTTGTTTAAAAAAAAAAAAGAAATGCAACTACATACATAATAGAAATAAATACATAAAATGGTTATGATTAATTGATACTTGTCACAGCAAAAATGATTAAAAACTCTATATTGGGATATTTCAGGATAATTTATTTATTATCTTAGTGAATATCAAGGACTTTGTAGAGATTAAATGTGTTGATTAAGATCTGTTTTAAAATAAAATGAAAGTAAAGAAAGAAGAAAAAAAGATTTTAAGATCTTTGACACACTACACAATTTAGGAAAATAGGACAAGGGAAAATCTAAAATATTTAATGCTTTTTTATGTATTTTTTTTTTTCATCAGAGGAACAATGTGGACCCAAAAGTTTCTTTTTGTGGTCGGAATTCTTTGCATGTACCAGGTAAAGATACCCTTCCATTTCTAACAGACTACAGTATATTTGAACAATCTGCATTATTTGCTTGTAGAACATGAACAAATGACAAGTCAAAGTAAGACTAAGTATTATTAAACATCTGCATAGAGACTAATTCTGCCATTTTCTTGTGTTTGCCTTTGTAGGCTTTTTCACAAGGTGAGAGTATTGACAGCACAGAGAAAACATGCAGAAATATGTTTTTACAGATACTATAACTCAAACCCTGTTTACTTCTATTCACTCTATAATGTATTGATTCCAAGTAAATTGACACAATCTGTTATTTCATTCAGGTTGGCAAACTATATCTGATGTTCTCAACTCATTTTCCTCTTCTGTTATCAGTAGGTACTGAAGAAATCTATGTTGCGGAGGTTATGGTGGAGAGCAACGTCACACTGAGCTCCACCAGCATCCTGGCAAGTTGGAGCTCAGGCATAATCCTCACAGTGGATACCTACAACGTGAAGATCTCCAGCAGTGAACTGGTTGCAGGTATTCTTTCTAACTCTCTTGAGTTGTTCTCGTAGGAAGTCACTGAAAAGACAGGAGCTTGTTGCATTAAAGTAGCATCCAAAGTAGAATCATGAAATATTGCAGAGGTCTCACAATAAACCTCATTTGATTGAACCTCTTTTGAGGACTGGGGTTGGCCAACCTTTTTGAAACAAACAGAGCTTTAACTAATTTTACCTCAGCAGATTAGGTAATTTTTAGGTAAGTTTTAGGCAGGTTTGATAAAATCTTCAGGAAATGTCTGCAATGGGACAAGGAACTAGTGTTTAGAATTTGTGAGTGATCCAAAAACTTCAATTACTGTTTAATTTGTGCAAATACAAGTTTGTAAGTTGGAGTTTGGGTTGGGGGATTATATACTGTATACATATATATAAAGAGAGAGAGAGCACATAACATTAATTAAATTCCAATAAAAGTGTTTAAAAAATGCATGGTTTTACTCATTGTTATTGAAAAAAAAAAATTTCCACTTTTTTGTGTTGAGCCAGTTTATTTTAGACAGTATTTCTCCAGCCTTTATTCACAGGGCACTGTCAGATTCACACTTTCACACATTATTATGAGCAGTCAACTCAAAATATTCCCACACTGTGGAATACTTCCTTTTTATTCCAGGCTCCATTTTTGTGTAAATTTAGATTATGTGACTGCAGAATACAGTGTCCACAACTAACAGGAATGTGTCAGTAAATGCTACAAATTCACACCCAAAATTTTTACCAACTCCCAAGTGTAGAGGAAAATATAGCCTAGAACTCATTTCAGAAAGCTATAAGTAAGATGTTCAATTAACTGACATCACCCATACAAACCGAGGCCTTGGTCAAGTGATTTCCCTGTTCTTAACACATGTCAATCGAGACTTCATTTGGCAAGCCCACTTTTGCTTAAGACATGCGTCGAAGGGGGGGCTGGTGCCTATCTCCAGCTGTCAACGGCCGAGAGGCGGGGTACACCCTGGACAGGTCGCCAGTCCATCACAGACAATAACAGGATATGACTCATTAATCACTATCTCTTTGAAAATTCTTGCTGTATCCAGGCTTTTAGAATTTATACACCCTGGTCAGCGTGTTCGTGATCCTGTTATTTCAATAAAATAAAAAGAGGGGAAAACTCTTCCCATTTACATCAACAGCATTTCTTTGCATTTGGGCCACATTTGCATATTTCTTGTATTCCAGTTGCAGGCTGCATGAAATTATTTTTGCTCCACTCTTGTTATGCCCTACATACTACAATATGTGGAGGACATGCTATTGAAAATGTATATATACTGTTGTGATTTATAGAAATTTAGGTTTTGACTATTAATATTTATGAATAATTGTGTATAGCAATGACTGATAAAGTTAAAATTTTTATGTAAAAAATATAAAATACGGGGCATCCATCCATCCATCTTCTTCCGCTTATCTGGAGTCAGGTCGTGGGGGCAGTAGCTTAAGCAGGGGGACCCAGATTTCCCTCTCCCCCGCCACATGGGCCAGCTCCTCGGGAAGAATCCCAGGCCAGCTGGGAGACATAATCCCTCCAGCGAGTCCTGGGTCTTCCCCTGGGTCTCCTCCCGGTGGGACGTGCCCGGAACACCTCACATCGAGAGGAGCCAGCTGAGGTAGCTTGGGCATCTGGTCAGGATGCCTCCTGGACGCCTCCCTGGTGAGGTGTTCTGGGCACATCCCACTGGGAGGAGACCCAGAGGAAGTCCAAGATACGCTGGAGTATGATTCTCTGCAGGCCTGGGGACACCTTTGGATTCCTCCTGGACCAGGTGGCTGGGGAGAGGGAAGTTTGGGTCTCTCCTTAAGCTCTGCCATCGCAATCCAACCCTGGATGAAGCGGAGGAAAATGGGTAGATGAATGGATATGAAAAGAAAATAAACAATAAATTCTGATGTCACAGTTCAGTGTGATCAAGATGCTTGAAGAACAAAGCTTAAATTAAAATGTGCTGAAGTGAAGCTAAATTAGTTTAAATCAATTGTGATTAGTTTAAATTAATTAGCACCTTTGGTTTATGACCAAACCAATACACAATGCAAGAAAAAAATGTCTTTGGATGAAGTAATGTTTCATTTAATAATTTGCTGGATAAGAAATCAATAACATTTGAATAACTGATTCTATTTTATCAAGTTGTGATCAAGCAGTGATCAATCTAATTTCAGTATCTTGATACACTAAGAAGGTGGTTACAAACACAGCTTACAAGATTTGTTTTTGTTTTTTAACAATCTATTTGAAAGCTGATCTATGTTTTAGAAATCTTCATGGTTCATGAAGTGCAGGCGGTCAACAACTGGACACATTGGTTAGTTCTTGCATGTAGCCTACAGCTAACATTCATCAACCCCTAAAAAAGAAAAGAAAACTCCAGTCAGATAGAGCAAATTAAGTTGCAGAATTTACAACTCTCAGCCGGAGACATTGAAAAACAATGTTTAAACCTACAGGCCGAACAGCCAGTTTGTACCCAAACAATAAATTAAATCTTACACAAGGTAGTGAATGCACATTGAAAACGAAACAACCCTTAAATTTTATTTATCCTCAACTAATCTCCTCTCTTATTGAACGATTAAAGTTCCCAGGTTGCTGCGTTGATAATAGGGGAAAGCTTAAACAAAGTAAGCAGGCAGGCTAAAATGGCTGCGATCGGTTAGCAGTGAGGCCTTGGGTTACATGGCTGATAACAGCTGACAGTTCGGACGTAAGGCTTGTCCTCTCACTTGTCCGCTCAGCTTGAGTGAACAGCTCCAACCTTCCTTCACTGAAACAGTACTTTTATGCAGCTTTCCAGCTCATCGTCTCATCCCACATAGGCTTTGTTGCAATGACCAGGGAACTACACATCAGACTCACAGAACGAGCCGTTTCCTGACCTGTTAACAACTGGAAGAGAATCTGCAGGTAAGAAGCAGCAGGCGCACATCGGGCTGCAGGGAGTGCGTCTAACTCCGAGTTGAAAAATAAACAAACTGTAAAAATGACGGACAGCCTTGAGAGTTTTCCGTCGTCGTTCTAAAAATATAGAAATACAGTTCAAATACAAAAATATTCGGTTAACACGACCACTGATTCGAAGAAAGCTTATGCAAGACTTAGGACAGAACAGAGGTTTTATCAGTCACTTGTCATTTCACCTGATAAATCAGCAGGGTGTGGCGTCCTTGGAGTTAGTTTTTTTACAGAAAGGCAGTAGATATATTGTTAAAGGGTAGGACTATCCGGTTGCTCAGCTAGTCAGTAGCCCCTTGGCTTTAACAACATGCATCTAACATAAGTTTTGGACAGTGACTTCTCATAAAAATATCACAAACTGACTGAATCGGTCAGAAATTATCTGAAAAAAATAACATATAACTAGGAGGGCTTAGATCTCTGCTAAGCACCTCAGTATAATTTAGAGGATTCCCTCATAATACCTGATCATCCCCCATATTTTATCACTTGTACGTTGGCCCAATTCTGACATATCCTTGTTTTGCATCCAAATCTGTCAACAACCTAAAGTAACAGTCAGGTCCATAAATATTGGGACATCGACAAGATGCTAACATTTTTGGCTCTATACACCACCACAATGGATATAAAATGAAACGAACAAGATGTGCTTTAACTGCAGACTGTCAGCTTTTATTTGAGGGTATTTACATCCAAATCAGGTGAACGGTGTAGGAATTACAGTTTGTATATGTGCCTCCCACTTGTTAACGGACCAAAAGTAATGGGACAGAATAAGAACCATAAATCAAACTTATACATTTCAATACTTGGTTGCAAATCCTTTGCAGTCAATTACAGCCTGACGTCTAGATCACATAGACATCACCAGACGTTGGGTTTCATCTCTGGTGATGCTCTGCCAGGCCTCTACTGCAACAGTCTTCAGTTCCTGCTTGTTCCTGGGGCATTTTCCCTTCACTTTGTCTTCAGCAAGTGAAATGCATGCTCAATCGGATTCAGGTCAGGCGATTGACTTGGCAATTGCAAAACAGTCCACTTCTTTCCCTTCAAAAACTCTTTGGTTGCTTTTGCAGTATGCTTTGGGTGATCGTCCATCTGCACTGTGAAGCGCCGTCCAATGAGTTCTGAGGCATTTGGCTGAATATGAGCAGATAATATTGCCCGAAACACTTCAGAATTCATCTTGCTCCTTTTGTCAGCAGTCACATCATCAATAAATACAAGACAACCAGTTCCACTGGCAGCGATACATGCCCACGCCATGACACTTCCAGCACCATGCTTTACTGATGAGGTGGTATGCTTACGATCATGAGCAGTTCCTTTCCATCTCCATACTCTTCTCTTCCCGTCACTGGTACAAGTTGATCTTGGTCTCATCTGTCCATAGGATGTTGTTCCAGAACTGTGAAGGCTTTTTTAGATGAGACTCCTACAAGTTTTTATAATTATTAATAACTGACTATTGCTAAATGTTAAGTGCTGCTAAGCAGGGGAGTATCCAGGAGGTTAATAAAGAGGGGCTGAAAGGGCCCAGGGTGGGTCTGAGACTGTAGCATCAGATTTTATGTATTTTATTAAATAAATAAAGGCAGTTATGGTATCAAACTATGATAAAAATCAATTACCTACACACATACCTGTTGTTATTTATAAAACAAGCAAAAAATAAAACCACACATCATACAAAAAAAAGAGAGTTATGTTATGTAATGAAAATTCTTGTTCATTACATTTTACTTCATAATTGAAGCCACAAGTGTTCACAGTTTCCAAACTTATTCTCTATATTGCTGTTTGTTATCAAAACCATTGATATGAAGATCAATGCTTTTGTTATGTACACAGTTTCCTAATCAGCAATAAATATAACAATTTCTCATCAACCCATATCAATTGCATGCATAAAAACACATACGGGTTGAAGCCAGGCCCATTTCAAGATAACCTGACATCCAGTTCCGGACTAGGCCCCGCCCAATCTAAGTACAGATATTGATAATTCATATGGGTTACCAGATACAGATAATGCTGTACTCGCTCATCCCTAATCTATGGCAGGTGCAGAGTGAAATATTTTACGTCTTTTTTTCCACATTGTTTGGACATTCAACTTTGACGTCGACCCCACGTCTGAAGGTTCAAATATAGTGCAGAAATGGTCGGTATGGACGTCCTATCGACGTCTTATGTGACCAAAATATTGACGTTCATAGGACGTCTTGTTACCAAAATGTTTACAAAGAGTTCACAACTATACTGTACATGACCCACTAAATGTTCTTAAAAACTACTTAATTGATTATCTTATGAATCATTCAAAATCATGCAGACTTATGAAATCTTGTTTCCTTCTGCTGCTCCTGACAAACAGGTGGATCTGCCTTCATTACATTTTGTCATGTAATCATAATACCTAACCAGCCTCAAGCAGCCTATTACAGGAAACATCCGTTGTAGCTATATTGCTTAACTGGAGCACTACAGCATTCCAGACACCAATCATTAAATGGGGCTACTTTAATTTTCAATATTGGTGTGTATGCCAATTTTATATTTCAAGATAATTTGAAACTGTATAGAGCATGTGATGATGGAGTATAGAATAATGAAAACATTATGATCAGCTGTTATTTTGTACACATTTATTTTTAAATAGCTTCTCCTCCTCGCCTTGACGAGGCATGTTTCCTCACATCCTCTTCTGTCCCCTCCTTAAATTGCTGGAGCACAGCACCTGGAAATGTGGGGGAACACATGTAGTTGCAAGATAATGCAGCTGCCAAGTATGATGTAATATTAGAACTAAAGAGATGGGAAACAGCATGGAAAGCCCTTTAAGCATTTCTTAAATATCTTTGATATCCAAGTTTAAGTCCATGTACTAGTACACATTTTGTCATCATTATTGCCACACTAGTATAACGACTAGGGTGCACTAGTACGACTGTGTCTTACTTGTAACATTTTTTCCACTACTAGTGCCACTTTTGCCCTACTAGTGTACAATCAAACTGCTGTGTAAACTCCCTGAGCTGCACTAGTGACACTACTAGATCTAACTAGTAGGCAGGTGTCACGCAGTAGTAGCCTCATGGACCCTACTAGTATCACCAAAATGCCTACTAGTAGCACTAGTAAGGTGTTCAAGTGAACACAGAAATACCTTTGTATAAGAGAATGTTTTGAATACTGACACTGCAGGGAGCTGCTTATAAATAATTTAAAAGGGATTGTTTCTTCAGTCCATTCAAAATAAAGATTTGTCTTGAATTATTTCATACTAAGATAAGCGGTTGACAAAGTTATTCAAGATAGATTAACACTAGAAGACCCAGGATTTTTTGCTCCACCTATAAAGCCCACAGGTAAGCCGAAAGGCTGGATGGCCCCCTGTGAACCCTCCTTTTGTTATGTAAACGGGGCAATCACTGGGACACCACAGGAGGGGGGATATGCAGAGCCACTTCACTCAAAACACCTTGACATAAAATCGGGGAGGGGGACAATCAGGTAGGAGCAGGATTGCTAACTGACTGTCTGAGCAGAACATATGAGCTGAATCAAAATGTAATATATGTAGAAGGATGTAGACGTTATCAGAACCCTACAACACTGGGCTTCCAACATCCCCACCAGACACATAAGAAAAGTAATAGAACAGAACCACATCAAATGGTTCACGTACACAAACAGACACACAGTAGAATCCACACGGTGGTTCAACCGATCCTCCCTATGGCCAGCCTGCCCCTGGTTTCGGGTCAGGAGGACGCCTCTGGCCTGGAGAACAATGTTTTACACACTATTCGTGCTGTTAGCCGTGTTGCCACTGTAAATGGTGGTAAAGATTCATAGTGCTTTGTCTATCTCCATGCTGTCCCTGCTTTCTAGACTGAGTGCAGCAGTGTGGTTTGCAGTGTGAGATGCATTCAATGAGGAAGCAAGCGTTCATCTGGTTAGAGCATATTCTTCTGTTTGATCTCTCCCGTTCTAAAACTGTTTTTAAACAATGTCTTTCTTCTTGCCACGACATAAAGGCCAGTTGTAAGAGCTGTTCTGCTAACAGTTGTACTTATGACAGTTCTTCTACCAGAGCTGTAAGTCTCTGCAGCTCCTCCAGAGATCCTACTGCCCCCTTGGCTGCTTCTCTGTTAAATACTCTCCTCGCTGAGTCGGTTTGTATAGATGATCATCTCTTGGTAGGTTATCAGTTGTGCAATTCTCATTTTTGACATGAAGGAAATGACAATAATTAATATTCCGTTCAAAGCTTGGGATATTATGTCTTAATCCTACTTTACTCCAGAGGTGGCTAAAATCCAACTTAAATTCGCTGCAGATTATAGCGAGGCTACTGCCAAACACTGTAAAGCCTGCTACAAGGTGATACATGAAGCACGCACCAAAGGCTTCCAGGCTTTTCTTTTGTACCCTGCAACAGTAAAACTTACCAGAGGAAACAATGACTATGTATTTAAAGACATAAGTCAGGCTGAGAACTTGATATCCAGTCTGGATAAATGGAAAAATGTTATATGGCAATGCTGCTGGAATGAGGGCATAAATATCTTATTTCTATGGGAGTGTGGAGATGACACCCACAATTAATGTTGATTTATTTTATGAATGGGAGGGTGGGTGGGGAGGTTATGGGAACGTGAGAGTGTCACCTTAAATCTTTTTATTTTTTTTACTTATTTACACATTTAAGTTGAACCAATTTGTGAAAATAAGTTGGCTCAACTTGATTAAATAGTGATAACTTAACAAGATAAGTTGTGTCAGCTCAAAGACATGAGTAGACCCAATTATCTTCAGTTTGTTAAATTTAAGATTCAGCTTTAAACTCTTTTTTATAGGTTCACACAATGTAAACACATTAGTTGAGTTTACTTAAAAAGGCTTTGCAGCTGGTTGCCTTACTTTTTTAAGTTCAGTCAATTTTTCTTTTTTTAGAGTGTAACATTTTACACAACTCTCTATGATAATAGCTGTTCATTGAAATTATGCAAAGAATTTCCCAAAAATGAAAAGCCATTGATGAAAAGAAACTAAGCCATGTAAAAAGAAGAATAAACATTACAAAGCTTACATTAGGAAGCAGAAACTCAATAGTGAGATAAAATACAAAATATATTAAAAATAAATTAACAAAAATGTTAAGAAATGCTAAAAACGTTTACTTTGATAGAAAATTAGAAGTTAACAGAGGGAAAATGAAAGCAATTTGGAACATCTTAAATAATGCAATGGGACCAAATTCAGAGCATAAAAAGTTGCCAGACTACTACAAGTTTTGTTTCATTTTTCCCACATACAGCTGAAACCTGATAATTACGTACAACGTGTAAAAAGTCACAAATCCTTTTTCTTTATCTCACGTGCCTATGGTGACATCATGGGACAAGTATGGATATGACTTTCAAGGTCACCACCACAATGCTGATCTCCAGCATTTTATGACATCTTTTAGACGTTGCTTCCCTGTTTAGTGGATGTAAAAGCATCTGGTGAGAAATGTGGCATGTTTGGAGTTTTTTTAGAATTTATTTACAAGAAAAGAAAAAAAGAAATAGTTTCAGTACTTTCTGTCTTACATATTTTGCTGTGTCAAAAAATGTTTTCAGTTAAAAAAAAGTGTGATAATTTGACATATGGCTTTACTGATATGTGCATTCTGCAAATGAATGCAATATTGCAATGATTTTATTTTAACAAACAAAACACCAGGGTTTATGACCTTTGTCAAAGTGATTTATTCCTGATTGTCCCCCTCCCCCATTTTATGTCAAGGTGTTTTGAGTGAAGTGGCTCAGCATATCCCCCCCCCTGTGGTGTCCCAGTGATTGCCCCGTTTACATAACAAAAGGAAGGTTCACAGGGGGCCATCCAGCCTTTCGGCTTACCTGTGGGCTTTATAGGTAGAAAAGCCAAATGGCTGCTCTCGGGTAGTTCTAGTGTTAATGTTCTAAAAAATTTATTTGTGCATTTGAAATTATACAAAGTATCAGATGCAGCATGGTAGATGGAATAATGCAATTTTTATACATAGAAGGTAAACATTATTGTATTTATAGCACTCATCACACATTGCTGTAGTTGTAAACCCCTTACACAGACCCACCAGGAACTGAACATGTAATTAAAATTCCAGTTTTTAGAATTAAGTCGTCAGGAGGGTACTAAGCAACTCAGGTCTATGTATTTCTGAATCTTTTTGACATAGGACCAGGGTGGAAATCTATTTAACCTGTATTGTCGATAAACACTGGTCTTATCATGGCCCGTTTTGCCCTTATTCCCCCTGCCCTTCATGTTGAACTGGCCCATGAGAGAGTTGGTGAACAGTCTGGGGTAAAGAGAAATATGTTTGAAATAATTATGTATAATATATATTTCAATCTTGCAATAACATTGTAAGAGATGAAACTAAATAATGATAATGATGTATTCCAATACATATTAAAGGTGCCTTTCAAAACCCCCAAGTATATACAAACTAAGGATGCAACGATACCACTTTTTTCAAACCGATACCATACTTGGATTTGGGTACTTGCCGATACAGTGTACCAATGCCGATACATTTTAACACAAAACATTGCAATGAATCTAAGGATAGGTTTTATTTTCTTCTCTGCTTGCTACAATAAATGATAGTGTATACTGTTGAATTAAATATTATCAAAATTAATTCAGTGCATGTTCAAGCAGAGACAAAATGGAGCCAATTTCCAGTTCTTAACATTTATTTTGAACAGATTAACAAATTGCAGTTTACAGAGAAAGATGCCCTAGTTTCTCTGGGCCAGATTTAAAGACATCTGTCAATTGAATGATTTTCCTGTCATAACTTTTATAGACACCAGACTTCGCCAGAATTGTAGGCGTTTCTTCTCCCTCAAATCTGCTCCAATCAGAACCATTTCCAAACAGTGTCTTGACCATGATTGGCTGTCAGAGAATTATGCAGTCATATGGGACGTGTCTTTTCTCCTGGATCCACGTCAAAAGTTCATTCTGAGTTTTATGGTTTTATGGCAACACTCCCAGCTTCATGGCCTTGGTTCCGGCATACTAAATCTACAGACATCCTGTTTTTACAGCCTGCAATAAAACTTACCCAAGAGTTTTATGACTTAAAAGCTTATCCCAATAACAAATACTGGCAGACAATATATTTTTTACAACCATGCAAACTATATAAAACAGACTTTTACCTTCTGAATAATAGATGTTTAAAACATATGTAGAAATAATACAACAATACATAAAAAATAAAATATCCACCAAAAGTGACCACAAAACTAAACTTTCAAGTGAAAAATAATGTTTGGGGAAATTATTGTAGAGTTTTCCCATCATGAATATTGGTTCATGGTATCAGTTAAAGGTTGGATATGGAACATGAACATAACATTGGCATCTAGTGATATCTAGGTTGTAGTTGCAACAACAGAAAATCATTCTAGCCGTTGGGTTGCCAGTTTTGCTGCCGATACGCCCAATGACCAGCCTGAACCGTGTCTAATGAGGATTATATCGTAGCGGTAGTGCTGGGCGATAAAACTATAAAGATATATATTGTGAAATCACTTTTTCTCAATAGAAATATGAGACGATCGCGATAGAGCACATCTTTCGCTCCCTCTTTTTTATTTTAAATAAACATAAGTAGGAGGGCTGCAACAACAAATCTATAAAATCGATAAAAAGCGTTGGCAACAAATTTCATCATCGAATCGTTGTGTAGCATGATTACGAGGTCTAATTTGGTTGCGCAGCTTTTCTTTTTCGCGTAACCTTTATTTAACAGCCAATGTTAGCAACTCGTCATGAAGGTTGTAGGCTACAGGTAGCGGGTAGAGCTAAGACAATAAAAACTTAAAACGTTTGGGAGTACATTTTCTTAAACAATGCAAAGACATTTGTTACCTGCAAACTTTGTAAGTCTAACCTTGCATGACACGGGAGTACAGCGGTGATGATGCAGCATTATAAACGGCAGCATGTCAGAGTCATCAGTGAGGAAGGGGAGAGCTCAGTGTCTGCGTACATTGCTAAAGCTATGTTACTGTTTAAGAAATGAATCGTAGCCAGTGTTAGGAAAGTTAAAAAGAAACTGTAATATATTTCACATGACTAGTTACAATGTCACAAATGTAATATGTTTGCATTTCATATTACTGTCTTAAAAATGTAATGAGTTACACTACTTTAAGTTATTTCTGGTAAAATATCTTAAATATTTACCACCACTTCTAACCACCGTAACTTATGAATTTAAATTTAAGTGTCACACCACAAATACTGTAGTTGTAACACTATTTTATTAAAATTAAGTCTCAAGTACCTTTGCATGCCTTCTATTTCATAGTAATGTTTGTTAAATCTAATCAAAAGAAGGTGCTGAAAGTGCTCTTCACAAAGATGGTTGACAAAGATGAGACTCCGATGTCTGAAGTCTTAAAACAGATGGTTAGGAAAACAGTGTGAATGATGCCGCTGTTTAAATATACAGTCAATCTATTCCTCAACCGTTCTGATTCTCTGATGTTTTGGTTTTAAGCAACAGGAAGTGGATGGTGGCTCTAGTTCTACCGCATCCAGCTTGATTTGGTCTGCTGCATTAGTTGCCCAGAAATTTTTTAAAAAATGCTTTTGTAACTTGAGTTACTGAAATTGTAACTAGTAATATATTGCTGTATATTTTGTAAGTAATACATTACATTACTCGGTTACTGAAAAAAGTAATCTATTCCTGTAACTTATTACTTTTGTAATGCATTACTCCCAACACTGATTGTAGCGTCTCAGCAAAAGAAGTCTGTAAGAGTTTGGTGCATTTCTACTTGCCATCCACCTCATCATGCATGGCCAGACAAACGGTGAGCAACATGCGCTAACTACATTGATCAACAGTACAAAAGTTGTTGCTGTTTATTTTAGCAGTTGCTAAAACTAAGCTAAGCCATGATTACCTTGTCATGTATTTGGTTCTGCATGGCGGTGGAGAATGTGTTTAGATCAATTGTGCTTCTTGTTTTTATGTTTTATGCCAAATTTGTCCATAAATAACTTTAATAAAGCAAAGCCATTTAAAACCATTTTTATTCTGTATCATTTGATATTTCAGCAGCTGTAGGATATCTGAGGTGGGAACATGGAATGTTTTGATTTAGATTTTAATGTTAATTTGTTATGTTTCTAATAAGGTACATTTGTCCTTACAGCACTTTGATGAAGCATAGCCATTTAAAACTATTTATTTGTTTATGTAATATTTCAACAGCTGTAAGACATTTGAGGTGATTGCATGTTGTTTTGCAAACTTTTGAACCATTTTCTAATAATTTTCTGTTGTTAAATAAAGTAAAGGAAGGAGAGAAAAAAATATTTTCCATAGCACTTTTAAAAATTTTCCCCACTAATCCGATTAATCGAGTCGAGATCCCATCCGATTAAGATGCACTGTTGTAGGCTTGTTGACTCTGTGTGGGGGTGCAGTCTTCGGAAGTCGGTCTTCTTCTCGAGCCTGCTCAGGACCCCCCCAGAAAAAGAACCTGAAAGAAACGGATATTAGAGCTAGAGTTTGAAAGAGCAGATAAACAGATGAAGGGATGAGGGGATGAAGGGATGAGGGGATGGAAGGATGATGGGGATGAGGGGGGGAAGGGGGGATGAGGGAGGGGTGAGAGGGGGTGACGGAGGAATGAAGGGATGAGGGGATGAGGGAGGGGATGAAGGATGGAGGGGATGAAGGGAGGGGATGAAGGGATGAGGGATGAGGGAGGGGATGATGGGAATGAGGGAGAAGAAGGGATGAGGGGATGAGGGAGGGGATGAAGGGATGAGGGGATGAGGGAGGGGATGAAGGGATGAGGGGATGAGAGAGGGAATGACGGAGGAGATGAAGGGATGATGGGATGAAAGGGATGAGGGGGAGAAGGGATGAGGGAGGGGATGAAGGGATGAGGGAGGGGATGAAGGGATGAGGGGATGAGAGAGGGAATGACGGAGGAGATGAAGGGATGAGAGAGGGAATGACGGAGGAGATGAAGGGACGATGGGATGAAAAGGATGAAGGGATGAGGGAGGGGATGAAGGGATGAGGGAGCGGATGAAGGGATGAGGGAATAGTAAAATGGGGATGTAATACTGAGACGAGATAAAGGATCAGGGGGAGGGAGGGTGGGGTTTACGAGACCACAGTCTGAGCGACGCTGATGGCTAGGTGCTCGGGTTTAAATAGATCACAGAGTAATTAGGAATGGAATTCAGGTGTGAGATGCCAGGTGAGTCGGATCCGAGTAGATTAGTGAGAGAATACTGAATATGAGGCGTGGTCCAGCTCACGAACCCAAGTTAACATATTAACTTACATTTGTTGCAGCCCTAATAAAAATAACCAATCCAAATTAAGTAGCGCAGTCCCGAACTAATTACAAGACAGCTTTAAAACCTGAAGCCTATAGGCTTTTTTCTGACTTAAAACATTGCCAGCACTAATTTTAATTTGCACTAACATTAAACAAAAAATGTTTTTATTTTTTTTCCAATTATCTATTTTTTTATGTTATTTTATTTTGTTTTTTCAAAACAAACTTACAAAAAACAGTACAAGGAGAGATTATGAGAATGTTCTTTTGTTTCTTAGCTTATTCATTTGATATTGACAAAAGTTTGTCAGTTTTATGTCTGTTCTCCTCTAAAACTTAAACCAAAATGTATTTAAATTGAAGTGACCAAGCAATTTAGTGGTCTGTTTTGTTTGTTCTCTTTTGAAACTTGAAAGCTTTAGCCTCGACTTTTTGTTTAGTTTGTAATATATACCTTTTTTTAGTCATCTGAAATTGATGTATCATGTTCCTTCAGTACATCTTTGAAATAAATAAGAAAAGTAATATTTAAATCAAAACAAGCTGCTGCTGATTTAATATCTTACTCATGAGCACCAGCACATTTAAATTTGACAAATATATTGATTTGATTTATATCGTGATACATATCAATGTTGCCTGAAATGAAAAAAAATGTGATATGAAAAAATCCTATACCCCTCAGCTCTACGTAGCAGAGTTTAACTGGTTAAGCGTTAAACATGGGTAGAGGGATGGCTGTGGCTTGAGGAAATGTTATTGCTCGCTTTCCAAATTGTTTACTGTACCTGTAACTGCTTACAGTGATAATCTACCTATCAAGAACTTTGTGGACATAGTCTTTAAGGTCCTTACCTCCGCCCTGGCTAGTTGCTGCAACTGTAGAGAATAGAAGAGAAAGAGAAAATTACATTCAGTACAGGTAGTAAACATAAGGCCATTGTATCCTTTATGCTAATATTGTGGTGCCACAGCTTTCATACCAATCACAGACATTCAATGTAAAGTGCATATTTGCAGTGACCTTTGGCACATGTTTATTTCCCCAAGCCTTGGAATTATAAACCAACAGTCAATAATATGTGAAGCAAGTGGGAATCGAGCCATTATCATCCAAATGGAAATCTCACCATGGTGTTAAAGGGATCATGATCTTTTAGGCCGTTTTCACATGTGTGGCCATGCCAGAAAACGTCTAGAGAAAAATGCAAATTTTTTCTGTTCACATGGTGTGAATCTCGACCTGTACTGGAGCCCAGTGTTTTGACGGACTCCACCAAAACAGCAGGTGGCGGTATACAAATAATTCTGTATCTATCCAAAAAACAAGGGAGTCAGAAGTACCAACGCCATAAAGCGAGCGACAGCCTAGAATGTAAACAAACTAGTCTACTGGTCAGCTGTTATCTGAAGCCATCTACATAGTGAGTGTTGTAGTAAACCCGCTGTTTTGTAACCTCCTGTGTTGCTGTGGGATTCTTGTGGGATCCCCTCGTGTGAGGGGATATTCACTAGAGCGTTCTCTCTGGATGGGTTATTCTACACTAGAGCGTTCTCTCTGGTAGGGGTATCTTACACTAGAGCGTTCTCTCTGGTAGGGGTATTTTACACTAGAACGTTCTCTCTTGTAGGGGAATTCAGTAGAGCGTTCTCTGAGCGGGGTAGAACTGCTTGTGTTGGCGGGCCGTTGTGTCATCAGGGGGCATCTGCTCCTACACTGGGACCTGTTGGAAATGTCACAGTGGTGAGACCTGTTGCTGTGATTTAATTATTCCCTGTACTGGGACCTTTCAAATTTTCTGTTAATGTAGTTTATTGTCCCCTGTCAGGATCAGGTCTCCCCAGACCTTGACAAATCAACCTCCCCATTCCAGATCAGCCTCACCTCTACCCTTAGTCCCCAATAAGTCAGATCATAATTTATCATAAAACATACCTGTCCTTATCCTTAGGAGCAGAACACACTGGGGCTGGAAAACAAAAAGAATGTTGAAAGACTTACAATGCTGGAATCTTTAAATAACAGGGTTTCTGTTGATTTCACATGCTCAGATTGTCAGACCCTTGTGTGAACATGCCCATATTCACATTGTTCATCACAACTAAAGTATGCTTTGTAGTCACCAAGTGCAGGCTTTGGTCATGCTCTAAATTCTGCTTTTAAAGAGCCTATATCATGCAAAATCATTTTGGGCTTAATTCACGCATGTCTGAGTAATCCTCCTGAATTCTGCTCTCTGAGCAGCTGCCCCTCCGTCTCCTAGAAAATGACTGAGTGTTCAACTAGTGATATCAGTAGATGAAAACAAGGGAGTGCTACAGGTGTCTGCACCGCCCATGCAGGCAGAGCGGCTTACCTCTGCTAGAGTTCCAAATACACCTTCCTCCTTCTTACAGCTCATTGCTGCTTTGGCTTTTGGCAGCCTAAATCACTTTTTTTTGTTGGATTTTTTACTTTCTCTATGAAAACACCTGTTAGGCTGCATGGATCACAGGATTTTATTCTACATTTCTAAAGAACAGCAGCTGGATCAAATAACAAAGACTTATGAAGGACAGAGAACTAAGTGGCTAACTGCTAATGCGTGTTAGCCATTTATCAAGCTGCTTATGTAATATTATGACAGAATGTTGTGGTGTGGTCTGATCTGTAGCTTCTCAGAATGTTCAGTAAACAGGTGCAAACAACACCCACGGCTTTTGCTTACTGGACTCAGCTAGTTGGTTTTGGCTCTGTCTAAAGCCAGGAGATGTAGCAACTGAAATAGGCTTTATTGACTCTGTTTAAAAAAATTAAAAAAATAAGCATAATTTCATTTTCTTCGTCTTTTTCAAATTAACTGTCAAAATACTGCTGACATTAAGCTCAGCACTATTTCTCTCAGTATGAGCTGCTGCGGCTCTGCATGCGCGGAGGTGGGGGGTGGGTGCAGGAGGCAGGTTTATAGAGAAACGAGTCGTTTTACTTCGTGGTCCAACATTAACTACAGGATACAAGTTAAATGTTGGGACAAATTAATACTGTATAACATCAATGGTGTATATATTAGACACATATTTGCTAAAAAGCATTTTAGCATATATTCAATTCAATTCAAAAATACTTTATTGGTCCCAGAGGGAAATTAATTGTTGTTGTAGCTCATTAATTAATTTTTCAAGGATTTGTTGTAGACCATGATGGCTGTGGGGAGACAGGATTTCCTGTAGCGGTCTGTGTTGCAGTGAAACTGAAGAAGCCTCCGACTGAAGATACTCTGTTGCTGTAGGACTGTCTCATGGAGAGGATGCTCAGGGTTGTCCATGATCTTTTTCATTTTATGAAGAATCCTTCTTTGCATCATTATCTCCAGTTTTTCCACAATCGTCCCCATAACAGAACCAGCCTTCTGTATCAGGTTATTGAGCCGTTTTAAGTCCCTGGCTCTGATGCTGTTACCCCAACAAATGATGGACGAAGAGATGACACTCTCCACCACAGACCTGTAGAAGATTTGCAGCAAGATGCTGCAAATCTTCTACAGGTTGAAGGACCTCAGCTTCCTCAGAAAGTACAGTCTGCTCTGTCCCTTTTTGTAGACGGCTTCACTGTTGATTCTCCAGTCCAGTCTATTGTCCATGTGAACTCCAAGGTATTTGTACTTCTCAACCACCTCCACTTCTTCTGCCATGATGGAGATAGTCTTTGACTTGTCTCTGTTTCTTCTTAAGTCTACTATCATCTCCTTTGTTTTGTTCACATTCAAGGTAAGATGATTGTCTCCACACCACGCCACAAAGCTTCTCACCAGCTCTTTGTATTCAGCTTCTTCACCATCTCTGATACACCCGACAATTGCAGAGTCGTCTGAGTATTTCTGCAGATGACCGGTCTCTGTCCTATACTGGAAGTCTGAGGTGTACAGAGTGAAATGGAATGGTGAGAGTACAGTCCCTTGTGGTGCTCCTGTGCTGCTGATCAGCTGGTTTGACATACAATCCTTCAGTCTCACAAACTGTGGTCTGTTTGTCAGGTAGTCGTGATCCAGCTGATTGTTGAGGCCTCCACCTGTGTTTTCAGGAGTTTCTGACAAAGTAAATCAGGCTGAATTATGTTAAATGCACTGGAGAAATCAAAGAACATGATTCTCACAGTGCTGTCTGCTTTTTCCAGATGACAGTGGGTTGGTTGAAGCAGGTTGATGATGGCATCTTCAACACCAACATGGTGATAAGCAAACTGCAGGGGGTCCTGATAGGTTCTAGTTTGCTTACTCAGGTGGGGCAACAAGAGTCTCTCCAGGAGCTTCATGATGTGGGATGTCAGGGCAACAGGTCTTTAGTCATTGGTGACTGATGGATGAGTTTTATTTGGTAGTGGAACAAGGCAGGATGTGTTCCACAACAATGGAACCTTCTCTTGGTTCAGGCTAGGTTGAATAGGTGCTGCAGAATCCAACAGAGCTGCTCTGCACAGGTCTTCAGGACTCTGGGGCTGACACCATCTGGACCTGCAGCCTTGTTCCGGTTCAGTTTCTCCAACTGCCTCTTCACCTGACTTTTAGAAAAAGATACGTGGGAAGGTGAGGTAAAGGGGGTAATGGAATCTCCTGACTTGGTCGAAGACAAAGTTGTTGGAAGAAGAAGAGTTCATGACTGAGGTGGAAGATAAAACATCTGAGGTGTGACAGGACAGGTGTGGGTCAGAGGAGAGTCGGATGTCTCTCTGGATGGAAACAGGAGACGAGGTTGCTGAACTTGTTCCTGAACTGAACCTATTGAAGAATGTGTTCATTTCATTGGCACTATCCACACTTCCATCTATCCAGTCCTTCCCGTGCTTAAAGCCTGTGATCTTTTTCATTCCAGACCAGACAGCTCTTATATTGTTCCTCTGTAGTTTGTTCTCCAGCTTCTTCCTGTAAGCCTCCTTGCTGTCTCTGATCTTGACTTTTAGTTGCTTCTGTATACTTCTTAATAACTCCCTATCTCCCTCCCTGAAGGCTCTTTTTTTCTTGTTCAGCAGTTCCTTCAGCTTGGAGTCGGGGATATGATCCTGTAGCCACGTCTCAGTGAAGCACATAACACTGCATTGACGATACTCAGGCTGAGACCTTGTCAGGGCTTGGAGTTCATCCATTTTGTTGGCTAGAGATCTCACGTTTCCCGTTATGATTGATGGAAGAGATGGTTTGAATTTCCTCCTTCTCTGTCTCCTTTTCAATCCTGCTCTGCACCCACGCCTCCTCCTTTTCAACTCTTCAGGGATTTGTGGCTTCAGTTGAAGTATAATTTCAGTTTTTGCCATGTTAGTCAGCAGCTCCCGGCTGTAAACCACCTTGTTGCCATGGTTATGCATCATAACAAATGAGCAAAAGTGAAAAATCAAAAGCAAAAATCCTTCCAACTTCACAGGACAAAAACCCGCAAAGCAAACAGGTCAAAAAAGTGCAATCCTTCCTCAAGAAAAAGGGGGAAGCAATGTCTAAAAAACAAAACAAAAACAAAACTCAATGTGTAGCTAACAGAGCCACTCCAACATGCAGCCACCCAGAGCAGCGCAATTCTAGAATATATATATATATATATATATATATATATATATATATATATATTCTAGAATATACTGTCGGTACAAGTCATCAAACATGACTTGTACCGACAGCACAAACAGGCTCTAACCAGAGTAGAAAAAGAAGTGGGAGGCCGCGTTGCACAACTGAGCAAGAAGATAAGTACATTAGAGTCTCTAGTTTGAGAAACAGACGCCTCACAGGTCCCCAACTGGCATCTTCATTAAATAGTACCCGCAAAACACCAGTGTCAACATCTACAGTGAAGAGGCGGCTGCGGGATTCTGGGCTTCAGGGCAGAGTGGCAAAGAAAAAGCCATATCTGAGACTGGCCAATAAAAGAAAAAGATTAAGATGGGCAAAAGAACACAGACACTGGACAGAGGAAGACTGGAAAAAAGTGCTGTGGACGGATGAATCCAAGTTTGAGGTGTTTGGATCACAAAGAAGAACGTTTGTGAGACGCAGAACAACTTAAAAGATGCTGGAAGAATGCCCGACGCCATCTGTTAAGCATGGTGGAGGTAATGTGATGGTCTGGGGTTGCTTTGGTGCTGGTAAGGTGGGAGGTTTGTACAGGGTAAAAGGGATTCTGAATAAGGAAGGCTATCACTCCATTTTGCAACGCCATGCCATACCCAGTGGACAGCGCTTGATTGGAGCCAATTTCATCCTACAACAGGACAATGACCCAAAACACACCTCGAAATTGTGCAAGAACTATTTAGAGAAGAAGCAGGCAGCTGGTATTCTATCGGTAATGGAGTGGCCAGCGCAGTCACCAGATTTGAACCCCGTTGAGCTGTTGTGGGAGCAGCTTGACCGTATGGTACGCAAGAAGTGCCCATCCAACCAATCCAAATTGTGGGAGCTGCTTCTAGAAGCGTGGGGTGCAATTTCTCCAGATTACCTCAACAAATTAACAGCTAGAATGCCAAAGGTCTGCAATGCTGTAATTGCTGCAAATGGAGGATTCTTTGATGAAAGCAAAGTTTGATGTAAAAACAATATTATTTCTAACCTTGTCAATGTCTTGACTCTATTTTTTATTCATTTCACAACGTATGGTGGTGAATAAGTGTGACTTTTCATGGAAAACATAAAATTGTTTGGGTGACCCCAAACTTTTGAACGGTAGTGTATATATCCCAGAAATTGAACGCTGTAAAATTAAAGGGACTATATCATGCTATAAGGCATCATTTGAAGAATTTGCATTTTCCAATTATCCTGCAGTTGGAAAGTGTAAAGAAAGATCGCAAACACCTGAACTGACAAATTTAGGATTTTCTAACTTAACCTTTTGATGCAAAACATGGGTCTAAAGTGACCCAGCTGAGTTTTTATTTTTGATAATTATCTTTGCAATAAATTATTCACATCATTCAGTAGTCAGGGTTTTCCTCAATTAACTTGTTTTAGACCATCAAACATGACTAATTTATTTTTTTCCTTTCTTATTTTTTGAATAAAAAACGTTTTTGTATCAGGACCGCTCTCATGCCCAGACCGTCCCTCTGAATCAACAGCTGTATTGCCAAAAGATGCCTAGGATATGTTCATACGCAACATCAATGAGGAGGTTCTAAAAGGCATCTACTTAGAGGGGCGAAGCACAGCCACAGCAAAAGGGGAAAGCATGGAGAAACATTGATAAAGAAGAATTCATGGCTCTTGGACGCTGTTTGTCGATCTGCTGCAAAATCAAAATTAACAAGGCCACAATACTGACTCAATAGCCATGCTTGAAAAACTCATCCAGCATAAAATAACCTGTAAAATGAATATGGGTCATTTTCGACCCATGTTGTGCATTAGAAGGGGTGTATACATGTTGCGCAAAGGTTAAGATCTTTTAAGACACTGCAGACACCCTGAGATTCAGACATTACAAATACTCACCTATTGTAGATATTTCCTCAATCTCAAGGCTCACAGGTAAAGGTGTACTTTCAGTATCTGAAACAAGCCGAAGAGTTTCTTCAACAAATTATTAAATATTTTTAGTCTCTCATTTCTGTTATTACATTGTTCAAATCTGCTGTGTAGTATTTTGTTGTTAAAACTACTGTAGTTGCAATAGTTATTATTACTTACATGTAGAACTGACCGGAATCAGGAAGGGTAGCAATTTTCCACCTATGCAATTTTAAGAACATGAGCATAGAAGTCCACATCATGTACAAGATAGTATTATCAGAGCTAAAGGCCCCTTTTTTTTTGTGGGGGAGTGACTACCTCCTCCCCTTCCTCCTCATGCTGGCTGGTGAGACCGTAGATCTCACACTCCTGTAAATTTTCTATAAAATATATATAAATCGACTGTACGTTTTTTTCCACAAACATTTAGTGCAGATGTAGGGGCCACATATACCCAAATATCAAAATATACCTGAAGTTGTTTTAATTTTAGTCGTCCCTTGTAGTAGTTTTGGCTTTAAAGGCAGACTGGGCTCTCTGCCTTGGCCACAAAATGTTATTGTCTTTCACCCAGTTTAAAGGGACTGTGCCCTCCATCTCTTTGAGTTAAACTTATGTAGCCACGGCAAATGGCAAATGGAATGCAACAATGTTCGACCTGTAGCACCTTTGACTCAAAGAAATCAGTCATAGCAACGGAAAACTGTAATCTATGATTACATGGGCGTATTTAAATTAACAGTGCATAAGTTAAAAAGAACCACACTGTCGCAGTAATCTTGTAACATTTTTAATTCGTTGGCCCATATTCACACCGACAATAGTGGCAGTAAAGCAAAGATTTACATTTAATAACGCTGATGTTCAATGCCACGCCTTAGTGTTATTAATTCAATGCCAGCCTTTGCTGGCAGGACCACTACTTTCCGCTTCAAGTCACTACCCTCAATAATTCTTTAACGTTTGTTTTTTTGTTGTACACAATGTTTACAATGGCAGAGTTACATGGCTGCGAGAAGTAAGCCATTGTGTGGTGCTTATCCAAAACTTCACACAGAATGGACTGTCTTGGTTCAGCATGCTCTATGTCTCAGACAGGCGCCTGCTTGTCTGCTCAAGAGGACTTCTCCCGCTCATCATGTGGTTCTTTTTAGCTTTTGGAGGTATTTTTTAAAGGGAAAGCACCACACCTCATTGAGGGACCTCTCAAAGTTTTCAGCATCCTCATGCAGGTGTAGCAGTCATATTTCCCCGGAGTGTGCTGAGTCTCGTAATCACCTGTCTCTGTCTCACAGACAGTCAGCATAATTTTGGGCCATGTATCCAGAATGACATCAAACGCCTAACCACATCCAATAACACCATATGTATATAGTCCAAGCTGAACCCAGTGACACAAGGAACTCCAGCTGCTATTGGGCTTATGCCTTTTTGATGTTCACCATATTCATGCCTACCAAAGCCTTGGTCCGTCCTAGGTGGATAGTCATTTGATGTGTTAAACACATGTGTCCTTCTGTATGCCCACCTCTTACTGTGCACCTTTCACAACTTTCATAAGAGTTATGAGTTTTGATGGATTTCAAGTATGGCCTTGCAGGAGCATCACAGACAATTACTACAATGTTAACAGAATACAACTGGCTGTTGTATTGTATCCCATTCTGCTTCAATTGTTGGTACCCCCAAAAAAAATTGCTGAGACACTCTTCAAGTGGAGCTGGCTTTTTCTGACCAAATTTGCAACAACAAAGGGATCAAAATGGCCAAACTTGGCTAATATAGGCCACAACTGCAGACCACTGCTTTTAAAAAGTGGAATCCTGTCAATATTAATGCTCAGATCTATAACATCACCATGCCCTTTACTGAGCAAACAACAACAGATCCCCTTCTGCAGGCCATAATATATGTACTGCCTACTGCATTTAGTCTTGGTTAACTTTCCTTGTGGCGTAGCCAGTTGTGTTCTGGTATCAGCTGGTAACTGGTGACCATTCTTAAGCAGTATGGCTAACAATTCAGTGATAGATGTATGTGTTTCTTTGTTATTTATAGCCCACTGTCTCAGGTTATCTCCCAGTTCACCACTTTGTTCTTCTGACTCTATAGACATTGGAGTCAAGGTTGGTGTCAGTTCCAGGTACATTACTATCCAGTGTAATTCCAGACACATCCCCAAACGCAGTTTCTAGGCCTTTCATTGTTGTCATCTCCTGCCGATCCTTCCTCACTGCTGTCTTGAAGAAGCTGGTCCATTTCACACCTTCCTTTTCTCCATAGCCACAATTAAGCCATCTGTAATGATTACGTCCCAGTTTGAACAGTTGGATCCTAGACACATGTAACAAGATCTGATGGAAATGTTTGACTATAAGGCACCCATTTCCTCTGTCATGAGCACCAACGCCATATTAGCAGATGACCTGAATGCATTTTATACACGTTTGACACAAACGCATTTGATTCATCTAAACTATTCAAATTATTGCCTTAGTCCGACTGAAATCAGACTTTTAAAATGCATGTATACACCTTAGTCCGGCTGGAGTCGAAGCGAACTGGAGTTTCAGAAGCTCATCTTCTCTTGCTGAATAATGTGATTGAGAATCGGACTACTCTGCAACTACCCTCCCTCTGCCCGCACTCGCGCACCCCCCTCAGAAAGTTAGAGAGGCATAAATGCGACTCACCATTAACAATAGTAGTGTTATAAGAGGCATATGGCATCTAAGACAAACGTAAGTGGCCAATCAGTGCATGTTTGGACTTACGAAGAGGTGATGCAGTGTTACTGTGAATATCGTGCTTTAACTCCGTCTGCTTCGGCCCTGCCTGCCTCAGTTTACTGCCTGAATGCTGCTGCAAGCTTACCGCTATTAGGCTAACACATGGGGAACACGTTGCTATCTATCGTTGGGGAGTTGAACGTACTTTCGGGTAAACTCCAGAACCTACATCAATCAGTCCCTTTTTGAACAATGTATAATATAAATATGTACATAGAACGAGTGTCAAAAAGAACAGATCTAATGAGATGAATGAACACCTCACGATATAACTCTTAATAGTTACTATGATTGTTCCTATTATTATGATTGTACCTGGGGTACTTTTTCTATAAATAGTAATCAGGTTCAAGGTATATTTAGTAAGGTTCCTAATAAGAAAAAGACAGAGCCTGATGGATTAACATCATACTTGTAAGGAAATTGTGCTACTGAATTATTAGTAGCAGGGGCAACTATTTTTCAAAAGTCTACAAATTGTTGTATGGTCCCGACATTATGGAAGAAATCTATTGTTATGCTGATCGCCAAAGTCAAAGGCCCCAACATAGAAAAAGACTTCCGACCTGTATGAAATGTTTGGAGAAAATTATTTTTTAAAAGAAGTTGCACCTATCATCAATACATTACAATTTGCTTATAAAAATGTTCAAAGTACGAGAGATGCAGTGATCAGTGTTTCTCATTTTAATTTAAAGCATCTGTAAACACCAAAAAAATTAGAAAGTGCTTTACTACTTACTTTACTTCTGCATTTGACACTCTTCATCCTAAATTACTTATTAAAAGGTTCTTAGGCCTTAAAGTAAATCCAAACTTGATAAAGTGGTTTCAATCTACGTTAGTAAATAGGACACAGCAAGTGAAGTTAAATGTTGTTCTTTCCGAAGCAAAACTCTGTAACATAGGAGTGCCAAAAGGAGCAGTAAGTGCTCCTGTGCTATTTACGCTTCATACTAATAATTGCCAAAATAGACACCCCCAGAATAGAATCATTAAATTTTCTGATGATACAACTATTGTTAGTGTTCTGTCCACAAATGTCAGCTCAGCTATCTACTTTTTTACAACTTCAAGGTTTGGTGTTATTATCATTGTCTCCTCTTAAACACTGATAAAACAAAATAAATTATTTGTGATCCTTGAGAGGTTACTGAGCATGTTCCACTAGCTACAGAAGGCAGGCAAATCGAAAACAGCGAGCTCAGTTAAGTATATGGGAATGCATATAATAATATGATAATAAGTTAAGATGGCGTGATCATGTGGTGCATCTCTGTGGAAAACGGGCCCAGAGACTCTACTTCTTAAAAAGGTTAAGACTGTTCTGAGCCAATTCAAGGATTCTGACCACATATTTTAAAACAGCTCCAATGAGCTTGGTGAAATACGGGATGGCTGCCTGGACTGTAGCATTGAATGTGAAGGACAAGAACAAAATCCAAAATTTGATTATAGTAGTCAGAATCACAGTTGCAAGGAATTACCTGTTCTACATGTCATTCATGAAGATACTATACTTAGAGTGGCTTGGTCAATTTCCCGAGACCAAAAACATGCTGTTTTTGCAGAACTTGAGACATTAACTTCAGGAAGATGCTTTACGGCAGTTAAATTTATGAGTAATTATTTTAGGTTCTTATTTCTTCTTCTAGCAGTAACACTTTTGAAGAAATATTCCTTATAGAAATATATACTGTAAACTATCATTCATTTGAAAGGTATTTTTGACACTGTGACTTATATAGACTATGAACTGGAAGTGTTGAATGTCATGGAGAACTAGTAATAGGCTATGATGTTGTAAGCATGTGCGCACCTCGGCATTTAACCAGTGAGCCAACCTCCTATGGCTGATTACCTTCTTTTTTAAGGGGGCTACACTATCTAGTGCCAAACGCAGTGAGGAAGTAATACTTTGAACCAGACCATCAATTTCTGAAGGGTTAATGTTGGAATTACTGCCATCCACTGTGGTATTCTGAGACAGATAGGGAAGCAAGAATGGAACAGATTCTTTAAAACTTGTTACAGCACTGTCTGATAAAGTTCTACTGTAATGAAATTTTCTCTCAGATTAATGAACGCTGGGTAAAGTAAATTTAAAAGGTTATCAGTAAATGGTCAGATAGGACTGGGTTATGTGGGAGGACTATTAGTGCATCACACTCAATGCCATATGTCAGTACAATGTCTAAAGTGTGTTGAGCAGAATGTGTGGGTCCCTTCATTTTCTGAGTAAAGCCAATTTAGTCTAAGATAATATTAAATGCTGTAGTTAGGCTATCACTTTCAATGTGATGGTGGAGACGTATCGCGTTGGTAAGACGTATCGCGTCATTTCCTGTTTTGTGACTAACTCGTTTGTAGCAAGTCGGTGTTTCTCTCTCTCTTGAACTGATCTAACTTTCTCTGTCAATAAGTTTTTTCTGAGTTGCTTAACACACAAACACATTAAAACGTTAAGTTTCTTCACGGTTTAGGACTCTTTAAGCGTTTTACTGGGTTAATTACTTTGTTTTTAGGTAAGGTAAGGTACCGCTTGGTTAGCTTAGCTTTACGGCTAGCATGGCTTCGGCAGCTTTCTCTCTTGTCCCTCCATCTCTCTCTACACCTCCTCCTCTTTCCTGCTCTCTCTGTCAGATGTTTAGTTACTCCTCCGCCTCATTTAGTGAAGTTGGTAGGTGTAATAAGTGCAGCATTTTTGTAGCTTTGGAGGCGAGGGTTTCTGAGCTAGAGGCCCGGCTCCGCGCTGTAGAACAGCCAGGCCCAGCAGTAGCTAGCGCGGAGTCAACTAGGACAGGACCTAGCCGTCCTTCAACAGCTCCCGTGCAGCCGGGACCTCAGGCGAGCTGGGTGACTGTTCGTAGGAAGATTAGCGCCAGACCCCAGTCCGCGGCCAACCTCCAGCCCCTTTCTCTGAACAATAGGTTCGCCCCGCTCAGCGACGCACCCGCCGAGCAGGAGAGGCCGATTCTTGTAATTGGCAGCTCCATAGTTAGGAATGTGGCTCCAGAGACACGAAAGACCACCGTCAAATGCCTTCCAGGGGCCAGGGCTGCGGACATTAGGTCCCATCTGAAGCTTTTGGCCAAGGACAAACGGCGGTATAGCAGGATCGTTATCCATGCTGGTGGCAACGACACCCGGCGACGGCAGTCGGAGGTCACTAAAATTAGCGTAGCTTCGGTGTGTAGGGCTGCCAAAAAGATGTCTGACTCTGTAATTTTTTCTGGTCCCCTGCCTGATCGTACTAGCGATGACATGTACAGCCGTATGCTTTCGTTCCACCTTTGGTTGTCAAGGTGGTGTCCAGAAAACGATGTGGGCTACATTGATAACTGGGGGGCCTTCTGGGGAAAACCTGGACTGTTACGTAGAGACGGCATCCATCCCACCGAGGACGGAGCTTCGCTTCTTTCCAGGAACATTGATAGGGTTATCTCTAGTTCCCCAAAGCCGTGACAACCCAGAGTCCAGCTCAGGGAACCCAGAGTCCAGGTCAAGGAACAGGGACTGCCACCCACCCACTACCCTATAGAGATAGTTTCCCGTCCACTACCCAAAACTAATGAATTAAAAGTTAATGCTACTAGAGCAAAGTATAAAAATCTCATAAAGATAAATAAAACTCGGACTGAACATAAAAACAAATCAATTAAATGTGGTTTACTAAACATAAGATCTCTCCCCTCAAAAACACTCTTGGTAAATGACTTAATTTGTGAAAATAATATTGATTTGTTTTGTCTTGCAGAGACATGGTTGCAGGAAGAGGACCATGTCACAATAAATGAGTCAACTCCCCCTAGCTACTTAAACTTTAGTGTCCCTCGAAGTACTGGTCGAGGAGGTGGAGTAGCAACTATCTTTCATTCCGATTTACTAATTAATCTCCAAAAAAATAATAGTTACAGTTCCTTTGAGCATCTAGTTTTTAGCTTTCCTCATACACATAACAAAGCAGTAAAGCCACTTTTGTTTGTGGTCTTATATCGTCCACCAGGACCTTATTCTCAATTTTTAGATCAGATTTCAGATTTTCTATCTGACTTAGTTTTAAACACTGATAAAGTCATTATAGTCGGAGACTTCAATATTCATGTTGATAATGAAAGTGATAGTCTAAATACAGCTTTTCACACTATCCTAGACTCAATAGGCTTTACTCAAAATGTGCAGGGACCAACACATTCTTGTCACCACACTTTAGATCTTGTGCTGACTTATGGCATTGACTGTGAAGAAATAACAGTCTTTCCACATAACCCTATCCTGTCTGATCATTTCCTTATCACTTTTAAACTTACTCTAATGGATCATATCAAACCTGAAAGAAAACTTCATTATACCAGAACGTTATCAGACAACGCTGTAGCAAATTTTAAAGAAGCTCTTCCAACTTTAATTTCCTCAGTTTATAAATGCAGAACAGAAAACAGTGATTTAACTCGTGACCCCTCACAACTTGACATTTTAGTTCATAGCGTTAATTCCTCCCTGCGTCGGGCAATAGACAAAGTTGCCCCCTTGAAAAGGAAGGTGGCTAGCCATAGAAGATTAACTCCCTGGTTTAATTTAGAGCTACGTACCCTAAAGCAGAATGTTAGAAAACTAGAGAGAAAATGGCGCTCCACGCATTTACATGATTCCTTTTTAATATGGAAAAATAGTTTATTGCTATATAAAAAGAGCCTTCACACAGCTAGAACAGCATATTATTCATCTTTAATCGAGGAGAATAAAAATAATCCTAGGTTTCTTTTTAATACAGTTGCCAAACTCACACAGGATCATAGCTCTATCGAGCCAACCATTCCCCAAGCTCTAAGCAGTGACGACTTCATGCAATTCTTTATAAATAAAATAGACTCCATAAAGAATAAGATAATTGGGAACCTTCCCAATATGCTTGCTTCCTCCTTAGTTAATGAGGCAGCCTCAAAAATGGTGGAACCTAATATATGCTTAAACTGCTTTAATGCAGCCGAACTTTGTGATGTACTAAAATTATTAGCTTCATCTAAACCTTCAACTTGCGTTTTAGACCCAATCCCAACTAAACTCTTAAAAGAAGTTTTCCCTCTGATCGCTGCTCCAATTTTAAATATAATGAATCTATCCTTAGTCAATGGATATGTACCACAGGAGTTTAAGATTGCTGTAATTAAACCTCTACTTAAGAAACCCTCTCTTGATCAAAACGACTTAATTAACTATAGACCGATATCTAATCTTCCCTTCTTATCTAAAATTCTTGAGAAAATAGTTGCACACCAGATATGTGAGCATTTAAACAATAATGAGCTGTTTGAGAAGTTTCAGTCAGGCTTTAGAGCTCATCACAGCACTGAAACAGCTCTGGTGAAGGTTACTAATGATATTCTCATAGCCTCAGACAATGGACTGGTGACCATTCTGGTCCTGTTAGATCTCAGTGCTGCCTTTGACACTGTTGACCACAATATTCTCATAGAAAGGCTTCAAAGTGTCGGTATAATAGGAACAGCACTAGGTTGGTTTAAATCTTATTTGTCTAACAGATTTCAGTTTGTTCAGGTAAACAATAGATCTTCCTCAACCTCAATAGTTACTTGCGGAGTACCACAGGGTTCAGTGCTTGGGCCGATTCTCTTTACTATATATATGCTTCCTATTGGTAAAATAATTAGGCAGCATGGGATAAAATTCCATAGTTACGCAGATGATACACAGCTATATCTATCCATAAATCCTGATGAATCCAATCAGTTAGGTAGACTACAGGCATGTCTGGAAGACATAAAAACTTGGATGACTCTAAACTTCTTGCTTCTAAATTCTGATAAAACAGAAGTTGTCGTCTTTGGACCAGAAGCTCTGAAAAAGAAACTACTTAGTCAGCCCCTTCACCTGGACGGCATTAAATTAGCCTCCAGTAATAAAGCAAAAAACCTCGGTGTCATTTTTGACCAAGATATGTCATTTAGAACTTACATTAAAGAAGTCTGTAGGATTTCCTTTTTTCACCTTAGGAATATTGCAAAAATTAGAACCATCCTGTCCAGGAATGATGCTGAAAAACTAGTCCATGCCTTTGTTACTTCAAGGCTGGATTACTGTAACTGTCTATTATCAGGTAGTCCACAGAATACAATTAAAAGTCTTCAGTTAGTTCAAAATGCTGCTGCTAGGATTCTGATGAATATTAAAAGAAGAGATCACATTTCCCCTGTTTTAGCTTCTCTTCACTGGCTCCCAGTAAAATCTAGAATAGAATTCAAGATCCTCCTTCTGACATATAAAGCCCTTAATAATCTAGCTCCATCATACATAAGAGACCTGATTGTTCCATATGTTCCTAACAGAGACCTTCGCTCTCAGACTGCAGGTTTACTGGTAGTTCCTAGGATTTCTAAAAGTAGAATGGGTGGCAGATCTTTCAGCTATCAGGCTCCCCTCCTATGGAACCGGCTCCCAGGGTTGGTTCGTGAAGCAGACAATTTGTCTATCTTTAAAACTAGGCTAAAAACTTTCCTCTTTGACAAAGCTTACAGTTAGAGATATGTTTATAGGTAGTTAGAGTCAGGTCAGACAGGTAGATAGGAAGAGACAGGTTAATGTTAGTAGTCAGGCAGAGTGTCAAAAGTTAGGAAGAGATAGGAAGAGGTAGAGTAGCTAGGTAGAGATAGATTAATGTAAGCCAGGTAAAGATCCGGAGCCGGTCGCGGCTTACCGCCGCGGAAGAAATGTGCCCCACAGGGGCCAGCCAGCGCCGGAGAGAGGTCCCTCAAGGGGATCCTCCCGCACAGTGCGGCCGCCCATTACCTGCCGGGTTGAATCCCCCGGGCAGACTGTGCGGACCCCACCCGTTTATCTCTTAAACGTTTCTCGCCCTCTTCAACTCTGTCCTCTCAGTTCTGTCTATTTTTCCTTAAGATAGTTGTCGACTATCGGTCTCGTGCCGGTATTTAGCCTTAGATGGAGTTTACCACCCACTTTGGGCTGCATTCTCAAACAACCCGACTCCGAGAAGACCCCGGCATGACGGGGGCCGTTACCGGCCCTACACCGTCCACGGGTCAGGAGGACTCAGACAGAGTGTTGGTAGCCAGGTCTCCTAGTAGCTAGGAGACAGGTTAATGTTAGTAGCTATGCTGCTTTAGGCTAGGCTGTTGGAGGACATTATTAGGGTCTGTTCCTACTTTCTCTCCTACTTCTCCCCAACTGCATGATGTGCTGTCAATTCAAGCACTAACCTGTTTTCTATTATAGTAGGTGCTCCGGATTAGCCCTGCTTGACGACCCTGACTAAGATGGCATTGCAGTGACGGAAAATTCTCCACGTCCTGCAACAAACTTGTGCATCAGTTCTATTGCTCTTTCTGTGTCTCTGTTATGTATTCTCCAAGCCACAGACGGTCGCGGCAGATAACCGCTTGTGCTGAGCCTGGTTCTGCCGGAGGTTTCTTCCTGTTAAAAGGGAGTTTTTCCTTCCCACTGTCGCTGCATGCTTGCTCAGTATGAGGGATTGCTGAGAATTCCACGACGCAATCTTCTGTGGTTCTGTAATTTCTACACTAAACATTGTATTGTAATAACTCTTTTTGTAAAGTGCCTTGAGATGACATCTGTTGTGAAATGGCGCTATATAAATAAACTGAATTGAATTGAATTGAATGTCCATGTGAATATTGAAATCCCCTATTATAATTACCTGATCAGTGTTTAAAACTAAATCTGATAAAAAAGCTGAGATCTAGTCCAAGAATTGAGAATGTTTTTCTGCTTGGATCAGGAAAACTAAGGATTAGATGTTCAAAAGAGCTGTAGTTAATAATTGGTCTAGGGCGAATTTGAAAATCTGAATGAAAGATGGTTGCAACTCCTCCTCCTCGCCCAGTACTTCTAGGAATGTGAAAATTTTGATAATTGGAAGGAGTTGACTCGTTTATAATTACAAAATCCTCCTGCTGCAACCAGGTTTCTGATAGGCAAAACAGATCAATTTTATTATCACATATCAAGTCATTTACTAATTAAGTCTTTGAGGAGAGGGATCTTATGTTTAGTAAACCACATCTAATTTCCCTATTTCCTTGTTTGGTTTGAGTCGTATTTATTTTAATCAGTTTTCCATAGTTTGCTTTTGTCAGGTTAACTTTTAGTCTATTTGATTTTGGCCGTGGGCATGACACTGTCTCAATTGGGTATTTAGTGGATAACAGCACAGAAGCTGCAGAGAGTTGGGTTGAAGTACGACTCTGCTTCCAGGTCTGGACCCTGGTTTGTCAGTGTTTTGAAGGACTAACAAATCTGTCCAGATTCCTAGAAAGAAGAGCTGCTCCATCCAAAGTGGGATGGATGCCTTCTCTCCGGATCAGACCAGGTTTTCCCCAAAAAGTTTTCCAATTATCAATGTAGACCACGTTGTTTGCTGGACACCACTCAGACAACCATTGATGAAATGACAGCATGCGGCAAAACATGTCGTCACTGGTCCGATCGGGCAGGGGACCAGAAAAGATTACACATTCCGACATCTTTTTAGCAAACTTACACAACGAAGCAACACTAATTTTAGTGACCTCCGATGGGCGTAACCGGGTGTCATTACCACCAGCGTGAATAACAATATTATTTTACTTATCGCTTATCCTCAGCCAGCGGTTTCAGGTGAGATTTTATGTCATCTGTTCTGGCCCCAGGAAAACATTTGACTCTGGTCGATGGTGTCTCTAACGCCATGTTTCGAACTGCCAATTACCAGAGTCTGTTTCTCAGTGGGTACGTCACTGAGTGGGGAAAATCTGTTAGAAACGCAGACAGGCTGGTGGTTCCCTATGGGATTGGAACTATGCTTTCTACGTACCGTCACCCAGTCGGCCTGAGATCCCAGCCGCATGGGTTCTGTTGGAAGTCCTCTACGTGATTCTATCCTTGTTGGGTCCGCGCTGGTTAACAGGCCTCGACTATTTACTGGATTCTCAACAGGGCAGAGCCGGGCCTCTAACTCTGAAACCTTCGCCTCCAAAGCTACGAAAATGCTACATTTATTACACTTACTATTATCACTAAAGGAGGCGGGGGAGTAACTAAACATCTGACACAGAGAACAGGAGAGAGGAGCCACAGAGGAAGAAAGAGACGGAAGAGATGTAGCCATAGCTGCTACGAAACTAAGCTAACGAGCTAGCGAGATCTTAGCACCCCAAGAACAACCGTGTGAAGCTCAAAGGGTTCCCAAAACATAAAGTACACCAACTGAAAATAAGTGTAGTAGTGTGCTTGTGTGTTAAAATAACTTATAAAGACCTCAACAAAGAGAAAAATAGATAAATCGAAGAGAATTTGAGCACCAAGTCGCTCCAAGGAGCTCAGCAGTGACTACAGAAAGTGATGCAGCAAATGTCGCAATACTCACAATGTCCACCAGTACCAATTACCAATGCCTGGTCTGTATGAAACCTATATGATATTACATGGTAAGCTTTTGCGAAATCTATGTGATTTCCATGTGAAAAATGTGTAAAATCCATGTACAACATGTGTTCCTGTGAAGAATATGTTCAAGCCCATGTGACTTTTTTGAATGGTGAGTGACTGATTGCATTATTATCAGTGAATGAGACCTTTAAGTATCTCGGGTAACAGTCATTTCCTGTCTTTCTTGCCAGAATGCCTAGTTGTTGGAGAAGACTACAGTTGCAACTGTTCTGCAGGCTATGCTTGGAGTAATGAGGTCTGCTACAATTATGGCTGCTGTACTAATGCTGAATGTAAACGAAATGTGTCCCAGGCCACATCCATCTGCGTTCCCACAACACAGGGTAACAGCCTGTATAAGTTTTCTGGACATTTTTCAAAATTATTGCCTAAAAAGAGGTCTCAAAGAGCTGTTCATGTTATCTTTTGTATTTGTTTTGATCTGAATTTGTTAAACATTTTCTAAGTCATTCTAATTCATTCTTTTTATTGTCGTTTTATTAAGTTCACATCAATGGATCTGTACAGCTTTCATTGCAATGGACTGCTGGTCATACAACACAGGTATGTGTTGCTCAGGGGTCACGTTAACAGAATATTCTCAGTATTTGACTGTTTTTTTAGAACAGTGACAGAAAAATCTGGTGAGATCTGCAGTGCACCTTGGACAGGTCGCCAGTCCATCCTTCCCAGTGCGGCCAGTTAGACGTGCTCCATAGAGCCCGATGTGCGGCAAAACAAAAAACCCTAACCCTAACCCGTCGAAAAAAATCCAAAATCTCATGTCAACAATTTCTGCAAGCATCCAACTATTAGATAACAAAAAAAAAAGAGAATTTTTGTTCCCTGCCGTGCAGGAACCTCATCAAATAATAGCGCAAGCGTGCAGTACAGTTCTCTGGTCAGGATGTTTTGATTGAATATTACTTAACAGATACTATTGACTATTAACTCATCAGACAATTGCTGGAGAAAGGCAACCCCCCACCCCAACCCCCAATTGCATTAAAATTTGATGGATAAAAATGGATTGGGATCTGATTTTTTTCCCCTGCTGGTGACCATGACGGACAAACAAAATGTCTAGCGCAACCTTAACCTTACCAGTGCTACTCTTTTCTCTCTTTTTCAAGGTTAAAAATGGATTAAACATGCTGAATGGCCCGGGAACCATTAATGTCACAGTGAGGTATTTGTACTTTACAAATATATTATTTTATCCCCATGATTTTGTTTTTGTGGGCAATCTCTTTGTTTGTTTGTTTTTAAAGAATGACACTAGAGAGTCCCTACCCATCCCTACCCATTACAAGAAATGCATACAGATTAAGATTTTCAGCGTTTACTACCCTCATCCATAATTAAATCTATGACTCATACTTTCATTAAAAAACCTATAGCAAATAATTCTACAGTGTTTGCATTTTAAATAGGGATGCAATAATGCAGTTTATCTTCATGTGAGAGGAAGAAGTCGGATAAGCTTATCAAGAAAACCTCTGTTTTCTGGATTTCCTCTATAACCAGTGAATGAAGATTTTGCTGAACTGCAGAATTCCCTTGCTGCATCCTAGATGCACAAAGGAGCATTTTCCGTAGGTCTTTTTTCCATGCAACTATTAGACTATAGAACCAAAACTGCTCCCAACAAACTTAATTGTTTACACCACTGTAAATTGTAAGACTTCCCCAATTAACATTTCTGCTGCTGTGTTTTGCAAAAAAAATTATCTGTTTATATAACGCATGCTAACTTTTGGAAATATATTTACTATTTTAATGCACAAGTACAGATGCACATACTGTACATATTTCCAAACATTTTTAATTATTTAAACATCAGTATCCTGCTTTGTTGCAAATTACAACCAGGGTTTGCCACTTTATCTTTAATTTTATTTTATCTTCAATAACTGCACAGTACTCTGTTTTCTGTATGCCTGTCTATAATGTACATATTTTTCTCAACTCTTAAATTCTCTTTTTTTTTAAACATTAAGTCTAAATTAATGTTTGTATGTACTTCCACTTCATCTGTTACAATTGAATTTCCTCTTGTTTAAGATTAAAGGAGTGTCCTATTCTATTCTGTTTAAATTGACAGAAATGTTTATCATCTCCACTAAATCTTCTGCAGATCTCAAGAAACAATTGCTGACTTTGAGGTGAACGTCTCTGTTAGGTTAAACACATCTAAGCTTCAGCAGATTCTGGCTGGTCTGCAAGTCAATCTATCATCAGCCCCAATTTACGTTGACACCAAAGGTCTGTAAATCTCAGTTTCATTTTATTTCAGTTAAAAAGTTGATAAAATATATCCTGTGTATCTGGTCGTAGTGAGAGGTTGTATTGGACAAATTTCTCATATTTTTAAAAGTATAAACTAACGTGTGTCTGTAATCGCTAAGAGATTTTCTCACAGCTTTCTGACACCATTTTAGTTATGATACTATTGTTACTAAATTATTCAGGCAAAATGGTCCCCTTCCATACATGGCAGAGGAGAGCTGTTAACATAAAATAGATCAGTAGGTGTTGCTGGTATCAAATGTGATTTCTTCTTAAGAAATTAAGACATATTTAATGGAAGATTAAGTGAAATTAGAGTAAAAGCTAGTCATAACCATGACAAATGTTGGGGATGGTTAAAAAAATATTCAGAGATGATGTTCTTAAGAATTGATCCATGATTAGATTGTTAATCTCACTTATTTTTTGCACACCTGCAATAATAGGTTTATTTATTTATTTGTTTTGTTTTTTTACATAGGAATGGTCAACATCAATGCCCCCAATGATACGGTGAATTATCAAACAAACCAGTCTCTTACTTGCACACTAGAAGAAGCCACAGGCAGTGCTGGGTGGAATCTAAGTAGACCATTTGAGCGCTTTTCGATCAACAACGGCCTTCAAGCCAAAATTTTCACAAACTGTGTCACAGAAGACTACAAATCCTGTGTGAGAGTTAATCTCACAAGTGTAACAGGTGCTTGGGCAGGCAAGTATACCAATCTTGAATATATTAAATTATGTTGTTTAACTGAAATAAACTGTTTGTTTAGATATGACACTATACTTAATGTTTATTGCACATTATTATCATACAATCAAGCTTTCCAAATTTAATTAAAAATCATAGCTCAAATTAGCTTAATTTCTACAATTTTCATTTTAGATGCTGATGGCTGTGAGCAGTTAATAGCTTTAATACAAATCTGCAGTACCTTATTAATTGTTTTTATGTTACAAGTGAAAGAAATGCCAGTTAACCCTTACGTATGTTCAATTAAAACTCTCAAGTAAAATATTAGCAGAGTTAATATATTACTTGAGAAAAATTGAAATCGGTAATGTATCTCTGTTTTCTCTATAGGCACATACGAGTGTGGATTTACTACTGGGACAGTCAGACACACTGCGAGTGCCAAAATAAAAGTAGCTCTGCTGCCAGATGAAATTTCCATGAAGTTTAGGCCTCTGATTGCAGATTGCAGTACCAAGCCAACACCTTCTGTAAATGTCACAGCCACTATCCCAAATACCACAGAGAGTTATGTATACTTTTGGAGTGACGCTATACATATAAGGACAAACAGTAAGACACTTCTCAATTTTTTATTTTGCATTTATTATTCCTGAACGTAAAACACCATAGTAAGTGAAATAACAATATTTGTGTTGCAGCAAGTGGCAATCTGGTCTTCAAAAAGACATGTCAGCTTGATTGTTTAAAGGAAAACCATGTGGGCATCACTTTTGAAAATACAAAAGGACAACGAAAGAACACGTCTGTGGCAATACCTATGCTACGTGGTATTGAATTCTTTCAACTGGATATAATTTACACAATCCTTCAATTATTTCACTTCTTGTAGTTCAAAAGTGGAATATCAACTGTTTGGTGTCTGTACATTGAAATTTCTTCACATTACCTAACATTTTCTTTTTTCCCCTTTTTCTCTGTTTTCAAGAAACTGACATAAGTTGCGGAGAGGATTATCTCAATAATGAGATGTGGCCAAAAACTCCAGCTACCGTGACTGTAGTGAATCAGACTTGTCCACCAGGCAGGACTGGGTACAAGTCACGTACTTGTGGAGATACAGGAATATGGCAAGCTCCTTTCTCCAACTGCATCAGTGAGGAGCTGAGCAAAGTTTCAAATGCAGCCAATGTAAGTTTGGATTTTAAAATGCAGAATGTGTCACAAAAGAGATTTACATGCTATGAATTATGGTTTCTAGCCAGTTAGAAAAAATATTTAAGGTAGAGACAACTGATAAGGTTTTTTCAATTGCTGATGCCAATATGTAGTGTTCATGGCCAGCAGACTGACAATTTTTTATGACACATATCTAAATGTTTTCTGCCTTATTTACTACTGAAATACCAAACTTATAAGTGTGGAGACACAACATTTCTTCACCTAATTAGTTTTTGAATAAAAAATGTAACCAGCTCTTGAATCTTAATTTTCTGTACTGCTGAATATTAAAATCAAACATTTAACCAAAGTTAATTAAACAAATTGATAAACTGACCAAGTATTAAATATATAAAACCAGTAATTAAAAAGAAATGCTGGATTTTACTCTTGTTGAGCCATCAGACAGCAATTACAAACAGATTTAACAGTTATGGTTAGTATAGTCTCCAGTGCATCTATCTCTATTTCAGCTTATAGTAAATGTTCTAGAAACATCTGAACAATTAAACGTATCTATTTAGTATAAAAGTGATTTCTGTAAAGAGACAAATACTTGCAAACTAAAAAACAGATTTCTATAAGTATTTGACAAAAAAACAGTATAATTTTGTCATGTTGCACAGAGGTCAGTTATATATCCGTTTTGATTTCAGTATTTTTTCAGAACACTCATTTAATTAGGCAATATTTATTCTCATGACATAGCAAACAACTTTAAATCGAATCAAAGAGGTATATTGGCCTTTGATGATATATATAGAAGAAGGTGAATATTGTCTTTTTCTAAAATTCGACCTTATTATATTTTATGTTATCATTACAAGTGCTCATCGTTTTTTAAGGATTTTTATTTTCTCCCACATGCTAATATTTATTACTTGTTCGTTCCTGTTGATGTTTTTTATAGAACTTTCTGAATGGACTCGGAGCAACCCAGGAAGTGGCTAAAGACATATTTGAAGGGATCAAGAACAGCTCTAGTTTAAGTTCGAGCTCTGGTGATGATGATGTTGCTGATATAAGTGCTTCCATCGGCATTATGAAAGTGATGGCCCAAGCTTCAGAAAACATTGTGTTGGATGAAGATGTGTTTCCAGTAAGCTCATTTAATGTCAATATCTTTAGCACTACTCTTAGGATTTCTTCCGTAACAAGAGAGTTAATGTATATTGCTTAAGAATCCATGGAGTTTTCAATGAACAATTTAATCTTCAAAATAACAAAAATCTGAAACTACGTTTTGATAGGACAACACTCATTTTAAAGGGATCATCATTTGTAAGGTGAATTGTTTTAGTAGCTACATAGATCAATTTTGGTTAAAAGTCATCTTATCAGAAATATAAGAGTTAGAAAACATTCTTAGAAAAGTCCAAATGAAAGGATTGCGATTTCTTTGAAACATTAACATTATTTAATCTACATTTTAATGTGCTTCTCTGAAACTGCTAATGCACTAACCTGATTACCACTTAACATACATGTGTGTTTTCTGATGTCACAGGACTTAGTTGATGCTGCTAGCAATATGATCAACTCAAACTGGAGTGGGGTAAATGAGTCCATTCGTCACAACATGTCTTCAGTCTACCTGACCAATGTGGAGAGTTTGGTGAAGAACATCAAGATCAACACCAGTGATGGATTCAACAGTTCAAACCTGGAGCTCAAATTTTGCTCAAGCGATGACTGTAGCATGTCTGTATTTGGCATTGATGTAAATATGAACAAGACCAATGGAACAATGAAAACCATGGGGGTGAAAAATCTGATGGAAAAATTGAGTAACAACAAATTTCCTGGCAAAAACCGCAGCAGCATATTGCTTTCAGCCACTCTGGTAGGCAATAATGATTCAGATATTACGATCAAAATGATCTTTCCTGATGAGCAACCAAATTCCACGGAGCGTTTATGTGTCTTCTGGGATACAAAAAACAATGACTGGTCCAATGAAGGCTGTGTCACCAATCTCACTGACGATAACCAAACACTCTGTGAATGCAACCACCTTACTTCCTTTTCTGTCCTCATGTCCAGAGGTACCAACGAAGCCGATGGATCTCTTGATCTTAGCATTATCACATATATTGGCCTGGGTGTCTCAATTTTTTCCCTGCTAGTGTTTCTTTTAATTGAATCCCTGGTGTGGTCGGCTGTGACAAAGACAAACCTGTCGCATTTCCGTCACACAGCCGTGGTGAACATTGGCGTGTTCCGCTTGCTTGCAGACTGCAGTTTCTTGGCTTCAGATGATCCCGATAGTCTCTCTGACACCTGGTGCTTCACTCTCACCGTCTGCAAACACTTGTTCTACCTGGCTATGTTTAGTTGGATGCTGTGCCTGAGTGTAATGCTCGTCCACCAGCTCATCTTTGTTTTCAGCCCAGTCAGGAAAAGAGTCTTCATGTACCTCTCCAGCATTGTAGGCTATGTTCTACCAATCGCACTTGTGGCAACAAGCTATGTGTATTACAAATACACTGAGCAGGATTACTATAGTCCCAAGTCATGTTGGTTAGTTTATGACAGGCTGTTGGAGGGCTCGGTTCATGCATTTCTTATTCCTGTAGGCATCATTGTTTTATCAAATCTCTTCTCCATGGTGGTTGTCATTGTCACCTTGGTGAAGACCTCAGTACCAGACAGCAGCAAAGCAGATGACAAGGAAACAGCCAAGAGTATTCTTAAAGTGGTTGTCTTTCTAACTCCTGTCTTTGGAGTAACGTGGATTTTTGGCTTTGCTTTATACATGCTGGATCACAACAGCCCCATGCATATGGTTTCTGAATACCTGTTCGTCATCCTCAATTCTTTCCAGGTAATTCATTATATAACTTCCAAGATTCTTTCAAACCATTATTTTTTTCCTTGATTCTTATGTGTTTGACACTTCAAATGACCACTATGACATGTTATAGTGGTCATTTGTGGCTAATTACTGGCTAATAGATAAGTACAAAACATCCATCCATCCATCTTCTTAACCGCTTATCCAATTCAGGGTCACGGGGCAGCTGGAGCCTATCCCAGCAATTATCAGGCGTTAGGCAGGGTACACTCTGAACAGGACGCCAGTCTGTTGCAGGGCCAACACAGAGAGACAGACAACCATTCACAATTCATTCCTAGGGCAATTTAGAGTGATCAATTCACCTATCATGCATGTTTTTGGACTGTGGGAGGAAGCCGGAGTACCCGGAGAGAACCCACGCATACACGGGGAGAACATGCAAACTCCATGCAGAAAGACCCTGGGCCGGGATACAAACCCACGACCTTCTTGCTGCAAGGCAACAGCGCTAACCACTGCGCCACCGTGCAGCCCTGGAATCTGAGAAATGTGGTCAACAGAATACAATGCAGATAATAATACACTGAGGATGTGGCACAACCATTTGTCTCGTACTAAAAGCCCTGAATATTTTCCCCTATGATGACGATACAAGTAGTTGCAGACCAGGGGTCTCATTTATAAACGTTGCGTACGCACAAAACGGGGCCTGAAACTGGCGTACGCCTCTTTCAAAGCAAAAGTTGTGATTTATAAAAAAACAGACTTGACGGGAAAATGTGCGCACCTGTACGCCAACTCTGACCCGTGCGTACGGACATTTTGGAGACGAGGGAATCGACGTGGCAGTTGATGAGGTGGTGAATTGCTGCCAGACTGCATATTACTCCTCTCATGCATATCACTTCACCTCACACCAAACATTAATTATGGATTCATGTTATTATAAACATCCAAACAAGCAATGATATCTATATTGTAGCTTAGCAGTGAGCTATAGCTATTCTAAAAACATTTTTCAATATTAAAATAGATACATAAAATTTATCTCAAAACCTTAAACTCAGATAAAAGGGCCGGGACTGTGTGCAAATTAATAAATTGAATCATCTGCCGTCCCTGAGCGCAATAATGCCTGCAGTCTTGGATGGGATCATTAAGATGAGCAGGCGATACATCACGTTTCCATATACTGTGGGGGAGCAGGCCGAAATTAAGATGCAATTTGCAGCAATGTCCGGGTTCCCAAACATAATCAGCCCAATTGACTGCACCCATATTACTATAAGGGCCCCTGTCCGAGAAAATTCCCCTCCCTCCTGGCGTACCCCCTCCCCAGCATGAGCACCCCGACCCACAGCCGCCTCCTCCTCGACAGGAAGCTTTCACCCAGGGAGCAAGGATCGGCCAGGATGTAAAATTTTTATTGTATCATTTAAGGTAGCAATGTGTCAGCTCGGGTGTACACGTACCCCCTCCAGTAGCAGACCCACTCTGGCGGTGGGAGGCAAGTGTTTTTTTCCCCCCTCAACTTTGAGGTCCGACCACTTTTTTAATTTTTTATTTCGGGTACCGTGCTGTCAGTTGCGCTGACAGTCTGCACTGCAGACGCCACATGCTGCCACTCACAGTTCTTCCTTTTATTTGTGACACCGCTGCTGTGTCCACCAAATAAAATGTCTCTTCTAGCCTCCACTTCACCCACTAGCACTTCAATCAACATCTCCGTAAAGTTTCTCTTCTTGTTTTTCTTTTGTTGTTGCCATATTTCCCCTCTTCTTCATATGCATCAATATTCATGTCCTGCTTTGCATTGACCTTTTATAGCCAGATTTGGGCGTGTTCAGGGCGGGATATGAGCCAAATTCACGTGCGCAAACTTCCAAGAAGACCGTGATTTATAAAGGGAAATTGCTTACACCTGTGCGTAGGCATGGTTTTATAAATCAGAAATCGTTTTGGCGTACGCAAACTTTTTGTTTTGGTCGTACATACACTTTTAGTAGGGATTCTACGCAATATTTTATAAATGAGACCCCAGGCCCTTTGATTTAAAAATTGCAACTACATGCTAAGTGCATGTATATGTACTGCAAAACTTTGATGTGAAGGGGGATTTAGTTTCCACTGGCCAAACTTTTAAGCTAACTCTTTCCTAAAGACTGTACAGATGCCAAGTCAGACATAAACGCATGCCATGTACATTTGTTTTTTAAAAAGAAATATTTTCTTCTGCTCCTTAAAAAAATCTCCATCCACACATAAATGCGTTTTTAAGCACATTCATGGGCAGTAGTTCTTCCAAATCCTATCTGCTCAGAGTAACTTCAGGGGTAGGCAATTCCAGTCCTCTATCCTGGGCACTATCCTGCAGGTCTTTGATGTTTCTCTGCTTCAACACACCTGATTCAAATTAAATAAATCAAACAGCTTGTTGTCAAGCTCTGCATAATGAATCAGGTGTGTTGAAGTAGGCAAACATCTCAGACCTGCAGTATAGTGGCCCTTGAGGACTCGGGTTGCCCACCCCTGCATCTAACTTCTACATACAAAAGTGATAGAGCTTGTAAAAACTAGTGAACAAAAGGTGGGTTTTTTTGTTTGTTTTTTTACAATCGATGACATAAACACAGCTCTGAGTGCATAAATGCTGTTTCTGACAAGTGATCTTGGAGCATTTTTGTCCCCTTTTCCAACTATGGAGGACTAGCCCTGCCATAATTGACAATGAATAAATATGGATATAAATAAATAAATAATTGAGGAAATACATTTTTAAATACGTAAATATATATTAAAAAATACATACATTTGGGAATAAACAAATAAAGGAATAAATAAAAATGTAAAATACATTTGTAAATATATAAATAAATAGACAATTAAATATAGAACTAAATAGATAAATCAGTTTGAAAATACATTTGTAAATAAATAAAGAACTAAATAAATAAATATTGTAATGAATACATAAATGGTTCAATACCATATTTAAAAATTAATAAAGAACTAACTAAATAAATATATGTGGGAATACATGAAAGAACTAGTAACATATTTCCACATTTATTTATTTAACATTTTATTTTAATGTGTATTTTTATTTACAATTTGAATCATTTATTTATTCACATATTACTTATTTATTTACAAATTTATTCATTTTATTTATTTATTGCTATGTTTATTTACACATTCATTATATATGTTTACATTTATTCCAAATGTTCAATGTCCACATTTATTTATTGAAATGTTTATTTACACATTCATACACTCATTTCTACTTTTATCTATTCATTTGCCCATTTAATAATTTATTTACACATCTACTGAAATATTTAATTTTATATTTATTTATTGATTTCTACATGTATTTTTTATCTGTATTCACATGTATTTATTTATCTGTCTCCCCATTTATTTATTTCCATATTTATTTATCCCCACATTTATTCATTTACACATTTATTTACGTATCTATTTCCATATTTATTTATTTATTTAAAGATTTCTAGATCACATTTATTTACAGATTTACAGATAACATTTATTTACAGATTAACAGATGTATTCTAATGAGGGAGGTGTTTCTAACAGTGACCTAAAGCCTGATTGGTCAGCTTCAAGTCTCTGTATTTACACTGACGTGGCTGACAACGGAGGAGCGTTAGCATCACTTAGCTATTCTGTATGTCTATAACAGAGTTGAGCTGCCCGGCTGCTGGAATCTCACAGTCAGAGTAATGCTGGTTCATCACCAGCTCTGTCCTTGACATGGAGAGCTCCAGTGAGCAACAGACAAAAGCGGAGGTGCCTTTGAAAGCTAGGTGCTGGGGTGCAAATGTTAACAATTGAAGGCTAACCTGGTTTAGGCTTCCAGCTAAGCTAGCGGGGAGCCCCCAAGTAGCACCTCACAACCTAGCGCTCAGTCCGCCTTCGCATCTTGTCTTAAGTTTTTGACAACAGTTCACAAGCAACTGTCCATGTCTCATGTTAAATTCCCCACTCAGGACAGCGGTCAAGGGAGCCAACAGTCAAAGCTGCTGACGTTAGCTCTCTTATGGTGCATTCACATGCACAGTTGGTCTGCGTCAGGCAACGCATTCAACGGATGAAGTTTGACGGGTGTACTTTTTGGCTTCCATAGCCTGCTTCTGAGGAAAAAAAACAACGCGTGGGCGGGGCTTCCTCTGTTGCCGCACGTTCTGAACTATGGTGGATCGTAACTAGAAATTGGCTTGGCTTTATTTGCTAGATAAAGCTAGACAAAATTGACATCGGGTACATCAGCGCTCATTCTTCTGATGCGTTCTGAGTTTGGGGAGTTTAACCATTTACTCCAGGAGCTGCTTATGGATGAGGTTCGCTTTCAGCGCTACTTCCGTCTGTCCCGCAAACCTAATTTTACAACCTCCTGGGCCGCATCGAAGCTTAAATCTCCTACCAGACACCAACTACAGGTTATCTGTTCTTCCTTAGGAGCCCCTATCCATCTGACTTCGGTAAGTGTTATTTCTGATTTTTGAAATCTGAATTTGTTGAAAAGGTTTTCACTGGACCCACGCTTCATTCAAGATACGTGTATAGTGACACAACTACAGTGAGACACTCTGATTGGATGCCGCACTGCGTTAACTGTGTTGGGATCCGTCAAAATTTAAACTAGCTGAACTTCTGCGTTGCTTGCGTTGCTGTATGTAACGCAAGTGAAGTTGATGGAGCCAATGTACACAACGCACCGCAGAGACTTTGACGGACCTCTGACGTACTCTACCATAGACCTTACATGTAATCTTGCCGCAACTGACGCTGACACATGGGGTTGGTGTGAATGCAGCATTATAAAGATTACCTTTACGCATACATCATACATTACGGTAATAGAGAATAGCCAGGAACTGACGCAGCCTTGCAGGCGACATAAGTTTTACAAATCACATAACAATTTTACAAATCCTAGAGTTGGTGTTAATTGTTCTGCTATAAATGTAGAATAATTTAATCCAGGTTTGAAATGTCTGAGTATGGTCCAGATGCAGAAAAAGTACTGATATCTGTCTGTATGGTTTCACAAATCACAGAAAGGTTTCAGCCTCGTGAAATGAGGCGAGAGGCTTTAACTATATATATTTATATTATTGTAAACCTTTTAGTAGATGGACCCAGGTGTATTATCTTATATCATAATAATTTTCCCAAAAACACCGGTTTCACGTCCTGGCTTACTGGCAGGATAAAACGTAATTTGTGCGCAATTCCTTTATATGTTTTTGTTATTCAACAAAAATAAATAATGATGCAAATCTTCTTAAACTACTTCATAAAGCAAACACTGACACACCGTGTAGTCCCACTAATTTCTCTTTAGATCTTTCAGCTCAGCTGGATTCATCTGCTGACGTTATAAATGTTAAAACCGACTGCAGCTGTCATATGTATATGTTAACCTTCCCCACAAAATGAATCTAAAAAACAAAGTGGTCACTAGCACTGTCACTCTTATCAATCAAAGATTTTCAGTTTGACTTTATATACTGTAGTCAAGGAAGTTCATATACACACAAAAATACATATTTTTTTGCCTACTGTTGTAACATGAGGTGTTAAATCAGAACAAAATTCAGATCATTTATAATTCTTTAAATGCTTTCTTAATGCCATATTATGATAGACCGAATATATCTAGGTTCTAAAAAAAAATCAAGAAATTTTTATTGTTGTCACAGTATAGATGGCCCTTTAACCCAATAAGTTTGTGATCACCTCTCAGAAATAAATTCCTGAGTGACCCAAACATATTAAGCATTTGACTTCATAATTAGATTCATTCTGGAAATAGTATGGAAAACTAGTGGGTAGGTAATCAATAAAAACTTTTATGGTCAAAGTATCCCACTTCATTATTCCATTGTTTTTGCCTGCAAGGCTGCGTCAACTCCTGATGATCTATTACCGTAATGCACGAGCTATGTACAAAGCTAATATTTATAAGAGCTAACGACTAGAGCTTTGACTGCATATTTTCAAGTGTCGGCTCCTTTCACTGCGGTCCTGAGTGGGGAATTCAGGAAAGCGTCAAAACCTTAAGACAAAATGCGAAGGCGGACTGAGCGCTAGGTTGTGAGGTGCTACTTAAGTGCTTCCTGATAGCTTAGCTGGAAACCTAAACTGGGTTAGCCTTCACTTGTTAACATATGCACCCCAGCACCTCACCTTCCTAGGCACCTCCTTTTTTGTCAATTGCTCGCAGGAACTCTCCATATCAAGGGCAATCCTGAAGATAAACTAGCATTACTCTGTCAGTGAGAACCCAGCAGCCGGGTAGCTCAACTCTGTCACAGACACACAGAGCACGTAGCTGATGCTAACGCTCCTCCGTCCTCAGCCAATTCAGTGTAAATACAGAGGCTTGAAGCTGACCAATCAGGCTTTAGGTCGGTGTTAGAAACACACACCCTTATTAGAATATACTTCTGTTAATATGTAAATAAATGTGATCTGTAAATCTGTAAATAAATGGGATTTGTAAATCTCTAAATTAACGTGATCAGTAAATCTGTAAATAAATGTGTTCTAGAAATTTGTAAATAAAATAAATGGGATAAATAAGTTAATATGAAAATAAATAAATGTGGGGATAAATAAATACATGTGAAATTAAATATTTCTTATTTATTTTCAATTTTATTTATTTATATCCACATTTATTTCTTTATTGTCAATTATGGCAGAGTTGGTCCTCCATATATATCAAGTATAGTCCCACTAATTTATTTTATTTTTGTCAAATTTACTGCTATTCAGCCACAAATGTAGTCCATAAATTATTCAATAAAGTTAAAGGCACAATGTGTAATTTTTGGCAAGTAGGGGGCAGTGGATACCTAATCAACACAAGCATGCGGTATCTGTGTCTTCGAGTAAGAAACTAAACAACGGAGGTCCAACTAGGGCTGTTTTCAAACGCTCAATTCCCTGAGAATGATCTATTCGCAGCAACATGACGAGCACATCAGTCTCTCTTTCATCGCCTAGAACTAGCGAAGAAGTATAAACGTATTCATGGCAAAACTTTTTTGCATTTTGAGGGGAAATCTATGTTTTAACAGCGCGCGTGTTCCATGCGCTTTGTCCGTCCGGGCTCTTGTAGAAGTAAAGACATAATTAAATATGGCTTTCCCCTGAAAAGAGGACCCACGCCTTTGTATTTGAAAACTGATTTTTAAAGTCATATTTTACAGTATCGCCAATATTTTGCAATTAATGTGCTTTATGTAATTATTATTACGTAATATTTTAATGGCTATTTTCAAAGATGAACTGCAAAAACTACACAGTGTCACTTTAAGTTAAAAACTTAACTCTGATCCAAAAACATCAAAACCAGTTTTGCAATAGATTTTGTTGGCTAACATTAAGCTCCACAAAAATCCTCACTATTATTCTGAATGTGGTCGTATCAGTCATTAAAAGGAAATAAACTCGTTTGAATAAACTCTGGCAATTTGGTCAAGAAGAAAAGTCAAATATCCAGCCTGATTTGACCCAAAAGCTTGCTGTTGGGTATAAAAACTTTGTAATTTCTCTGCAGATTGAGGAGGGATGTGTATTGGAACATTTGATATTTTGTGGTTTGGAAAAAAGTCTAAATCATACTTTTGCAACCAATTCTTATTTTCTAAAACAATTAAAGGTGTATGACATATTACTAGCCTATCCCAAGTAAAAGTGTTCCAGTGAAAGACAAAAACAAACATGACATTCATTATAATGAAGCCAGAGCTGTATATATCTTCCCCAGTAAACTGATGGTATTTAAACAAATCAGCAAACAGTGAGCGACTGTATTTAGAGTGCCTAAAATAATTTTTGGAAGGTGCTTTTGCATTGAATTTCAACTATAGACACAGCTCATAAAAGTGCAAACATCCCTGTTAAAGTTTCTTTGTTTATTACTAAAATTTCTCACTTTTTCTAATGCAAAAAGAGAGTTATTTGATGAATTGTGAAATGCATGTGAAACAAAAGGGTCCAGATCCATCACCCAAAACTACAATTTCTTGAAACACAGTTTGATTTAACTTCAGTATTCAGTTTTCATTCATTTTTTCACTGCCATCAATTCTGGTGATTCTGATTAACTTTAAATACACTTTACCAATGTTAGCTGGTTTTACCTCCTTATTCTATCATGTAGTTAAAGCGTTTAATTATTTAAAGTTAAAAACACCACTCAACTCTAAAAATAACAGCATGAAAAATGAGAAGTTCTCACTATCTTATAGTTTTGGAGTATGTTTGCTAGGTAGATGGGGAAAATATTATATAGATAGTAACTACGGAACTATATCATGCTATTTTACAGCTTTCAACTTCTGGGATAGACATATATATGATAAAATGTTACCGTTGGTGTTATACAGTATTAGTTTGTCCTGAAATTTAACTTGTATCCTGTAGTTAATGTTGGAACACAAGGTGAAACAGCTCGTTTCTCTATAAACCCGCCTCCTGCACCCCAGCGCTATGCTCCCCCGCTACGCTGCACAGCCGGAAGCAGATCACACTGAGACAAATAGTGCTGAGCTTAATCTCAAACAGTATTCTGACAAAGAATTTGAAAATCACGAAGTACCACAATAAAACTCTGTTATAGTAAGGACCCAGACGTTTGGTTTATTTTTTATTTTTTGTAAAAAAAAAAAAAAAAAAAAAAACTGTCAAGAAAGCCTATTTCAGTTGAAAAATCCCCAGGCTTTAGACGGAACCCGTGGGTGTTGTTTTCACCCGTTTAATAAACATTCTGAGATGCTACAGATCAATGAATTAACTACACAATGCTGTTATAAGATTACAGAAGCAGCTTGATAAATGGCTAACCCACATTAGCATTAGCATGTAGCTGCTTACTTCCCTTTCTTTGTTCTTTGATACAGCAGCTGTTCTTTAGGAATGTAGAATAAAATCCTGTAATCCACGCATCCAAACTGGCGTTTTCACAGAGAAATAAAAAAATCCAACCCAAAAAAGTTATTTAAGCTGCCAAAAACCGAAGCAGCCATGAACTTTGAAAAGGAGGAGGGTGTGTTTGAGCTCTATTACAGGTAAGCCGGTAATAGATTTCAATGGTTTGGAAATTGTGTCTGCACCGCCCTGCCTGGGCAGTGCAGACACCTCAACTCCCCCTTGTTTTCAACCGGTGATGTCACTAGTTGAACACTCAGTCAATTTCAAGGAGAGGGAGGGGCAGCTGCTCAGAGAGCAAAATTCAGGAGGATTAATCAGACATGCATGACGTAAGCCAATAACCACGCTGGTGGTGTTTTTTATGTGAAAATTGCATTACCAGATGGTTGACAACTACAAAAGCTTGATTTTGCATGAAATAAGCCCTTTAAAAGGGAAGGTCAAATAAGGCTTAATAAAAAAAAAAAAACTTCAATTTAGTGGTAATCTGAGTACAGCCCTCTATAAGCAACCTGGTTGTTTTTTGCCTCATTTAAATTATTTGAGTTTCAGTTGATTTGAACAGGATATACACAAGATCATGGGAGAAAATGTGGAAGAAACAGTTTTGCATTTTTATGTTAAGGGTCTAATGGTAAGGTGATTTTGAAAGCTTGATCACTGTCTCTTTCAATATATGATCTAGATATCATATGTCATCCACAATTAATGTCTAAATTACATCGACAAAAAGTAAGGGAATGGCTATTTTTTTTATTACAAAATATTCTGAAGAATGTAAAATGTATTGACCAGTTTCCTAAAAATTCACTTAAATTTACCAGTAACGCTGGTTAAACTCAATGGAATCTATAAATGATTAAGCAGAAAGCAAATAGTACAATAGTATTTCTAAAGAAGATGGCACTGGATTTGAGTGAAAAAACAACTTGTGAACCAACTTTTATCTCTTTCAGGGCCTTTTCATCTTGCTAACAGGATGCCTGGGAGAGCAGAAGGTAGTTTTATGTTTTGACACTCACTAATGTATTTAAATTATCATGTGTTTTACTATGCCACCTGTATGAAAAAAAAAATATTTGTTTTACCATCCCTCTGTTTATATTATCTCAAGGTCAGGCAGGAAGTAATTAGGATCATAATGGTAAGTAGTCGTAAAGCTAAAACACTTTAAACCATAAGAAGATAGAAAACCTAGAAAAAGTTACTTTGTTTTTGGGTCTATTCTCAGGTAAAAACTGGACGAGACACTGGTAGCATCAAGAAACTGACTAATAGTTCAACTACACTCTACACAAAAGACAAATGATCTTGAGAGGTATAGATGGTCTATCATTGCCTTGAAACCCAAAAAAAATGATGTTGAATGTAAAGTTAAGAACTGTTAAGTTGTTAAAAGGGAAAGAATTCTGGATCAAAGTCTGACACTGTTATAATAGTCTTAGTGTAGATGTGACTAGGCATTAGAACTAGACAAATTTCCAGATACCAGTGTTTATTTTTTTCCTGTCATGCCATTCCTGCTCTTTTGTAAAGCAAAATACATCTGTTTCTAAATGAACACTTTCTATCCCAAGCTGTTGGTCAGCTATGTTTAATAGCTGAAGCCAATTTAATGTTCCTAAATATTTCAGCTAAGTATAAAAGACAAAGTCTGCTGTCTGGAGGTTTTCCTGTAGTGAATAATAATGCAGTCGTAGTTTGGTTACTGTAGGAGTACATCTTTTAGGAAAACTCAGATTGAAACAAATGTTCACAGGTTATACTTCTCCATCTACGTTGAAACAGATAGATGCAACCCATTATCAGTTTATGCAAGCACTCTCCGTCACCTACGCAACGACGGATGGAGAAGAGCCGAATTTTCTAACTTTGTCAACAGAGAGGGTATGCCTGTGATTGGTCAGCTCAACAACAGCCAGGGATCAATTCAACAGAAAGGTGCTCTATAGTTGATGTAATCAGTGGTCAATGCAGCGTTTGGGCACTAGATGGTTTATATTTAAATGATAGTTTATCTAATATGGTCTATGGTGATTTTGATCACAAGGAGGTGTAGACAACAACAAAACAGACTGCTGTCTTTTTTTCCATGCGTTGTTATAGTATATAGTATCGTTATTATAGAGTATTTAGAGAGCTGCACTTCTAGTTTATCTATTAGTTTTTAACTTTCTGTTGTCCATTGCTCCTTGAAGGGGAAGGCATACACAAGCTGAAGATAATAAACTTTAGTTAACCAAAAACAAAACTGCAATGGTAGGTAGACCCACCACAAAAAGTCAACACCCCTTGCTGTCCTGGTGGGGAATAACTTTGCAACACTAACAGAAAACGAGAACTATAAACGAAAGAGGTCTCCGTCAATATGACTGCGTCTGGGTGCAAACTTGCTGTCAGAAATGTATAAACTAGGCTTGAGAGTTACCACGCTTGTTAATGAAGTAAAACAGCCAGTATCTCTTCTACAGCAGAAAGCACTAATAGAGCAACTTGCAAACTATCTTTTGGAATACTAATACTGTAAAAAGACCACAATAACAAAAAAGATGATATAAATATATATACAGTATATACAGTATATTTATCTAAAATAGTTCATATTTTTCTTTAATCTCCGTAAGTCTTAATCATGTAAAGCACCTTGAATTGCCCTGTGTTGAAAGTGTGCTATACACATAAAATTGCCTTGCTTTGTCTTTTCTATTTTAGCTGAATCTTATTACTAAATCTAACGTCAGTACTTGTTATTACATTAACACATATTTCAAGCTTTCAAAACCTCTAAATTTAACACTGATTTAAATTCAATGTTCAGGGGAAAGACGGAACACTGTGACATAGGACTTAAGGTAAACCTTAAAGTTAAATGCAACTTTCATCCAAACAAACCCCTCAAACTTCTAATGTTTTGTAACTTAAAACAATATTCAAGATGGTACCACATTTTAATCTAATAGTTTTTCTAGATAACTTAAATTGCATTAGCCAGCTTTTTTTTCTCCAACATGTACATGTTATGGGACTATAGTATGTGGCTTATGGGGATGTTCTTTGGGGAAAAAAAAAAATAGCACAGTAAATACCAAAATAATGCAAACTACGAGAGTGTGGTTGGTTTGGACCAGTTGCATGGAAAAAGAGAACCAATGTTGGAACCTCTACCAACTGGTCACTTATTCAACTACAGAGACACTGTCCACTACTTTTTGTTAGGTTATCTTGATCATTTGATCCAAGTCACAACCAACTGTTGTTATGAATAGCCTAACTTCCATAGAAATACTGGCTTCATCCCTTTGCTAATTATCCAATCTGATCTTTAAGCATTACCACAACCCCTCTTGTTGGAATACATTATCAGTTCAAACGCATTTACTTTGGATAAAATATTAATAAGATTATAATACAATATAAAGGGGATTTATATTTTAAATTAGGTTTAATTAATTAATTTACTTAATCATGTTTTTAGAATATGATACTTAATTGAAACAAATTCAAAAATACTTTGATTCCAGAGGGAAAATAATTTAAAAAACACATTCTGGTCCCTTCTCTACAAATAAAGAGCTAGTGACTTTCATTGCAGGTGTAGTGCAGCATCGCATTTTGAGCTTCTATTTTTTTTCCAGCCTTTGTTTGAAATGTGGTTATTTGTGTGTTACAGACTGCAGAGACAGAAAAAGCAGCACTGATGTCCACTGTGCCCCCTTGTGATCCAGGAGATAACACTTATTAAAGTTTGCAATGTTAGATTTTGGTCCTTAGAATTTTACAAATGTGTAGTTCTTTTCTCTAAAAACATGATTAAATGTAATCAAAAGCATTTCAAGTAGAAGAGTGATGTTGATGATTAGCAGTCAGGTGATGATAGTAAAAAAATATGCATATACACTTTAGCTGTACAATGCCATATGTAGTAATAACCTATGCATATAAATAACCAATATTTTTTTAGGGTTGGGAATCTGTAGCTTTTATTTATTATAATTTTAAGCAAATGATGCAACTAGCAAACAGTGGTTTTTTAGCTGTTGAGAGACTTCTAAATACAAATAGCAACTAAATGCACATTTTTACACCCTGTTCTGAACCACTATATATAGTACACAGTAAAATTGTATTAACTCTGTGATAGTTGTATTACAAAAATGCTGATTTATATAATTTAACTGTAAGCTGTACACCATTGTATATTCCTGTAAGTAATAGAGATTGTAGTGAAATAAAGATGACTTTGGAAACTAAAACTTGAGTGTATATTCTTATTGGCTGAATCTGTCACTGAAGAAAAATAATTAACTAATAAGGCAAATTAGTTAATTAAAGCCAATGTTGAAACAGATAAAAAAATTTACCAGTAACACTGGATGAGAGATTTAAAAAAATGTTAAAAATTAGATAAAATAGAACAAATACATTCTAAAATGGATTGGTGTGAGCTCTTCTGATGACAGTTAAGATGGCCAGCGTTAGAACCACAGTTCCTGCAGCAACACCGATGAGAGCTCCCAAGATGCCTCTGTCTATTTTCACTTCCTCACACCTCGGACCAGTGTAGAAGGTAGCCTGGGTTGTTGCACACCTGGAAAAAGAGGCAAGATATTTCTCTTATATATCAATGTCTTTTTCTCTTCTTGTGTCCCTACATGAACTGAAGTGACCAGATGAGCACACACTGTGGATATTTGATGAGTTTTGCATACAGTCTTGAGTACATTGGTTGGCAAAGGTAACAAGCAAGTAATTGTGACAACAGAGAAACAAAAAGACACTATGTTTGCACAAAGTCAGTTTTGGCTCATGGTATAAAATGGTCATGTAGAGAGATCAGTGGTGTCCAAAGTCAGTATTGCATTTTCTAGTTCTATCCTTGGTGCAACACACCTGATTCAAATGATGGTTTATTAGTAGGCCTCTTCAGAGCATTATATGACATGCTGAAGAGGTAGTTATATCATTAGAATCAGCTGTGATGGAGTGAAAACACATCTAAAACTCGCAGTACACAGGGCCTTGAGGACTGGAGCAGGACGCCCATGATTGAGAATAGGGGTGTCCAGTTCCATGGGTGTTTCTCAATGCCCAGCAACCTCGCCTTGATGCCTTGGTCCCAGCCTGGGAGATACGTCATCAGGCGTGTTCCAGTGTTCATGTGCTACCGAGGCATCTGTCCTCCGTTTGGTAGCCGTTTAACTAACTGACCAAGGATACATCAGAGGTGCCTTGATGCCTTTGCTCGGTAAAAAATTTCCCAGAATACAGCACGGTAGGAGCCGGCAGATACTTCGGGGGTAAATTTCCATTTTAAATGTAAGTCAACTAATTTTAGCCAGTGGGCTTATATCTAAAATGTTTGTTTTTAATATTAGTTTTTAGCTCCAAAGCAGTTATATATGGTTGGTTAGTTGCAGCTTCAGTAGCTACCAGATATTAATTCGCTTAAACATTTGATTTAACCGACATATACACAATTTAAAAAAAGTAAAACACTCGTTATACATTTACAGTTCCATGGCTGAAGTAACGTAAATGCTACAATGCTACTATGACGGGCGGGACGTAAACAGAGCACGTAAGCCAGCAGCCGCAGTCACATGAGGTAAGTCTGTTCCATTTAACCGTTTTCTTTGACCAAGGAAAGACTGTGTCCTTGCAACGAGGCACCTTGACATTGAGAAACACACCTTAAGTCTCTGCTCCAGCACAGCTGATTCAAATGATACCATACCATACCATACCAATTTATTTATAGAGCACCTTTATACACAGCCGAGGCCGACCAAAGTGCTGTACAGTATTAAAAACATATATGAGCAAACAAATGATAAAACTAGCTCCTCAGCATGTCAAAGTTCTGCTAAAAACTGCTAAAGAACTATCGTTTGATTTAGCTGTCTTGAAGCTGGGAAAGAACTACAACATGCAGGATAACCGCCCTTGAGGACTGATTTTGGGTAACCCTGCTTTACACATTTAATCTTGCAGGTAAGAGTTCTTAAAGTCCTCAAAAGTAACTGTCTTGTAACTGTTAGAACCAATCCTGCTCTAAAATATTATGATAGATGCTCTCTTTATATCATATTTAGATTTTTAAGGTGTACATTCACCCTGTACTAATTGATACTTATCCAATCATTAAAAAAGGGATATGAAGGAATTCCCTCTATCTAAAGTAAAGTCAATTGTTTGCAATATATTTTATTTATTAAACTCAGACTAAAGGAGAAGGCATTGTGTAAAAATACACATCACAATCTAGTGTTTGTTTTTTAAAAGTAAAAATAAAACATGTATCATTCTCCTGCTTCACATTAATATCCTACCATGTTTTAGTCTATCAGATAAAATCCCATGAAAATACATTGAAATTTGGGGTACAGTAGAGACAAGTCGCAATCCCTTTGCTAAAATTTTTGTGTGTGTGGGGTGTGGGCACACATAGGCTGCTGGAGGAGGTAACTGAGCAGGGCTGAGTGGGTGTAGAGTATGGCGACATGAGCTAGAATCTCATACCTATCTCAAATAAGAAAACACAAACCTGCATAATGCTTCCCCAGCAGCCTCCACGCACGCGCCTCCATTTAAACAGGGGTTACGGTGACAGGGGTTAGCAGCACGTGTCTCTCTGCTCTTTGGGGCCTGTCTCATTTCCACCTTACGGCTTTCTGTTTCATCTGTAAGGTCCTGTTCAGAATGTTTGACTGGTACCTCGGTCTTGATCAGGTGGGTCAAATCTGTTGAAATAACAGTTTAATAGTAATTTTAAACATGTAAGAAAAATACAAGTCAAAAGAACCGTGTTTTTAATCCAAACCATTGAAATCAGCAGTTATGATGAGGTCATTATTCTTGAGGAAGCTCCTTCGCTGTAGATGGTTATGAGAAATGAACGTGCTCCATCCATAATCTTGACTTTGGTAACATTGGCAGCTCTCATCCCAGACTGCTCCTGACATGGTTGTCGGCCTGGTCCAGCGGGTATTATTGTCTTAGTGGCAAATTGGTAAAGAAACTATGTTCAAGTTTGACTGCTTAGAAAACTTTTCTACTTCACTAATATTGGAACAAAAATATTTTAAAAATATGGTAGCAGTTGCAATAAGCAACTGATCAATGTTATGAACTGCAGTTTTAAGAGCTATGGAATATCAACACAATTAAAGTGTAACTAAACCCCCAAATTTTTTTTTGCTTATAAACTGTTTAAATGGCTCTTTTCCAATGCAATCTTTCAGTTTCAGGGCATTTTTTTGACATTTTCGTGTAAACTTGTTAAATTCTACATTTTTCATCATCATCTTTTTCAGCAAGATCAGTTAGGGAATTAAACTGTGAGCTTTTTCAGAAAGATCAGTTAGTTGAAGGAGGAACTGAGAACTTTTGTTGTATTTTAACAACCAATTGATTTCTGATGTGTTCAATTTCAATACAGCGCCGTTTCACAACAGATGTCATCTCAAGGCACTTTACAAGAAGAGTTATTACAATACAATGTTTAATGTAGAAATTAGAGAACCACAGAAGATTGTGTCGTGTAATTCTCAGCAATCCCTCACACTGAGCAAGCATGAAGCGACAGTGGAAAGGAAAAACTCCCTTTTAACAGGAAGAAAACTCCGGCAGAACCAGGCTCAGCACAAGCGGTCATCTGCCGAGACCGTCGGTGGTTTGGAGACTACAGAACAGAGATACAGAACAGAGACACAGAAAGAGCAACACAACTGATGCAGAAGTTTGTTGCAGGACGTGGAGAACTTTCCGTCACTTCAATGCCATCTTAGTCAGGGTCGTCAAGCAGGGCAGGTCAGGAGCACCTACTATAAGAAGAGACTAATAGAAAACAGGTTAGCGCTTGAACTGACAACACATCATGCAGTTGGGGAGAATTAGGAGGGATAGTAGGAACTGTCTCTGATAATGTCCTCCAACAGCCTAGCCTAAAGCAGCATAGCTACTAACATTAACCTGTCTCCTAGCTACTAGGAGACCTAGATACTAACACTCTCTACCTGGCTTACATTAATCTCTCTACCTAGCTACTCTACCTCTTCCTATCTCTTCCTAGCTTTTGACACCCTACCTGACTACTAACATTTACCTGTCTCTTCCTAGCTACCTGTCTAACCTGTCTCCAACTACCTGTTAACCTGTCTCTAACTGTAAGCTTTGTCAAAGAGGAAAGTTTTAAGCCTAGTTTTAAAGATAGACAAGTTGTCTGCTTCACGAACCAACCCTGGGAGCGAAGTGCTCTGCCAGGAACATATGGAACAATCAGGTCTCCTATGTACGATGGAGCTAGATTATTAAGAGCTTTATATGTCAGAAGGAGGATCTTGAATTCTATTCTAGATCTCACTGGGAGCCAGTGAAGAGAAGCTAAAACAGGGGAAATGTCATCTCTTCTTTTAATATTCATCAGAATCCTAGCAGCAGCATTTTGGACCAACTGAAGACTTTGATTGTATTCTGTGGATTAACTGATAATAAAGAGTTACAGTAATCCAGCCTTTAAGTAACAAAGGCATGGATTAGTTTTTCAGCATCACTCCTGGACAGGATGGTTCTAATTTTTGCAATATTCCTAAGGTGAAAAAAGGAAATCCTGGAGAATTCTTTAATGTGAGATCTAAATGACATATCTCGGTCAAAAATAACACTGAGGTTCTTTGCTTTATTACTGGAGGCTAATTTAATGCCGTCCAGGTGAAGAGGTTCACTAAGTAGTTTCTTTTTCAGAGCTTCTGGTCCAAAGCGACAACTTCTGTTTTATCAGAATTCAGAAGCAAGAAGTTTAGAGTCATCCAAATTTTTATGTCTTCCAGACATGCCTACAGTCTATCTAACTGATTGGATTCATCAGGATTTATGGATAGATATAGCTGTGTATTATCTGCGAAAATATGGAAATTTATCCCATGCTGCCTAATTATTTTACCAATAGGAAGCCTATATATAGTAAGAAGAATCGGACCAAGCACTGAACCCTGTGGTACTCCGCAAGTAACTATTGAGGTTGTGGAAGATTTATCATTTACCTGAACAAACTGAAATCTGTTAGACAAATAAGATTTAAACCAGCCTAGTGCTGTTCTTTTTATACTGATACTTTGAAGCCTTTCTATGAGAATATTGTGATTGACAGTGTCAAAGGCAGCACTGAGATCTAACAGGACCAGAATGGTCACCAGTCCACTGTCTGAGGCTATGAGAATATCATTAGTAACCTTCACCAGAGCTGTTTCAGTGCTATGTTGAGCTCTAAAGCCTGACTGAAACTTCTCAAACAGCTCATTATTGTTTAAATGCTCATATATCTGGTGTGCAACTATTTTCTCAAGAATTTTAGATAGAAGGGAAGATTAGATATCGGTCTATAGTTAATTAAGTCATTCTGATCAAGAGATGGTTTCTTAAGTAGAGGTTTAATTACAGTAATCTTAAACCTGTGGTACATATCCATTGACTAAGGATAGATTCATTATATCTAACATTGGAGCAGCGATCAGAGGGAAAACTTATTTTAATTAAAGTTGGAAGAGCTTCTTTAAAATTTGCTACAGCATTGTCTGATAACGTTCTGGTATAATGAAGTTTTCTTTCAGGTTTGATATGATCCGTTAGAGTAAGTTTAAAAGTAATGAGAAAATGATCAGAGAGGATAGGGTTATGTGGAAAGACTGTTATTTCTTCACAGTCAATGCCATAAGTCAGCACAAGCTCTAAAGTGTGGTGACCACGATGGATTGGTCCCTGCACATTTTGAGTAAAGCCTATTGAGTCTAAGATAATGTTAAAAGCTGTATTGAGACTATCACTTTCACTGTCAACATGAATATTGAAGTCTCCCACTATAATGACTTTATCAGTGTTTAAACTAAGTCAGATAGAAAATCTGATATCTGATCTAAAAATTGAGAATAAGGGCCTGGTGGACGATATAAGACCACGAATAAAAGTGGCTTTAATGCTTTGTTATGTGTATGAGGAAGGCTAAAGATTAAATACTCAAAAGAACTGTAACTATTATTTTTTTGGGGATTAATTAGTAAATCTGAATGAAAGATGGTGGCTTCTCCACCTCCTCGACCAGTACTTCGAGCGACACTAAAGTTTAAGTAGCTAGGGGGAGTTGTTTCATTTATTGTGACATGGTCCTCTTCCTGCAACCATGTCTCTGCAAGACAAAACAGATCATAATAATTATTATCAATTATTTTCAAAAAATTAAGTCATTTACTAAGAGTTTTTTTGAGGGGAGAGATCTTATGTTTAGAAAACTACATGTAATTGATTTATTTTTCTGTTCAGTGGGAGTTGTATTTATCTTTATGAGATTTTTATACTTTGCTCAAGTAGCATTAACTTTTTATTCATTTGTTTTGGGTAGTGGACGAGAAACTGTCTCTATAGGATAGTGGGGGGGAGGCAGTCCCTGTTCCCTGACCTGGACTCTGGGTTGTTGGGCAGGTGTGTTGCTGAGCGGGGCGGACCTATTGTTCAGAGAAAGCGGCTGGAGGTTGGCCGCGGGCTGGGGTCTGGCGCTAGGCTTCCTACGAACCGTCACCCAGCTCGCCTCAGATCTCGGCTGCACAGGAGCTGTTGGAGGACGGCTAAGGGGTCCTGTCATAACTGACTCCGCGCTAGCTACTGCTGGGCCTGACTGTTCTACAGCGCGGAGCCGGGCCTCTAGCTCAGAAACCCTCGCCTCCAAGGCTACAAAAGTGCTGCACTTATTACACCTACCATCTTCACTAAATGAGGCGGAGGAGTAGCTAAACATCTGACAGAGAGAGGAGCAAAGAGGAGGAGGTTCAGAGAGAGACGGAGGAACGGAAGAGACAGAGCTGCCGAAGCCATGCTAGCTGTGAAGCAAAGCTAACCTAGAGGTACCTTACCGACCCCATAAAACCAGTTTAATGCTTAACGAGTCCCAAAACGTAAAGAACACCAACAGAAAATAAATGATTTAATGTGTTTGTGTGTTAAAGCAACTCATAAAAAAATTCTGAACAGAGAAAATTAAATCAGTTCAAGACAGAGAAAAACACTGACTTGCTTCAATCAAGTGAGTCACCAAACAGGAAATGACGCGAATTATGTAAAGCACCTTTAATTGCCTTGTGTTGAAAGTGTGCTATACAAATAAACTTGCCTTGCCTAAAAATGTCTTAATGCTGCTGTTCAAGGTAATCGTGGGTACTGCATATGAATTTTGCGATTTGCTTTGAGCGGTATATCTTTTCCATTGTCTATGTCACAGACATGGTCTCACAGAGACGCTGTCACTCTCTCACACACACTCGCCCCGCCCTGTGACAAGTTGAAACTGCTTATCTTGTGTGCTATGTGCACACACAGAAGCATACTGAGAGAAACTGAAAAAGGGAGCTGAAATCGATATATCGCACTTTGGAGGACCACAACGTCAAAGTGGTTTAAAGCCATAAGTTATAACATGTTTTAAACACACTGTAAATAAGAAAACAAAGGCTGAGGTAGTTCCGTCCGAAGCTACTTAGCATCAATTCTAGCGCTAGGCTCTCTGTGCTTGTTTGCTATTTATGCTGCCGGCTTCAGGCAGCGCTGACTCAGCGCCCTGAGCCAACAGCTCGAACAGATACATCGTTTGGTCACTGCGCTCCATAAAGCCTCTCTTTACCTATGGTGGATGGCATAGAAGAGACCTCATTTCTCCCTCTACCGAAGTTAAATAGAGGCTTTACGGAGCTCGGCGGCCATATTCAATAGTTCAGCCATGATGTCTTCTAGATCACACCCCCGCGTCCCCCCCTTGCGCTCATTCTCCACACTTGGCGATGCCCCTCCGTGTCTCCTGGTCCTGCCAACTTTGGTGGAGTTTTTCAAATGTTGCCTAGGGGCGGGATGATGCTTTTTCATGGGGTTCAGTTACACTTTAAGGCTCATCTACCGAGGCCGTCAGGGGTCAGGTGCAGAAATAATTTTTGAGGGGTAAGAATCCGCACCCTCTGGTTTACTAAACCGTGCGCACAGATTCATGAATCATCTGTGACAGTGTCGGGGACCCTTTCCAATTGATAATGGGCCCTGGCTACTTGATATTTGTGTTGCTCATTTGGCAGAGTGGTTAACACCCACGCTTGGCATGTGGGAATCGATTAATCGAATCCCGTCGTTGGAACATGTTATAATCAAAAAGGCTTTATTGATCCCAGAGGGAACTTATGTATATTGTTTTGAGTCCCTGTAAGAAAGAAGGCTATAAACGTGTCATATTTCTAAATAACAGTTTTGTAGCCACCACCACATGTGTTGCATCGCTGAAAAACAGCCTAGAAATGGGCCATTAATCATAAAGAGTATGCCCACCTTTCCCACTGGAATACAAGCACAGTCTTGCGCTATCTGCATAGATGCATGGGCAGGTGGTGCAGCATTAAAGAGATAAAAAGAGATATGAGATAACCAGTTACTTGTTGATACAGTGCCCACTTTGAATGCAAGTCTTTATTGGACGTAACATGAAACGCAGCAAAGAATGCGACAACATTCGTACATAAAGAAACTGTTGGTGATGGAGATGGTGGGATATCAGTTTGTATACTGATAATATGAAAATAGCAATGGGAGCATAAGTATTATCAAATGGACAGGACCCCCCAGAAGGTCACACAGTTTGATAAACTGAGGGTACGGATTCGTAATCCGTGCGCATGGTTTAGTAAACCGAGGGCACGGATTCTTACCGCTCAAACAAATTGTATCATTTTTAGCTTGTTTGGACATTCAACAATGAGCAGTATACCGAACTTTTTGTTTTCAGTGTGTAAACTAGTTTATTCTCATTTTACATTACAGGTGGGTTTTTTTTGTGTCTAAGTCCACTTGGTAATAGAAAAATAAATAAATAAATAAATAAATGGAGCACTTTAAAAAAAGAGGTTGAAATAAATAAGAGCCAGACAACAGATTGACCCTAGCTGACCCTCACCACAAAGATGGTTGAATTCGAAACATGTTTTATTCATCCTCACAAAGTTTCGTTGTTAGCAACTTATTGTTAAAATCTTTCTGATTTTTATGTAGAGATTAATATTTTTAAGTTGTCCATAATTACATTACTATATTAAATGTACAGATGAATCTGGAAATGTTAAATATTGTTCAAAAGTAAACGTAAAAGGTGAAACTAGTATCTGATATTGACACATTACATGCAAAGCAAGTTATTTTAAACCTTTATTTATTATAATTTTAATGATTATGGCTTATGAATTCCCTGAATTTAAAAGCTCAGAAAATTTGAATATTATAAAAAAAGGTTCGATATTTTAGGCTCAAAGTATCACAGACTGATCAGCTAAATAATCCAAAACACCAGCATAGGGTTCTTTTAAATGATCTCTCCATTTGGTTCAGTAGGAATCACACTCATAAGGAAAACTGCTGACATTACAGTTGTCAAAAAGCATCACTGACACCCTCCTTAAGGAGGGAATGCCTCAAAAGGTAATTGAAAAAGAAGTTTGATGTTCCCCAATGTGCTGTATCATAGCACATTAATAGAAAGTTATTTGAAAGGGAAAAGTGTGGAGAAAAAAGGAGCACAAGATGCAGGGTTGACTGCAGTCTGGAGAGGATTATCAGGGGATTGATTGGGGACCTTCATAAGGAGTGGATTTAGGCTTAAGTTAATACATCAAAAGCCACCCCACAGACGAATACTGGACATGGGCTTTAAATGTCATATTCCTCTTTTTCGAGGAGAGCAAATTTTGCATCTCATTTTGAAACCAAGGTCCCAGAGTCTGGAGGAACATAATACAAGATGCTTTAAGTCCAGTGTGAATTTACCACAGTCTGTATTGTTTTGGGGAGCCATGTCATCTGCTGATGTTGGTCCATTGTGCTTTGTGGACCATTGTGCTCTGAACTTGATGTCCAGAGTTAACACAGACATCTACCAGGGCATTTTGGAGCACTTCATACGTCATTACGCAGATGGGCTTTATGGAGATGCTGCTTTCATTTTCGAACTGGACTTGGCACCTGCCCATACTCCCTTAAGTACCAAAACCTGGTTAAGTGGCCATGGGATTACTTTGCTTGATTTGGCCAGCAAACTCGCCTGACCTGAGGCAAGGGGAATTACCAAGAGTGATAAGAGACATGAGAGCAAACAATACAGAAGATTTGAAGGCTGCTATTGAAGCATCCTGGTCTTCCTTAATACCTCGGCAGTGCCACAGGCTTGTAGCATCCATACTATGCTGCATTGAGGCAGTAATTGATGCAAAGGGGCCCAAACCAAGTACTAAGTAAAAATCCGTGATACTTTTCATTAGTCTGACTTTTCTCCTTGTTTTGGTGATTTAATTTCATATTCTAATTTTATTGTATTTGTAACTTTGGGTTTTCATAAGTAGTAAGTCATAATCATCAAAATTATAAAAATAAAAACTTGAAATATCTCTCTTTGCATGTAATCAGTCTGTCATATATTAGTTTAATCTTTTAAGTTAAATTACTGAAATAAATTAATCTTTGAATGATATTCTCAGTTTTCAAATTTCACCTGTACTTTACAGCAGTGGTTCCCAACTTTTCTCCTTGAGGATCCCCTTGCAATGATGACAACAGAGAAGGCAGTGTAAATGTCTAGAGAAGATTAAAATTTCAAGAGTGGAAAAGTTTAAACAAGGCTATGACTAGTTAGAGATCTCACTTTAAAAGAAAATTATCCATAGTTTAAACAAGTATATTAGTCTGTGAATATAATGTTAAATTTGAACAACATATGCTACTGTTTTTGTAACAAATCCTGCCATGAACATTTTGATTAATTTTTTTACCTATGTCAGTTTCTTCAATTGTTACCTATTCTTGGTCTTGTCCCGCAGAAAATGGAAAGGCTATGTTTACTTGTTTCAGGAATGAGTACCCACATTAAATTTTTTAAATTAAAAACTTTTGTAAGATTTGCAGTTGAGAAAGAATTTAAGTTTGCATCTATCTTTAGCTAGTTTAACAAAAACACTATTGCTATGGTTAACCTGCTAGCAAGTAGCTGCTAACTTACTCTGAAGACAATTATCTTGCTATGGTTGTCAGGGAAAGAGTTGATTATGGCGACTGTGGCTCAGTGGTAGAGTAGTTGGCTTGCAATCGGAGGGTCGTAGGTTCGATTCCAGCTTCCTCCAGTCACATGTCGATGTGCCCCTGGGCAAGGCACTTAACCCCCAAATTATACATTGTCCTACCGAGCCATGTTGGGTGTCGGTGTATGAATGCGAGGGTGATTGGGTGAATGCGGCTTCAATGTAAAGCGCTTTGAGTGGTCAGTAAGACTAGAAAAGTGCTATATAAGTCCAGTCCATTTACCATTATTAAAAGTTTATTGCCGTTTAGGCAACATTGTAATCCTTTAATTATCAGCCAAATACATTTTTGTTTTGTGTAAAGCATAGCAAATTATCTTAATTAGAATGTACTAACTTAAATTTTTTTGTTGTTAAATTTACATTTTTTTATTCAGAAATATTAATACCTACCTAAATTAAATCCATTTAGACTATGATAGAATTTTTCCTATTCAGACTGTTTATCTGTGCAGTCCTATTTAATTAAAGCTGTATTGATCCACTACAAAAAAGTTAATAAATTCTCATAACATTGCTGATCTATCGTACCTAAGTAATTTGACAACTAAATTTGCCTTTTAATCCTTTTGCCTAACTCTGCCTACCTGTGGTAAAGCTTCTTGTGGAAGACATCCTCAGTGTAACATCTGCATCCTGATCCAGCGCTACTATGGTGACCTGCCTGTTTTCAGCTGGCCACTCCATCACTCCATCATTTTCCCCACTGCAGAGGTGCAAGGTAACAGCAACATAATCTGGGTAGTCGCTGTGTTTTCCATTGGGGTAAACATTGATGCCAAATGAGTAGCCCTCTGAGTTATAGACACATTTGCTTTTAAGAGGTGTGCCAAAGGGAGTTGTGGCAACAACGTCAGTGAAGTTGTGGATTTGCCAGACAAGACTGGGACAGACAGTTTCAGTGAGAGTGATGTCATCGATTAAAATGGCACCTGTGGAGTTGGTTGATACTCCCATTCCCTGAAAGATGTAACGGAACTTTTTTGGCATTTTAAGAGTCACATGAGCTATTTTCCAGGCACAATCACCTTCACCTTCGAAACACAAACAAGCAGTTATTAATCCTAATGGTTACTTTTATCAGCCATGTATTAAACCCAATCAAAAATAAAATCCCTTCATTACTGACCGTCATGTGAACATACCTGTAATGGTATGGATCTTTGTGACACTGTTAACAGCCCCTGTCCCATCATCACTTCTAATCCATATCACCAGTTTGTTCCCAGCTGCTCCAGTCATCTTATAAAAAAACTGGAGGCACTGTTCACCTCTCTTTGGATAGAGGATACGTGACTCCAGCAAGGCACTGCTGCCTTCTGCACCAGAAGATGTGTCAAACTTCATAAAGTAGCCAGAGTCTGAAACAGAGCATGCATTATTAAAGGACATTTGTATCATGTGTTGTTGTATTACTTCTGAGTTTTTATCTTAACATTTAAGATTAGGTTTACTTTTTTTTTTTCTTGTCACTATGAAACCTCAACGGTACCTCTGCAATGTCCTCCCAAGGTATGATCTTCATCAGTTGGACTGCTAAGCGTCTGGACCCAATCTGCATTGTCGTCCTCATTCTGGATCATTCCACAAATGTTTATGAGCTCAAAGGAGCACTGATCCAGGAGAATAAATGTTTCAGCTGAAACAAAATAGATCCTAAATAAAGCTACAAATTCTCAACATTTTTCAAAAAATGATACCCATACCCCATTACTGTGTATCCACGTAAGGTTTTACTGGGGTAAGAAGATAAAGGGCTTCAAACAACACTCCGGCATCATACTAAAACCAATGTTAATAATAACCTATATTTACAGCACAACATAAAAGCAATTATATATTTTTGTTGTTCATCAAGTGGGTGTCATTAGCAAATTAACAAGTGCCATAGGGTGAATGAATAATATTTTAATAACTTTTAATCAATAATTAATGCAGGCTTTCCATATACACAGATGAAGATACCTCACACCTCAGCATGCTAAATGCTTAGTGACTAAAACAATCGAGAATACCTATTATAATTATTACAAATTTTTACCACCTGTGGACTGTTACAGATTGTCAATAGAGCACTGAACCAGATGATGGTGTTGCAATTATTAAGTAGGATAAAAGAAAACAAAATATGCATGCAGGCACAATGGAGCACATCAAAAGCGAGATGCATGTCTTTTGGATGTAATGGGTGTATAATTTCATAACATTTAAAGAAACATTTTAAAATACATCAGCATGAATGGAATATATGAAAAAGTTTGACAGCAGCTTAACACAATTTTTGTTTTGAAAATAAAGACAAAAATATTTTTTATAGAAATTAATTAATTATGAGCATGAAAATGTTTAGTTTTCAAATTTACAAGGAACAATCCAAAATGTTCAGACAGTTACAACAAAATGTAAAAAAAGAGAGTAACAACTGAAAGAAACAAAACTACTTTTTAAATTAATGTTCAGAGTGATTTCTGTTGCGCTTCATCTCATTTTAATTGTGCATAATTGCACAGAATCATGATATTTTAATTCTAAAAACATATGTAGTATTAACTGATCCAGCATGTTCTTGTTTTATATGTTTTGTTACAGTCCATTGGGTCAGTCAACACTATTCAATCCAAAGTCAGGCATTATATCGTAAAAGATATGGCTCCCTTATCACTTAGACTGCAGAGCTGAATGGCTTAGCTATTGCAGCAATAAGCTGCTCAACGATTGCCTGTCCAGGACCGACTCATATTAAGTCTTTCTTGCTGATTGTTAAATAAGGCTGCCATTATGCTGTTGATGTACATATGTGTTCTTCTGTTGGACTTGTAATGGGATGGATCAAAAACTCTTGAAGCAATGTATAAAACTGGTCTTCTTGTCTTGATTCATTCATTCATAGTCAGAAAGGTTAATTTATTATATGATTTACCCAAATAAACATGTAAAATGTCATAAGGTAGGAATACCCACCACAGTCATACATGCGGTTGAGCCTGGTGATGTCTACTTCACTGAAGTCCAGCCGCTGACCAATGACATCATTGAAGTATGGTATTGTGGTTGTAATTGTAGGGACACTTTCATTCTTATTAAAGGAAAACGGACGGTAGTGCATGATGGACTCATAATCGTATGGGGTATTCATATCAGTGATGAAGTCATCCTCATATTTGTTGAAATTGTGCTCCTTTCCTATGATTGTAGAGTTATACTGTCAGCAACATGAAAGTATGATCAGTAAGTAACTTTAGAAAATCTACATAAAAGTTACAATTAGAAGTTATATGGTAAAGGTAATATTTAATATATTTTTGAAAGCCATTAAGCATGTAGCAAACAATTAATGCATAATCATAAATTACCTATTGCTCATTACTTATCAAAAGCTTCTGCTTTTCCTCAGTTTAGATGACAATGGTAATGTGAATCCAAAAACGGCATCAGTCAGGTGCAGTTGGAACAACATACATATGTCTGTTTTTACTTGCTTCCACATAAGATAATTTTATTACCTTTTTTTTCAAATGTTTTTTTTACTTGTTGAACAAAGAGCAAACATTCTATAATCTTCATGTAAAGTAAATAAAAAATGTTAGTACATATTGAACTATGGTTTTGTGTTTCATTGTAAGCAGTCCAAATGCTAACTTGTAGACTAGAAGAATATATTTTGCAATTGTTTCCACCTTGTGCAGATCTTAAACCCTTGGCTGATATGAGGTGAATAAGACCTTTTAAGGTCATAGTTTCTCTATCAGCTGAGCTGAAATTCACAGAATAAAAAAATGACACTCTAATTCTGCTCAGCTAAAACATACACTTACCTAACTGAGGGAAGTTACAACAGACACTCACCCTCTTCAATCTCGTCCCACCATATTTTGACATAATCATCTCGGTCTGAACGAGACTGCTCATGGTAGAAGCCCAAAGCGTGAAGAAGCTCATGTTCCACTATAGCCTTGGTGTCACACCTAGCTCCAATGGACACATTCTGGCCTGTTCCATCATCTCCAACGAAGGACCAACAACTGCATGGTTAACACTGAAAGCTTTCAGAACAGCACTTTAAACCTTATGTTTCTATTGAGTAATTCCAAATAAGCAAATCAGCATCTTGGTATCTAGCCATGTATTACTTTATCTGTTGTCCATAAAGTTAAACAACAACCTAGCTCTCACCCTGACAGCTTAACAAAGGAGATGTAGGTGGACTCTCCCTCATAGGGTTTAAAATCGACACAGGATCTCAAGCGGTATTCCTCAAACGCTTGAAGGATTACACCCTTAGCATTGAGATCTAAATAAAAGAAAGAAATTTGTTTCCACGTCGTCTCTCTTTTTATCTAATTACATGCTGTCAATTTGTGTTAAGCATGCACAGTATACCTAATGAATCAGTTAAGATGTAAGGTATAGGAGACTTCCATCTTCTTGTTTCATCAAGGATGGCATTTCTTTTTTGCTGTAGAACATGTATCATGCATTGAAAATAATTTTAGTTGTTCACAAACACTTTCCACACAGCCCTTTTGTGCACTTACATACACAGCAATGTCTCCCTCAAACAGATTTTTCAATCCTGAAATGTCAGTAGTAAAATGTAGATGTTAATAGGTAGTGAAAGCTATTAGTCAGTGCAGGGAAAATAAGAAAAAATACCTCTGTTAATTTCAAGAATGTCATCTCTCAGTTCACCAGCATCTGCTTCATTATCTAAAGTATAAAGTCTGTGTTAGCGCAAAATAGTAGCAACGAAACAGATTGATTAATGTGAACAGTAAGGTTTACAAAGACCAACCGGTTAATGTCGGAGCAGCCTGCACCTTAAAAACAACAAGTTCTTCATCATCCTAATACTCAGCCAAAACATTACTTTCAACTTTATATAGAAAACAGAGGTTCATTTACATGACTTACCTTTGAAATGAGAAGAACTCCAATCAGCACAGCAATTTTCATTAAACTGTCTTCAAATCCCATGTTGAACAGAAATGTTATTCTCAGACCGCAGTCTCTAAATATTTCTGTCAAGAAAGCAGCTGAGGACGAACTTTGATCAGGGTTGTTTTAATGAGTAACACATTTTACATTTTCTTCATTACAGCTGATATGGCATGTTGGTGTAATTACAGCCATAACTTTGAGCTATGTACCAAAGATTTGAAGAAAAATAAAAAATTCTGATAGAGCGAAATGAAGACCTTTGTATATCTACAAAGTTGATTGGGTATTTTTTGGTGTTAGAAAGCTGAATCATTCTTTTGTGTAATACAATTTTGAAACAAAATTGTAGCTTCTTATCAACACTAACAACAAAAACAACTCAAAATGAATGATAAAATTTGGACATACCCGTTGGATACTACTCCCTACTAACACTGGATCACCATCCTGCCCAACATGCTAATGACATGTATTTTATTTGATTTATTAATCACTGAAATATATTCACTAAGCTTAAAAAAAACTTTCAAAGTCCTTAAATCAATCTCAGTACTCAACTTTCTAGTCCTTGGCTGTTTATGTCTCACCTAATCAAGTAGGAAGAATGTAGGGGAATTGTTTAATTGTACTTTGCTAGTTCCTAATATTTTTATTATTATATTTTTTTTATTTTCTGTATTATAACTTTAGTACACGTTAAAAAAAAGGTAATTCATGGTGCTTTACATGAAAGTAAAGAATGAAAGAAACAGCAAAGAATAAAACAAACATAGACCAAATGAGATGTCAGACATTAATTGAAGATAAAATAAAAACATCAATAAAAAAATGAAAAACATAAAAAATGATAAATGAAAACATTACTCAATGCTGAATCATTATTTAGCTGCTTTGCAGTCGTCTGGAAGTTTGTTACAGATTTGAAGAGCATAGAAACTGAAAGTTGCTTCTCCATACCTAGTTCTAATTCTAGGGATGCTGAGTAGATTACAGGAACTGAGAGGTTTGGTAAAGTGACAACTACAGTGGCCCTGAAGTGCAAACCACATCAACTAATCACTAAATATTTCAACCAATTGAAAAATACTACAAAAATTGAAAAGCACAACTGAAAAACACAAAAACAAATCATGAAACATGTCAACAAATTACTACACACTACAAAAAATTGAAAAACATTACAACAAATCAATAAAAATTGAAAAAATTTGAAAAACACTACACAAAATTGAAAAACCCCAAAACAAATCACAAAGCATTTCAACAAATAACGTAACATTTCAACACATCACGAAACATTTCAACAATTTCAGGGCAGGACAGCTGTATTCTGACCTATATTTGTAAAATCGAATCTAAAGAGTTGAAAAGACACAAAATGGCAGCTTTTGATGAAAATGGCCAACATCCTGTTGGGTATGGACCCTGGCTTCAACAGACAATATGTCATTTTTTCAGAAACTACATATGGGTTATGTACTGAATTTCTCAATCCTAGCTGACAGCATTTCTTGTGATTGTTTTACTGCTTCTAAAGGGCGCTATGCAGTTTTTTGTTTCTCTCCAGTCTTTATGGAACTTTTCCAAGTGTCAAGTTTGGTTGTGAACACAGAAGAACACCGCCCTCCTCTTTCCGTGATTACTTGTGTTTCTGATTTGTACTTGTATTTCTGATTTGTATTTGTGTTTCCGATTTGTACTTGTATCTTTGATTTGTACTTGTATTTTCTGATTTGTACTTGTATTTTTTTGATTTGTACTTGTATTTAGTGACTTGTATTCCCTGATTTGTATTTGTATCTTTGATTTGTACTCGTATTTTCTGATTTGTACTTGTATTATTAAATGAATCAGTACTTGTATTTTTCAAAACATGTGTACAAGTTACAAATAAGCAGATACAAGTCACAATAAATAAGTTCCAACTCTAGTTCCATAGAGACAGAGCTCACAAAGGGATGTCCGCTCGCAAATCCGCAGGCCAGCCGCCTAGAGCTATAATAGCCAGATTTCTGCGGTATGAGGACAGAGATCTGATCCTGCAGGCCTCGAGGAAAAACTGGAACGTAAAATGGAATGGGCATTGCGTATCCATCTTCCCGGACTACTCAAAAGCTTTGGACGATAAGAGGCTGAAGTTTAAGCAATTTAAGGAAATGATGCATGAGCACCACATTGGATTCTCTCTGCGCTTTCCGGCCATCCTAGTGGCTCACCTAAGGGTGAGGATGGACAACGGGGGAGTTTACAATCCAAAGAAAGCCCTAGAGTATATTTAAACATTATGAATAATGAGGCTTTGAACACCCTGAAGCTGATCCCTCACTGTAGTGTACCTCCGCCTTCCTTTCTAGTTGGTCTATAGGTTGGCAGCCTTATTTAATGTGAGGCAAATGGTAAATGGAAATCCCTCTATCATTTTTGCAGGACAGATTTCTTTATTCTGGAGGGAGATGAGGGATGTTTGTATTCTAAATCGCTAAAGTTAACTCACTTTATTTGAAAGCCTGTTTTTAGTTTTGTTTTAAATAATTATTGACCCTCAGGACTGGGATGGAGGTTTAATATTGTTTTATTACATATGTTCCCAAATATGGGAGCGTGTAGGAGGGCTTAAAATAGAAGTTTGTAGATTATTGTCTTTATGTGGGCTTGGATAGTTATTGCTTTTCTCATTAATCTTGCTGCTGTGGTGGATTGCTCAAGAATAGCCGTTCATCCCTGTGCGTTATGGACCGTGTGCTTTATTTGTTCCTATCTTTTTTTATCGTTGGTTTATGTTCTGCTGGGGATTACTTATGTTGCACCTGAGGTTTCACTACGTCCTGGTAGCTATTCAATATGGGGGAAAATGGATTGTTAAAATACATGCATCCAAATGTAATATAAACTAATAGTAAACAAGGGGCCCTTTGTTATCTTAGTTTGAATGTCAAGTGGTTACGTACACCTGTTAAAATAATTTTTTTTTTTTAGCATACCTCAAGTTTAAACAGTGTGATGTGGTGTTTCTCCAAGAAACCCACCAGCTGGATCAGGAGGTTAAACAACTTCATATTAGATGGGTGGGGCATGTCATACTGTGGATCTAGTCTTAATTTAATTAACAAACAAGTGCAATTTAAATGTTTGGCAATAACGCAGGATGATTTGGGGAGGATGCTCATGATGTTGGTTGAGATACAAGGCCTTACAGTTATATTAGTGAATGTATATGCTCCCAACAGAGACAACCTTTCTTTTTTTGGTGTGGTAGAAAGTAAATAATCTGAGATGGGGAATTATCCTGTTATTGTGGGGGGTGATTTTAACCAAGTGTGTGATCCAATTTTAGACCGCCAACCCTCAACTGCCCGGCTATATAAATCACTTAATATGCTAAACAACATGTGGAAGGAGCAAGGCTTGGTGAATATCTGGTGTCTTTACAATCCCACTTCAAGAGAATATACATTTTACTCTAGCCCACATGGCTCCTTCTCTGGGATCAATTTTTTTTTCTGACTCTCTAGTATCGTCTATTGCATCCTGTAGTATAGGAAGTGTCCCTATCTCAGATCACGCTCATGTGGTTATGTATCTTCTTCCTTATAACAAAACTGTAAACACCACGATGGAGAATGAACTCAAGTCTTTTATTTGACGCCCCCTTCAAGGAATCCCTGGGAGGTCAAATTGCCCTTTTTAAAGAGACTAATTTACCCACTGCCTTCTCAATTGGGGTGGCTTGGGAAGCAATGAAAGCTTTTCTTAGAGGATTCATAATTCAGTATGCTTCGTTTAAGAAGAAACAAAACATTGCAAAACAAATTGATCTGGAGAAAAAAATACAAAGAGCTGAGATGACCCTTCTGCATAACCAATCACCAGCTAATCTAATATCACTAACTCGCCTTAAATATGAGTTTAATAATCTTCTTACAGCAAAAGCAGCGTTTGCACAATCAAGAGCTAGACAGAAGCAGTTTGAGGAAGGGGACAAATCTGGTAGAATGCTGTCTCACTATATAAAAACAAAGAGAGGCTATGAGTGCTATACCTGCCATTAGAGATCAGAATGGTGATTTACTTACTGACCGTATGGACATCAATACACAGTTTAAACAATTTTACTCTTCCTTATATACTTCTGAACAGCAGGTGCATGCTGGGGAGATCCAGGAATTCCTGGGAAGGCTGAACCATCCCACTTTATCAGAAGACCAATGTGCACTCCTGGATGCACCTTTTACGGTGGATGAGATCGTAAGCGTTATTAAAGACCTCCCATCAGGGAAGGCTCTCGCCCTTCACGGCTTCACTCCTGAGTTTTATAAATGTTATTCAGTGGAACTGGCGCCACTTAATTGGATTTGTTTACAGAGGCCTTTAATAGAGGTAGTCTGAAGCTGTTATTTCTGTTGATTTAAAGAGCGGTAAAGACCCAAGCGTAGTTACGTGGATAATATAAGACAATTAATTAATATTATGTGGGTTACCCAGAGTGGCGCCTCCCCTGTGGCTTTTTTATTTGATTAGTCTTCTGTACACCCTCCCCACAGCTGTGGTTCTAACTTTTGGATTGATTTAATCTAGATTTGTTCTGAGCAGAGGGATCCGGCAGGGCGATCCAATGTCCCACTAGTCTCTTTGCAATTACTTTCGAACCATTGGCTACTGCAATCCGGCTAGAGACTAAATTCCAGGAAATACGAGCAGGTCAGGTCTCTCACAAACATTTGCTATACGCTGATGATATTATTGTTTTTGTATCAGAACCTGAGAACTCTCTCCCTGCTTTATTTAATATGATAAACAGCTTTTTGCCTATATCAGGCTACTAAATAAATTGGCTGAAGTCTGAAGCCCTCCCATTGTCATTATCCTGCCCTAGATTGGCCTTCCAGAGCAGGCATTTATCTTGGCCTAGTAATGGAATTAAATACCTTGGCATTATCTTTCCACCAAAGTTGGAGGAATTGGTGAAGGTTAATTTTGAACCACTATTGGGTCAGCTGGAAGCAGACAATGAAAGATGGTCTCCTCTCCTTTTATCATTGTGGGGAAATGCTCATGTTCTAAAAATGATGTGTTCCTACATTTAATTATGTTCTGCAGGCAATTCCAGTTAAAATCTTTTACACAGTATTTTACACAGTTTGATAGACTCTGTAACAGTAGATTAAAGTTATCCAAATTACAGAGGCCTGTAGACCAGGGATTGGGGGATTCCTAATCTGCTATTATACTACTATGCCTTTAGTCTCAGACATCTTGTTCACTGGAGCGTACCCCCAGAGCGTGCCCCTCTATGGTTTAGCATTGAATCTACTATTTGTGATTCCTTACATCCTCTCCATATTATCTCTGCGTCACTACCAAGTGAAACTAAAGGTCACCCTATTTTGGCAAATATGCAGTATATCTGGAAAAGGATCCCTATAAAACAAAATTTAACCCATACCTCAACTGCACAGCTGTGGTCTGGCTAAACCCCAAGTTTATTATAGGGAAAAAACATTTATGTGAAAATAGTGGGTTAAGAGGGGCATATTGGTCCTAGGGGATTAATATAAGGGTAATATTTTGAAGTCTTTCTCCTTGTTCAGCAGTTTGGTCTCCCTAAAATCAGTTCTGGAGTTACCTTCATCTTAGACATCTACTCCTCCAAACCTTCGGTAGTTCTACCGTGGCTCCATCTGGTTCTGAGGTTCTTTCTAATGCTGTTAAGATTTTAGGTACAGGCCACGAGGCCTCTAAATACTACTCCTTGCTGCTTAAAAGGTTGGACACAAAGGGCCGCGCTTTGAAGGCAGCTTGGGAGAGTGACCTTAACCTTTCCTATGCTGAAGAGGAATGGATAAATATATTGAGGAATATTAGTTTAGAGTTTATTGGTCTCCGGACAGATTATATAGAGTGGGATTGGGAGATAATCCTGATTGCTGGAGGTGTGGAGCGGGGGTCGGCTCACTTATGCACACAATGTGGGCTTGCCATATTGTGCAGGCTTTTTGGTCAGAACTGTATGAAAATATTAAATTAATGTTAAGGGATGATTTTCCATTCTGCCCCAGCCCATTGGTGTTGGGTGACCCTCTCCCCTTAAAAACCTTTTCAGCAGCACAAGCGGACTGGATACAGACTGCACTTATGTTGGGGAGGAAGAGAATTTTAAGAGAATGGTAATCAGTTGTTTTACCCCCTGCCAGAGTATGGTTTACTTACTTAGTAATATAGCAGCATGTGAAATTCTCCACTGTGATGGACTGGCGACCTGTCCAGGGTGTACCCCGCCTCTCGCTGCGTTGACAGCTGGATATAGGCACCAGCCCCCCCGTGACCCCTAGAGGACTAAGCGGAATAGAAAATGGATGGATAAAATTCTCCACTTCAGACTCATGGAACAAGTGTGGAAGACATACTTTTTCTTTCATTGGGTACCCCTAATACCTGTTTCGATGTCGAACTAATCGGTGATTGATATATGTTTAATTATTGTCTGGGTTTTTTTTTAAGTGGCCACCAGAGACTGGATATTGAAAAGATGTATTTATCTCTTTACTATATTTTCCTGTTTTTCTGTTATTTACCCAAGTTTGTTTGTTTATTTAGTGTTCCATATTATTGTTAAGGATCGTTATTGTAATACCAAAGCCTTTTCTCTGCATAGATGTATCAAAATAATAAAATTCTAATCATAAAAAAAATACAATGCTGCCTTTTAATAGTCTTAGAAAGCATGTTGGTATCGCATCAAACATTATACAATATGCTCGTGCCCTTATTGGAATACCAAAGGTCTTTGAGAATTCTTAATATGAAAGTAATTGACCATTCTCGTTGAGTAATTGTGATATGAACAGAATTGAACAGAATAGCCTTGCTCTTAGTCTTTTCTCGAATAACTTCACATTAAATGAACAAAAGGACATAGACATATAAAACAAATAAACAAAAAAGAATACTAGATTGTCTAGAAAGAGTCCTGAGCTTTTCAAAAAAACAATATGTAAATTATTTTCTTCACCTTTTAATATTAATAGGCTGAACATTCAAGATCTACATTAAAGCTGTGTAGTCTATCTATAAACATACCCATGGCCATATCTTTGACATCTGTGATTTGTTAAACATTTGTTACTGTTTCCCATATACTCTTATTTCTATGCCATCTATGATGGCTTTTGCCCCGACAAAGAATGCTTTTTCACCCTGCTTACGTGCCTCGTCAATCCGTGGCCATAGCTTGTTGCGCATTTCTTTGTCTTTTGTAGTTGGATCTTCTCCTAATTTCAGTTTCTTAGCCTTGAAAAAGCCAGAGTCCTTTGCAGTTTTCCACAATATTTCTTTCTACAATCTGCATCTAAATCTTGTTATCACCGGTCGAGTTTTGCAGCTCTCTTTTCTTCCAATCCTATGGCTCACATTGATGTAGAAGTGTAGGTCTTCTCCGGCGTCCGGGATGACAGCTTTGCAGATGTCTATCATACGCTGTTTAACATCCTCACCCTCCTGCTCCGGCAGACCGTACAGCCTCAGGTTCCACCTCCTGTGATGGCCCTCCATGTCGTTAAACTTGTCTTCCGCTGCTGTTATTCTTTTCTGATGATCGTTACTGGCTTGGTTGACCGTTGTAATATCCACTTTCACTTCTTTGACTTCCTTGAAAAGGAATTCTGACAATTCCTTCAGGGCCTCAATGGTGTCTGTGATTTTCTTTATCAGTAGTGCAAGAATGTCAGTGGTTTTTTTTAATCTTTTCTGCCACCAATCTCACAATGTTGTCTTGCAGTTCAGAGAGTGTCGGTTGAATTTTGCCTTTCTTAGTAACTGGGGTACTCTCCGCTGAGTCCAGGAGGGGGGCGTCGGTCGCCTCCAGCTTGGAGCCGCCGGCGTAAGAGTGTATGTTTCCCATCTTCACAACTTCCATGTCGTTTTTGGTTGCTTATTTTACCAGAGTGCGACACAAATATCAGCTGGCAGTTGTTCTGAATGAGCAAAGTTCACTTTTAAGGTGAGAAAATAATTTATATCAGTTAGTGAGAAAGTTCTCTGTATGCTTTGGCTTCCACCTTGTCCGGCTCTCCAGGTGCTATGCAGTCATTAGGCAATGCCCATCAAACATGTTGATACATATCTTTAGGATTAGGGTATTTTTCCCTTTACGTCATTCTCTTCCGATGACTGATGCCCCTGCCCGCTGGTGCATTGGTGGCTTTTGATGTCTGGTGTTGGGGGACTGGATGCCGTCCGGCTCAGCCCTGGTGCATGCATGGCAGCCAATGTTTCAGGCAGATATCCTCCTTTGCCAATTCTGTGGGTTCCGTGCCTGGTCAGTTCATTTGGGGGGTTATCTGGCCTAAATTGGGTCCCTGGTCTCGGTGCACTGCATGCGGTGAGATATGGACCGAGAGCAGGTAGATTCAATTCAATTCAGTTTATTTATATAGCGCCGTTTCACAACAGATGTCATCTCAAGGCACTTTACAAGAAGAGTTATTGCAATACAATGTTTAATTTACGAATTAGGGAACCACAGAAGATTGCGTCGTGACTTCTCAGTAATCCCTCACACTGAGCAAGCATGAAGCGACAGTGGAGAGGAAAAACTCCCTTTTAACAGGAAGAAACCTCCAGCAGAACCAGGCTCAGCATAAGCGGTCATCCACCGAGACCGTCTGGGGTTTGAAGAAGGAAGCAGAGACAAAGAAAGAGCAACAGAATTGATGCAGAAGCAGAAGTTGGTAGCACGACTTGGAGAACGTTCCTCCACTGGAATGCGATCTTAGTCAGGGTCGTCAAGCAGGGCGGGTCAGGAGCACCTACTGTAGGAAGAGACTAAGATAAAACAGATTAGCGATTGGATTGACAGCACATCATGCAGTAAGGGAGAAGTAGGAGAGAAAGTAGGAAATGTCTCTAATAATGTCCTCCAACAGCCTAGCCTAAAGCAGCATAGCTACTAACATTAACCTGTCTCCTAGCTACTAGGAGACCTAGCTACTAACACTCTCTACCTGGCTTACATTAATCTATCTCTACCTAGCTACTCTACATCTTTCTTTCTCTTCCTAGCTTTTAACACTCTACCTGACTACTAACATTAACCTGTCTCTTCCTAGCTACCTGTCTAACCTGTCTCTAACTACCCATTAACCTGTCTCTAACTGTAAGCTTTGTCAAAGAGGAAGGTTTTAAGCCTAGTTTTAAAGATAGACAAGTTGTCTGCTTCACGAACCAACCCTGGGAGCTGGTTCCATAGGAGGGGAGCCTGATAACTGAAAGATCTGCCACCCATTCTACTTTTAGAAATCCTAGGAACTACCAGTAAACCTGCAGTCTGAGAGGGAAGGGCTCTGTTAGGAACATATGGAACAATCAGGTCTCTTATGTATGATGGAGCTTGATTATTAAGAGTTTTATATGTCAGAAAGAGGATCTTGAATTATATTCTAGATTTTACTGTGAGCCAGTGAAGAGGAGCTAAAACAGGGGAAATGTGATCTGTTCTTCTTTTATTCATTAGAACCCTTGCAGCAGCATTTTGGACTAACTGAAGACTTTTAATTGTATTCTGTGGACTACCTGATAATAAAGAGTTACAGTAATCCAGCCTTGAAGTAATAAAGGCATGGACTTGTTTTTCAGCATCACTCCTGGACAGGATGGTTCTAATTTTTTGCAATATTCCTAAAGTGAAAAAAGGAAATCCTAGAGCCTTCTTTAATGTAAGATCTAAATGACATATCTTGGTCAAAAATAACACCGAGGTTCTTTGCTTTATTACTGGAGGCTAATTTAATGCCGTCCAGGTGAAGGGGTTGACTAAGTAGGTTCGTTTTCAGAGTTTCTGGTCCAAAGACGACAACTTCTGTTTTATTAGAATTCAGAAGCAAGAAGTTTAGAGTCATCCAAATTTTTATGTCTTCCAGACATGCCTGTAGTCTACCTAACTGATTGGATTCATCAGGATTTATGGATAGGTATAGCTGTGCATCATCTGCGTAACTATGGAAATTTATCCCATGCTGCCTAATGATTTTACCAATAGGAAGCATATATATATATATAGTACAAAGGATCGGCCCAAGCACCGAACCTCGTGGTACTCCGCAAGTAACGATTGAGGCCGAGGAAGATCTATTGTTTACCTGAACAAACTGAACTCTGTTGGACAAATATCGGTCCAAGGACAGAACCCTGTGGTACTCCACAAGTAACCCTTGAGTGTGAAGAAGATTTATAATTGACATGAACAAACTGGAATCTATCAGACAGATATGATTTAAACCAGCATATTGCTGTTCCTATTATACCGACACTTTGAAGTCTTTCTATCAGAATATTGTGATCGACAGTGTCAAAGGCAGCTCTGAGATCTAACAGGACCAGAATAACAGACAAAACAGGAATAAAAATCATTAGGAGTGGGCAAAAAACTGCCACAGGCCGCTCAGTCGCCACATTTGACACAAAATGAATGGAAAGACAGATTAGTTGGAGTTGCTAATTACACTGATAAAGGTACCAGCATTACTCTGAAAATGCTTACTGGGAAGTAGGAAGATTTGCATAATTTCCCTAGAGTTGTGACAGTTGAAACAGTACGCTGTTTGCCATACCTGTAAAGAATTAATCAAGTTTAGGCCTACTTCTAGGTAATGACAGTGTTATTCTGCAGTGTTTCTGCAAATTCAAACAAAAATTACTTGTGGTTAGGGTGAGAATCACTGCACCAAAAAGAGTGAAGGAATAAGAATGATTTTTCCCTTGCCTTCCGGGATTGGTACAAAGTGATTTGTTTTTCCCCCAACTGGAATGGTATGGGAAAGGAGAGAAAATCCATTCATGTGCCATCCTGTAATGTAAATACTGATTTCAATTTTCTGAAAGTGGATGTTTGACTTACTGTAATATTCTGACAGTGATAGATTGGAGAATTTGAATAATGTTGCTGGCACAGAAAGAGAGGACAAGAAAAAAATTGAAAAAGAAGATCGCTACCACTAAGATAATAAACTGGAAAATAGAATGCAGCTCCAACTTCAATGTTTCAATTAGTAACAAGCAATTAAAGTTAATTTATGTTTTTTGAACTTGACAATTGAATAAATGTAATTAACTAAATTGGATAACTGTCATTCAATTACTTGTTACCAACTGTAATAATCTATATAAGTTGAAGCTCCATTCTCTTTTTTCAGTATAGTAAGCCTACCTTAATATAGAATAGCAATGATATAATAAATGAATTTTAAACACATTAAATGATGCAACAGTGATTTGATTTCATGGATGACAGGAACCTTTCTGGCTACATCCCAACATATGGTGATCGGATAGCTGCAACACGATTTTACTTGGAAAACAACAGTGGAAGCTCCAAGGATTTGATGAAAAACTTACTACTTGAAAGATTGAAGGAAAGGATGGGTATCAATGAAAATCAGAAGAAACATGATCATGTGGAGACATTTGCTTCCAAGAGAAAAAGAGAATATGCACAACATAATAAATGGGCTTAGAAAAAAACTCGAAAATAGAGTTGGGGTGGACCCATGAAGGGAAGCAAGTGAGAAAGCGCAGAGGAGGAGGAACAAGGACCTTGGATGTTCCCAAGGACTCAAAAAAAAAAAAAAAAACGCACATTTGTGAGGTGTTCAATCATGATATATTGGATTATCAGGAAGAGGCTGCATTTGATGAAGATGTCACAATTGAACTCTAGTACTCAGCACCTAAAATGAAAACGCTTAGATTTTACTTGTGCACTAAAAGATTATACTATGTTGAAGATAACGGTAAAGATGAAGTTTGCAACAGTGGGGAAACACATGTAAACAACGTATCACAACTGACTGAACCACATCAAGACAAGGAAATCTCTCAAAGTATTTTGATCTTTTCATCTGATTTGAAGAATGCTGATGAAGATGCATTGTCAACTTTATGACACTGTAATACATGAACCATGCCTGCAGTTTGAAGATGATGATCTGGTCATTGCATCCAACATTCTGGAGGAAATGATCACCCAGTTGAAAGATGCTTCACTCCTCAGCCACCCTCTAAAATACACCTATATCAATGAAAAAGGAGCTGATGCTGACTGTGTATCGAGAGATGTGTATGCTGCATTTTGGTCAGAGTTTATCGATAATGCACCTGAAGGGGAGGAGTTCAGGGTGCCTTCACTGTCTCCTAAATGGCAAGAGGAAGAGTGGAAGTCCATGGGTAGAATTTTACTAAAGGGATTTCAAGACCATGGATATTTACCTTATTGCCGTTCCCCTGTTTTCACGGTGACACTCATCTTTGGTGAAAATCAAGTATCAGATGATATGCTGTTTGACAGTCTTCTTTTTTACCTAAGTTAAACATATCAGGATCTAATAACGAGGGATCTAAATCAAGATCTTTCAGATGAAGATGGAGATGCACTGCTGGATCTCATGGATCGCCTCGATGAATCAGTGCTTTCAACCAAAGAGAGAAAGCGGAACACTGTGAGTTCGGCGCAGCGATGGATGAAAACACATGCAACGCATGCCAAAAGATTGGTGTTGGGAAATGTATAGTTAAATGCAGGTTTTCTTACAGAAAGGTTTGAACTCTAAGCATCTAAATGTCTCATGAGAACAGAATGTTCTAGCCTTGAAAAAGTTAATTTTTGCTTAGCTTGTAAGTAACTGCAAGCCTCTCTTAGATACTTATTATCATTCATGCTCAGCTGTGTGAAACTCAACCCCACACATCCCAAACATGTTGAAGGGAGCGATGAGGCTGAGATCTTGTGTGTGAACTGTTTCTTATCTATTCTGATGGGTGTGGTGAAAAGTGGAATAAAAGTAGTTCAGAGAGACTTGCTTTTCTAAGATCTGCTGAATGCCAAACTTGACCTGGTTGGTCTGTTCTGTTGATATTTGACAGTATCTCCCTCTGCAGAGTTTAACAAAAGATAAACTATTCCTGTGCGTGTGTGGTTCTCTCTAGGTGACCTGCTTATTAATAACCTAACATTTGTCACTGGAAGAAAATGTGCAGAACCAAGAAAATAGTGAGGGAGGTCATAATCGAACCAACTGAACAGTCTCAATCATACTTTCTGGGTGCTATAAACAAGACAGTGGAGGAGAACGAACCTTGGTCCATCATTCTACTGGTGGGCTCAACTGCATTGGAGTTTAAAACAGACACCAGAACAGATGTAAAAAATAATCATCTAGGAGGCGTACTTATCAGTCACACCTACCATACCGCTGCAGTCATTTCACATTCATCTGGAAAGCCCACGGGAGAAAAATAAAGTGCGTTGGCCGAACCCTAAAGACTGAACCAGTAAAAATAGAGCTGAAAGAACATGCTTCACCTTATGCTGTGTTCACTGCCCTATGCTCCCCAAGGTTAAAGAGGAACTCCAGAGGATGGAAAACAAAGGAGTATTCGAGAAGTAAAGCAGCCCACTGAGTGGTGTGCCCAAATGGATCAAGTACTAAAGAAGGCTACTGACAAAGCAATAATCTTCGTGGACTTCAAGAGACTGAATAAGGCAGTCAAGAGAACAGTGCGTCTTCCCCACAGCTGATGAGATCATAGCAAAGCTCAGTGATGCTACACATTTCACCTCGTTGGATGCAGCCCCCGGATTCTTACAAATACCACTGCACCCAGAAAGTTGAAAACTCACCTCATTTAATACACCATTCGGCAAGTGGAGGAAGATGACCAAGACTCTACAGCAAGATTACTCAACTAAACTGGGCAGAGGGCCAAATTGAGAAATTTGGAAGGGCTAAAGGGCCAGTTAATAAACTACATTCAACATACAAAATAAAAACTTTTAAAACAAGTGTAGCTTGTGCTCATGTTTTTGATTGCGTTAGCCCATTGCATATGAGTCAAAATAATTTACTGCAAAAAATTATTAACAACAAAGCTGGGGGACATTTTTATGATTCAGACTATCATTTGTTACTCTGTTTTTTTAATTCCATTTATTTTATATTGCTATCATTTTGTTTACAGATGCAGAAAAAAATTCTGAAAAAAAGGTAAAATGTTATCTGAAACCTAAAATATCCTAATTTAAACACTGGAGACTGGTCTTAAAAAAATAAGCCAACCTTTATTTTATTCTAGCTTCTTTAGACAATCATGTCCTCAGAAAAGCCAAAAATAAAATCCACATTATATCTGCCTTTTTAATTTTAAATTTAAACATTTTACATTTAAAGTTTAAATGTATCGGGTTTTTATCTTTGCCATTACAATTACTTAACCTGGAGCTGTTGTGTGTAGTGACAAAATGTTTACCATATATTTTAAATGTTATTAACTTATTCTTCAGTACAGAGAATGAATATTGAGATAGACCAAATGATTGAACTGGTAATATTTAAAGTTCCAGTTTTTTAGTGGAAAAGATGCCGTGCAAAATGTTGTCCTTTACTGTTATAGTTTTTTTGTTGTTTTTTTGTCACAGTTACAACAGATCAAATTAAATTTAATATAGACAGAAATGATTCAGATAAAAAATAAAATGCAGCTCCCAAATGATGATTTTACCTTAACCAAAGAGAAAAAATAGCACAAAACAGATGATGGATGTTGCTGACCTTTTTAATATCCCATTTATGACTGTTGCAACTAACCAAGGTTCCCACTCATTGATTCAAGCATTGACTAAAGCAGATAACTTCACAAACAACTTTAAGTGTGAAAATATATGAAATTGGACCATTCAGTTAACAAAAGCACATAGCAGCACAGTGCAAACCATCCAGAATTATAATTGTTTTGAAATACTTATAGTAAACTTATATTTTTAAAAAATAATTACAACCGCAGCTCTTTTTCTTAACAGCCTTAACTGGACAACAAGTATGGATCAGCTGATTAAATATCCAACATAAACACAGTGAGTTGCTCACTCTCATGTTAGTGTGAACTAATACATCTCATTTCCTTTGAGATCTAATGATGGTTTGTGTGCTGTCAAAGCAATATGCAGGCACTGGTTGAGGTGTGAGTGAGTAAGTCTCTTACGCCTTTTGTCCTTAATCAGATTCATCACTGAAAACCCCGACTCGCAGATGTAGGTGGATCCAAACATTGTCAAAATATAAGTAGCAAGTATTTTAGCGTTGGGATAAAGGTGGACAGAGTGTGTCCAAAATGCACACAGTCTCTCCTCTCTGAACTTAGCCTTCAGGACGTCGTTGGCCTGCATCTGGACCAGTTCTAGTTGGAATGCGGCCTCATTAATTGCAGGCACGGCGGTTTTTGCCTCTGCTGGACAGCTCCCAGTAGCAGCGATGGTGAATGGGTTGCGCACAAACAGCATCAGTTCCTTGGGGATTTTGAAGTTGTGAAAGCGTGATCGGAAGTTCTCAGAAAGATTTTTCAACAATGCTTCCATTTGTTACAGTACAGTCCGGTTTACAGGAACATCATGCAGCGTCGGGAAATGAATCCGTTTTCCTCGTAAATCCGCAACAAAAACACTTAAGGTAGCCTGAAAGGCACTCACCTTTTCAAAGAGCTCTCCCACGTTTGCATCCCCACCTTGGAGCTGCAGGTTCAGCTGGTTCAAATGGCTTGTGACATCACACAGAAAGGCAATCAAAGCCACGGATTGCTGATCTTGCATAAACTGCAACAACTCCTCGGCTTTCTTTGTGCTTTGATTGGAAAGGAATTCCGCAATTTATTTTCGAAGTGCAAAGAAGCGCTGCAGAACTCGTCCCCTACTGAGCCATCTGACATCACAGTGCTGCAGTAGATCTGTATATTGAGCTTCTTGTTCCTGTAGTAATAATTTCAAAAGCCGATAATGTAAGCTTGAAGGTGAACGAATATGATTTACAATTTTTATCACCGTGTCCATAGCTCCTTTCATTTCTCCGGACAGTCTGGTGTACAACACAGTCTGATGAATGATGCAGTGTAATGAGTTTACTGTGGGATGGTCCGACATGAGACGTGATGCTAAGCCCCTCTCTCATCCAATCATAGTTGGCCCACCATCAGTCACAAGGAGGTTGATTTTATTCATTTCCAGGGAATTTTTATCAACAAAACCTTTCAACAAACTGTCCACGGCCTCACCTGTTCCGTGGCTCTTGATGGTCAAAAGGCACAGCAGCTCCTCTTTGAAAAGCTCACCGTTAGAATATCTCACAAAAAAAGCCAGCTGCGCAGTATCTGTTGCATCTGTAGACTCGTCCACAGCCAGTGACAAGTAATCCACACACTTCATTTCATTTAGCAACGTTGAAAAACTGTCTTCATACAAAGTATCCAATCTCCGCACCGCAGTTGAATCCGACAGCTGAATCTTTCTCACACGGTTAAGGATCTCCTCTTTCTGCTTGTCCCCGGTGAATAATTGCTCCACAATTCCCAAAGTGCAAACTTTCACAAGTTCTGCATCCATAAATGGCTTCCCCTTTTTAGCCAGTTCCCAAGAGACACGTAGTGAGGCAGCGGTGGCTTTTTCGGCAGAAGTAGCAGAAGTTTTTAGGATTGTTGATGTGGCTGCATAAGACGTCTTTAAAGCTGCAATCTTTTCTTTTCGTGTGGTGCTGCCAACTGGGAAATTCGCACTGAAGCTAGCATGCTTTGCCTCGTAGTGCCGCTTAATGTTTGCTACTTTGCATACAGCAACTGTTTTCTCCGCTTGCTCGCTTCACTCATTTTTGCGGAGCAGGTGTTGTGGATTAGAGGTGTTTCTGTGTTAATGGTGACCAACACGTGCCTGTTACGAGACGAGAGGATGGCCCTTAGCTGCCCTCATAAGTGCCTTTATTTTCCTGCAGAAATAAAATGGTAGTTTTTTGTTTTTTTGTCTCACACTGTTAATTCAGAATTCAAAATTGTAGGGCCGCGGGCCAATCATCAGTCACTCATGAGCCGGACAAGGCCCGCGGGCCATGAGAAGAGTAACACTGCTCTACAGGGATTGGAAGGCATAGAGTTGTTAATAGTTGATGCCCTAGTTTTCGGCACCACTGAAGAAGAGCATGACAGCCGACTTGAGAAGGTGTTACAGCACATAAACAGCGCTGGCTTGAAGCTCAACCAAGATAAATGCTCCTTCAAACAGGGGGAATTATGCTTCCTGGGACATCTCATTGACTGATCTGGAGTACTGATCTAAAATTATTTTTGTTGTAAAGTGCCTTGAGATGACATTTGTTGTGAATTGGCGCTATATAAATGAAGTGAATTGAATTGGAAACCAGTTGCATATTGTTCCAGACGACTGATGGAGATCCGCTACACCCAAATCGAAAAGCAACAACTGGCAGGGGGAATGGTGTGCTAAAAATTCGAGAAAAACCTAGTGGGACTAGAAAGGTTCAAGCTAATCACAGACCATAAACCACTGGTGCCTCTAATTAATTCCCACAGCTTGGACAATGTCCCCATCAGGTGGTAGTGCCTCCTTATGAGACTGATGAGTTTCAACGTAGTGGCAGAGTATGCACCAGGGAAAACATTGCTGGTGACAGACACCTTGCCAGGCTTTGCAGCAGCCAGCACAAAGGACACAAACAGAACAGACGGTGAAGTCGCCTTCTATGGAGCTAGTGTGTTTGGAGGGATACCTGCAGCGACCCTAACCCTAACCCAGCGAGTAAGTTGGAGGAAAAGGACAGAAACTACTCTGGATCCATAACTCAGGTCTGTGAAAGGGCTGTGCTGCTCAGGGTGGCCCGAACGTACCTGCGCAGGGCCACCCTGAAAGAGTACTTTCAAGTCAGGAATGAACCGTGGAAGCACGACGGCTTGGTGATCCATGGTCGTCGTGGGGCCAAAACCATTGAGGACTGAAGTACTGAGGAAAATCCACAAAGCACACCAGGGGCTCATAAAGTGCAGAGAGAGAGCATATTCGGCTGTTTGGTGGCTTGGATTCACTGCAGAGCTTAATAGGCTCCTGGGGACTTAGGACTGAGGTCACAAGTGCACTGAGGATACAAGAAAACAACTAAGAGAGCCACTTCTTTCAACATCCCTACCTGATCGGCTCTGGAAACGAATTGCCATGGACCTCTGTTAGTTCAATCATCAAAACGTTCTAGTTGTTTTGGATTACTATTCGAGGTACTTCGAGATACTTAATCTCTCTGTGACCACCAGCACACGTTATCCAGAGCCTAAAGAAAGTTTTCACCAGATCTGGCATTCCTGATGAGGTGGTGAGCGACAACGGACCTCAGTTTGTGAGTGCAGAGTTCGAAGAGTTCGCCAAGAGTATGGACTTCAAGCATTCCACCTCAAGGCTCCACCACTCACAAGACAACAGCCATACAGAACGAGCTGTACAAATGCCGGAGAAAATACTGAAGCAACAGGACCCTGTGATGGCTCTGATGGTCTACAGGTCCACACCCTGCTCCACCACAGTCCAGTGGAGCTGATGTTGGGTAGAAAGTTACGCACCATCATTCCCATCCTGGAGAAAAATCTCCAGCCCAGGTGGCTAGATCAAGAAGTGGTGAAAGACAATGACAGGAAGGATAAAGCAAAGCAGGCCTATTACTACAATCTTCACCATGGTTCCAGATCGCTACAACAGTGCTGTTCAAGCTGGATCATCAGAAATCACTTTACCAGCAGTCGTTAGAGGAGAGAGCATCACCCGGAGATATTATATTCTACGTATACTAGATGGAGATGTATTGCGCCGTAACCAATGTCCCCTGCAACCGGAGCCGCTGCCGACCACTGCCCATATGATGGCTGATCCAATCAGCCAGGCCGCAGCTCAAACTGAGACTCACCTCCCTAGCCAGACCGTGACAAGGTTATCCATGCCGGTTCAGAGACTGAACTTATAGTTGCCCTTAAGGCGAGAGGGGTTAAACGTAAAGAGGGGTAATGTATGTCTGACAGTAAAATGGGGGGAAGGGGTACAGTAGTGTTAAGTTTAAATATGGTTTGCTTGATTATGTTGGTTCCACAGTGAAATAGTCATCCTTGCATTTGGTTCCAACACTTCCAAAGTGTTTCTCAAAAATAGGGGGGAGATATCATATCCAGCGTTAACCTACACTGATGTTTTAGTTCTATCAGGTTTTGTATGGACCTTCACAACACTTTTGCAACATGCTTGACGGCAGTCAGTGGATAGGGCAGCCGTGTAAATGTTAAGGTACGTTCAGATGCAGAAGTGGAATGCTACTACAAGCCTCATTATTCACTTTACAAGTTTAAATCCAGGCTGGTCACTTTCTATGTCTACCTTTTCCATACAATCATATCAATGTTGGAGAGTTTTGTGATGAACATTTTAATTTAAGTTTTATGATGGTATAGTCATACTTTAATTTATTAACAACTTGGGCAGAATAAATTCATAGAATGAGGCTGCAAAGCAAGCAAGTTAGGGCAGATTTCTTATCGCCTCATGAAGCCTCTGTGTTGATTTCTTTGAGTCGTTCTGCTGTTAGGAACTGACCTGCACTGCACATAGCTGGGCAAGATAGTACAGCTGTTTTGTATATCATACATCTTGGATCCAATTAAGCTACATGTAGGTTTAGCATTTGCACTCTCCTTTAATATAATAACATTTAAGTGTCGAGAGCAAACAAAATCCAATCAAGTAAATTTAGCAGTGCAATACATGTTAATCACAAAACTCTCCAAAATAGTTGCAATTGTGTGGAAAAGGTGCATACAGAGAGTGACCAGTCTGGATTCGAGTCCATGGCTCCTAAATCAGCGTCTGCAATTTTACCAATGAGCCAATGAATCTATGAGGCAATTAGAGAGCTAGAGCACATCATCATTTGGAATTTCACATCATCAACTGAAACTGTAAATTTGAAATATAAATATGACAGCACGCACTTATCAGATTGTTATATTGACTTGATTTGCTTCTGATGGTGGAAGGACTAATTAAAAAAATGATTTAAATAAGTCAGCTGATAGTTTCCCCCAAATCTTGCAATGCTGTTCTGCAGTCGTTGGAGATGCTTACTAGCTAATTAGAAGCAAACAAAAGACGGGAGCAGCCCTCAAAAGAAATACCGAATCATGCGAGAGAACTTCTATCCAAACAGAGGCGGACCTGTCCCTTGAGACCAGTATTCAAGTCCAGGACGTTCTCCTCCGTGTATGTCACTTCCGGTAGCGCCGCTAGGGGCGCTATTTTAAGACAAAAGAGCAAGTAGGGCTACATCGGAGCAGTACCTATTCATTACATTTCTTGAATATTGCATCCAACTCCGTCAGAAACTTTGAGTTCTTTTATGTGATATTTTTATTTATTCATTTTATAATATGTTAGTGGAAGAGCGTGACATAGGCTCCCCATTATTAATTGACAGTGATATTGGTAATGCGTTACTTAGTAGCGCGTTATTCCTAATATGACCTTTTTCTGTAACAACTAATAACCATTTCCGTACAGGTAATCAGAATAAAGTTACTTGTTTAAGACATTATGCATTACTATTTTTGTAATTTTCTTAAAGAGTAACTCACCCCCCTACCAGAGTATAAGCCCACCCACATTTATTTTAGAATAACGGCTCAACATGAGGCGTTGCCTGGCGGACAAGGAAAAACACGGGGGAATGAAGGGTTGGGCGTGGTCTAGGCTGTGACTCACATGTTGCAGGCAGCAGTGCAGCTCAGAGTCACAGGCGGCCTGAAAGATGGAGAGAGCCATAGTAACGCGAACCCCTTTGCCCAGAAATAATCTGCAGGTTGAGATTTTTTTTCTCATCTTGCTTCTCCAGAGCGAGCAGAGTGCAGGGAGATAGGTTCTATGGAGGAGGGAGCGGCACCATATTGTATCTAGCCATTGTTTCGTCTCTTCCCGGGGCAGCAGCAGATACCGCACCCGTAGCGGCATCGCTACATAGAATGGGAGTCGTCTCTGAGTGGTACATTGCTGTTGGCTAAATATAATGCTAAATATAGATTAGTTTGAGTAATTTCGTGTGACTCTGCCTCAACAGGTGCAAATGCGGCCACTGTATGTCTTTGTTCGCAACAGAAAATGTGTATTGCAGACAGATGTATCCAAGCATGGTGAGAAACATTCATGAATGTGCAAAGAAAACACACCATCACAATCATTTCATTAAAAATGAACTCTTCGCCCAGATTTGATTTTCCATTTACTGATATATCAGTTATTACCTTTGTCATAGGTAATGAGCAAATGTCAGCCAGTAGGTGTAACCACCTGCATAACGGATCACCCAGGTTATGAGCTGATTTTGCTGCAGGCAGTTCATAGCACATTGCTACGGAGGTGTGGATAACCACTAAATTCCACTACATGTGCTTTGCTCCGCCACGCACGCCGTAGCAAAACCGATCCCGTTGTAATGAAAAATAACTATTCCACTACCGCCGCCATGCTGGCCGCCGTTTCGCACTTCGGCAAAAATAGGATTGAATCGAATTTTGCCGTACGCCGGAGCAAGTCCGCAGTAAATCTACACGAGTAAAAAAGTACCAGGCAGGATACAGAAAATGCAGATCATCCGATTTTTCAAAATAAATCTGTAAAGACAAACTTCGTATTTTTTTTAAGACAGAAATTGTCTTTGTTTGCATAGCTATATTTATTTAATCTCACTGAAATTTATAAAAAATATTTTCTAAAATAATTTTGTGTGTTTATACATATATATCACACTTTAAAAAAATGTAAACATTTCAGCTATTTAATTCTGAAATATCAATACCTGTCGCACATCATAGTAGGTGCGTTAGTGAACAAATACGTCTTCAGATATGGGAGAAACCAACATGGTTGAAGAGAAACTCATCGTCGAAGTGGAAAAACATTAAATACTGTATGATACAACTCATCCTTTCTTCAAAGACACAAAGAGAAAAGATGAATCCTGAGCCGAAATTGCCAAAGTTTTGGCAGTGAGTGGTAAGTACATTGTTATTGTAATGTTTACCCCAATGTAGCTTGCCATCCCATGGGTGTGAATGTGTTCGTGAATGGGTGAATGTCTGCAATGTGGTTTAAAGCACTTTTGGGTCCGCTGGGCCAAATAAGAACCAGTATAAAAATGGAAATAAAATTGCAGTTAAGAAACTTGAACGTTTATTTACTTAGAAGCTACTGTTTCATTTCTAAAAAATAATAGAAATAGCCAATGCCTTTACTATGTTTATTAATGGTACTTAAATGTAATTTTAATATTATTTTTTAATTAATTGTATCTATGCCTATTAATACTATTATATATACAATCCTAATAGTTATTATTATAGCAGTAATTAACAAAAAGCTAGTGGGATTTGCCAGGGCATGTTTAGTAACTGCTTGAGCCAGGATTGTGGGGGAAGTGCAAAGATTTCAAGCCTGTTGTTGTTCTCCTGGAAGGTGATTCGTTTATGCTGTAGGTGTGAAATGCCCTCTTCTGAAAAGCCAAAACCCCCCATTTTTGGTTTCATTTATCTCTTTACATTCATCGGATTTTGTTAACATAAACATTCAGAAATGTTAGACAACGATACATTTGAAAAAATTTATTTACAAAAAAAACATGTTCAAGATTGTTTACATTGTATTCTATGTATTTCAACACATTTTCAGTTTCTACACTCTTGTTTTTACACCATCCTTTCCTGCCAATCCACCCTGCTATCTGGAGAGTTAAAAAAGTCACAAAAAATCTCCCTGATGTTGTAGGCCTCTCTGGTTGCAGGGTTTGGTCCCATTTGTCCAACTGGCACCATGTTTCTGCTCTTCTGCTGTGCTTCATCAAGCAGTGTTTGGTTTTCTGTCCGTGCAAGCAAAAAGTTGTAAAAAATGCATGCTGCAACAACAACACTATCCACAGTTTCTGAATGGAGGTTGATTCTGCGATTAAAAATCCTCCACCTAGAGGCCAGGATGCCAAAAGCATTTTAGACAACCATACGTGCTCTTGATAACCGGTAGTTGAAAATTTTCTTCCTGTGACTGAGGTTATGTCCAGGATATGGCCTCATCAAATATGGCTTCAGAGGAAACGCTGCATCACCCACCATGACATAGGTAACTTCAGTAGCAGCAGCACCAGGGAGGGGGGCAAGCGATGGAAGTGCAGCATAGGCACCTCCATCGCTTGTTCTTCCAAAGTCCCCCACCTGTATCACCCGGAATCTGGAGTCTGCATCCACCAGAGCCAATAGCACAATAGAAAATGTTTTCTTGTAGTTGAAATACTGGCTTCCAGAGTGGGGTGGTGCTTAATGTAGATATGTTTCCCATCAATTGCCCCCAAACAATTTGGGAAATTCCACTTCTCCCAGAAGCCCCTTTCCGCAGCTTTCCACATTTCCTCAGTTGGGGTGGGCAGATATTGTCCCACCATCACTTTCTCAATAGCAGAACATACCATGATGACAGAATTTCTCACTGTAGTGTGCCCCAGACGATAGCTGAAAGACAGACTCATGAAGGAGTCTCCAGAGGACAAAAACCTGTAGGCAGAACGAAGAGAAATTATTAAGTCTGTTTTTTTTTTCTTCCCATCTCTACAGCTGATCAATGTAAAAACAAATGGAGAGCACTGCGAGACAGCTTTGTCAAATGCAGGGGAAAAAAAACAATCTGCCAAGCGGATCTGCTGTAGGGACAGCCAAAGAATGGAAATTTGAAAAGATACTGTATTTTCTGATTATATACCTGCAACTTAGAAGGTGAGTTCATTGCTTAAATTCATTACACACAGGATTAGTATTATATATATTAAATGATGTAATATATATGTTACCAATATTTTATTTATTTGGTTTGTTTATTTACATTAAAAAAATTTTTTTTTTTGATACATTTTTATTTTCAAAAAGCTCATAAACCAACTTGACACCTGCACCCGAGAAAGACACAGAGGATGCCCAACCTTCTACTCCTCTGTCAATTTCTGGAATGGATGAAGCTGCAGGTTCCTCTGGAAGGGCCACCCCGTCTCCTGCTCCATCTGTCTCCCTACAGGCAGGCCTAGAAAGAGAAAGGCCCTCACGGTCACGCAGCCCAAAGGCCCAGCAGCCCCCAAGGTGGACATCATAAATATGCTATGTGCACATCACAATCAGCAGCAGCAGCATATGGCGATCAGACAACCCCCATCATTTACATTAACAACCCAATCAACACACACACCATCACCCACCCCAGTTCCAACTGACTCTGCACCCCCCACCTTTATCTCAAGAGAATTTGGACCTTTTATGCATATGCTGTCCTCAGACTCAATTCACACACCTTGGGAAGGAGAGGGGCCACAGGGACAGTATTGAGATATCCCCTAATTGTTTTATTCCTGTAATTTTTTAAATTATATTTTTTATCTTATCTTGTAAATTATTTTGGTTTCCTACCTTAGTCCAACATCAAGTCGTTGTTTTGGTTCAATCGCTGCTCTGTATGTTGTGGACTGTCTTCTCAATTCAGGGCTGACAAGGGAAAGAAGTTCATCCATCTGCTCTGCTGACATGCGGAAATATTTATGATGCCTTTGACTGTCCAGTCTCAGCTCAGCAACCAGATGATAAAAGTCCCCTTGTCTCCTTCTTTGTTGGTTGAGAGGATGCACCCAAAATCTGCTTCTTTGTCTCTGTCTGTCTAAATCCAGCAGCAACGCCAATGCAAGCACTCTTCTTCTGCTCACATCTGTAAAAGTTTATATAAATTAGGAATTACAAAACTTTTTCTAATCTGGAACAATTTAATATAATATTAACCCAGCTAATCCAAATAAAACAATTGCAGATTAAATGCACTAAAATACGCAATAAATACAGCTTATCCGCTTTAAATGTACTCACCCATTGTTTAAGAAAGTCAGTGGAGATATCTTGACAAAGAATAATAGCAAAGAGAAGTAGATCAGCTGTTCTTTTCTGTTTGTTTTCCACGTAATGAATTATTCTGGTCTGACTTCCATGTATATATCACTGCTCTTTATCGCGAGGTATCGCAATTCCCACGCATGCTTCGTTGAGCACCTCTGGGCTCCGAAGCAGAGCGGAGGTGGGGCGCA